>NW_004624733.1:10650099-10679076 GCF_000247695.1 Heterocephalus glaber | reverse complement strand
TAGCATCAAGCACAGTTTAGAAAATGACACTTTGTGGTAGTTATTCATCTATCATTTTTAACTATGTGAGTTAAATTAAAACCAAGGACCAACCCAACGTAAGTTTATAATGAATAAACTCTTCAATATAGCATCTTTCCCCTTCGGGGTGGAGAGCTAAATGGAGTTGGGGAGGGAGGGACAGGTAGAAAGAACAGGTAAGATTAGTGGTGAGGCCAGAAGACACAGAAAGATCACACAAACTCTAAGAAGTTGTGAAAGGCAAGAGAAAATGGCAGAATGAAAGAACAAAGATGTGAATAGATGCACCTAACAGCAACAGGGAGGCTAGATACCAAATTTACTTTCCTTTAAACCTAATGATAATCAAAAGAAGGAAAAAGAGAAGGAAAGAATAGTAAGGGAGAAATCTGACTTCAGTGCAGAAAGGAACAAATGGGGAGATGAGGGGCGATATGGAACAGTGAGAGAATGAGAGCGAGAGAAAGAAAAGATAAAAGAAAGAAAGAAAATTAAAACTTTGAAGAGTAGAAAAAAAGTAAAAATTAAGAATTAAAAATAAGAAAAATTTTTTTTTTCCTTTTTTGCAAATAGCAATAGAAATTATGGGCCTCCTTCAGGGTATGTCTCTGTTGTCACAGTAGGCAACGTAGGAATCCCTGTGCATACACAAGTCAATGAGTCTCAGCAAGCCAGCAGCAGACCAAGTACAGTAGTCTGATGTGCCTTTATTGTAGAGGTGATCTTTACCTTTCTGGTGAGCTTCAGTTTTCTTCCAGAAGCCTGAGAAGCCCTCTTTCTATTACTAACTTCTGCTCTCTCTTGTGGCGCTCAGGACAAGGGTCTTTATAGTCTCCTGTGCCTCTGTAGTGTGGGATGAGGTAGGAACAAAGCCAGAAGGTAGGCGGTGCAAGGCGGGCGGGGGGGGGGGACTGAGCACCTTGCCATGGGCGTCGTTGCCCAGGACGGCCCCGCAGGAACCCCCAGCTGCTTGCCTTGTCTCACCGGGGCTGGTCGCTGGCCGCGGCCCCTTTGAGAGCATTGGGTGGGGGTGGGGCTGCAAGATGCCTCTGGGAAATCTCTTAAATTGGGGGTTAATTTTTCATATTCTGTTTCCATTAGGTTCATTGATTATAACAAGCATTTCACTCTGTTGTGTAATGTTGCTAATGGGGGAGACTGCCTGCATGGTTGCAGGGGATATATGGAACTGTACTTTCCATTCAATTTTCCTGTGAACTCAGAACTGCTCTAAAAATATAGTTTTTTTTTTTTTATTAAATTCATGATCTCCTGCCTGTTTTCTGGATTTAATCCAGTTTTCAGATCTGAAACTGATTGAAGAGGTGGGCTAATTCCCAAGAGAAAGAACCCTAGGTTCCTTACACAGTAATGATTCTCTTATGCCTTCTCTAAAAGGCCTGTTGATTATTTGTTTTAATAATTTTTTTACTGGGGAAAAGTGAGAAAGGAAATTTTAGGCATTTTGGGCTCTTTTGAACACAGAATCTGAGGTGATATTAATGTTCAGTGGCCCAAAACCTTATTATGGCCCTCTTGTTAAACTAGTAACACATGGTAACCTGAACATGCAAGAAGCCCACTGAGCACGTGAACTCACCTGATAGTCATTTTTCTGGTCCCAAAATAAGTGAATTTGATATTCTTGGCACTTGAGGTTTCCACATTGAGTTCTAGTCATGTGGATAAAAACTGTCACAGAAAGGAAAACCAAGTAAAAGGCTCTGAACCCTGTCCCTGTCATTGTAGCCAAGATAATAAAATACAAAATAAAGAATATGAGAGAAGGAAAGTGGTGATGATTAATGAATTCATTTATTAATTATTTAAAGTATGCAGAGATGATAGTTTATTTAATTGGTCAGCCCGGTACCTGTAAAAGCCATTGGCCCTAGGATGATAACTGTAAAGTACTGCAAATTCAAATAGTAATAGTTCTGGTTACAGCAACAGTACAGATGTCATATTTTTGGGTAGGTTAATAGGCCTCAGATACATTGTCATTGTTTTGGAAAACTTATTTTATACTCCATATTATAAAAAGAATTAGATATCACTTACCTTTATGTGAAATTGGTAACAATATGCAATTATGATTTTGTTCAAGGGGTTATGTTAACTGTCCTAGATTTTATTGTAATACAGTACAAAGAAATCTGGACTGTCTGAGCAACTGAAGAATATCACAGTGATTTATTACACTGCTGATATTATATTGATTGATCCAGATGAGCATGGGGTGGTTACCATGTTCAAAGATTTGGAAAGACATATGCTCCAGAGGGAAGAGGATGAAATCTTTCAAAATGAAAGATTTATGAGTTTGTAATATCCAAATTTTTTCAGTGCCCAGAAATCATTAGCGTGCTGGTACTTCACCTCCAAAGTAAAAGGCAAATAGTGCCTTGAAATATCCTACCCCAAAAAGAAACACAAAGACTAGTACTCCTCTTTTGGTCCTAAGGATAGAAAATTCTACATTTGCACATTTTGTTTCAGCCCATATTTTAGGAAGCATGAAAGTTTGACTGGAGTCCAGAGCAGGAAAAGACTCTTTAGCTTAACCAGGTTGTGGTGCAAAAAGCCCTGTTTCTTGGTCACACAGTCTGCAGACCAAAAAAATATATATATTGGAGGTGATTAGAGGTGGGGAAATATGTCTAGTATAGTTTGAATCAAATCCTAGTGAGAGAATCAGAGCATAAACATTTAAGGTTCTGGCCATGTCATTTGCTATAAGGTGTATATATCTTTGAAAAAAACAGTTCATGTGATGCTGATGGATCCTAGTAAAAATGAATTATCTGATCATTAGAAACTAAGTGATCATATATCTAGAACTGTCCATTATGAGTCAGGTCCTGCCAGATGCACATAAGTTATAAGGTCATATTGATCCAGGAACAATCATTGCAAAATGGAAGTGGTATATGCATATGTAGATCCAAGTGCTAGGAAGACAAGGGAGTACAAATAAGCTTCTTGAGTATGAACGGTGGCTGTAGTCCCTGTGACACCAATATTCTTCCTTCAGGTCATACTTATGGCTTTATGGAGAATCTAAGGTGCTAGGTGGAGGAGGACAAAAGCCAAGTTTAGTGTACAGATAGGTGGCTTAGTATTTGTGTATAAGTCACAGATAGATTGCAGCTATACTACAATTTCATTCAGGGATAAATTTGAAAGATGAGGGAAGTCCTTCCAATGAGGAGGTGAATGTAGTTATCTTCCTGTGCATGGAAAGACAACCAACCTGAGGTTAAATATGCACAGAACTCATGGATTGTGATGAATGGCCTGGCTATCTGGTCTGAAGCCTGGAGGGAGAAAGAATGAAAGATTGGTGATAAGAAATTAGGGCAGAGGTATATGAATAGACACATGGAAATGGGTATGATTTTTTGAATACCTTCATATTAATGCCTATCAGATAGCATATACCATGGAAATGATGCAAAACAATCCAGTAGACAAAATGATCTACCCAGCTGACATCAGCTGGTATATAACAGATATGTAAATGATGGCAGCAGTGATGAAATATTTGTATGACCCCAACAACCTGAACTCTCATATACCAAGCCTTTTCTAGCTGTGATCACTGTTGAACTTCCAGTATGCCAGTTACACAGACCAATGTTAAAATGACACCATTACTGATGAAGACCAACAAGCCTTTAGGTGGCAGGCTGACTACACTATGTTTATTTCATCCTGGGTTAGTGCTTTATTCTTATGTGTCTTACAGGAATGGACATTCATTATGGCTATAGATTTGCTTTTTCTATGCACTTGGCCTTAACTAGCAGTCTTATCCAAGAGTTTATACAGTGTTTGATTCATTGATATAGAATCCAGCATAACAATGTGTCAGACTAAAGGACCCATTTCATAACAAAGGCGATTCATGAATGGGCCTCTGACCCAGTACCTACTGTCATATCTGATATTGTTCCACTCAGAAACTGCTAGTCTGGTAGAACATTGGAAGTGAAGGCATAATTCTCTACACAGATGGGGTATTACCCTCTGAAATTCAGTATATGCATCAAATCAGTGACCATTTTATGATACTCTGTCCTCAGTACGAAGAACAAATAGAAACAGGAATCAAGGGATGTTCCCAGGCTTCAGTGGAAATTTACTTTCTCAAGGGCATACAGCAGGAGTTTTATAAGCCTGTCACCTGGGCATTTTGAATTACTTATGTCCAGGGACCAAAAGAAAGAAGAGGAGTCACCATCTTGGCAGATTAATTGACTCTGATCATTAAGAGGAAATAGTGCTGCTATTGTACAGTTGAGGCAGAGAGGAATGTATGGATCTACTTGGGACTGTCTCATTAGTCTCTTTCCTAGTTGTGACTATAAATTGGAACAGTGACTCAGCCAAACAGCATGTTTACCGGTGGGTCAGGTCCTTATGTCTGAAAGTCTAGGTTCACTAACAAGTAAGCACCGAGGCCAACAGAAATGGTAGTTGAAGGCCAGTGGAATTTAAAATGCATATTGAAGGACGGAGATGAAGATTTTCAGTTGGGACCCTGAGATCCACTTAGGCTTAGCACATGTAGTTTATTTCATTGACATCTCTCTTCTAAATTTCCCTTCAGAAAAAGAGGCACACCAGACATCTGGAGGAGCTGGTCGTCCTGATCTAAGCAGCAAAGAGAGTTGGACTGTGGTAGACCCAGAGATGTGTCACCCAGCCTCTCCCTCCAAGAAGGACTTGCTGTCCCGCCAAAGATAATTATCATCAACAGATAATCTCCATTTCAGTTCCTTTGGAACAGCCCTACATACTTACTTTGCCTGAGATCACATCCTTGCTGGGACAGTCTGTGACTGGTGATTGAGAGAAGGGTTTGTATGTGCCAGTCATTTTGGCTTGACAAAGGACACTCTTCATGAGCAATAGTTACATTAGAGGGCCTTGATAAACTGGAAAAGTTTGGATCAGACCTGCATTCTTCCTCTGCTTGATCTTACTTCTTCCTTTTTTCTTTATCTGTGTTGATTATAAATGAACATCTTGTACTCCATACATCATCTCTGCATCTGTTTCCAGATTTCAAAATCTGTGACAAATGGCTTATAGGTAGAATAAGTTAGAAATAGGTGAAAAAGAATATGGTAATAATAAGAATAGAAAAGCAAATCTGCCTGGCTTAAGCCAACATGTATATATCTCTCTTGAGTCCTCTCTACTGTCCGTAATAAGCTCCATGTTTTCTAGAAGCTAAGTAAAATAAAAACAAGCCAAAAAGCCAGTGGAAACCATGTGACTAGGTACAGGACAACAATTCTTCATCCTAGGAGCAGCAAAAAAATTTTTTTCAGAAAGGACACTGTGTAATGAAATGAACAACCTTAACAATTAAAATTATGCTGCATGGATAACTAGATATCTCTTTGCCATTTGTTATATTTATTTCAAATGGAATTATAATCAATCACATTATTTTAAGCAGGTTTATTGCTTGTTGCTCACATTCCTTAGGCCCTAGATCAGTGAGTATTAGTCATTGGACTAATTATCCAAGGGTTAAAATGGTTTTAGTAGAGATGGCATATGCAGAGCAATGATGACTAATGTTGTCTCCTATGTATTATTTTTTATTTCATCCTTCGGTGTACCAGGATGTTTTTACTTGACCTCACATATTTCCCCTAGTGACTCTTGTTTCTTGAAAAGGTGCTGTTATCCAGGGCACAGGAGAACATTGGCAAAGAGAAGAAGGGAGGAAAGAAGAGAAGTAGAAGCAGTAAGTGGGACATTGAAGGGACTAGAAACTCCTCTCACTGGAGAATTCTTAAATTACTAAATAGTGAAGTAACAAGACTTTTTATTCTGAGCCTTTGATTTTCTAGGATATTGGGCAGGTATGTTATTTGTTTCCTTACAAAAGAATGACCTTGTCTCATTTGACTAATTCTGGGAATATATCATTCCTTTAAAACAAAACTAAAATATTATATCTTCATATCAACTAACAATTTTTCAAAAATGGGGCTATCTTTGGATTTTGTTAGATTAGGGTATATGAATAATTAATGTGATAGATTTCTTGTGGTACAAGCTGGAATGGTTAATTAAAAGTTTATATTTCTAAAAACGTTATATTACAGCACAGCACTTAGAGAAATTACAAATGATAAAAGAGAAAGTTTTGGTTCCTTGGAGTTTCTAAACTTCATCCATTGCATATGGCTTGTTATTTTTCTTTGTTTCTTTTAAAATGCAATTTTTTATGAATGCATGTTTGCAATAGATAATACATTCAATGGGGAGTTGGTACATAAACATATCACATCTCGATCCTTTGTATTTCCCTTGCTCATCTCTTCTCTTTGAAAATTCAATCTTATTTAATTTAAAAAAATAAAATATAAGTTTTTAAATGAATTTCTTTCAGTTTGATTTTAGTTTCAGTCATTTGGATGCTTCTTGTTTATGTAGAACTAATTCTATTTTTTAATCTATCGGTTTTCATCCCTATACTGTTGATTTTCTCAAATATTTTCTTCCAAAACACACACAGTAAAAATCTTACTGACTCAAATTATTTCCAGGAGAGATGATTTGAACATATAGGAAGACTATTTTCAGTCTATCTATAAAATATATACCTTTTAAATTTACTTATAGGGATTTGACTCCTTGAGTACTAATAAGTTACATGATATCTTCTGGAAATTTGTTTTAATGGAAAGATAATACTTTTTACAAGTTTTTGTTGAGTGTTGTGCTGTCCTTTGTTCTCAAAGCAAGCTGTTTGTGTCTCCCTATCTCTGTTCTCTTTTGTAGGGGGCTAGCCTCTGTAGAATGCATTTTCCAGGCTCTCCTATCAGTTGGCTTCTGTTACAGTTTGGGCCTATTGTCTTTCCAAAAAGATTGTGTACTGAAGGCTTGGTCCTCAAAACAGCAGTATTCAGAGGTGGGGTTTTAGGGGAGTGAGTAGATCAAGAAGACCCTGGTCTCATCAGTGGATTAGTCCTTTGATGGGTCCATGATTCAATGTACTACTAGAGATGGCAGAAACTCTTGGAGGGGGACCCTACTTGGAGAAAATAGGTCACTGGGGATGTTCCCTAGAATTGTAGATTTTGTTCCCAGCCCCTCCCTCTCAATCCAACTCTTGTCTGCCTGGATGTGAGCCACTTTATTCCACCAACTGCTTCCCACCATGATATTCTGTCTCCCTACAGGCCCAGAAGCAACAGATGGCTTTGAAACCACCAGCCTAAGAAACCTTCCTGCATTTACGTTGTTTATCTCAGATATTTTGTCACAGTGAGAAAACTGCTAACTAACCAGTTTCCATCTGGTTTGGGCCCCAAGGAAGAATGGATGGAAGATCAGTGGGAAGGAGGAAAGGGAGCATTTTTATTCTCTCCATAGAGAGGCAGTAGCTGCAGCTCCCCTGTGGCTTCAGAACTCATTAGGTAGATCACCACAATTTTAGCATCTGCTTCTCAACCCTACACCCTGGACTTCAGGAACATTTTTTTCCTCCCTTTGATACTTTAGCCTACAAATAATGGTGGTTTCCTTTTGTTGCCAATTTTTGAGCTGTTTCATTGCCCTGTGTTGGGCTTCTTAGCTCATCTGTCACTCATGTCACTAACTTCATTCCCCAAATCCCCTGTTTTGAGAAATGCAGACTTCTTAATTAAATGTTGTTTAGACAGTTGCTATTTATTTTTTTCATATTTTGTACTAGCCATCAGAAAAAAACTCCACATGGATTGAGATCTATGTGTAAAAATAAGTCACATAAATAATACAAAAAAATGAGTAACGGTTCTTGACGTAGGCATGGGGAAACTTTCAAACTGTAATTCAAAATCTGGAAAGAGCAAAATGATTCATATCAATTGCATAAATATTAATGGAAAATATTATGTGGTAGAACACCACATACAAAGTCAAAAGATAAATCACAAACCAGGAGACTTATTTCAGGGCAAAGAACTAATTTTTTTCTAACAAGGAAATAAGGAAAAAACTGAAAAACATGATGTAAAATGGTCAGGGAAACCCAAACAGCTCAAAAAACATACATAAAATAGCCCTTAACTACAGGTGAAAACATTCAAATTTAATGATAATAAAATACAAATTAAAACATTTTGGAGAGACCATTTGTCACCTACCAGATTGGCAAAATATTCAAAATCTGGATAGTACACTGCTGAGGCTGTGGAAACTCAGATATGTTCATATAATTCTAGTAGGAATGCAAAATGATATAATCCCTCAGAAGGGGATTTGATAATGTTTAACAAAACTATATATGCATTTACCTTTTGACCAGGAAATCTATTTCTAGAAATTTGCCCCATGACACACCTTCGTAAGTATGAAATAGCATATCTACAAAGTTATTAATTAAGGAATAATTTGTAATATCAAAATATTATAGTCAATCTAAGTGATCACTCAAGGGGGAGTAGTTGAATTAAATATAGTATTCCACACAACAGTGTACAATACAGCCAAAGAGGAAGAATAAAGAAGCTCTCCTTGAATCCAGGATATATTGTTTAATGAAATAAATCAAATCTCAGTGGAGTACATATAATAGGCTACCTATCATGTAAGAAAGAAGAGGAAATTGCCTATTCTGACAAAATGAAACAGGAAACATAAACCAGAAATCAATGAAAATGTTTACTTACAGGATGTGTAAGAGTGGCATGAAGGGTGAAGGGACATATGTGAGATTTATAATAGTAGTCTGTCTTTATATAGTTTTAATTTTGAACCATGAAAATGATAATAAAAAGATGAAAAGGCAGGCCCCAAGTTTGAATAAAAACAGAAAAGAAACATTGCCACTGCATATCAATTTAAAAATAATCACACAGAGAAAAGAATTAAGTAACTTTTGAACACAAAGCTTTGTCTGTACATCCTAAATAGAATATATTATAGAGTTAAGAAAAATTGCAGAGCTGTAGGTGTAGGTCAGTGGGAGAGCACTTGCCTAGCCTGGGATTCCCAAGCCCCTGGGTTTGCTCCTCAGACCTGCTGAGAAATGGTGATGGTAGAGGTGCTGAGGGTAGGGTCCGAACTGCCACCTGCTTAGCAGATTTGTTCTTGGTAGTGGTATTGAAATAATCCTAAAATTATTTTGTGTGTTTAGGATAAAACAGATGTGTAAATAAGTATATTGGTATTTTGGGAAGCAAGGTTTTTTATTTTCATAGGTGAGCCCAAGCTACGTAGGGTTACATTTCAGCCAGAAGCATCAGTATGCGAGCATCATATATAGGAAGATGGATGAATCAGTGACACACACACAGATACACACTTCCTTGCTCTGTCTGCTGAGCCACTTCAATAACAACAAGCAGTTGACACCTAAATCGGGATTTTTAAATAGCAATCACCACTGAAGTACTCCTTAGAGAAATGGCTGTTGCCAGACTTAGAGGGAATTTATAAAGTAAGCCTGAAAAATCTGGTGTCCAAAAGCAAGTAAGTGCATGAAGACTAATGGGTTCATTAAAAAGAAAAATACAAAAGCTGGCTTGGGACAAGTTACACATCAAAAAGAATGATGATAATTGATTATAACACATTAAGTAAAAAATAAATTCAGGAGTTGATGATGAGGAGAGGAGAGGAAGCGCTGGAGGGAGGGAAGGAGAATGGGGCAAAGAGGGTTTTTTTTTTTTATACAAGAACGTTAGCTAATAGATGTAGATGGAATAATACATCAGAAGATTAGCATTTCAACCCTGTTGTAATGATTCAAACAGGGTTATCAATAAATGCACTCACCATTAGGGGAAAGATAATTGGAGAACAGGATATTTATGTGATTTCCAAGTATTCCAAGTATCCCCCCAGAGAGTACTAGGGGTAATGGAAAAATGTCCTTTTATAGTGCACACATCTGATGTGTGCACACATTTAAACCAAGCAATCAAATCTGTTATTTCTAAGAGTGAGACAACCTAATTATGTGACTCCTGAAGTAATGCAATAAGTCAGAGCATTGTATAGGCAGTATATTTGCTAGAAATATTTAATCTAAATCCTGGGTCAGCTTCAATAAATTGTGTTTTTGGGGAATTTTTCTAAGTGGTCAAATTTATTTACATTATATATTTTATAATATTTTCTTTTCATTCTTCAAAATAAGTAGACTTCAATGGCGTACCCCTTCTATATTTGTATACTTTGGTATTGGGAGTTGTGTCATCGTTATTTCTTCTCAATCAGGATCAGTGAATGTTTATTTTATTTTATTTTTTTGGTACCTGGGATTAAACTTGGGTCCTTGCGCTTGCGCAGCAGGCGGAGAAACCACTGAGCTAAATCCCCAGCCCAAAACACACAGTTAGTCAAGTATGGGTGTGGGAGGAGACAATGTTAATCAGTTTAATAATAACCTACAGCCTTCAGACCAACTGTTCATTAATTTTATTAATTCTTTCAAGGATTTTTTTTTTGACTGTTGATTTTCTTTCTTAGTTGCTTTCAATGAAAAGGTAAAATGTGCTTTTATAATGGGTAACTCTGATTCCCACACCTTACCCAATTTCTATCCAAACCAACTTGTACTCATGTTATTTCCTGGTTTTTGTTTACTTTGGGTTATCTTGTATGTAACAAGATAACCACAAAAACTGTACTGGAAAAAGTACTGACTGTTACCACAAAAACTGTACTGGAAAAAGTTTAGGTAAGGAAGATTTTATTCAAGGCTGTTGCAATACTGGAGAAAAGTCAGAACTCAGTCTAACTTGTATTCTGCTGAGACAAAGAGTTGGAAAGTTTTTAAGAGCTGGGATAGAAGGGATTATATTATAGGCCACCTGTGTTTGGTAATTGTCCTTACCCAAAGGAAAAGTAAATTTTATGTCTTCTTGACAAGAAATAGTTTTACAACTTTGAGCAAGGTGCTCCTGTGCCCCAGTGAAAACTAAGAGATGGGGTGGGGATTTAGCTCAATGGTACTACCCTTGCCTTGCAAGCACGCAAGGCCCTGAGTTCGATCCCTGGTACTGCAAACAAACAAGCAAACAAACAAACAACAACAACAACAACAACAAGAAAAACCCCTGAGAGATGACTGTACCGTTCCTTGACATTTTAAAGGGTCCACTTCCAGCTCCTCAGGAAAGACATTCTATGATTATAAAACTGGTAAGAAGATTTTAAAAACATTTATATCTCAACGGAGCAGAAAAAGGGTGGACAATTATAAGTGTTCTAAAGTAAATGTTTTAAGAAAAGGGAAAAGGAGGTAGGAAATAGAATCAAGGAAAAAACCTAAGGTTTAGACAAGCTGGGGGAATATTAAGGCCCTCTTGATCCTGTCAGTGTGGGTTCACAGAGGTCTATGTAAGTGATGTTAACTCACATCTCCAACATTGGCCTTGCTAAAGTTCCTTACATACTCTTGATCTGCTCATGACTCTAGACAACTTTTGCTTTTGCTTTTGCCAATGCATTTTTACTTCTTTCTGCTCATATACCTTTCTTCTTTCCTTAAGTCTGCAAACCTGTGGCTCATCTCTCTCAATTTCTTCCTAGACATTTTATCCATTTTTTCTTTTCCATTTTTTTCTTGTTTGTGTGACTAGATTGTCTCTTGGCTCCCTGTGGGTCTGTAACTTTCTCTCAGTGTCCATCCAGGAAAAGGTAGGGCTTCATCAATGCAATGAGGATGAGTCTGGTTCTTCTCATATTTTCATAGACAGTGATTGAGCAGATTATGTGCAACCCAGGCCACAGGAACATTCAGGTTTTGTGCTCAAAATAATGATCACATCCCAGCGTACATGTAATTATTTTTTAAAAATTTATCATTTTATTCAACAGTTAAGTGAATTGGTGATGGGCAGAAGTTACAGAATCAGGGGAGACCTGGGTCCCAGATTTGCAATCTGTTGTGTGGTGTTGAGCAAGCCAGTTAACTTCTCTAAGGAGTATCTTCTCTAAGCTTCTCTACAGTTGCCTACAATACCACGATCATAACCATAGCACTAACCTTAAGAGAAAACTAGGGTAATGGAGTCAACAGTGTCAAATGTTTAGTAATTGATTACTATTTCTTTGAAAAAAATGTAAGTTTTTTGTCTACATGATGTCATTGGCTTCTTTAAGCAGATCTAATGTAATGTTTTCATTGGCAGAGCATTTGATCAGCTTCTTCTGGGACTAGATCTGCCCTCAAGAATAGCTGAAGCAGATGTGTATTGTGTAAACTTAGCTAAAATGGCATTTATCAGACTTCTTTCCTCATATAATGATAAATTAGTTGGGTCGTAGACATTTTTCAGGAGATATGGAGATAGAAGTGAAGCAGTCCCACATTCTTGATGCACAGACGGGCAAGACAGAATGAAGAGCTCCTGCAGCCCACGCAAGTTACACAATGTTGTAGCTAATCTGTGGACTCACTTCAGGCTCCTGTTGCATTTTTACCTTGCAGTTCTCTGTCTCTTGGACCATATGTGTGCTTAGCACCATGATAAAGGATGTCACTTCCCCCTGCAGGGTGCTTTCATCATCAAAGCAGGAGACTTAGAGGCAGTGGATAACAATCTTTTTTCCCTCATCCTCACAGGTTCTAGTTTTTCCTTGTTTTCCACATTTCATACCTATTTTCTTATCCTGGTGGCCCCATCTGCAGATTTCAGGCTCCAGTACCAGAAAAGAGGTGGAATAGCTTCATAACTCCACCAGTCTTGTAAAATCAAATCCCTATATTGTGCCTCTTAATATATCTAATCTACCTTAGTGGTTTTGCTTCTCTGATTGAGTCTTGTCAGACACAATAAGCGATGAATTTGATCAGAATGTCTGTATGGCTCAAACTTGACATCTTTTACTAGGATAACTCAATAAAAGACCATTTTCTGGGGAAGAGGAAATGAGGCTCTGTGCTTGGTCCTTCAACTTTTCCTTTTGAAAAAAAATACATGCTGATTTCTTTCAGTCAGACTAATTGTAGGATGGTGTTATCACTGCATCAAGATTATGAACTATAATGATAGCCTTTCCTAATGTGGTGATAAAATATCACATAACTTTGCAGATTTTACTTTGGTAATTGCTAATACAAGCATTGACTGATTTATAGATCACTGTGTGCTACACTGCCAGTTTTCACATTTTGAACATCCTACCTTTTAAAAGATGACATATGCAGTATACAATAAAATACAAAAATATCAGTGGAAATACAAGCTCAAAGAGGCAGCAGCTTGTAGTAATTGAGAATGTAGGATAGCATCAGGCTGCCTAGAGTGTGGATTAATGGCTCTGAGGTTGCTAATGATGTGATCATAGGTAATTACTTGGCCTCTGTGCCTCAATTGCTCCCTCTATTGCACTGGAGCATAGTCAGGTGTTATAGTAATGTGGTAATAAATGTAAATGTAGTGCAACATATGGTACAACATAGGCAGAAACTGTTTTGGTTGGACTGGGTTTTCCCTTATAAAGAGAAATTGTTGATTTCCCTACTTCATGAAGACAGGGACCAGATCTGCCTGCTGTTGGGCTCCCTTATGTGGTCATTAGAAGTGGATGTTATGGTGTCCCACTAAATCTCTCTCCAGGATGCAGGAACTTACTCCATAGCTTCTGCTGATGCTGCCTACTGAGGTGTGCAGCTGAGTCCCTCTGTAGACATTGGTGTGTGTCCAAGGGAATGTGCCAAGTTTGAGGTTCTTCTAGAGAAATGTTCATAGCAAGTGACATAGATGTACAAAAGCCGGGCACCCTTGTCTCAATGTCAGGCAATTCTGAAGAGCAATGCCAGCTCTAGAGCTCCTCTGGGCCCTCTGGCATATTTGCAACCCCAACTTTTCCTTCTTGCCAGTCTTGCTTTCCTGAAAGTGCTCTTGTATAAACCTGCACACAGATCTCCATCTCAAGGCCTGTTTAAAGGAAAATGAGGAGGAAGACTTTGGAGGTGGTGGGTATATTGACTATGTTGGTTATGGTGGTATTGTTAACGGCCACTTAGATTTATATGTGCAGGTTCCAAATCAAACGAAGATGTGTATTTTGGTAAAAAAGGAAAAGGATTTATTTAAAGCTAGCTCTGAGGAAACTAAGGGACCCATTTGCCTCAAATCACTATCTCCCCTTGTGCAGGTGGGGAATTACTTTTATAGTAATTCCAGAATACTGGGCACAGAGAGACAAAGCAGATCTTCACACTTCTTTAATTGCTTCCAACCATCTTCAGCTCATCCTCCCCTTTCCTGTGGAAAGGAAACTGGGCTCCCAACCTTCTAGTGTCAGCATCTGTATATTCTGTCACTTCGTTAGGGCTGAGGAAAAGAAAGGCTCCTGAGCAGGAGGAAGTTTGGAGAATTTATCTCAAAAGAAAAAAATCTAACTGTTAAAGTTCTATTTTGCAGTGCTGGTCACACTATACATATGTCAAAACTGGTCTCGTTGGTTTAAATACCTGCAGTTTACTTTCAGTCAACTATACTTCAATAAGGCTATAACAAGGAAAACCTTAGAGGGATAATAGGGGTAAAAGTATTTTTTTGGTCACATCCCACTCTTAGTGCTTGTCTGACATATTATTTACACTCTTCTCTTCATACCATGCTTATGAGCCTACTGCCCACCAAAAGCAAATTCTTCTTTATTCCTTCTTTCATGCATATATTCATATTGTCATTCATTCTCTGGGCAGGTATTCTCTGAGTGCTCCCTAAGGCCAGATCCTGTTGTAGGCTCTTGAGATAAAAAGAAAAATCAGAGCCAGTCTCTTGTGCCAGTGAGTTCATGGCTCCGTGGAGGAAACTACATGACAAACAATTCCAATGTTTAAACTTGGCATTTATGACCCCTCATAGTCTGGCTTCAGCTTGTGACATTAGAAACAGGATATGGTTATGGTATAAAGTGAGACAAATATAGAACCAAATGAATAAAAAAATAATAATCTCACCCCAGGGCCCAGTTATCTCTATTTTTATTGATCATTTTATCACGAATCTTCCCCATATCACCAAGTCTTTGCATGCATGATTTTTGTTAGTAGAACTGTGTTTATCAAATGAATATGTGCATTATGTCTTTACAGTTCTCCCGTGTGGTATCTACCTGGGTGCTTCATCCTTTTCTTTTTTGGCATTATGCCCGAGCTATGAAAGTCTCACAGTACAATGATTTGTGCCCCATTTTCAAGTTTTCCAAACCCTCTCTCTTCTTCACAATTTCTTCAAATTGGATTTTACATGATACTTTCCAAGGTTTTTGTGAATATTGCTCCATACAGTACCTATTTTTCTCTCTCCTTTTCCATTTATTTAAACATTTATATATTTATTGTGGTGTTGATGATTGAACCCAGGGCCTTTGTGCTGAGTTGCATCCCCAGATCTTCTAAAGATTTTTTAAATTTAGAGGCAGGGTCTTGCTAAGTCTCTAGGTTACCCAGGCTGGGCTTGAATTTGTGATCTGATCTTCCTGCCTCAGTCTCCCAGAGTGCTGGGGTAGCAGATGTACACTACCATGCCTGGCTTTCCTTTTCATTTTTATGTCACAGCGTGGAGGGAACATGGGGGTGTTGTGAGGGCCACTGGAAGGGAGGAGCTGGAGACCCCAACCAGTGATAGAAATGTCACTTTACATTACCTCTGCCTTCCAGTGGTGCCTGACATTTCCCTGGCAAAAAGAACTTGGCCCTACTAGACTTAGTGCAGTTCACAAACTGACTGAATGAAGTATATCTGGATTTCTAATCCAAGCCACTTTGTCGGTAGTTAACTTCCACTTTGTTCAAAATCCTGAACACTTCCAAGTATCCATAACTCCACATCTATCCATGAAAGACTTCAAAGGCTTCCAAGAAGACATTACAAGAGCAGAGGAAAAAACCATCAGTCAGTCTGCTGGATAAGAGGTAGTCAAGTCTTAGCAATGGCTGTGCACTTTTTAAGCAAGGAAATTGGAAGAGGAGTCTCCTTAGGGGTTATAAACACTCAGAGACTCTCAAGTCTGAGAAGCTAAAAAGAAACTGTTTTTGGCTCACCAGTTTTATTATAAAGTTGTTACTGGCTTTGGGGGTCCTGGAGAAATTCCTTCTAGGTTCTTGGTGTTCTGAACAAAGAATTGGACAGGACATGTGGAAAAGGCAGTGAGGATTCACATTTATTGAGCATGGAAAAGAAATATGCTCTCCAGAGTGAGAGTGGGACACTGAGAAAGTTCACAGTGGCCACGAAGTTAGTGACGGTGTCGTTGTTATCTCCCTTTCCTCTACCTGATATCAGATCTAAGTCATCCTATCAAAATCCTGCTTGGCTTTGCCCCAGATGTAAATGAAGAATCGAATAGAGCCACTTTCTGATTGGTTCCAGGTGCCGGGTTTAGGAGCTGTGTTCTGTGCATGTGTTCTGGGTCTCCATGACTGACAGGTCATGCCCACTTGCTCAGCCAGTTTGCCCCACCCTAATCTCCTACTTCAGTGCTGTCTTTGAACCTGAATCTGTGATTCAGAGATTCAGATTTGAAAAAGGGTGCCTTGTGCCAGGATTGTAAACCTAAGAGGAGTTCATTTTGTGATGTTATGAAGCAAATGTTAATATAACAACTAAATAAAACCATATAAAAACTAAAAATAAAACCTAAGAAACCAAACATGAAATATTTCTGTGTGGCTTTGCTTGATGCCATGTGCTGTTTATTATCTTATGTAATGGTCACATATCCCTGTAAGAAAGATACTTTCCTTTCTCAATGTGACTGAAAAGCTATGTACTTACCTAAGGTCCCAGACAGTAAATAATGGAGTTAGAAACCCCTGGAATTCTACTTGGTTCAACAGCTTACACTGTGCATCCTTTTTTCTTTATTTGTGTGAGAGAGATAATCAGCTGGGTCCCTTTTCAAGAGCTTATCAAGTTGTGAGAAATTCTGTAAGAGCTGTATTGTATGTCATTTCAGTATTGATTTCTAATTTTAGTGTAGTTAGAGAATTCAATGTTTTTATTGATTACTATGTTGAAGCTTCTTTTATGGTTCAGAACATTGTCAATTTTTGTGAATTACCCATGTGTGCTTGAAAAGAATTTTTTTTACTCTGTTTGTAGGATATATCTGTTGGGTCAATATTGTTTATTTTGTTGTTCAAAGTTTTATAGCCTTAATTTTTCATCTTCTTGATATATCAGTTTCCAAGAGAGACATGTTAAAATATTCCATGGTGATTGTTTGATCAATTTATCCTTTAAATTCTACTTATTTTTCTTATACATTTGAGACTGTTGTATTTGTACTAGATAAATATTGTTTTATTTTTCTGGTGATATTTTTTTTCTTTCATCATGACCCTACTTTCTTTAAAGGTGCATTTTTGTCTTTGTATAATTTGTTATTAATGTTAGCATATCACCTTCCTGTTAGTGATTTCTTTCTTTATTTTTACTAAACAAAAAACAAACAAATCTGTGTCTGTGTTTGTGGTGTGTGGGATATTTTGTTAGGTTTTGGGAATTCTAAAATTTGTATAGAATACCAAAAGCCCAATGATAACCAAAACTTGCCAAAGAAAAAATAATGGTGGAAGGTATTGTTCTAGAAAATAGCAATATTTATTTTAAAGCTATAGGAAATAAGTTACTAGTTACTAGTATATGGATAGAGAAAAAAGAGCAATGGATCTCCACACAAATAGTTTAATTTCAGACAAAATAGGAATTGTACATCAGTGAGTGAAAAGATAAACTTTTCAACAATGCTATTGGGACCAAAGCATATGGAAAATATTTACAGTTGTCCCTTGGTAGCCATCAGGGATTGGTTCCAGGATCTCATCCCCCAAATACACCAAAACCCTGCAGATATCAAATCCCTTATATAAAATAATCATTTACATACAGCCTAGGCATCTCCTTCCATTACTTAACATGGGAGTCCAAACTCATGGCTTGTCTGGACCACACTGAATAAAGAGGAATTGTTTTGGACATATATAAATTAAGAAAACTTCCATGTTTGCTTAATAACAATAAATTCATGCCTCCACAGGCACATAAGCATGGAGACAGGTTGAAATACTGTAATTGGTAATCGCTGCAGTTTACTTGCCAAGTTGCTTAAGTGGTATGCAAAGTTTGATGTGAGTTTGGATTCAACTATGTAGTGGGTGCCCTGTGAGATGGGATATAAAGGGCTGATAAGGTGGGCAATAAAAGGATTTTCTAATAGACAAAGAATGTAGAAAAGACAAGTTTATTTTTTTTTTTTAGATCAAGGTATGCTGCTAAGGGGGAACAGCAGTCGAGTTTCTGAGAGAGGAAACACACAGAGTGAAACTGGGGTTTTATGAGGATTTGAGGATATGGAAAAAGGGTCAAGGTGGAAAATGTGATTATCTAAAGAATGTCTTTTCTTGGATTATTTAGCACTTGGCAGATCTTCCTGACCTGTATTGAGCTTAAAATTATATGTTTACAGTTGCAATTTTGACAAGACTATTCCTTTTGGCCTTTAGATTTAGTCAAAGGGATAAAGAGGCCCATACATATCTTTTAGACAGACTCTTTGGGAGGAATGGTTGAGCCTTATATTAAAAGTTGGTTGCTTATGAGAAAGCTGGACGTCTTTAACTGGAGTTCCTTTGTTATAGGTTTTAAAAGGCTGTTAAGGGTGTTAAACCTTTTACTGCCATTGGGGACCACTGCCACTACAGTGGGCACAGGAAACAGAGTTGGCATTGCCCTGTCCCCCAGCATTACATTGTCCTTGCTTAAGCACTGCCCAATGGGAGTCAAGAAAAATATTGCTACAAGCCACATAACTTAAAATGTTTACAATGTTATGGGGCCACATTAATTGATGTCAAGAGCCACATGCAGCCTGTGGGCTACAGGTTGGAGATGCCTACTTTATCTCTAGATTATTTATAATATCAAATCCAGTGTAAGTGCTATGCAAATAGGCATTACACTGTATTGTTTAGAGAATAATGGCAAGAAAAAAAATCTGTGTATGTTCAGTACAGACACAACTTTTTGAATATTTTTCATTCACTGATGGTTGAATCCATGGATGCAGGAGCCATGGATATACTGTACCTAGATTCTTTCCTAAAAATTCAACCAGAAATTAAAGTAAGAGTTCAAACTATGAAATTTTAGGAGACAAAATAAGAACCTATGTTACCTTGGCATAAGAAAATATTTCTTAAAGTTATAGGAAAAATCTCAAATTACAACAAAAAGGCTTTTATATATGATTACAGTAAAATAAAAATGTTTGCATATCAAAAGCTGCTAAAATAAAGTGAAAAATACTAAGAAAATGAGAGACAATATTTGCTATATGTGCATTTGAATAATTAGTAACAAGAATGTACAAATAACCCTTTTCAGACATTCAATAGAAAAATGAACAAAAGGTAAATTGGTACAACAAAGAAGGGGTACTTCAAATGGGAAATATGAAATAGCTTCATTAGTAACCAAAAAATTCCACATTAAAAATCACAATAAGAATCATGTTAAACCCATCAGTTAGTAAAAATGAAAACATTTGAAAAAAAACATCACAGTTTGTAAGCAACTTATATGTAGCAACTTATGACCCACAGATTTCACTTCTAGACATATAACCTAAAACAAATGCTTGTTTTTGTGCTGCAGGACACTTGTTTAAGACTTTTTCTGGCAGAAATGGCTATATTAATAAAGATCAGAAATAACCCAAAAATCAACTGAACATTGGACAAATTTTGGTGTAATTTATACAATGAAATAATATATAGCAGGGATTCTATAGTCCTATTATGAGTGTCTTAGTGAACCTACATCCCTGAGATGACTACATTTTTGTGTATTCCTGTGTCTGTATAATGGCTGTCTCCTCTGTAACTCTGAGTTACTATGCAGAGTTTAAGACTCCAACTCTTCATCCCTAGAACCTATGTCTGGTCCCACATTCCCTTAGCCCACTTTGGAGTAGCTTCTTTTTACCGTTTTACCCACTGTTTTCTGGCACTTGAGGATTTTCTTTTCTTTTGTTCACAGTTAGCTTTGAATTTAACATTTTGTGAAGAATATTTTATCAAGCATTGCTATGAGTTTGTAGTAGGAAGAGGCCTATCTGCATCAACAGTGGCACAAGAAGCCACAGTCTGCCATCTGCATCAATTCTGCCTGTTCCAGGATTCACTGCTTTGCCAAAACCATATTGCTTTGCCCAAGTTTAGTGTTGTCTCTGCCAGCAGACAGGAATGGGTTCTTAGATGAAATCCTTTTAGAATTCTCTTTTATTTGTAATGTTGTTCCTCTTGCTCAGAAAAGACATTAAAAATTCTACAATTTTTAGCAATGTAATCTTTTCTTCTTTTAGTTCTAGCTCAGTTATTTCCAGTTTATATGATGACTTACCAGAGTAAAGACATTTTAAGGCAGCTGTCTTGGTGATCTGAAGAATCATTTGCAGCTGCTCTAAAGGACTGAGTGTATTGTTGTGAAAAGAGACCAAGAATGATATCAGAGATTCTAACACTTTTATGTGCAAAAAAGATTTTAGAATGTTGTTATAAACCTGAACATTTGGACTTTTCTCTCCTTTTTCTCTTTCTCTCCACTTTCTCTTTTTTTTTTTGCTTTAAGAATCTTTTAGTGCACTATAAAATTCTTAGAAAAGGCTGTACCCCATAATTTAGCCAGTCTGAGGAAGCAATTTTGAGGTGTCTTAGGATAAGATTTGGTGAGCCAAATCACCAGAATTCCCTCATTTCTGTTTTTATAGCCTCCTATTTTTTCCTAACCCTTCTTTTTTTCATGTTACACATAAGACTTTGTCTGAAATACTTCTAGTAGAAATTCATATTTGAATGACCCAAAATAAAGACTTGAAACATTCTTTCCACAAAGTCCATTTGCCTGGTACCATTTCTGATTCTGGCCTTTGGCCAAAGAAAGATACAAAGGAAAAATGACCAAATTGGCTGTTGGTAAATTACAAACTGCTTTCTAATTGATACCTTTTGGGTTGTTCAGACTATTACTTTATTTTAAACTTCATGTGATAATTACAAATCCAAGAAACAAAATTAACTGCAAGCACAAGAAATAGAAATATAACTACAGCAAGTCACATGATAATCAAATTTCTTGCAACCAGTAATATAAAGAAAACATTAAAAACAACCAAATGAAAATGAGATATTTTTAGTATAGGTAAATAGAGATAAAGATGGCAAAAAATTTCTCATCAGAAACAGCACAAGTGATAACAGTGAGTAAAATAGCATCTTTAAAGTACTGAAGGAAAAGTAGTGTTAGCTGTCAGAATTCTATAACCAGTTAAAATATTTTTCCAAAATGAAGGCAAAGTAAGACATTTTCAGTCATATTAAAGCTAAAAGAATTTATCATCAGCAGACTTACATTACAAGAAATGTACAAGGCAGCCCTTCAGATGGAAGGACATGAAAACCAGATAGAAATCTGAATCTGTACCCAGAAATGAAGAACACAGTAGCTGGTAACTACATAGGTAACACAGGGGAATTTACTATTTAAATCTTTTAAAAACATAGTTGACTCTTTACATAAAAAACATAATGGAGGGTGGGGGATTTAGCTCAGTGGTGCTGCCGCCTGCCTCGCAAGTGCAAGGTCCTGAGTTCGATCCCTGGTACTGGAAAAAAAAGTGATAAGCAAAAATAATCAAGGATATAAAAATCTGAACAACATTGTTAACAAAGATGACTTGATTGATACTTATGTAGCTCTCTCAATATCAGTAGAATACATATTCTTTTCAAGGGTACACAGAAACATTTATCAAGATAAACTATACTGGACCATAAACATATCTCAGTAAACTTAAAAGATCCCATTGAGTTCTCTGATCACTGAGGAGTTGAAATAACATCAGTAACAGAAAGATTTCTTAAAAATCCCCAGATGTTTGGAAATGAAATAACATACTTCTAAATAGTACACAGATCAAGGAAGAAATCAGATTATAAAATATTTTGAAATTAAAATGAAAACAAATGTGTTAGAATTTGTAGGTTGCTGCTAAGCAGTACTTTATTTAGTGCTTTTTACAGCATGATATACCAATATTAGAAAAAAGAAAACTCATAAACCAATAAATTCAGCTCCCATTTTAAAAACAGAAAAAGAAGAGCACATCAAACTGAAGTTTTGAGAAGAAAGAAATAATTAAGTTCAAAGGGGAAACCTCTAAAAATAAAAAAAATGAGGGAACTATCAAAATGAAATAAGGAGCTTACATTTAGAGAAGATCAATAAAATTAAATAAAATCAGTCAGACTGACTGAGGGATGACAAAATAGAATGCATAAATAACCAATATTAGGAATGAGGAAAGTGACATTACAGGTTCAATGACTATTAAAAGAATAGTACCAGAATATTATCAACTTTGTGTCTATTAGTTTGACTACTCAGATGTAATGAACAAATTTCTTGAAAGACTCAAATTACTAACATTGATTAAAGAAGAACCATATGACTTGAACAACGCTAATCAAGATATTTAATTTTAAGTTTAAAACTTTCCTATGAAGAAGCCAATCCTTGATGACTTTCTAGTGAATTCTACCAAATTTTTAAGGAAAAATAATTATATCAATTTTATACAAATTCTCTCAGAAAACTGAAGAGGAGAGAACACTTCCTAACCAGTTGTTAGAACTAGGTGTTGCTAATTAGGCCAGCTTTAACTTGATAGCAAAATGAGAGAAAGTCAGTAAAGGAAGACTACAGACTGCTATCTCTTATGAACAAACATGCCCTTTTAAAAAAATTTTAACAAATTATACCGAACAATATTTTAAAAGAGCAATATATCATAACTAAGTTGAGTTCAAAGTTGATTTAATGTTCAAAAATTAATGTAATCAATCATATTAATAAAGTAAAAGTGAAAAACCATGTAATAAACTTCATATATAAGAAAAAGCATTCATTAAAGTCCAAAATCTCTTGATAAAAACTTGCAGCAAAGTATAAATAGAACAGAACTTTCTCAACTGAAAGTTATCTACACAAAGCCTTCAGCCATCAAATACTTAATGATAAAAAACTGAAAGTTTTCTTTTTAGCATCAGGAATAAAACAAGGATATTTGCTTTGATCATGTCTTTTCAGTATTGTACTAGATGGTGTAGCCAGTGCAACCAACCAAGAAAAAGATATAAAGGGTATCCAAAGTGGAAAAAAGTACAACTATCTTTACTCACAGATAACATTATTACCTTATAAGAAAATTTCAGTGGAATATATCTTATGATTACTTACTATAATGCTATAATTAATACAGTATGGTATCAGTGCAAAGACAAGGAAGGAAGGAAGGGAGGAAGGAAGGAGGGAGGGACAAAGTGGGGGGGGGATAGAGAGAGAGGGAAGTAGGTAGATTACCAGGGAGCCTTGAGAATTTCCTCCAAAGAAATGCCTGTGGAATTACCCAGAGGAGCATGCCTGAATCCCCCACACACCACTACACAATGACTGATATTTCTGTGGGCATGAAACTACTTGGTATAGCTGAGATTATGAGTAGTTTCCCCAGGCTAATTATGACTTTATCCTTATCATCCTATAAAGTGGGACTGTGAAAACAAAAGCTTTTTAAGTTTAGAAAACCAAATAACTTATAAATTTCACTAATTCAAAACAATAGCTAACTTTTATTGAATGTCAGATACTCTCTGAGTACCTTATATTGTTTTACTTAGCCCTCAGAATTCCTAAGAGGCAGTTATTTTTTTTTTCATGTTCCAATATTTATTGTTTCAATATAGGATGAAGAGGAAGAAATCAAACAAGAAATTAACATGTTGAAGAAATAATCTCATCACCAAAATATAGCTACATACTATGGTGCTTTTATCAAAAAGAACCCTCCAGGCATGGATGACCAACTTTCAGTAGGTAGCACTATTCAAATTTGCTTTCATTATGTGAAAAACATCCAGCACTGAATGGTCCATTTCTCTGTTCTCGTGATGAGACTTGATTAAATAACTTCAAATTTGAAAACTTTACCCCACGATTTCCATAACGTTGTTTTTTTTCCCTTAAATTCTTTTATTGGTATATTATAGGTATACAATACATTTGCATTTATCATTGAGTATATGTACCTTTACATGATGCATCTTGGTTCTTATTTTTTCCCCATTCCCTGTCCTCCCTTTATCCCCTCCACCCTTCCCTATTTACAAAGACTTTGTTTCCATTTTTTCCTAATAGGCAGTTATTAATATTATTTTTTTAAATCCCGAGAAAGCTGAAGCTTCAAGAGATTGTTACTTTGCCAAGGTCATGAAGCAAGTCATTGGAGAAACCAGGAATAAATATTAGTCTAGTACTAGAATATGCTTCTTCTTCTTCTTCTAGTATCAGTACTTCTACTACTTCAACTCTTACTAAAACAGCCTCTGCTGTTGATGATTGTAAACAATGATATTAACTCCTGGCAACCCACGATGCTTGATCTCTACCAGTGAAAGTACTCTGATGGCCCACAACCCCCAGAAGTCCTCAAGTAGGATTCTGCAAACCAGAGAAAATATTGCAGGCTCCTCAGCAGGAGGAGATATGCAACACCAGCTTGATTAAGAAGAGCTGTCTCTGCAAGGGAGGTGAAACCACCAGTGACCCCCGAGGTCCCTTGGGGATTTCTGATTTTATCAGGGTCAGGATGGATTTGGGAAACAGAGCAGATGGGCATCCTGTCTGCAGAAACTTAGAAAATGATGTCAACACTTTCTTGCCTTCTGTGCACACCCTTCTCAAGTGAACAGATCCAACTCCTCAAGCTAGAGAAAAGCCAGGAAGGCTTCTCCTTTCTCCTCAGAATGACAGAACCCCACAGCATCTGCTCCCTACTGCTTCTGAAATTGAATCCAATTTTCTGAACATGAAAATAAAAACCTAGCTCCATCACAATTAATATTGTTTGCCATAGTTTGAATCTGAAATGTTCTGAAAAAGCTCATGTGTTAAAGACTTGGCCACATGCTGTGGTTCTTCTTGGAGGTGGTGGAACCTTTGGGAGATGGGAACCACTGGAAGAAAGTGAGGTAACTGAAGTGTACCTTTGAAGGGTATATTGGGATCCCTGCTCTTTTCTCTCTTTGCTTCTCCATTACCATGAAGCAAGCAGCTTTGCTCCACTAAACTCTCCTGCTGTGACGTTCTTCCTTGGCACAGACCCAAAAGCAACTGGGCCAATCGACCCAGTAGATGGCCAATTGACCATTTACTGAAACCTCTGAAACCATAAGCCAAAAACAAACTCTGTTTTTAAAGCTTTTAAACTTGGATGGTTGCCGTAGCATCCGAAAGTGGACTGACATACTGTTGGGCATCATATACTGAAAGCAGAAGACAAAAATGCCAGGAATTCTTCAAGAGATAAAAAATTAATTACAGGATTGTGAGAGGAAAAAATCTTCAGTTTTGTAATTTATTTTCCTTTTGGCAGTGGAATTCATTTTCAAAAAGATCCTTCACATTGTGAAACATGACTTAAATGACCCTTTGTTAATATAGATTGATTTTATTTTTATATCTATAGCATTCATTTATGAAGATATAATCGATCAATGTGTCTGTTTTGATGAACATAAGTATTTGATATTGGGCATCACAGTGACACTTCCAGAGATACGCTTGTCTCAGCTTTCTTAAATTAGAAGAAAACCTTGATGGGATTTTTGCAGGACCATGCAAAATGCTTTGTGAAACAGTGTGGAACTGACAAGAAAGGGCTGAATGATCTGAACAGGGAAGTGATTCTTGTGTCCAGAGAATCTGAAAAAAGCTCCAGAAGGAGAAGGGATTACAATGAATCTTGAAGTGGGGAAGGATTTGTTGGTGAAAAAGATAGGTATAGGGGTGGGTGTCCATATGGACCATTGGCCTCCTCTGTGCTTTGTGAACATTTGGCCCTGATGTAGGTAGGACTCTGGCACTTTGTGCTGGGTGAGAAAAAAAATCTGCTGTTCATGTGTGAATACCTTTTTTTCCCCATGTAGTTTATTGGTACATTTTAGGTATACAATACAGTTACATTCATCATTGGGATCTTGTACCTTTACATGACGTATCTTGGTTCTTATTTTTTTCCCCATTCCTCTGCCCTCCCTTCACCCCCTCCACCTTTCCTTATTTACAAACACTTTGTTTCCATGTTTTTCCTTTTCTCATTTTTTCTTTTCCCTTCTTTCTCTCTTCCCCTCCAATTTCCCCTATTGCTTTAAACCTTTTCTTCCTATTTCACAATATCAATTATACATTTTGATTATTATTTACACTATTAGTTTTTCACACCACAGAAACCATTTGGTATTTACACATGTGTGTGTCCTATTTATTTCACTTAAGAATATAGCCTCAATGTGCATCCACTTAGCTACACATGTCTCCAGTTTCTCATTCTTTATGGCTGAGTAGTACTCCATTTTATGAAAAAAACCCCCACATCTTCTTTTTCCAGTTTCCAGTTGATGGGCACTTGGGCTGTTTCCAAGTTTTAGCTATTACAAACTGTGCTGCTATAAACATGGGTGAGCATATATCACTGTGCTATGATTCTTTTAATTCTTTGGGGAAGATACCCAGCAGAGGAATATCTGGGTCAAATGGGACTTCCAATCCTAGTTGTTTGAGGTATCTCCACATTGATTTCCACAGTAGTTGCACCAGTCTGCACTCCTACCAACAATGAAGAAGGGTTCCTTTCTCCCCACAACCCCACCAACACTTGTTATTGGTTAATTTCATGAGAGCATCCATTCTTTCTGGGGTGAGGTAGAATCTCAGTGTTGTTTTCATCTGCATCTCTCGAATGACCAGTGATGTTGAACATTTTTTCATGTTTATTTGCTGCTTTTACTTCTTTGTCTGAGAAATGTCTGTTCATTTCAGATGCTCATTTTTGGATTGAGTCTATATTTGGGGGGTTTTGATTTTTTTGAGTTCTTTATATATTCTAGATAGTAGGCCTTTGTCTGAGGAACAGATGCTAAAATTTTTTCTCAGATTGTAGGTTGTCTCTTGGCTCTGTTGGTGGTTTCTCTGGCAGTACAGAAGCTTTTTAATACGATACAATCCCAGTTGTTGATTGTGCTAGTTCCTGTGCTACTGAGGTTTTGTTCATAAAATCTTTTCCTATGCCAGTGTCTTCAAGAGTTCTACCTAACTTATCTTCCAGCTAGTTTACTGTTTCTGTTTTAATATTTAGATATTTAATCCACTTAGATTTTAGTTTAGTGCATGGTGTAAAATAGGGGTCTAGTTTTAATCTTTGGCAGGTTGAAATCCAGTTTTTCCAACACCATTTATCAAAGAGGCTATTTTTCCTCCAGTGAGGATGGTTGGCTCCTTTGTCAAAGATGAGGTAGTTGAGTATGTCTGGAGTTGTTTCTGCATCTTCTAATCTATTGTACTGATCCTTGAGTCTGTTTCTTTGCCAGTACCTTGCTGTTTTAATTACAGTGGCTTTGTAGTACGGTTTCAAATTGGGAATTGTGATACCCCCTGCCATGACCCTGTTGGCTAGAATTGCTTTTGCTATTCTAGGTCTTTTCTGGTTTCAGATGAACTTTTGGATTGTTTTCCCTAGTTCTGTGAAGTATGCTTTTGGGATTTCAATCAGGATTGCATTGAATCTGTATAGCAGTTTTGGAAGTATGGTCATTTTCACTATATTGGTTCTTCCTACCCAGGAACAGGGGATTTCTCTCCATTTTCTTATATGCTTTTCGATCTCTTTTTTTCAGAGTGCTATAGTTCTCAATGTAGAGGTCTTTTGCTTCCTTTGTTCGATTGATTCCTAGACATTTCATTTCTTAGGGTGCTATTGTGAAAGGGATAGTTTTCTTAATTTCTCTTTCAGTGAGTCTATTATTTGTGTATGAGAAGACTATTGATTTTTGAGTGTTGACCTTGTATCCAGCTATTCTACTGAATCTGTCAATTAAGTCTAGAAGTCTTTTGGTGGAGTTTTTAGGATCTTCTATGTAAAGTATCATATCATCAGCAAATAATGAGAGTAAACTTTTTCCTTTCCTATCGTATTCCTTTTCTTTCTTTCTCTTGTCTAATTGCTGTGGGTAATATTTCTAAAACTATATTGAACAGGAGTGGTAATAGTGGACATCCTTGCCTGGTTCCTGATTTTAGCATGAAGATTTTCAGTTTTTGACCATTTAGTATGATGTTGGCTATTGTTTTTCATAGATAGCCTTTATCAAGTTGAGATAAAGACCTTCTATTCCAATTTTCTGCAGGGTTTTTATCATGAACGTGTGTTGGATTTTGTCCAATGCTTTTTCTGCATCTAATGAGTTGATCATATGGTTTTTATCCTTAACTGTGTTAATATAGTGTATTACATTTATTGATTTATGTACGTTGAACTATCCTTGCATCCTTGGGATAAATCCTACTTGTTCATGGTGGAGGATCTTCTTGATGACCCTCTGTATCTTATTGAGGATTTTGCTTCTATGTTCATTAGGCAGATTGGCCGGTAGTTCTCTTTTTTGCTTGGATCTTTCCTTGGTTTTGGAATCAAAGTAACATTTGCTTCCAGGAATGAGTTTGGAAGTATTGTTTCCCTTTCAATTTCATTGAAAAGTTTAAAGAGTAATGCCAATAGTTCTTTTCTAAATGTCTTGTAGAATTCAGCAGTGAATCCATCAGGACCTGGGCTTTTCTTTGTTGGTAGATTTTTTTTTTAATATGTCTGCTATTTTTTTCTTTTTTTATTTATTAAATTCTTTTACTGGTACATTGTAGGTATACAACACAATTATATTTTTCATTGGGAATTGTACCTTTACATAATGCATCTTGGTTCTTATTTTTCCCCATTCCTAGCCCTCCCTTCATGCCCTCCACCCTTCCCTATTTACAAAGACTTTATTTCCATGTTTTCCATTTCTCATCATTTTTCTTTTCC
>NW_004624733.1:10607776-10642225 GCF_000247695.1 Heterocephalus glaber | reverse complement strand
CTACCATATCTCATGTGATGTTTCAGATGAACCAACCTAGTATTCTTGGGATAAAATTCTGGACTAGGTGCTGCAGGTCCTTCGCGTCCAAGAGCTGGAAGTTGAGGGCTTACAAGCAGTAAGGAAGGTACGAAGACAGGTTTACGTACAATAAGGGAGCTGTGACAAAGCACTACCTGATTCATTGTTAAGTGAATTATGATGACAGTGAATGCACTGGGGGTTCAAAAGAGGAAGGCAAGAATTGTCAAGGAAGGGTTTACAAAGAATGTGGGAACTGAAGAGGAGTTTCCAGCATGGGAAGGCTCCACCTAAAAGGAAGCCAGGGGATACTTGAGGCAGACTGAGCAAAGCCTTGGAGGGGCTACACACACTCCACATTCAGCAGGCAATGGGAAAACTGGCTTGACAAGGTAGGAATCGTGTGTGTGTGTGTGTGTGTGTGTGTGTGTGTGTGATTAGAGATGAAACATTATTAATAGCAACAATAAAGTAATGGCAGTGAAAATTTATTGAACACATAATCTCTGTCAAACATTGAGCTAAGCACACGATAATCACAATCTTGATTAATTCTCACAAAATGTTATGATGTCATCAGGGCTCTTCTTGCCTCTACAGTGCTTTTGGGAAATGAGAAAGTGGCACTTGCTGGGCAAACACACCTCACAGTAACATGGCTTGGAACAACTGAATGACTTTGAGCAGTACACAATAGCTCAGTTACACCCGGGTGTGGAAATAATCATAACATTGACCAAGAATAGACTGTGCGCCAGGCACTGTGTTGGTGTTTCATGCATTAACTTTCTTACTCTTACTCCTCAAAGGTATCCTATGGAGTGTGTACTTTTCATTTCCTTATCCCCTGCAGTTCCATTTTGGGAAGACATTGTGTCTCTGCCTTACTGAGGTTTGTGTACAGCAGAGCCTTTGACACTCCTCATGTGCTCCCAGGGATGTTCACTTTCACTGTTGCTTCCTGTCTGCTATTGATCTGCCATTTCTGGTTTGCAGGATATTAGATGCAGTGAAGTCCCAACACAATTGCAATTCTTTTGTTCTCTGATTTAAATCATGATTGAGTGTCAGCTGAGCCCCACTCATTCAGAAAAGAGGGATGAGATTTTTGGCTCCTCTCTTCCATCCTGGCTGTACTAATTATGCTACTTGTACAAGAAGGAACTTGGCATTTCTTACCCCTAGTAGGGGCTGTTGCCCTAGCCGGTTCATACCTGCATCATCATTTTTGGGGTTACAGTACTGAAGTATCTCTGTTTACTGATGAACAGCCATTACTCCAAAGCTTTCACAGATTTCCCTGCCACCCAGCCCACCCTAACATGTCCCAAGACCTCCTGGACTCCCCCCAAATCCAGCAACTCCTTAAGGGTCAATGCTCAGTCTAAGGAGCCTTAGGAGACCAAAGACCTTGCCCCAACCATAAGACTTAATCAGTTCTAACTGACTAGTCCAGAGCTGCACAGGTTGTTCATGTTTAGACTCTCACTCTTATTTCTAGGCCAAGGAAAGTCCAATCTATCTTCTAAGTCAGGTTCATTGAAGTAGAAGGAACATTTTCATTACAGGGAAAAACTTTGAATTCAAGTGAAAGGAGATCTTTTTATTAAGCACTTACTCTTTGTCAGCTACTATGCTGAACACTTTACCCAAAACACTTTAATTTTTAAAAAAGACTTTGGGAGGCTTCTAATAATAATATTTCACCCATTTTGTGCTTGAGACAAAAAGGCTCATAGAAGTTGACCTTTCTCAGGACTAGGAAGTAGAAAAACTGAGATTTGAATCCAGGTCTGTCAGGCTGCCAAGCCCATGCACTGGGTCTTGGAGAGCAGTCCCCATTTTAGCTAACCCTATTCCCTCAGGTGCAGGTGTGCCTCAGGGAGTACCTTTTCCAGCCCCATTAGGCACCTTTGAGTTCTGGTAAACACACTCTGGCTTGGTGAAACTCTCTAGATCACCTCTCCCCAGGGTTTGGAGGGGAGAGTCCTACTCACCCCCATCTGAGTAACATGATTACGTCCACTCAGAGTGCCTATTTGTAGTAGATTGTTTTAAATGGCACCCAGTGAATCATATTGTCTTGTGTCTATAACCCTTTGCAATGTGACTTTGCAGTTTCACCATTCCAAAGAGGGTTTATTTCCCCCACCTTTAAATCTGGACTGACCTTTTGACTACCTTTGACCAAGAGAATGTAGTGAAAGTGATTCCCTAAAACCCTCCATCCCAGATCTTAAGAGGCTTGGTAAAGAAATCGCTCTGTAAAGAAATCTAGGCAATCTCATTGTAGAAAGACCACATAGCAAGGAAGGCCACTTGGAGGAGAACTAGGAACTCCACCTGCTGCCAGCACCAGTCTCCTAGAAAGATAATGAGGTGGTCCTGGATCCTTTCCTGCCACCTTTGTCATCTCATCTGAGTCCAAGTGGAGCGAACATAGGTTATCTACACTGAATCCAGAATAGGGATCAAAGTCAAAGTTTTGAGGTGATGTGTGATGTGTGATGCAATGTGCAAAGGTAGAGGAGATCTATTAAATGTCAATCCCTCTAAATGGTTTATAATAGTTAACAACTCTGTAAGATTATAGATTGACTCCACAGCAACTACCTTCTGTTGTGAGAGTTAAACAGTTTTATATAGAGAGATAGAGGGAAAGAAAAAGAAAACACTTCATCTAAGGAAGTTATTATTGAAACACACCATTGGTACCTCAAAATCTTCCCAAATTCAACAACTAAGCCAGAATAAAGAATATCCTTGAGAAAAATCTACAAGTGCTTTTCCTCATTTAGACATTTCTTTGCAAATTGCATGATTTCTTATTCTATTTTGTCTAGGGAATAAAATCAAAGGAACACAGAGATGGCTGGTGAGCATGTTACGAAAACATAAATGTAAAGCCTACAAAATAAGGTATGTATATCTCTCAATTGCCTTCCTTGCAATCAGCATTTGGAAGCATTATGGATCATCATATATATATGTACACCATACATGTATACTCCTTTATTTAAATTCATCAAGCACTTATTGAGCCCCTACTGTAAGTAAAGTCAGAATCATAGTTTTTCTTGAGACAGGGCTTCATGTTGTAGTTCAGGCTGGCCTTGAACTTACTATATAGCTCAGGCTGACCTTGAACTCATGGCATTCCTCCTGCTTCAGCCTCCCCAGTGCTGGGATTACAGGTGTGTACCACCATGCCTGGCCTTATGCCAGCACCTAGCTCAGAATCATATTTGTGATGAATAGAAAGACATTCTGGATAAATTAGACCTATGCAAATTCTCCAAAGCATTAAAAATACAGTGAATCTCTCCCTTCTTTAGAGCTCCTAACAATTCCAATATTTTCTGACCCCAATTTGTAGAGTGCCAGTTAGTTGGGAGATTCTCTCTCTCTCTCCTCGCTTCCTCCCCCTCTTTTTGTATGTATACTGTATATTATATAGTGAATGAAGTAATAGACTGGAGAAACTGAACAAAGGGGTCTAAAGGAGAGAATAAGAAGAACCAAGGAGGTTGTGGAGGATGAGGAGGGAGAATCTAAAAACATAAAAATCAGTCATTGGGTGATGGGAATTGGCTGAGCTTTTCTCAGTTAGGAAAGTTGATAATTACTGGAAACAGCTTCCATATCTTAGAGCCTTCTCAGGACTGAAAGAAGGTGAACTGAGGTGACAAGAATGACTTTGAGCTCTGCTAGTGTGATGGGGGAAAAATAGCTCCCAACATGCTACATGTCAAATGTGTTCATGTCTCCCGAATATCAAAGAATGGATTTCCAGGATAAAGGAGGTTACAAGTAGGAAAGGTCTATGAGAGGAAGCTCTTGAGAGACAGGAAGGGTCCCAAAAGAAGTTGTCACTGTGACTATTTCACCAAGAATGTTTTATAGAGCAAAATCACAAGGTAGATGCAATGTGGGTCAAACTACAATTGACTAATAAGATTACAAGTATAGTTGCTTAGCTAATATTGATCTAATAGAGAAGCGAAGCACATAGTAAAGTTATTTTGTTAGCACCATTAACTTTAGCTTGTCTACAACTTCTAGCATTGAAAGAAAAAAGGCACTTCTTAGGGGGACAAGAAGAGCTGGGAAGATGGGTCTGATGTTCTGGTCACCCACCTTGTCACCTGATGCCTATCTAGACTTACTCAACCAGGTATTGCTAATTACAGTATAATCTCAAGTTGTTGTTTATCTCTTAGAGAGTCGTGAAAGCCTGGCCATTACTTTTCTATCTTGAGGCCTGACCTTCTTCAGATGTGTCTCTTGGCAAACTTTTGATGTGTTTTCATCTTTCGCACTAACTCTCTTGAAGGTCCATCCCTGTCTGCCTGCCTATTAGTTTCTATCTGTCTTGGCTCTCTGTAATGCTGTCAATGTGTATTATGCAGTATTGTTATGGAAAATGACAGTTGTGACCTCTGTCCTGGACAGATTGACCTTGTGGTTATATGTACAATCATAGTTGGGGAACAGAAACAGGAACTCAAAGGTCAGTGGTAAGCATCTGTAAAAGTTCCAGGAATGTTCATGGAATAAAATGTTGAAGCATCTGGGATGTATAGTCTTTAAAAAAGGAGAATTTAAATATTATCCTCAGTGTTTGAGCTGCTCCCATGACAAAGGGACACACCTTGCTCTTCATGACCTCAGAAGGCATAGAGAAGACCAACAAGCAGAAGTTATGTGCCTATTGGATTCATAATAAAAACTCTAGTTGGATTAATGGCTCAAGATCCTGAGGAGGGCTCTGTCCTGGAGAGATTTAGTCCTTTCAGTTATTGTAGGGCTAAGAGAAGAATGGCTTCAGAGGAGAGAAAAGGGTAAAGATGTACAAGGGGAGGTTGGGAGGTGGGGAGGAAGACGTCCTTACCACAGGCATTAAGAACAGTGGTTCTGGAGCTAGATAGCCTAGCTTAGATTCTCATCTAGTTTATTATTGTGGTTTACTATTTTGGGCAAGTTGCGTCATGACTCAGTTTTTTTATCTATAAAATGGGAATAATAATAGTATTTACCACATTTAGATTGTTTGGGGATTGAATAAGTTAGCTATTCAAAGCAGTGTTGATATATGGAGAGCACTATAGAAGTGCCAGCTGTTATTCTCATTATTCCTACAAAAGAGATAGGACATAAGCCTGGCAGTTAGGTTTCCTTCTCTCTTCTCACAGGGTATGGGGTTTCACAGTGCACAAAACTCTTTCACATGTAGCAACTGATATGAGCTACCATATGCTATAGGTAGTATTGATACCTGCAGAGGAGAAGACAGGTTTGGGCACCTAGTGACTTAGCAAGTGGGGGGGGGGAGTCCTGCCCTGAGCTTGAGATTTTTGACCAAGTCTAGCAGTGATTTCTCAGCACAACATTGTCTCTTCTACATTTTTTGCTTTGGTGATATGGCTGGACAGCATTAACTTTAAGATAGATCTGAATAAATTACTGAATTTTGTTCTCAAAAGTATGGTCATTGCTTCATTCTAGCCCGAATCTGAGAAACAATACACTTGTGATTTATACTGCATTATTTTCCCTTTAAAATGAAATAACTGGGGCTGCAGATATACCTCAGTAGTAGAGTATGTCCTTAGCTTGTGTGAGGTTCTGGGTTCAATTGCCAGCACCAAAACAGAACAACAAAAGCCAATAAAAGTAAATAATTAATCTGATAAAGGAGTTTACTTTCTGGTCGACAGATTTTCCTCTTGCTGTAAAATTTTCATGCTGCGTATTTCAGCTGTGTTGATTGAAAGTCAAATTCTGAGCCTCAAGGCAAATGCAATATGAGGTTTCTAAGAGCCTTCCTGAAATTATAACCAGTTTCCCCATATTAACCTCCACACATTTATCTCTGTGAAAGAGCTGATGATACAAAACATGAGATGAAATGATAAATATGTCTCTAGACTTTTCACTTGCAGATACAATGAGGTCAGCGCCACCAGTGCCAGAAGAGATGCTCGGTTCCTGTGCTTCCCTGACCTTCTCTTACTCTACCTGAATAGATAAGCCCTTGAATAAATAGGGCAGCCCCTCTGTGGGGAAGAGAGTCCTCCCATCTCAGAGTGAGAAAAGTAAGCACCAAACCCCAGGAGTCCTGCTCCCTGGAAAATGCCATCTTTCCTAAAATGGGCATTAAATGAGATAATGTGTATAAAACATCTACAAGGGTCAGACTCATAGTAACTTCTTAGGAAATGCTCTAAAAATGTTGTAGAGAAAGGTCAAGAATAGTCATTCTGTTAGCTTCAACACCCTAAAAGCTTTTCTAGGGAGCTCTGTTCCCTTTGTGTTACTCGTCCAGACTCCATTTCATAATCTATTGTATTGTTGATTCCTTGAATTTCCAAATACTGTGAGCAGAAACACTCAAGCTTCATAAATTTATTTTTAACTAACATTTACTGAGCGCATAGTAGGCTTTGATGAAACATGAAATAATTACTTTCAAAGCTCTCAGACTCTCAGTGAATCAGACAATTAACAGAGCTAGTGGAATACTATTTCTGTGTACTTAACTGCCCAGAGTTCTTACTTATTTTTTTTTTTTTCGTCTTTTGGCACATTACCTGTTCAAACTAGACCTTGAGGCATTTATTGCCTCTGGGAAGGGTTGTTACTGCAGAACACAGAAATATATGAGTTAAGTTTTGGCTTTTGAGTTTCACAATATGTTTGAAAACTCAAGGCACAGACTCAGTAGTTTAAAAGAAAAGACTTTCCGATTTTAAGAGCTTAAGAATTTGGATTCCAAAAATCTTTGCCTTCAAGGGACTCGAAGTCCCCAAAATATAAGATCAATCATAGCTTTGTATTCCCAACCCTACCCCAACTCCATAAAAGATAAACATTTTCTGGGCTGATGGATGACAGTTGGAGGGAAGACAGTAGATATAAGCAGGGCGCTGTTCCCTTAGAAAGGGTCTACTGACTCTCGGAGACACATGATGGAGAGAGTGTGTGAGGATTGAGAACATATCCAGGCAGTTTAGGGGACAACCTGGAACATAGGGTATCTAAATTTAATTTTCTGGGGATAAAAATGTGGAGTGACTAGGAGAAATAGCCTTAGGAAAATTTAGAGACCTCAGCATTGCATGGAGAATAGGGAAGAGATTGCCATGCACCTGATAGACATAGAAGTAATCAAGGTAGTATTGGACTTGGAGAGAGAGATCATGGGGCAGATTAAGACCTCTGCAGATTGACAATAATATCAAAATAAGTGGAATATATCTAAATATGTCTGCATGAATTAATGATGCCAATGAAGGAATAGCTTCTCCATCTATTTTCCCACCCCAACGATGCTACAACACTGTGTGAGATCCCCAGAGCCCAGACTGAAGTTGGGGAGGATGGGGAAATTAGAATTGGGTCGAGCTGGTGGCCAAGAACATCTTATCGTGTATTACTTAGCGTAACTCAGATTATGATTTGAGAGCTCAGAGGAAAATGTTGAACCAAGCAACCAAGGAAAGGTCCTTTTTGTGCACAATTTAGATTTTAGATGGGGATACTTATCTACCCACAGGACATTCCAGTTCAGTGTGATATGGGCCATGGTGGGAGAAGGATAGGAGCTATGGGACCTCATAAGAAGTCATGTGACCTGGTCTGGGGTGGTAGAGACTATCAGGGAAGCTGTTTAGAGAAAGTGATGCTTCAGTGGGGAAAAAAATGGAGTAAAGTAGCCCAAGAAGCTGGGCTAAAGTATTTAGCATAGAGGGAATGGTCAAACAAAAGAACAAAGTATGAAACATAGTATTTGTGGGGAGGGAAGAGTATACCTAGTCCTGGAGAGTAGGAGTTAAAGGTACATATGAGAGTGATGAAAAGGGACCAGCTTGTGAAGGTCTTATATTATTTGAGAAGAGGAAGATTCCACTGACTCTAGCAACAAATCTGTGAGGTAAGTGTTCTCATTTTCTCTAATGTTTTTAATACTGGAGATTGAACCCTGGGCATTTTCACTTAGGGACATCCCACACTTTTTTTTTATATTTTGATGTAGCACCTCATTAAATTGCCCAGGCTGCACTTGAACTTGCAATCTCCTTGCCTCAGCCTCCCAGAGTACTGGGATTATAGGTATATGCCACTGTGCCTGGCTCTGTTTTTCAAAGGATCAAACCAAGGTCATGCTGGCTGTATTTTTCAAGTGAACAAATCAAGGTTTAGAGAGACTAAACAATCTGTTTGATGTCACAGTATCAGCCTATGAGCCAGCTGAAATCAGAGCCTGATTTCGTCTGGTTTCAAAGACCTCTCCCTTAACCATAACCTGCTTAACATTGGGGGATCCAGGGGAAAGTGACCCAAGAATTGGGGTGTCTTCTCCGGAGCAGAGGGCATAAAGCCTACAGCCCAAGCATAGTTTCATCTGCTGAGATTAGTTGTCAAGACTTGTTTCCACGCCCTTGTGCACTATTTCAGAGGCTCACTCTGTGGAGCTGGGCTGCACCCTCCAACTTCAAACATGCCATGTAGAGGGAGCAAATTGTTGTGGAGGCTTTTGCTACACCCTGCCTCGGTGACCCCAGGAAAGCCCCAGGCAGATTCTCAGTGTGGAGCTGCTTAAAGAAGAGTAGGGGAGTGCACAGGAGAAGTGAAGGCTGTGTATGAGGAAACAAAGGGCACACAGAGCCAGTAACATTCCTCTCAGTAAGGTGCAGAAGCCCTGATAAGGGTGACTAGGTAATAGTGAAAGTCACTTAAGGAGAGAGGCAGGTGTGGTACAGAGTAGCAGGAGCCTACCTGATTGCTGAGCTGGCAAAGCCAGACCAGCATTCCCAGAAGATTTAATACAAGCTCTGACCTTGGAGCAGATTCATTTAGTATTTATGTAAACTATCTCTGAAACATTGTTTGTATTGGGCAGTCTATGCTTTGGTCAGATGTGCCCCAGAGAATTCTGGGCAGTTTCAACAAGGCCAGTTTGACATGAGGTGTGTTGGGGGTTGGGCAGAGAACTAGTGCTGCTTAGAAGTTGGATCTGCAGAGCTGAGGGGGAAATGGCCTTGTGACTACCTCAGTCCAAGTGTCTTGGAACAAAGGAAAAGGACTTACAGACTCAGAGATGCGAGACCTGGGACTTCTCCCTTACCCTGCCACTCACTATGGGTGCTTGGACAAATGACTTTTCCTTCCTGGGTCTGAATTCACATTTGTAGAATAGGGTTATTAGTAATGTGTGAAGGTCATTGTGAGGATTATATGAACTATGTGTAGGTTGCTCAGAGTAGCACCCTACACTCAGTTACTTCTGCAATTCATATTAGTTTCTATTTCCATTATCACCATCATCCCATTTGTTTATATTTACTATTCTTAGTGTCAGTGTTTAGGCACAGCTGTGTCATTAGGCCCAGGAATCATCTTGTCCTTTGTCCTGGCCTGAGTCTCTCTTCTTAGCTGCCCTCACAGTCAAAGGTGGTATCCTTCCCTCCTGAGGTGGTACCTCTCCCTTCCCCTCCTGATGAGGGCTGGCCACACAGGGAACAGGCTCTGGGGAACCTAAGATTTTCTTGATCACTTGGTATTGAGGCCAGGATATGCTTGACCAGGGAAGTACTCTTCTGAGTATTTAGCGGGGTATCAGGTGGCTTGAGGTAGAGTCTCACTAAATCGCTAAGTTGTCAAGGCTGGGCTTACATTTGCAGTCCTCCTGTCTCTGCCTCCCAGGAAGCTGGAGTTACAGGCCCGCAGGAAGGGAGCAGACTGTTTTAGCAGAAGTTCATTGCTGCCTCCCAGGTGGACATTCTGGTAGAGGCTTATGGTGTTTTTTAAGTCACAGGATCTAGCTGGAGACTCTACATTCAAGGAACCAAGAGGACGCTGTTCAGCACCATGGCTATGCATCTCCTCGCATGATCTGAGGCACCCACAAATTCTTATGAGACACAGTCCCAGATTTCTGAGGGACTTAGTGCGGAGGAAGATACTAAATAAGGCACTTAGACCATTCTTGGAAGGATAGTTCTCAAAAACCTGAGTTTGAAAATCAGGATGGCAAAAGAGCCAAAGCTGAGGACCTGGGCACAAGATAGACCTGGATTTAGCTCCTGCCTCTGCCGTTTATCAACCATGTGATCTGGGTGAGTTTCTTATCCTCTGGGAGTCTGCTTCCCTGGGTGTAAGCCAGGGATATTTTAAACTATCTGCTTTTTGGAACTTTTGTGAGAATAGTCTTGGCACAATGTAAATGCAAATTAAATAGTACTTAAAGTGATAAACTCATGTAACAAGCACATGATGCTTATTGTTCACCAGGCACTCTTCTAAGCATTTTGAAGCTCTTACTTCATTGGATCTTCTGGAGTAAAGAGAAGGCACAGAGAGGTTAAATAACTTGTTCAAGACTCGGTAGTTAGCCAGTTTGTTTGAACATAGGCAGTCTGGTTCCATATTATCCTTAAGATCATAATAATGTTCCATAAAGGACAATGATAAAGGGCCATGATGGTGAAAATATGAAATATAATGCAGAAGATCCTTCTCCAGCCAATATGTTACTAGCATTTACTGTGGAAAGATCTTCTGTTCCTTTAGGGACAGAATTAATTTACATTTCTAGTGACCAAATAAATGATTCTCTGCAGATCTAGTGACCCTGGTATATGATTTCCCCTTTAAGAAGCTGGTTTTCTTGAGTGGTTGAGAAAATAGAGCACCACTGGGTGTGGTTTGTGCATTTTATTTTATTTTCAAGCTTATCTTCTTGTGGCTGGGTGGATGGAAGCTTCCAGAGCTCCCTCTTCCACAGCCAGAGCTTCTCTGGGTCTGGAACAATGAGAAACCCCACACTGGTGGAACAGAGCCTGCTTTGGTTCCAGCAACCAAATGTCTGCTTTGTTCTTGAGCTAAGTGCCCACCTCCATGGCCACACACCTCCCTGTGCACATATTATTCTCATCACAGCACTTAGGAGAGCAGTTTAGAATGATCTGCTTGTGCAAATGAAATGAAGTAGAGAACTTCCTGCAAGCAGTCATGGTGAAAAAAGAGCCACACTTCCTAGGGACTCCTCTTCGGGCAGAGCAGGAGAACTAGACTATGAAGTTGCTGGGTCCCCAGGCCTTCCTGGAACAGCCCCAGAGGAGCTTCTTGTAGGGAAATAGTCCTACAAGTTCAGGAAACACAGAAGGCAGAGGTACAGCTTCCTCAGGGAGGGGGTGGAGTGTGAAAGATGGCTTCTGAGCCCTGGGCACAAAGTAGGACAGAGATTTAAGAAAAGTGGAAATCAGTATGGAGATACCTCAAAGAACTAGGACTGGAAGTCCCATTTGAGCCCGCTATTCCACTGCTGGGGATCTTCCCCAAAGAATTAAAAGAATCATACCACAGTGATATATGTGCGCCCATGTTCATAGCAGCACAGTTTGTAATAGCTAAAACTTGGAAACAGCCCAAATGCCCATCAACTGGAGACTGGATCAAGAAAATGTGGTTTTTTTATAAAATGGAGTACTACTCAGCCATAAAAAATGAGAAACTAGAGACATTTATAGCTAAATGGATGCATATTGAGGCCATACTCTTAAGTGAAATAAATAGGACACTCATGAATAAATACCGAATAGTTTCTCTAGTGTGAGAAACTGAAAGTGTAAATAAGGACTAAATGTATAATAGGTAATGTGAAATAGGAAGAAAAGGGGCAAAGGGGAAGGAAGTGGGAGGGCTAGGGGAAAGGATAGGAGGGAATGGGATTAATATGAGAAAATGGAAAAATAGGAACAAAATCTTTGTAGATAGGGAGGACCGGTGGGGTTGAAGGGAGGGCTGGGCAAGGGTGAAAAATAAGAACCAAGAGAGACTATGTAAAGGTGCAAATTTCCAATGATGAATGTCATTATACTGTATACCTAAAATGTACCATTGATTAGAATGAATAATCAATAATGCAAAATAGGAAGAAAAGGTGCAAAGGGGTAGGGGTATTGGGAGGGGCAGGGGAAAGGAAAGAAGGGAAAGGAAAAATGATGAGAAATGGAAAACATGGAAATAAAGTCTTTGTAAATAGGGAAGGGTGGAGGGTGTGAAGGGAGGGCTAGGAATGGGGAAAAAATAAGAACCAAGATGCATTATGTAAAGGTACAATTCCCAATGGGAAATGTAATTGTGTTGTATACCTACAATGTACCAATAAAAGAATTTAATAAAGAAAAAAAAAAGAATAGGGGATTAGAAAATAAGAATGTAGGTTATAAACTGGACCCCTTTTGAACTTTGAGAGATAAAGAGATTAGGATTATGTTATATTAGTTGTGGTTGGATTTATTTCTTTGAATTCATACTTAATCCAGATAGAACTACGTGGAGTCCAGATTTATTTTGGTTACATGTCCCTTCCCTTCCCTTCCCTTCCCTTCCCTTCCCTTCCCTTCCCTTCCTTCCCCTGCTCCCCTCCCCTTACCTGCTCCCCCCCACCTGAATCCAGGGCCTTCATAGTGATTGAAGTATAATCCTCAGCCCATTTTTACTTTAATTTTGAGGTAGAGTCTCACTAAGTCACTAAGTTGCCAAGGCTGGACTTGAATTTGCAATCCTCCTTCCTCCATCTCCTAGGGTGCTAGAGTTACAGGTCTGTACCACCAGGCCCACTTCCAGCTCTGCCATAGTTTGCATCTAGATGTCCCCCCAAAGCCTCACACACTTACAGGTGGAGCTTTTGGGAAGTGTTTGTATCATGGGGCTGTGATATTCATTACTGTATTAGTCTACTGATGAGTTTATAGTTAAATGTGATGTTGGGGGGTGAAGCCTGGTTGGAGGAAGTGGGTCACTGGGGCAAGGCCTGGAAGGGTGTCTCTCCCTCTCTTGTCCCTTGATGTTTCTCTCTGCTTCCTGCTATTATACCATTAGATGTTTCTCCTATACCAGGCCCCTCTGCCATGCTGCTCTGCCTTGGACCCAGCTGGCTGTGAACTGAAACCTCTACAAACTATAAGCCAAAATAAACCTTTCTTGCTTTAATTTGTGGATATCAAGTATTGTGTCTCAGTGACAAGAAAGTAACTAAGACAAGCCATTTTATTTTTAAATTTTGAAACAGGGTCTTACTAAGTCACTGTTTTTCAGGTTGGGCTCAAACTTGCAATCTTTCTGCCTCAGCTTCTTAGCATGGAGTGGTGCCCTTGTATTGGGGTTAACAGTGGTAATCAGCTCAACCTGGTTTATACGTCACCGTCCTGGATTTGGCATGAAAGTCTCAAGTTCCCAAGATGCTGAGTCTCATGCAAACTGGTGCAGTTGACATCTTGGCTAAAGCTCTAATCCTGACCTTCTTGCCCAACTGAGAGCTTGAGAAAGACTCAGTGGGTGGCTCAGTGGAAATCCAGCCCCACCTCTAGCTGAACACTCCGTTCATCAGTGGGATGATATTTCTGCCTGGCCAGCTCATTCTCACTGAGTGGTAAATGTATAGTGAGGCCATTCCAGCTGCCAGGCCTGGTCAGCAGTCTTTTTGAAAGCCCTTGCTATGTCTCACAGGAACCCCAGCAACTGGTGTGTGCTCATCACTGCTCTCTCAGCTATGAGCTAGAGGTCCAAACTTCTGTTCTGAAAGAAACTGGCTCCATCTCTGTGTGGCATAAATGACATCTTTTGGTATTAGGGTATTAAGGGAAAAAGAAAGGAGACTTTCTTAATCTAAGGTGCAAAATTATATTGAATGTCCACAAGACCCAGAGGCTCACAGAATTTAAATTCTAACTTGGTGAATTATCTATTCTGTCTAAGGTTTTGGGGAGGATTCACAAATGGCCTTGATCCAAGGACATGATTCTTATATTAAGGAATTAACTATATCTACCAGGGGATAGAAAACCAAGACAAAAATATACATACAAAATGGTACATAATAAATGTTACAGGATCTATCAGATGAATATTTATGTAGGTTCAGAGACAGATGACTACAGACTTCATGGGACACAGGCACTAAGTCTTGAAGGGTGGTCAAGAATGTTCTAGATAGAGTTAAGGAACTTGGGTTCATTATAGGCAAGGGAGTATAGGGATAAAGCCATGAATGTGAGAGATAAAAAGAGATCCATTCAGTCAGAGCAAGAGATTTCTGAACTAATAGGAGATTCAACAAGAGGTTGTTGGGACTAGCTAAAAGAAAGTCTCATCTTCCAAGCAGGCCAAAGCAGGCCAAAGTGTTTGGCATGGAACAAGAAATGATTGCAGTCAAGAGAGATAGAGAGATAGAGATAGAGTAAGAGACAGAGGCAGAGACAGAGACAGAGATAGATACAGAGAGAGTACTGAGGTCATTAGGTGACCATTTGAGACCATTAGATCTCAGTAGAAAGTTCAGAATTAGGAGTTAAATGGGAGGAGAGACTGGTTGGAAATTTGGCCTCCGGAACTGACTCCATCATAAATGTTCCAAGAGCCCTGTTGGATTGGTCTTTCAACCCAAATTAGCCCACATATGAGCTTCTCTCCTCTCCACCACTCCTTTCCTATATTTTCTGCATAAAGCCTAATAGTGGTGTCCCCTTGCCTTTAGGGAAAAATCCAAACATGTAACACCCTGTGGACTTCACCCGTGCCTATGCCTTGGCCTCATTTCTGTAATTTCTCCTCCCTGTCTCTATATACTCACATTGTCAGTGTTTCTTTCAAATTTTGTTTCTCAAACTCACTCTTCTTTCATTCTTGGGCCTTGAAATAGCCTGTTTCCTTACCTTGAATTTCTTCTTCCTTCACCTGTTGACCTGCCCCTCAGTGTAAATGACTTTCTCCCAGACAGCTTTCCTTGATTCCTCTCCCATTTATAACATATCTACTGCAATGTATTCACCTAGAATCCTGTATTTATCCTGTCAAGTCCTGTTTACTCTCCATGTACTGAAAGATCCCTGAGTATATGAACTATGTATGAAATACTTTTCTCAGAGTGAGTTTAGCCACATGGGTAGGATGGGGAGTCCCATGTAAAAGACAGGACAGCTTTGGAACGTGTTATCTCTCAGAAGTCTGTTGAATCACTTGGAAATGAGATTGCCAGAGATGATTATGATTTGAAGAGAAACCTTGGCTGAGCATGTGCTACAAATGGATGACACAGATGTGAAGAGAGAACTGCCAGTTAATCAAAGGGAGCTGAGTCCCAGAATCAGATTACTAGCAGGTACAAAATTAAAAGTTCCCTTGATGCTCACCTTCAGGCTGGTCCACTATTATACTTTCATTTTATGGTGATGGAAGAAGCCAGCCCTCTTCATGGGGCCTCTGATTATTGTACAAACATACTATTTTTAATATCTTTTCTTCTCTGAAAACAAGCTAGAAAGGAGCTGGGCAGTTCACCAGCTGTCTAGCCAAGTCCTCTAGGAAAGAAAATGGTCATTTAGAAGATCTTTGTGAAGAAAAGAACATATAGAAAAAGTTAGAATTCCTTAAAAAATAAGGATTTAAACTCAACTCCACATGAGCCTTTACATACTACAGAGAATTTCTCTTTGTTTGTTTATCTGTAAAAGAAGTCTATCCTAGCTCTGTTATTCTCAGATGCATGGAGACAAAAAAAATCACCCATGCTTTTAGCCATCTCACAAGTGAAAACCCTGACAGAAAAGAAAATACTACATATATGCATTCTGAATTGGATATTTAATTGAAAATCTGTGATAAGAATTTTATTTTCTATAAGCACATCAGTTAACTTTTGAGTGTATTATTACTATGCTTGATGAAATAGGAGTCAGCTCAGCAGTTCTGAGATGTCTTAATGAAGTCACTGAAACAGGCTCCTTGGAAATAAAAAAGCAGTGTGTAGGGAAATAGAGTGGGCTTTAAAGATGATGAAAGATGATGCTCCTTCTCATCCTCCAAAAAGAACTGATCCTCTGGATGAAAAAAGTACTCCTCCAGGGATTCCCAAGGTTGTATCAATGCCAAGTAAGCTGCAAAAACTCAGGTTTTTTATGGCAACCAAAAAAGCTAAAGGGATTGTTCCCAAAGCCCAGCAGTGTGATGATTAAAGGACAGATTCTGGAGTCTGACAGGAAGGGTTCAGATCTCAAATTCTGTGTGTTGGTTCTAGGACAATGGTAATTAGTGTTTTTGTAACCCGAGCTTTCAGCATTAAAGAAGCCCATGGACTCCTTTTCAGTGTAATATTTTTATAAGGTTAAATAAAATGCATAAGGTTTAGTAGTAACCCTATTATATTATCTATAAGAATATATAAAATAATAAATTTGTGATATACTAATATGTTAGCTTCTTTATTAATGCTTATCTGTGAGTTCCATTGGTAAAAATGTCACAGACTATTAATTTGTATACCCAATATGTATATATATATTTCATATATTATATATAAAATTTTAGCAAAAGGTTAGTGAGAATGGTGGTGTTGGAGTTCGTGAGCTCCCTAAATTCTATCCATAGAAGCCTTTGGTCCTCTGTATAGTAGGCTGAGAGCCAGTAAATCACATTATCCTGGCTCTCTTTTCAGCAGGGATCACACTTAGTTCTTCCAGTAGGAAAATGCTTGAGCGCAGTGAGAAATGAACTTCATCTAGTTGTGCAACAGTGGCACCAGCAGAAAGCTGCCATAGGAGAGAAGCCACACTGTTATCGGTGGGGCCAAGGCGTATTGATTTGGAAGGTACGGGCTCTGGGTGGGACAGTGATTCTCAGTACTTTTTCACCTTTGGATCATACCACGACTTCCTCTTTTTTGCTTCTCTTAGTCTCCCAACAATTTTGTAGCTTTAGTCAGTGTACTAAATCCCTCTCTCTACTTGAGGCCACTGTAGAGTGGCTTATGCTTTTCAGATTGAATTATGAGAAAAAAAGTCCGAACTCCATCTCTTACTAGTTCTCTTACATGGATAATTTAAAGAAGCATTTTCATCTGCATAATATCTACCTAAAAGATTTGTTGTAGAAAATTAATATTGCAATACATATAAAATATTTGGCATATGAAAAATCTCTTCCAGTATTAACCAGACAACTTTGACCTGATCAATTTTATTTATGTTAGGGTGGCATTTTAAAGAAAGTGGATTTTGTTGTCTATAAGAAATATGAGAATCTGATTTGGCTTCAATATCCTTTGGAAATAACTAAGGATCATCAGATTTATTTATAAGACATTTTTAAAATATAATGAAAAATGTCATTAGAAACAAAATAAAGCTATTGTTACTGTTGTTACTCAATTGCTTTTTCTAATCTTCAATGTAGTTCCTCTGGCGGTTATGTTGTAATGCCCCATGATCAGCCTAAACTCTAACAGGATTGTATGTAATAATAACTCAAGTTATTATTTCCTTAGTACTAGTTTCCTTAGAGCAATAAATCATTGTTGGATAACATCCTTATTCCATTTTAAGTAGAGATAAGTAATTCTAACCACAAGGCACTAATAGCCTTCATCAAACTCAGAAAAAAAGAAAATCTTACCAGACTAGGAAGAACCTGTGTATTATCTATATTAAATTCTTTGGATAATTCTACAGATTTCCAAAAAATTTCCCTTGGCCAAAGATTTGTCAATAAGAAAGACATTAAAGTCGCACAGAGAACTAGGAACACAGTACAGTGCCCACTGAGAACAAGGAAGTAAAGGAAATAAGGGAGCCCCTTTAAAGGAAAATGTTACAATCACTACAAACCGGTCATGGCAGAGATAGACTAAGACTTGAAGGAGAAACAATGATTCTCCATTAATAAATATTGTCTAGAATTTGATTTTAAAAAGGAAGAAAGTTAGAGGAGAGAGGCAAAAAGACTCACAAATAGTTTTCATCTGCCCGGAATAGAAGCAGTCTTAGTAAAGGACTTAGAATATCCTAGCCTGACTGATAAAACCTATCCTATCTGACTGAGATGAAGCAGCAGGCCTGGGCAATGCCATTAAACACTGGTTTCATCCTAATATGCAAACTATATGCTCATCTAGCAGCTCTGTGGTTATTATGTGGCTTTCCCATGTAGAACTGCCTAGAGAGATGGGTGGGATAGTGAAAGTAACAATAATCAACAGAAATACCTAAGAACTGTTCTACTGTATGATCTTACTTAATCATTGCAATAGCCCCACGAGGAAGATACTATTTTATAGGTGATGAAACAAGCATAGAAAGGTATGTAGTAAAACTGTAGTCCAGAGTTTATTGACAGTTGGGACAATAAATGGTGTCCCTAAGGGCTGTTTCTTACTCTTCATCCTTCTGCACGCTTTCAAGCTTTGATCTCAAATTGTTTTACTCAGTTTTATGTTTTAGCATGTGCTGATATACAGCCCCAAATTTTAGTGAAGACAATGACTTTTTCTTTCTTGGAATATAGATTACAGTTCCAGTTGATTGTTTCAAAAATCCATTTAGTTAGTGGAACTGATGAATGGAGGAAGCTTATACAGGCTGTATTTTAAAATTACCTTATCTCTAGTTCCAAAAGCAAGTTTTTGTTTCCAATTAAGGTTTGTTTTTATCCACTTCATGTGACTTCCTCTGGCCATATTTTACCTTAGATGATGCCACATCTTTTATAAGACAACCTTCTATCCTGGTAACCATGGACCTGGGGTCTGCGGAAATGGAGAGGTTTAACTTTGGAGTTGGCCATTGTTGTCGGTGTGCTTCTCCTGTGAGAAGAGGTTTAGGTCTGGTGGTTCTGAGGATGAGCAGACCTGCAGCATCAACTCCCACCCAGAGTGCTAGATTCCTGCAGATACATACAACTATTGGAGTTCATTTGGGAGTTCAACTAGGGAGTGAAACTGAGCAAGAATGAAGAGTGATGGTACCCACAACCAAAGCTAACTGCTATGAGTTATTTGTTAAATAGCTAGGAAGCCCAATTTAGTTTTCTTTTCTGTTTCCTGGAGGTTAAAGATGATATTATTCCAAGTCAGTTTAAAGACCTAGTGAGCATGCTGCAAACTAGGAAAGGATAAAGCCTTGGGTCCCATGGTGATAGACTTACCTCAAGTAATAAAACTTGTTCCTAACTCTTCTAAAAAAGACTGGAGTGCTTTAACACCCAGATGAGGAAGTGTGAGCCAGGGATGGGACAAACAGAGTGAAGACAGTGAGAAAAAAAATACCATGCACATTTCCCTAAATGGCCTAAAGCAATCACAGCTGGCTTATCACAGTAGCTCTCCTATGGTATAAACCTCTGAATTCCCAACAGTGTTTCCAAGTTCACTAGTCCGTTAAATCATCTTCTACCCGACAAAATTCCCATGTTCACCAAACAACCCAGAAGGGCCTTATGTGTTCATATTTGTGCGATTTTATCCCTCCATAAATGTTTCACTTAATTTGCTCATGCACCGAAAGTGCACATTCCTAAGAATTAGACTCAGTTTTTAGGCATGCAAGTCTTTTGTCTTGGTCACCACACTGACATGTTTTTAATGTTCGCATGTATTTCAGTGGACTGGAAAATTTTCATCTTGTAGCTCAAAATCACAGATCAAGCACAAAGCAATGAGATGCTTTATTTGAGTGGTGCTGTAGCTATGTAAGCAATTTTGAAGCAGCTTATACCATATCAGACAGGTACATCATGTCTTTGGAGATTTTGTTGTTGTAGTTTCACTTTTCATTAGTGTGTTTGCTTTTTTAGCTAAGTGGAACTAAAAACAAGTTAGTCCAAAAATACCCAGTACCTTAGATCATGGGAGCAATGGGTTTACAGCAAGAAAAGACTGAAAGAGATTACCTAAATTCCAGTTTTAAATGAAAGAGACAGTGTGTGGAATAATTAGGAGAAATGGGTAAGGAAGCCCATCTGCAGTGTGTGGGCATCAATATGATGGTGACATCTTTCTGTCAGTTTAGGCCAAAGAGACCTATATTAATTATTCAAAGACTCCAAACTTAACCGTGTAAAACAACAAACATTTATTATCTTAAAGTTTTTGTGGGTCAGGAATCCAGCAGTCACTTAGTTGGATAATTCTGGATTGGGATCTTTCAAATAAGCTGTTTGTGGCTGGAGGTTGATCTCGGAATTCATTCATTTTTCTGTTCTTGACCATGTGGGCCCCTCCATAGGGCATGACTTGACAGCTCCCCCTTCCCCCTGTAAGTGAAGAGAGACAGACAGATAGACAGGCTGAAGTCATTTTACAACCTAACCTCAGATGTAGTATACCCTCACTAATATATTTTTTTGATAAAATGTTAGACACTCAGTTCAGGGCACATTATGGAAGAGAGGAGTTATTCTTCAACTCTCAAAAACTGGAGTAGAAAAACATTTCTGGATGTATTTTTAAAGCAATGGCAGTGTCCAGAATGTGTATGACAAGAGCCCAATCCCATGGCTAGCAAGTAGGGGACACTCAATAAACAACAGCCCCTTTTCTTAACAAGTTAATGGTGGTGGTCATGGTGCAGAGAAGTCATCACCAGAAGGAACTTGGGTTATTTATCTCGCAAAACAAAGACCATATTCATTTCTGACCATCTCTAATTCTCTTAAGCAATTCGCTTCCCTTTCTGGGTCTCTATTTTCCCACCTTTAAAATGAAGAGGTTGACCTAGAAAACTCTAATGGTTTTTCCAGTACAACTGGGAAATAATGAAACAACATAGGTCCCTTTGGTATACTTACTGTAATTTCTCCAGCAAAATGGACTGTCAAACCTATTTAAAAATAATGGTAATTTTTAGCCTCAAATCTTGCTAGTAAGTTTAGGCTGTCTATGCACATGTATATAGGGGTGTGCCTGTGTCTATCTGTGCACACATGTGCTATTGAGTGTCTCGCTATAGGTTTCTGTGTAGCTGCATTTCCTTGTGTGTGTCTGCAGGTGTGAGGGTGGCAGAAATAAAGGTAACAACCAAAAAGGAGAGACCATAAATATGTATTTTGCCTCTGCTCAGTGTCAGGAGATGTGCTGGGCACTTGGCGGTGACAGATTGAGGCTGTGTCTCTGTCTTTGTGAAACTGTTGGCTTGGCTGACCCCACTGCTATTTCATTTGGTGCTCTCAGAGATTTTTTAGCACAGGGAATGGAGTTTTCAGAGCATTGGATGTACTTAAAGGCTCATATTGTAATTGTTAATCATGAAGGCCGAAGCCACAGGCACTTGGGGAGGTCAGCATGAATTATTCTCCTTACTAGGACTTACTAGTGAAGTTTCTTAGTTTGGTAGGACTAGAGTGTGCAGTGATTGATGTGGCATAGAAGCATGGAGCAGGTGGCGCTGGACTTATATGTAGAGCAATTAGCATTTTATAGCTCCCTCACCTCTTGCCCCTCTTGCAGAAGCAACACTTGGATAAAAGCCAATGTTTCCAATTATGCCATCAATAAATTTAGTGACATTGGCAAGAGAGGCATAAGAGAGATATTTGCTTTGCCTTAGGTCTGATTTCTACCCTCACACTCTGTCACTCCTGCTGGTAGCTTCCCCATGGAGCATTTGAGGAAATACCGGAAATAAAGAATTTAACAGTCACAATGGAGATTGTTGGTTTATAGAGCTAACATATGTTCTCATATGTGCTTTCTTTATTGGAAGATTATACTTCTCAGCTCATTTCCGTGCCAATCCAGACAAGAACCAAAGGGCACTCAGACTCTATTAATGAAAGGAACAAAGTTAAATTCACCAAGAAATGGGTAACACTGGGTCTGAAATCACAAACCAAGGAGAGTGGCTATTGCTAATGCTAAGGAGAATATTCTGGCTACATTGGAGGTTGTTTATCTTAAAGATGTCTTCCTTATATTCATCTTTGTAGGTGTTTGTGAAATTTTATCTGTGATGTTACTTATGTCCTAAGTTCCTTGAAGCTGGGATTGCATGTATATGGTATCAGGAGGAACTTAGGAAATTCAAGAGATCTCTGAGTGGATAGACATGTTTAGATCAGGACTTGTGATATGCCAGGGATTATGCTGAGCTCTCTATATTTAGCTCTTTCAGAGCCATCCACCAGTGTAAGTCCATGAAAAATTAGTAAAAAGAGGAAGGGAAGGCTGATCACTTTTCATCCCTCTCTTCAAGACCCTGAGGAAAGCAACCCTAATAGTTGGCAGAAGGGACATCCCAACAGTCCTCTTCCCTCTGTCCTGAATGTCAAGTTTTCAGTGTCACCCTTAAAGAGCAATCATTCTGGCAACAGAAATGGATACTGAAATGGAAAGTAAGGGATAAAGGAGGGTGGCATTGAACACAGGCCATTTTAGATGAGCACAGAGGGCTAACAGTAGCTCCACCATCCGTGCTGGGGTGTCATCTATGTGTTTGTGGAGTGTGGAAAAATGCTCACTGGACATCAGACTCCTATAGGTGCATCTGTTAGTTCAGTCAAGAATTCTCTCTTCATAAGGGCTGAGGTGTCTCTTGGAGAACACCCCTTGAGGCAAATTTGAGAAGTGTGTCACACTTTTCTCCCTTGCTTATCTCTTATCTTGGTCCTCTGTTTGATATGTGACAAAGTTCTGTAGTGAGCCGGAAGCTGGTGGTAGGTCTAAAGGAGGTGACCAAGGGGAATTGTTTTTGAGCCCTTCTGAGAGCTTATGATACACCCCTTGCCCCAACAACTTAATTATCTTGTGCCATTTGGAGCACTCTGGGAAGTTTCCAGAGAGCAGTAGGGTCTGGGTCAGGTAGTGGGTGCCTCAGAGAATCCTTTTGTTTCCAACAATGTGGTATTTCCTAGAAGAAATGGTGGCAACCAGGGGAAGTAGAGGTGGAACTTATGGGGCGGTCGTTGGTCCAAATCACAGGAGAGAGTGGTCTCAGGGTGAGTTGACTCTTCTAAGCCTCCTAACATTTGGAACATTGTTGAAGCTTGATCTTTTCCATTTTTGGCTGTTCAAGTAAATGTAGAATATTAAGTTATTATGGCCTACTAACTTAGCTCCATAAGTTTATTTCTTTATTTGAAAAAAAAGGAAGTATTTTCAAGGAACCGATGTGGTGAATCGGGCCATTATGTTTATGATACCTATTTTCCTTAAAGGCTTCAGTTTACCAAGAATTGCACTTTAGCACCTGGTCATGCTGTGTCTCTGCCATCTTATGTTTTAAAAAAATAGCTGCAACTGTTTCAGCAACTCCTGTGTGGATTAAAGACCCTAGAAACATTCATGTTGGTATTTCCATGTGACCAGCATTGAGATTCATCTACATGTGGCATGAAGTATGGCAGATACTACATTTTATTTTTTAAGAAACTGTAATTCTGTCATCTGAGGAGTTGAAGCCAGTTTTGAAGTTTTTGAGTGAACACTAATTTGTCTTTGGGGTAGAGCCTTCTAAATTTCTGGTAGTGGAGATATGGGACAATGAATAACTTGTTTTTCTTGGGGAACCTCAAGACTGAGACGAGCATTCTATTCTGAAAAGGCCGTTAGTGGGGTTGGCAGTGTGTTCTTTCTGAGGTAGATGCCTGCTTTGTTTAATTTTATTGTCCCTCATATTTAGGTTAGGTATGTGCATGCCTGTCTCTGAATATCTTATGAGTCTTCTCATCTGGCATCTGCTGACAGAGGAAGGGGATTTGAACCACTTAAAGGAAAGAAGGGCACTGGCTTCAACCCACCTCTTAGTATTGGGGAAAGATTATGAAGAGGATCTGGGCCATATTTAGACAGGGCAGAGTACACTGTTGGGATAACTCTTTGTGCTACTCTTAATTGTCGTAAAAGTCTGATATTGGTCTAAATTTACTCTTGGTCATATGATTTTCTTTTCCACATGTTGCTGTATTCCTGAGGATGTAGAGGCTTCTACTGTCAATCTGGAGAGAAATGAAAGAGAAGGAAGAATTCCAGCATTAGATGAAAGTGTAGAAGTATCTTATCTGTAGTGACAAGAGTGAAGAGAGTGTGGGAGGCCATGCGCATGATGATACCTGGCTCATCTTGTAGAGGCTGTGGAGGCCCTGTCATCGAGACATGTTGGGAGAGGGGAAAGGATAGCTATTCTCCCAGTGAGGCAGAGCCATGGGCTTTTAGGACAGATCCAGAGAATGTGGTTGCCTTTCAGGAAGACTCATGCTTCCGTGGACCCATGCTGTCTGTTCACATCCCAGCTGAGCCCTTGGCCCAAAGTTGGATGATGTGCTCTTCACCAGCAGTGATCAAAGGAAAGGCAACTCTGCCTGGCCAGTCAGGGAGGTTTAGGAAGAGCGTGGGTAAATTACTGGGAATTTGCTCTAGAGGGATTTATATAAGTGCAGTTTATGCTGTAGTCATTTGGGTACTAAAAACTGTATCTTTGTTTTGTGGTCACAGAATGGTGAAGATGTGAACTGTTGGTTTCTATGGGGATTCCCTACAAATATCTACAATACATTGTTTCTTTTCATAAAAGTCAAATTTAATTCTATTAGTGTGTAGGACAGATGCCATGGCTGTGAAATGGAAAATGTAGGGGTCAACCTATGTAAGTGGAGCTGAAGGGAAACAAATTTCCTATACAGTGCTTATATCCTGGCTCTCTGCCACTCTGCTTTACTGCAAACCATAATTTGTGGGGTGGGACTGCTGTGGGACCAACCACAGTGTTTTTAAAACAGAAAAGAGAACCCAACATGTGGCATTCTTCAAGACGGGATTTGGTGTGATTGTACGAAGTACTATCGTACTTCTAACACCTGCTGTCCTTTCAGAGACTAATGTGAGGAACCAGAAAGTAAATACCAAAAATGGGGGGGGGAATGAATATATTCTGGACCTTCTAGACTTAGCCTTGAAATTAGAGTACTGAGGACTGATTTTAGTCCAAAGTGAAACTCCAGTTCCCATAACCTGAGGCAGACCCTGCCTGCCTCTGTACCTCAGTGCCCCCTATGTATCTCCCCCCAGTGCAATGAGAAGTCAGGCTTAAGATCTACTTCTTTCCATTTATGATGCCCTTGATCTTTGCAATGGGGCAATCACTTGGCTGAGTTCCAGTCTCTCTCAAATTGAGATGCACAGAGCACTGTGCTTGGCTACACACATGGATGGCTTAAGTAGAGGAAGGCTGGCTTTCAGGAATCCCAGCTCTCATGAAGGGTATTCACAGTCCAGTCATCCTGGATGCCTGATACCAGCTTGTCTTCTGGCAGTGCTCCCTGGTGTTTCTGGGTACCATATGCAAGCGTCCTCGCCTTCAATTGAAGAAAGCTAGGAACCTATTACATAATGTGGAGAATTAATCTTGACTGTGTCAGGATCAGCAGGCCATTTACTTCTACCTGAGTTTGCACACAAAATGACAATATTAAAATGCCAGCTATTCCCAGTAGAATACAAGAAAGGAGCCTAAAGCAGAAATGCTGTCATATTCCATTTCTATGCAATTCCAAATCCAAAGCGTGAACAGGGCTGACAGGAAAGTACACAAAACATGGAGAAATATAACTTATTTCTCTAGAAATGGAGCTATTTTCTCATCAAATTTAAATTTAAAGCATGTCTGGGCAGCTCATGGCCTTCAAGAGCCTGTGTACCTATCACATTCTGGCTTATAAGCAGCTGATGTGTGACTTGGGGTAGAACACCTATTCATAATTGAAATCGCCATAAAACAAACCTCCACCCTTGCACTGGAAAAGACAGTAATCAACATCAGTAATGCTATGGATTCAACATTCAGGACTCATAAAATATGCAAGATTAATTTGCTGAACTTCTGTCAGGCTTCCAGCAGTGCTGTCACCTGGGACCGGAGGAGCAGTGAATTCATTCTGAATTTTCACTGGCTTCAAAACACCTAGAGCAGGCTGCTTCATGTTGCCGCCTGCTGCGCTGCATGTCTGCCTTTGCAGGCAGTTTCTAGAAAACAGACTTCTAGGGTTCTGTTTTGCTACATACACATCTCAGGGCTCCTCCTGGTTCCCAGAACTTCTCCTTTCTTCCATCTCAGTAGTCCTCATTTTTCTCCTTTAGGTACTTGGAATCTTAGATTTAGAAAAATGGAAAATCCTAACTGTGGCCAGCACTCTAGAAATTCCTGCTAAAATATGAAGTCAAGGAGGAAGAAACGCCTGATGGCAAAGCATGAGGATTTGAGTTAGGAAGTGGGATCTGGTCCTGGCTCTGCCACTCACTGCCACATCTCCCTGGACCAGTTGCTCTCCTTTGGGTCTTGGTTTTCCATTTAAAAAAAGATCTTTGGATTGCCAAAGTCCCTTCTGTTCTTACATACTTGTAGTCTACAAGAAAGCTGGGTGGACATTTCAGATTTTGACTACCTGTGCTCAATCTGGTCTGTTACTTTCCCTCAACAACTTTCTGTATATTGAAAGTACTATTGATACCTTTCCTTCCTTGGTCTACTCTTGATTCTCTTTGTCCTTGCATAGCATATGTCTTTTATTACTTAAATATTATTTTACAAAGGTTTTGGGGGAGAGTAGACATTAATATACTTCTTTTTATTTTACGAAAAAGTGAAATTTCATAAAATAATAAGAGAATAACAATAGTTAACACAAGCTTATTATACCTTCAAAGTGGTTCCACCAAACTTATTTTGAACTTTCTTGAGATTTCATCTTATAAATAGGCTGGTACTATTATAATCTGATTATTACAGATGGGGAAACAGGCCTAGATGGGTTAAGAAAATTGCCCAAAGCTCATAGCTAGTAAGTGAGGGATTTGAACCCAAGGCTGGCTTTTAATAGCTATCAGGCTGACCTGGCATTCTGGGTTCATGTGTCTGTTTTGGATTTGGCTTCTCTATGTTTACCTTTGAGCCAGGTCAGGTCTTAGTGCACAAGCAACCCCAGGATTCCGAACTGACAAGCTGTAGTAAAACCATGGCCCATGGCAAAGAAACCAGAGCAAAGGAAACTTGGACTGGCTCAAGACATTGTTGGCTGGCCTTTCCTCCGAGCATCATCATGTGCACAATGACATATATGCGTTTTGTCATAATTATAATTTCCACATATAAAATATGTGCTCATCTGCCTCTCTGCTGTGTGGCTGAAATCGCAGTAAGGAAGACAATGCAGGATTTGCTTTCAAGCATACTCTCTTTAGTACTCTTTCTTAAACTGAAATTTCTTTTGAGGTATACAGAGATTTACATGCAGTTGTAAGAGATGATATTAAGAATCCCATATACTCTTTACTCTGTTTCTCCATGTGGTAACATCTTGCACTTGACAAATTTTTTTAACTACCTAAGTATTGTATTAATATATTTTCATTGTCTTAGAGTTAGATCCTACTGAAGTACACAGAAGTAAACATGATGGTCCACCTTCCACCTCATGGCTCTCCTCCAGGGCTCTCTCTCCTCATTCCTTGGTCCTCATGCAGTTTTCTGTGCCTCCAGCCTCTATTATGCTCCCTCTTTCTATTGTTGTCATAGTTTGGGTGACTCTGGGACAAAATGAAATTGTGGGGTTTCTGGCTAACAGCTTGGAGAACCCTCTATTTTGTGATGATGTAAGTAGCATCAGAAGCTCTTAATCTCAGTTCTTCCTCAAATTATCTGACATCCTCTCAATTCCTTGTACCAATCTTTCTCCATGTACCCAGTCAGAAAGAAAGAATATCTACCATTTAATGTAATTTAATCTTTTCTATACTTTGTAGTATTAAGTGTTAGTAATACCGAGTCCTACTTTGTAGAAGACATTAATTTAATTTTATTTTATTTAACATTCACAGCCAGGCACTATTCTAAGCATTTTATAAATATCAATTCATTTAATCCTTATAACAATTCTATGAGAAAGATACCATTATTATTACTTTCATTTAACAAGTGAAGGTATAAGGTGTAGAGGGGGTAGGTAACTTGCCCAGAGTCCTACAGTTAGTAAACAATAGAGATAGGTTGTAAAAATACCACTGGAGTCAGAGTTTATGCAGATAACCACAGTGTGACTTGCTGATATTAGACAGTTCACCTCTTTTCCTAATACTAACATATTTCACTTATAATGGCTCCCTATACTACAGGCTATAAGTGTGTTGGTATTTGATGCTTTAAAACACATCTGTGTATGCTATCCTTTGTCTCCTTGCACCTGTCTTGAGCCCCCAGCCCATTACTCTTTCCTGCGCCTTTTACTCTGATCTTGAAAGGTGGTCCTGTCATGGCTGTGTCTACCTCCTCTGATGCATTTGGGGTCAGTGCAGTCAGAGCTGAGCCACTGAATGAAAGCTACTCTGGCCTGATCAAGACAGTCATTTCCTTTTATCTCTTCATATAGTGATGTGATTAATTACATTAATACATTTCCTAATGTGGAACCATTCTGGCACTGACAGCAGTTTGCATTCTTTAAACTTAGTGCTTGAATCCATTTGCTAATATTTTATTTATGACTTTCTTTGGTATCAGATAGATGAACTATTTCCTTAAAACTCAGGAGAACATAGAAAGTTCTTTCCAGTCCATTTAATTTTCTTGTTAATTTATAGAGGTCAGTTTCCTTGCACAAATAGTTTTACTGTTTATGTTGTTCATATCTCTCTTCAAGGGATGTGTTTAATTTACCAATTAAAAGGGAAATAATTATGCATTCTAATTATCTCTAAAATAGTCAACATGAATCAATACCTTTACACTGGAATGGATTAGGAAGACTAGAAAAATCTGATTGGCTTGCATATGAAGTTATTTTTTGAGTCCCCAGTAAATGCAGATTGGTAGGGAAAACATTGCTTATGGACAGAGGCCAAACTAATAACAATGATATGGTGACACAGAGTGACAGATAGAGAACTTAGATGATACTAGTCATCGGGCCAGACATATGTTATATATGTGTTATATAATAATACATGTGTTATGTATTAATGTACAATAATAATATATAACATATACCATGTGGTATATAATACATGCTATTTATGAGAATGCAAAGTCTATGAGGGGGGACCATGTGCATTTTATTGATTACTATTGCATTTACAAGTCTCTGAGAGGCAATACTAGCATTCTCATTTTACAGATGAGAAAATTGAGGCTCAGGAAAGTGAAGTAATTGGCTTATGCTTGCCCAGAAAGACTTAAGGATTAGTTATTTGGGTGCTGGACCAGATTAAACATAGTGTCTAACAAGTAACACCAATATATTTAGGACCTTTCTCCTCTACTTATGCCCTCAATATTCCAGTCAGGCAGGTAACCTGAAGTTTGCATGAACTATTTACACCCCATGTTTCTGCACATGCTGCTTCCTCTCTGTGAAATGTTATGAATCTGTACCAGGCAGGACACTTCTTTATTCCCTGTTGGGGCCAAAGGCCTCCCAGACACCTCTGAATGGGATTGCTGGATGAATAAATGCTGAGCCTCTTTTTGGTTCCTCTACAAACTGAGCTTGTCCTGACAGTGCTAAGAACCACTTGTCAGGTTTGGGGCTCACAAATTCCACTTCTGACCATTCTTTGGCCCTCCAAGGAGCCACTCACTGCTTCAAAAAGTACTACACATTCCCTTTTTTGTTAGACCATTTTCCATTGCTATAAGAAGATTCTGAGCTGGGTACTTTATAAAGAAAATAAGTATTTAGCTCACAGTTTTGGAGTTTGGGGGCATGGTACTGATGAAGACCTCATGCTGGATGTTATCACAGTGGTAGGAGAAACTGCAAAAGTGAGAGATCATATGATGAGACACCAAGCCAGAAAGTAGGGAAGAGTCAGTTTTGCTCTATTATAATGATGTTCTTACAAGAACTAAATGGGGTCCCAAGAAAACCATTAATTTCTTCGGAGGGCAGCTGCAGTGTCTTAATTTGTCTTGCATTAAGCCTTGTTTCTTAATATTACCAGACTGGGGATCAAGCTTCCAACACATCTGCCCTTGGGGGCCTCACCATGCCCACATCATAGCACCTCCCACAGACAACCACATTTACTTTACTCCATATACTTTTTTGATTAAGAAGCCATATAACTCATTGGACAAGAGGCTGGAAGAAGCTATAATGAAATCAGGCTGAGATCAAAACCATCCAAATTTAGAGGACCACAGCCCTAGAAATTGGTATGAATAGTCTTTGAAAATCCTTGAATTTTCAATTAGTTCTCAAAGGGAAACAATATTTGAACAATCTTTTTTTTCCCTCTTTCACACTGTTCTAAATACTGTGGTATTCAACCTGGTCAGAATAATCAACTCATCTGTATTTCCAAGGGTACAGAGCTGATGAGCAGATTTTCTTTCCTTTTAGAAACAAATAATTCTTTCTATGGGGAAATAAATGGAAAAAATCCAGAAAAATACATCTTGCTTTTAACTGAAGAAACACAAAATTTCTGCGATGTTTCCTATCCAGCCTATAGCAAGAGAAAATAAAAAGCCTATTTATATATTAAAGTAGGATAGAGATTATGGTTCTCTTTCATGTATACAAATCCCTAGAGGATTTTGCTAATAATCTGCTATAAAATCCCAAGTCTTTTTCCAAGAGTGAACCAGCAGGTCAGGATGACACAGATACAGTCATTGCCAACACAGCAGATTGCTTTTTTCTGAAAGCAAATGTGTTCATGTGAGAGATACAAGCATTTGTTTAGTAGTCCACTTCTCTGTAGGCCAGGATTATGTCTACTAGGTTCCATTCAAATTCTTACTGCTGTACACTGACCTGACATGTAATCAGAGCTCAACAACGTATACTGAATGAATGAAAAGGTGAGTGCATTCACTTTTCCAAGACTTCACACTGTGACTAATCCCTATGTATATTATATATATAATCCTTCCAGATCCACCCATTCTTTGAGCCGAACTACAGTGTCATTTCCTCCCTGACATAGAAGTAGTAGTAGGACAGCCCTGAGGACTTAGGATCTAACTCTGCCTTGAATGATCAGAAAGGCTTCACGGAGGAGGTGCCATTCATGTTGGGGCTGGTAGACAAAGAGGTAGGAGAGGGAGGGAGGGAAGGACAGAGGGAGACACACACACTCAAACACACACACAAACACACACACACACATGCACAGATCTCTTGGAAGAAGGAGGGCACTTTTGCTGGTGAAGAGGCTCAGGAAAAACCCTGTCCACATTCTTGTTGTCCTCCTTCCAGAGTCCAGGAAGTCACAGCCTCAAGGAGCAGTAACTGATCTCTTCAGCAACTCCCTGAGAGAAGATGGGTCTCTTTGCTCTGCGTGACAACATACCAGGGTATCAGAGTCTCAGAGCTGAGAATCCTCTTGTCCTGGGTGTCAGGAGTATGTGTCAGGCTGTACTCAGCATGGCCACAGGTCCCAGTAAGACCCACATTCCACAAGAACAGGGCAGCAGTTTGGGTAGTGTCACAGAGCTCTGAGGTGATCATGTGAACTGCCTCTGCTCTTCTCTCAAGACAATCCCCTACCCTCTCCTCTGGTGGTCTTCAGCAAACAATATAGGGCCACACTGTAGTGCCCAGTAATTATTTCTTGGATAGATGAATACTTGAAACTTGGAGGCGGACTCATTACCACACTTTCCTTCTAAAATAAACCTGGATTGTTCCTTTATTCTTAGTACTCTCAATAGAGGAATGACTTGGAGTGTTTCCATCCCACTAAATATTTAGGGTGAGTTTCCTGTCTTTCATTCCAGTTTTTCTCTGAGTAGTTGAACATGATGTGGCTCAAGGGGATAACCTCTTGTCCAAACTGCCAGAAGACACCAAATAAAGTGGTGCAGCTTTGCAATGTGGATCTCATTAGGATAAAGAGAATTAGCCCATTCCTGGGGATGTGGGAGGAAAGCAAATGGCAAGATTAGGTATATACTTCAGACTCAGGGATGTCTACAGTGTGCACAGAAACTTCAGTAAATGGAAGAAACTCCCAGAGGCACTGGCAAAAACAAAAGTTTCACATTCAATATGGCATGGAAAGGCACTTGGTATCCAAGAATGTGGGGTGATCACTATTTTGAAATTCCTGCCAGATCTGTTGGTCATAAAGAGGAATTTGCACCAGCTGATGCTCATAGGCATATCTCCTTTCTAATCACAAGGAGGCTCTGGTGCTACTTAATGGCTCTATAACTAGAAATGCTGAATTATTTTCTAATAGCTGAAAGAGATTGAGATGTTAGGAACAATTCCATTTTGAGAGAGATAATAAACTTGAACTTGTGACCTGCTTTCTGTCTTGGTTTCCTGTAGCCTCTAGTTTTTCTCCTTGCTCCTTTTCTAATCTGTGTACTCTAGTTCATCTAATGCATCTCCTATAGTCCCACGGTGAACTGTCTGAGATCAAAACCCGACCATGTTCTTCTCCAGGGGAAAATCTGAATTCATACATGTGTGGGGCCTGGTCCCATGGTCCTTGTCCAGTTCCATCACCAGTTCATCCTTCATCCATCCTGAATTCCTTTTGTTTCTGAGAAATCCATGCCGTTTCCTACTCCTTTGGCTCTGCCTGTATTTTTCTCCTTATTATCATTTACTCCATCTGATTTTTTCCTTTCAGAAGTCTGAATGCCACTTCCGCTTTGAAACCTTCCTAATTGGCAGTTAGTCACCTCCTCCTGTGTTCCCATAACAGCTGGACAAGTCTGTTAGAGCATTTTCCTCATTGCGTTTAATTGTTTGCTTACTTCACTACCCAGTGGTGTCAATGATTTCCTGCTGCAGGATTCTCACACATCAGCAGAGTCCGTGGATAAAGGCGTGGTGTCTTCAGGCCTCCATTCACCTGATTATGAACTACTACTACTTCCCTCCAAGTACCACGGGAATCATTTAACATTTATTTATTGATATTTTAGGTAAAATATAATTTAGGTATAAAAATATATGCATTTTAAGTGTGTGAGTTTTAAAAAATGCCTGTACTACCTCCAATTACCACCTCTGTTCAAAGATAGAACATTTTAACCATGTTTGACAGATTCTTTAAGTCCCTTTTCAATCTATCCACCCTTCTCCTTATCAGAAAGACATGGATTTGTTACTATAACAAAGGGTTAGTTTTGCCACTTCTAGAACCTCATATAAATGAAATCACACAGTCTGTACTCTGTGTCTGTCTTCTACCATTCAACATATTTGTGAGGTCATTTATCCTGTGTGTATGATAGTGTGGTATGTTAACTAATGGGCAACTTGGAATGCCCAGCTAAACTGAATCAGTATGATTTGGGCATGGAAGATCCACCTGAGGATTGTTGCCAATGGCATAAAAAGAGAACTGGAGGAGAAGATTGTGGGCTCTTGATTTTCAAGGAGAAGCTTGTTGTGGTTGATTTTCCTGATACGAACTTGGCTGTTTTTGTTGAGGAGGAGCTCAGGGCCTCTCTATCTCTGGGAATGACTGCTATTCTCATCAGGGTAGCTCTGGTCTTCACCGTGTGTGTCACTTCCTGGCTGCAATGTAGATCCCTCAGACTGGTGGCAAAATCCTTCACCCCACTGGCGCAGGTTTTCTGGCTTCCACCACTGGCCTTTGGGCCTTCCAGGTGCAGATCCTCAATACAGACAAGCAGAAGACAGGCCACTGGCAGGACTCATAGAGAACATTGCTTTGGACCCTAGGCCTTCAGCTGGACTTGTGTGGGACATTGCTGTAGGCTCCAGACCCTTGGCTGGATTCTTTGGGCCTCTAGTGTGTGGTTATATCCCTTGCATTCCTCTACATTTAACTTTTTGGGTGGCTATTATAAAATAATCCTATAAATTATGTGTCCTGTATTAAATCTACTCCCTTGCAGACCCTGACTACAACAGATAGTTTGTTCCTTTTTTCTTTTTATGCTTAATAATATTCCATTGCATAAATATATTACACTTCATTCACTTGTTGTTGGATGTTTGAGTTGATTCCAGTTTGGAGTTATTATGAATAAAGCTGCTATGACTATTGTTCTTCAAGTCTTTTTGTGGACATATGTTTTTGTATTTCCTAGAGAAAATACCTGGGAGAAGAAGTGCTTGGTCATAGGGTAAGTATATATTTAACTTTTTAAGAAGCAGCTGAATTTTTTTTTATTAAGTTTATTGATACATTTTAGATATAAACTACAGTTACATTCATCATTGGGATCTTCTACCTTTACATGATGTATCTTGGTTCTTATTCTTTTCCCCTGGCCTCCCTTCACCCCCTCCACTCTTCCCTATTTGCAAAGACTTTATTTCCATTTTTTTCTTTTCTCATATTTTTGCTTTTCCTTTCTTTCCTTTCCCCTACCCCTCCCACTCCCCCTGCTCCTTTAGACCTTTTCTTCCTATTACACAATATCAATTATACATTTTCTAAATTACAATATCAAAATTTAGAGGACATTACCACAGATTTCACAGAATTTAAAAGGTTATAGAAAGCATATTATAAAAATCCTTTTTGAAATAAATTTGAAAACTTCTAAGAAGTATCTTTGAAGACAAATTAATGAAACTGACTCTGGAGGAAATATAAAATTTGAATAGCACCTATTAAAGAAAGTATATACCTAGCTTGAAAACCGACCTATATGACAACAGCAGGCTCATATA
>NW_004624733.1:10563845-10587370 GCF_000247695.1 Heterocephalus glaber | reverse complement strand
GTTATCTGAGAAATTATTTCTGATTTCATTTTTCCCAGATCCTCTTTTGTTGCCAGTTCAGAGAGTCCAGGTGGTTGAGTATCAGGTTGTTCCATGTCCTTTCCCTTTGGGGTTGCTGTAGGTGATCTGGAAATATGTTTTTGAGGCTTGTTTATATGTCTTCTAATTTCCACAGGAGAGGGCAGGGGTGCTTCTGGAGCCTGGGCGGCTCACCTTCTCTGCACTAGGAGCATGGAATGGCAGTGGGGGAGCCTCCTCCTGGGTGCTAGGACTGGCTCACCTTCTCTGTCCTAGGAGGGTGGAATGGTGGCGAGAGAGCCTCCTCCGGGGCGCGGGGACTGGCTCACCTTCTCTCGGTCATTTGTTTTCTTATTGTTGAATTCTTTTAAGTCTTTTTGCACATTTAATTCTTTATCAGATATTGTATTTTGCATATTTTTCTCCAAGGTTTGGCTTGTCTTTTGATTCTGTAATCATGCCTTTCACAGCACAGAAAATGTAAATTCTAGTATAGCCCAACTTATCTATTTTTTTCTTCATGGATCATGCTTTTGATGTTGTTTTTAAAAATATATGACAAAGATTAAGATACCTAGATTTTTTGTTTTCTGTTCGATATTTTATAGTTTCATTATACAAAGTAGGTCTATGATCCATTTTGAGCTTTGTGAAAACTATCAATGAGCTATGTCTAAGTTCTCTTGTTTGCACATAAGCATCCAACTGTTCCTATGTCATTTATTTAAATGATTATAATTTTCCATTGAATTATCTTTGCTACTTTGTCAAAGAACAATTGAGTACATTTGTATAGGTTTATTTCTAGTCCCTCTATGTCTGTTCAACTGATCTATGTGTTTATTCTTTTGCCAATACCACACTGTCTTGATATGGCACTGATTTGAATTTTTTAAAGACTATTAATGTTGACCACTTTTTCATATGTTCGTTGGTCAGTTTTACATCTTCCTTCAATAAATGTTTACTCAAGATCTTTGCTCATTAAAAAATTGGATTGTCTGTCTTAGGTTGTAGAGTTGTAAGATTTTAAAAACATATTGTGGCTACTAAATCCTTTTGAAATACATGATTTGCAAATATTTTCTCTCATCCTGTAGGCTATCTGTTCACTTTCTTGATAGTGTCCTTTAATGCATAAAAGTTTTTAACTTTGATGAAATCCAATTTATCTGTATTTTCTTTTGTTACTCATGATTTTTTTCTCATAATGGTGTCATAAGCAAGCAACAAATACAAGGTCATGAAAATTTATCTCTGTATTTTCTCCTAAGAGGTTTATAGTTTTAGTTTTTACATTTATTCTTTAATCCATTTTGTTTTAATTTTTTATGTGATTAGTGGTAGAGGTATAACTTCTTTTTTATGGTACTGGGGACTGAAGTCAGGACCTTGTGCTTGTGAGGGTAGAGGTATAAGTTTTGAAGCAGATGTTCAGTTGTTTCAGAACTGTTTGTCACAGAGACTATTCTTTCTCTATTGACTGGTCTTGGCATCCTAATGTAAAAATTGTGGCCCATATGTTCATGAGCTTATTTTTCCATTGCAATTAGTTTATGTATTTATCTTTATGCCAGTACCATGCTAGTTTGATTATTGTCTCTTTTTAGTAAGTTTTTAAGTTGGAAAATGTAAGCTTTTGAGCTTTGATCATTTTCAATATAGTTTTGAATTTTGGGGTGCCATGTACTATTTGAGTATGAGAATCAGCTTTTCTATTTTTGTAAAAATGGAAGTTGGAATTTTAATAGGGATTTCATTGAATCTATAGACAACTTTGGGGAGTATTACTATCTTAACAATATTAAATCCACACGTCTATGAACACAGGTTGTCTTTTCACATATTGAGGACTTCAATTTCTTTCAGCAGTGTGTGAGTGTGTGTGTGTGTGTGTGTGTGTGCGTGTGTGTACTTCTTTGGTTAAATTTATTCCTAAGCATTTTATTCTTTTTGATCCTATTATAATTGAATTCTTTTTATTTCCTTTTTGTGTTTCTTAATAGTAGTGTGTAAAAACACAATGGATTGTTGGATGTTGATCTTCCGTCATGCAACTTTTCTGAACTCAGTTATTTTGTATTAATAGTATTTTTGTGAATTCCTTAGGGTTTCTATCTATATGAGATTATTTTACCTTTTCCTTCCAATTTGGGTGGCTGATTTATCTTTCCTGGCTAGAACTTCTACTTTCATTGATTACTGTGTTGAGTAGAATAGACAAATGAAAGTATCCTTGTCCTTTTTCTAATTTTGCAAAGAAAGCATTCAGTCTTTCACCATTATGCAGGTAAGGTGTGAGGTTTATCAGAATGAACTGTTCCTGATTTTTAATTTAGCACCACTATGGTTTGAGGACATACTCTCTATTAGCTTTGAAATTTATTAATGCTTCTTTTTGGCCCAGTTTATGGTCTGTCCAAGGGAACATTTGATCTGTGCACCAGAAAAACTTTCAAGTGGTTAGAAATGGTGTTCTGTGTTAACTAAGTCAGTTGGTTAGTGAGGTTATTCGTATCTTTTATATTCTTTGCCGCCCTATTATATTAATTATTAAGTGGTAAAATCTCTATAATTGCTGATTTCTTTTTTTTTCCTCTTTAGTTTTTCCATTTTGTGTTTCATGAATTTTGATGGTCTATTATTATATATACATATTTAGGTTTGTTTGTCTGTCTGAAGAATTGCCCCTTTTGTCATTATTATATCTTTTATAACTTAATTTCTATACTTCTTACAATAAATTTGATATTGAAATTTTTATCTGGTATTATTACAGGAACTCTAGCTTTCTTATGGTTGTTATTTTTGTGGCATAAATTTTCCCATTCTTTTATTTTTAGTCTGTTTGTATCTTTTTAGGTACTAGGTATGACCATGGTCTTTTAGCTAGTCTGACAATTTGTCTTAAGTGTTTAGTGTATCAACATTAATTGTAGATATTGTTATTTTTGATTGGTTTAACATCTTGCCATTTCCCCCACTTGCTCCCCTTGTTTTATTTTTGTTCCTCTGTTGCTCCTTTATTACTTTCTCTCTTTTTTCTGTTTTTTTTTTGAGATGGGGTGTCACTACGTAGTTCAGGCTGGTCTTGAACTCACTATGTAGTCCAGGCCATCCTTAAACTCATGGCAATTCTCCTGCCTCAGCCTCCTGGGTATTGGGATTACAAGTGTGTGCCACCTTGCCTGGCCATTTATTATTTTCTTTTTTGAGTATTTGCTAGATTCCATTTTATTTTTTCTATTCACATAGCTTTACCTCTTTTTACTTTTAATTTTTAGTGGTTTCCTGAAGATTATAATATGCATATTTAACTTACTATTATATACAATCAATATAGAACCACCGCACAATTCACACCTGATGTCTCACATTATCTGCTTCATATTTTGTATTTCCCACTTCATCTGAAACTTTTGATTTCCCACTTGACACTTCATAAATGTGAGTCTCACAACAACATAATTCCATTTGCAAACTTTTGGTACTGTTGTTATATTGTTCATTTCTTCCTATGCTATAAAACTTTACAATGTTATTCTTTTTTTTTTCTTTAAACAGTTAACTGCCTTGCAAGGAAATCTTTAGAAGAAAAACAATCATATCTTTTTATATTATATACTTTTGAGGTGTGAGAGAAACATATAATGAATGTTTAAATTTTAAATAATGTATTATAGTAAAAGTACATTGCTATTAATTCTCCTCAAAATATTACACTTATCCCATCATTCTTGCTACTTTCTGAAGCAGTTCTAGAAACCCTCCTTTATGAATGTCTTTAGTTGTGCTGTTGTGGCTTTCCTGATGTCCAGTATCCATTCAAAATCTTTACCTTTTATGGTCATTTTGGCTTTGGGGAAGAGCTAGAAGTTACCAGCACTGGTTAATAGGTGGATGAGGATACATCATAATGTTTTTACAAGCCTGTCTTTTCACTGGATGGCACTCAGAAGCTGCATTCACTATATTTATGTATGTATTATCACACTTTGTAATGATAGAAAAAAGGACTTGTAAAAGTGCTTCAGAAAATGGCAAGAATGTTGGATTAAATATGTGTGAAGTGAGAATATTTTGTGGGGGGTTAGTGGTAATGTGTCTTTTACTGTATTAATTTTTTATTAAACATTTAAGGTATAATTAGTTCAACCCATGTATTCAGTATATCTGATGCTCTTTCTTTCTGGAACTTCCAAATTTCCATCAAATAACATTTAATTTTAGCCTGAAGAATATCCTTCAGCTTTTCCTGTAATGCAGGTTTTCTGGTGCTGAATTTTCTAAGTTTTCATTTTCTTGAAAAATCTTTATTTCACTCTTGTTTGAAAGGAATTTTAACTGATACAGAATTCTGAATTGATTTTTATTTGTATTTCACTGCTTTAATCTGTTGGTCATTGGTTTTGGTCTCCATTGTTTCTGAGAAGTCAGTGATACTTCAAATTGTTTTTTCCTTTATACATCTCTCCTCTCCTGCCTTGGTTGTTTCTAATATTTCCTCTTTGTTTTCTATTTTTAGCACAGACTTCATGATGTGATTTGCTTTTGTAATAGTATATCCTTGGGGTTATAGAGCTCAGATTTGAGTTGATTTTTAAAATCAGTTTTGGGAAGATTTCAGCTGTATTTAAAAAAGTGGTTTTTTTTCCTACTGTTTTTCACTCTCCTCTTCTTTGAAGTGATTTTTTTTCTAATCTTTCCCCTTTTTTCTTCAAATTGTGTAATTTTTAGTGGTCTGTCTTCAAGTTAACTGAGTCATTTCCCTCCCTACTCTTCCCAATTTACTGGGAAGCTCATCCAGTGAAACATTTCATTTGGTTGCTATAAGTATTTTTTAGTTCTAGAATTTTCAGGACTTTTTTGCGGGAGGTGGGGGGGTGGTTTTCACTTCTCTAAAAACATCTTCTGTTTACTCATTAAGGCAATACTTCCTTAATTCTTTAAATATATTTTCACTTAGTTTTAAAAACATATTTATCACAATCTCTCCGGAATCCAACATCTACTTTTGGTTTTTATTGATGGCTTGTTTCTTGAGCCTGAGGTCACACATTTTCAGTTTTTTCTTCTTTCTCTCTTATAATTTTCGACTGTGTGCTTGATTTTGTCAAATATAGATGTAAGAAACTCAGGAATCTGTTATCTTCTGCTAAAGAGTGTTAGTTTCTATTCTACTTGGCAATTGGCTTATTTACTGATTCCTTCAACTTGTGTGGATTTGATTTTTTTTTTTATTTAGAGTGGACATGTGCAAAGCCTGAGTTGTTTCCCTGATCCTTTGACTTGGTGGAACTCAGCCTTCAAACTTTGTCTCTCTGACCAGATCTTGTCAGGGCTGTGGTAGGTCTAGAGCAGTGGTGGCAAATCTATGGCACATATGTTACTTGTTTTTCTTTTAAGACAAAAGATATTAGTGTATGAGTTGCTTTTTCTAAACTATAACCTCAGTATTCAGGTTTAATTGCAGTGTTGGCACTTTGTGGTAAATGAGTGGACTTTAGGTTGCAATTTGAGCACTTGTTTCTAAAAGGTTCATCACCACTGATCTAGAGTATGCCATATTTTATGGTATAATCTTTACTCCTCAGACTCAACCTTTCTAGTCTAAGGAAGAGGTCTGGGATATTAATGAGATATTAGTGAGATTTATTCTCTTAGGCTAGAATAAAATGCTAGTGTCTCCTGACACTGCTTGACTTCTATTATTTTTGTTCTAGTCTCAATTTTGTAGCACTGGCAAACCTCAGATGTCTATGCCACACAATCACTGCCAGCCTTCAGCCAACAACTTGATGAAATCTCCCAGTTTTTCAGAAGCCCTTTTTGCACAGATCCTGTATATCTGAAACTCATGATCTCTTTCTCATCAGCTTAATAAGACTGCCGTGTTCTGTTTGGACTCTTGTTCACTGTATAGCAGTAAGAAAATAGTTCTCAAGCAGACTGGGATAGTCATGGGGCTCACTTTATGAATTTCTCTTCCTTCTGGGATCATGGAATCTCACTGCCTCTCAGCCAGTGTCTGAACACAATTGCCTTATATATTTTGTCCAGATTTATGTTTTCAGCTAAAGGCCTAATCCAGTGCCAGTATTATAGCTAGAAATATGAAGTTCCAACACAACAATATTTTTTTGCATTAAATTCTGCCTATCTTTCAAAGACCCTCTTTAATGCCATATCTCTTGATAATGCCGGTCATAATTAATCTCTTTCTCCTGTATATGTCCATTGTATTTTGTGCTTCTGGCATCACCATAAAACATGGATGATAAATGTCCCTTTGTCTAATTGTTTGGTGGTAGCTGTCTGTGTACTACTGCTGGTGACCGATCTCTACTGGGAAACAGGACTGGGGAGGGACTATCAGAGTTTCTGCTTGTACTTCCAAGATCAGTGACTAGAAGTATGGATTCCAACATAATATACACTTTTCTCCTCTACTAAGGGTAAATCCCTGACATGGAGGATTATTAATCCTTGTTTCCCTCTCATTATGTATGTAGAGACTCACTATTATCTCTCTTTTATAGATGAGGCAACTGAGGCTCCTAAGTGGTCACACATCTAACAAGAAGCAGAGTGGAACTAGTAAGTAATGCTTGCCTATTTGTTACATTATATAAAATTTACAGCTTCTACTTGGTAATGTTTTACTCCAACTTCATGGGGAGTGGTTTTTTACCAATGGCTGTAATGCGTACTAACTCAGCAGGGATTGGTTTAGTAGTTTTAGCTGGCTGTATACCATATCCTGAACTGAAGAATTAGTGCTAGTCATTTTCTGAAAATTTATGGAATGTGTAGCCCTTTGGGGATTAATGGTACTTTTGTAATTTTCCCTTTGATGGCTGCTGAACTGCCAGAGTAAGCTATGGCTGGACCCAGAAGCAAGAGGCCCAATTCTTAACAACTGTTTGCAATCACTGCTTCTAAATTAGATTGAACACAAAACAGAAGACTTTTGAAATAATCAAGAAAAATGCCGTATTTCTCCACGAAGATAAATGAGGTAGTGAGCAGGTAGTACTCACACATTAATTCAGGTTTTATGGAGTTATAAAATTCAATAAGACATTTCAGCCTTATGTATCAAGAAAATCTCAGCACTATATTTCTCTAAAGAACATTTTCTCCTTCCTGCCAGCAGGGAAAGTAAGGAGTAGAGACTTCCTGTGGCCAAAATAGATACAATTTGCTGGACTCCAAATTGAAGCCAGCTAGCTAAGGACATGGGAACATCTTTTGTGTAGCTTTCCCCTTCCTCAGCAGTGATAGCAGCATTTTTCCACAGAAGGAAGATCTTTCCTTTTGGAATTGTTATTTCTCCTAAGTGCTTAAGATTTTTAGAGGAAGCTTAGTTGATTGCCAGGGATCCAGCAAATGACTGCATTTGCTCTCTTTAAGTACTGTTTCTGTTGTGTTTAGCTAGTCCCTAGTCCTTGTGCTGTAGGGGATGCCTCCTGGTGCTATGCTCATTCTGAAAGCAATGCCTGCGATTCTGGCAGTCCTTCCCCAGCATGTCTACAATGGTATAGTGATTAGACATAACACAATGATGGCACGTGTCACATGTCCAGTCTGGGGTTTAGGAGAGCATATCTTTTATACTTAATATTGTGACATTGTCTGGGTGAGAAAGTCCTAATGCATGTGTTCCATTGTTGACCCCCAAATTGATATTGATATCAGGATGAAGAAATTTCATAGAAGATATAATTTTGAACATCAAATATCTAATGAACCTTCTATTTAGACAGATTGTGAGTTGAACTGTGATCACCATTGGTTTAGTGGACAGAGAAAGTGGTATAAAGAGATAGTAAAAAGCAGTAATCTTTGGAATCAGACAGAATGGATTCAGTTCTTAATTCTTGCCCTTGTTATCCATGTGACCTTGGCCATGGGAATTAACTTTTCCGAGTTTTCATTTCCTCACCTGTGAAGTGAGCATAATATACAATGGTTGAAAACATTAAAGAAATCATGCAAGAGTAGCTCTTATCACAGTATTAAGAAAAATTTACCAAGAATTTGAACAAAAGTTAACCATGTTATCACTATTTTAAGTGTTTTTTGAAAATGTGTATTAGTTTAATCAAATTTGTAACATCTTTCAGAGACTTTCCTCAATTTTTTGGATGAGGAAACCTAAAATTTACAGAGTTTAAATGATTGACCTTAGGCCTAGAACTAATAGGTGACCAATAAAAAGTAATTGAATTTAGTTGTTGCCATAAGGCCTTTCAAATGCTAGAGTAAACATTTGTGGGACCCTAGAGCAGGAAGTTTATCTTTGCAATGACTCAGACAAGATGATTGGAGAGAGATTTCAAATGCCAAGCAACAGGACGCTCCATTTGGGAATTCTGTAGTATAGTTAGACATCAATAAAACTGAATAGTCTATAACAAATTATGTTTATTAGCTGTCAAGTATGTACTGACATATTATTCATTTTAGAACAATATTTTTACTGAACCAAAATAGTTACTAAATGATCTGACAGTACAAATTTATCTTAATGCAAGATGAAGCTTTGAATTTTTATTTGAATTTTTAAAAAATGACAGATTTTTTTTCCCTGTAGGGATAGAAAAAAATGCCTACTTTTTGAATTAAGGACAAGTTACTATTCCATGAATAACACAAGTAATGATTATACCCAGGCTGATATTATGACCAATACAATGATATGAGGGGGATGAAGTATCTCAACATCCTCAACAGTAAATAACTATAAATTATTTTTAATATAATTTGTGTATTATTCTTTTAAAAAATGAAATTGGTCATTTTAACTGAAAATTGACAGGATATGGTACAAAATACACTCTAGTTCCTGTCAATATTGGGAAATACACAACAGGTCTAGGTAAAAGATGAGAAAGTGGATGCAGAGGGAGACTTGAGTATTAGTTCCAAAAGGTGCCACCTCGCAGCTGTGTGACTTGAAGCTGCATGGCCTCTGGTGCCTGTCTTTGTAACAAGAGGGCCCCAGACACAGCATTATTTCATTTAATGCTCCCAGGAATATTATACAATTGTTGTGGTTCCAACTTATAGAACAGGGACTAACTTATTGAGTTCAAATGCTTTGTTTAAAGATAGGTTGTATTTTTGCACCCATAGGAATAAGGGAACTTTGCTTGCAGTACCAAACACTAATGTATCCAGTTTGAGAAGTTTAGTTTCACTCTAGATGCACACATGTAAGATGAATCTATCAGTCTAGCCAATTCTAATATTTTCTACAGTCTTTGGGTGGGGTTTTGAAATAGACTCTATCAGAAATTACAAGATAGGGAGGCTTTCCACTGAAAATGCTCCTCTGACCATCTATGTGAGATGCCTATAAATGTTGTTTGACATCATTTAAATTGAATTGGGAATGTGCCAAATTGGATACTGACTAAAATGTGCAGGCACATTGCTTGAACTGTAGGACAGAACTGAAATAAAAAGCATAAAGCCAGCTGCAAAGAAGGAAGACATCAGGTTTCCTACACTAGCTGATGGCAGCTGGCTCTGGTCTCAATTCAGCTTGGCAGCTCTCCTGTCCCAACGGGCAGCTGCAGTGAGGACTGATGAAGCTCTGTATGGGTAGCCTCAGGAGAAAAGAGCCTATAGGGAGGCCACTTTACTGCGGTCAGTGGCCCCTCACACAATCAACCAGAATGAGTATTTCTCTAGCCATATCATCTCCTAGCAATCAGTTGTATTTGTGAACAATATTGAGACATACTATGTTTCTCTTAACACCTTTCAAATAAAGATGAAGCCACCACAATTTTAATTGGCTTCAGTCTGCAATGTCTATGAAGACTCAACTCCTGAAGAGAGATGTGAGACTTATGTGTTTGAATGCCACTTGTAATTTTGTCTTAATTAGTTCATTCATTCATTCAACAAATATTTCTGAATACTGCATGTGTGGAACTATTCTACATGGTTGGCATACATCAGTGAACAAAAGAGATAAAGGTTGCTGCTGTCCTAGAAATTAAATTCCAGTGATTTAGATAATTAAGTAGAAAGAGTACTAGCATTGAGCTCTGGGTTCTGAAGCCAACTCCCCCACTTCTTAGCTATGTGACCTAACATGTTTATTTTTCTTGTGAATGAAATGAAGACCATAATTCCAGCTCATGGAAATCATGTGAAGCTTGGAACAAATAATGGAGGAAGTAATGGCATCTGGAAGGCCCTATGTAGATGCTACTGCCTTCCACTTTTTCCTGGCAGTGGCTTCTTTCTCAACACATGGTTTTGCCCTCTGGTGAGCTTCAGCCAACTCCACCCTTTAGGCTTGTTCTTGTGCCTGCTGTGCCATAAAAAGATATCTGTCACATTCACCAAGTCTTATTTCCAGCTGTAGGTGTTTAGAATCTAGAAAAAAGCAAGGGTGAGTGTTATGGACTGAATGCTTGTGCTTCTGCCCCATTCATATTTGAGCTCTCAATACCCAAAGTGATGAAAGTATGAGTGAGGCCTTTGGGAGGTATTAAGTTTAGATAGGTCATGAGAGTGAGGCTACCATGATGGGATAAGTACCCTTGTAAAAAAAAAAAAAAAAGAGAGAGTGAGAGACTAGAACCCTGTTTCTGTTGTGTGAAGATACACCCAGAAGGGGGCTTTTCCAACCCAGGAAGAGAGCTTCTTGAGACAGCAAATCTTTTGGCCTCTTAGTATTGGACTTTCCAGCTGCCACAACTGAGAGAGATAGATTTTTGTTGTTTAAGCCACTCAGTCTGTTGAGTTTTGTTGCAGCAGCCTAATCTGACTAAAAAAAGACAGTGAGTAAGCTTGATGTCAGATGGTAAAAAATGAGACCACTGAGGCTCATCCATCTGTTTCAATGGGTTGAGCACCACCTTTGTCCCCAGGAGTTGCTTGGTGTGGTAACAGGGATCTTTGTAGTGGTGTCTCACCTCCACAGGCCTTTCTCAGGAGAAGAGCCTATGGGTCCTGGAGGAAAGGCCACTCACAGCTGAGTCTTCCCTTCCCACACCTCTATGCTATAACCAAACCTTTTGTTTGGTTACATCATGATTTATCATAAAACAGGATTTATATTTTCTAATGGTACCCAACATGTCAATTCACATTCAAAATATTATTTCTCCATATAAACTAAAGTGGTTCTTTTTGCACCTTTGTTTTTGGTACCAGGGATCGAACTTAGGACCTTGCGCTTGCGAGGCAGGCAGCAGCACTACTTACCTAAATCCCCAGCCCTGAGCATGGATTTCTTAAAATTGATGAGCTAGTGTTTTTATGCCTTAGCTTGGCATGTATACTTTAAAAAATTTTTATTTTATGAAAAAATAAAACAAAATTTTATAGTCAAATAATAAGAGAATAACAATAGTTATTACATTATTATCTTCAAAGTATCTTGTATCTTCAAAGTATTTACTCAGCATGCAAGACACAAACCAAAAAGATTCTTAGAAGAAGAAACTGATAATAACAAATCTTTCTTTTCAATGAACTAATATAAACTATTTTGTGCACTAAACTTATGTTCATGTTTTAGCACCTCTGGAGTATGCAGCAAGCCAGAATTGGATGTTCTGTTTGAATGTCATGGCATTTGTGTCCAAACAAATTAGTGTCTGAAATTACTCAAGTTGAAGTACTTTTCCACATGGGCCAAAGGACTGGACAAGATGGCTTTGAAGTGCTTTCTAGCCCTACTTTTTCCTCCTCTTTTGCCATTTTAAAAAGAGAAAAGGGTCTCTTTAAAAAGAACAAAATCTGTTAGAACTCAGATAAAAATTATTCTAAATCATTAACAAAGAAAGAAATCTGTCTTTTCTCAACACAAAGTGATCCCAAAATGTCATACTCAAATTTGCAGCATGAAAAAACTGAACCATTGAAAATCATGCATCAACTATGGTTATAAGATAGTCATCTCATCTCGACAGCTAAAAATACACAGGGACAGTCTGAAATATTGCCATTTTTATATTCAGTGAAATTGCTTCATTTTTGCTCCACAAAGAAAAGGGCTCCTTTGAACACTGAACAATATTAAATTTGTTGTTAACTCCTATTTTGCCACATTCTGCTTTGAGGTCAATATTCCTTCTGCCTATGCTAAATCCATCCCTGGCTACAGTGCTTCGGATTGCACTGGCTCCCGTGGTTTCTTGAGTAATTTCACCCTAATCCCCTAAGGTACAAGTTTTTCATTCTCTCTTCTGGTCTCTCACAGCTCTTAATCACCTCTTAATTTGCACCCATGTTTATTTAAGAGCTGGTTTAGCCATGAGTATATGATTGACTTCAAAACAGCCTCCTAAATAGGTGATTTTGTGGTGAGAGAACAGAGACAAACTTTTTGATGCTTTCAAGTAATGCTTTGGGTCAGAGAAACTAGCACTGGAAAGAAAAGTTGTGAAATAGGTAACTTATATGGGAAGTGAGACTAGTGAGGGAGGAAGAAATAAGATGCCAAAAATTGCCTAGTCCATCAAAAGAAGGTGACCCTTCAGACTAGGCTCTACAACATGTTTGCTTAAGAGCTCATATTGTGGGAACTATAAACATATATTTCCCTGAAACTCCTAAATCACTTCTACTAGAGATAGTCACCTTCAAAATACTCCCTAAGTAGTGTTTTTCCAAACGTTACCTAAATCATGACAACTAGGTTGCACATATCAATGAGATTAGAAATCTCCTAAGGATCTGCCTAAAATGCAGAGCTCTAGGGTGTACCTCTTGGTCATCTTCATTCAGGGAGTGTTGGCTGGGGCCCAGACAATTGTGGTACAGTTGGTTTCTAGGGATAAAATGTCTGCACCGGAGCATGGCTTTAGATTTATTATGGAGACAGCTGGTCTCATATTTGGTTAAAAGTGAGGGTTTGGAAATCAGATAGTGATTTCAGCATAACGGTGTTTAAGGTGTGTGATTGAATGAGAGTTCAGGCAAAAGTAGAGAAATAAATCTTCATATCCCATGACCAAAGGGGAAACATCTCATCATGCAGAAAGGGACAAACTTGGTTCTGAGCTCATCAGCTATATTAGATAATTAAAAAGCTACAAATCTTAAGTAGGTTAAATATGACAGGAACAAGTGGAAGGAAAATTAGTTGAAGATATTAAAACTTCTGGTGCTGAGCATGTTTGCTTACCAGAATTTTTAACACAAGTTAATAAATAATTTATTTAGGCCAGGGATTTAGCTCAGTGGTTCCACCTCCTGCCTCGCAAGCACAAGGTCCTGAGTTCAATCCCCAGTACCAAAAAAAAAAAAAAAAAGAATTTATGTAACTCTTGGATCCTCTCACCCTACTTGAATGCTTTTAAGGGTCTCCCATCATTTATAGAATCTAATCCAGACTCCCCAGGCCAACATATCAAAATGTTAATAATCAGGCCCAGTCTACTTCCACAGGTGTGTACATGGCTCCACCTCCTAAATCCTCTCCCTACATGCTCTATTTTCTAGTCCCATCCACTATGTAAATCACTCTCCAACCCAACTGTATTCTCCTGGAGAATGGACTTGCCCTCTTGCATCCCCTCATCCATTATGTACCTTCACCTGAACCCTGCTTCATAACAATTATCATTGTTTCTCACGCCTCAGTTTTAGAGTAGCCTCTTCTTTGGACCTGTTCCTCATACTCTCAGCCAATCTCATTAATTATTGAAATTTTTCTTAGGAACCTAAACATACTCTATAATGGTTACTGGGTCAGATTAATACATTCATTCATTCATTCATTCATTCATTTATTTTCATTGCTTTCTTTAGTAGATGGCCATGACACCTGGATAACCACATGTGTGTTGGTATCTTAGAATTTGGACTTAGGATGATGTAGAATAAATATCTAATGAGTAATTTTCATGTGAAATATTATGACCACCAAGTTTTAGGGGAGACTCAGAACAGGATGATCATAGAGCTAGTATTTTAAACTTTGGTCCCTTTTCTAGTAGTTTCCTCTGAAATGAAAAAGGATTCATAGAGAAAATCCTTCTTGACTTCACCAGAGCTATTTGTGGTTTTCCCAATTTGAGTGCAGGTTCTTGCAGTGAACTTGCCCTGCCCTCCAACTGTGGGCCTAGTGTCTGGTCACCAGCCACAGTCCTCTCAGAAGCTGAGCTTGAGTAGCATAGGTAGGTCAGTTAGGATTTCACATGAATGCCTTTATCAGTCGCTTTTCAAAATTTTTAAACTTGATATAAAGTTACTCATTTTAACAGTCCTACATTTGAAATTCTGTTATTTTGTATATCTGATAATTTATATAAATATATCTCTATCTATCTACCTATCTATATATCAAACACTTGAATAATTATTTTAAGTGAAAAAAATGGGATCACTAAGTTATGCCAAATTGAATTCTGGTATTTTATAAATTAGGTTGTTTAATCCTCTCTAGAAATGAAGAGGCTGCCTTTGCCCCTGTTGTCAGAGAATCCTTACCAAAAGCAGTTTTAGCATGGCCTTGCTGTTCCCCAAGAGACAGATATGGCAGCACTGTAGCACTTTAAAGGCCCCAGTTCACCTCTCAGAAGCTGTAGAATGAATGCCAATTTAAGGAAAGCTAAGGAAAAATTAAAAACACCTTATTATATTTTAGAGATAGATATTATTCTCTAGTTTGTGTTCCTTGATTCATCCATTCATTTAAATATTTTTTCTATGTTTTTTTAGATGGTCTAGCTGTTTAGTCTGGGCTGACCTTGAACTCACTATGTAACCCAAGCTGGCCTCGAACTCTTGACAATCCTCTTGCCTCAGGCTCCCAGGTACTGGGATGACAGGTGTAAGCCCCAAACCTGGTTTCATTTAAATATTGATTGACGCCTCCTCCATGTCCAGGGTTGAACAGTCTCAGACAGCATGTCTCCATTGTACTCCCCGCAAATGATCAGTCTGGTGAGAACAGAGAATGTACATGTGAAGATTCATGCAGGTGACTCTAAAATTGGAGGACAGTCCTCAAGCTGAAGGGCCTCGCTTGCCATATCAATGCAGACCCTCAGTGAGTGAATCTGAGATTTCTGGTGTGGCTTATCTCCACCTGAGCATACAGCAAGTATGTATATGGTAGGTGAAACATTACAGTAGACGAATAATAAAAAAATGACACTACAATTATGTTATTGTGCATTGAAAATAGTCCCACTGCAAATTGACTGCTTTAATCATTTTTTTCTCTCCCTGATAATGTGTTCTTGCCACCTGCCTTGCAGGAAAGATACCCAACACATACCCAATGCTGCAGTTTCTGCAGGCTTCCCCTTAAGCACAGCTAAAAGAGATGAACATCCTTTTAATTGCCAGAGACATCTTTGCTCTCTCTTAGAAGATGAGCTTCTCTAACCCTTTGTGCTGTCATCTCACTCTATTAGGCACTTTCTGCTGGGTGTGGGTTTTGCCGTGATAGGTTTCTTTAGAAGGCCTAGCTATTGCATTTTATCTGAAAGAAAGAGCTGCAAGAATTCAATGGATTATTTATTAAACAGCCAGTCCTGGCTTTGAGACTTTTTTTTTTCCTTTTGAGTGTTTAATAACGATTCTCCTCTTAGATGCTCTCTGCATAAAAGAAGTTAAACTATTGAAGAAATGATTTAACCATTTTAAAACTAATACACTTTAGAATTCTGATTTGAGATAAACTAGGGTTTTATTAGCAAAGGGCAAATCTCATTTTCTCAAAGTTTTCCTACTGGGAAGATAAAACCAAGAAACAGGCTTGGAGAATGTGACTCAGGTAATCACAAGCCTAGGTGACATTAATACAGCATCCCGTGTCCTGCTCATGAAACCCAGAAGCTTCTCTGCCTTCTGACCCCAAAAAGAAACAAGAAGGACCCAGAGAAAGGTTTATATATAAAGAATATCCCTCCTCTGATATGCCTGTTGACCAGAACCTTGTGTAAATGAGCAGATAGATGTCAATCTATTTACTCATAATAGCTCACATGCATTGAACATAGGAGGTGTGCTCTTTCTGAGAAAGATCTCATACATGACATAGCCTGAGAGGGAGACCTAATTCTTTCCCTTGTTTATAGGTTAGAGGTGTTGAGTAACTTGCCCAGGGTTCAATAGCTTCAGATAGTAAGTGTCAGTATTGACATTCAAATACTTCTTTCTCTTCCTTTTTTTCCTTCCGTCCTTCCTTCCTAAATCTTTATTTATTTAAAAAAGAAAGTAAGAAGGACCTTATTTTGTGAGGGACTTGGATTCCTAACAACAATAACAATGAGAGTATGGACACTGTATGCTTATTATAAATCAACACAAAGCACTGATGTAGAAATTCCAGCACTAAAAAAAGTGTGGTAGTTGTTAGGGCCATAACAAGTAATTGTTAAGATTATAAGTATACTTATGATTTTATATATTTTTTATCATTTGCTATAAAATCAGCTCTTTTAGGATATTGTTGTAAGGAAGTGTTTCTATAATTTCACAAAGAATGGAAAAAAACAGGGAAATTAGGAAAAAGCTACTTAGTAAATTACAGAGCTCATTGGAAATTATAGCTTTTGTAAAAAGTAAAAACCATGAAGTCAAGTCATTGTACTTTTCCAATACTGAATGCATAAGCTAGTTTCCAAAAATAGAGTGCTTGTCTTTCTTAAACTAAATACTTTCAATATCGATTAAAATGGATAAAGCTTTTAATCATCTCATAGCCAACATCTGGATGTGATGCTTAAAAAAAAAAGATGCTATTTAGACAAATACAAATTATAAAGGACTTTCTTGATAGCATTTTCTTTTTTTTCTCAACTTTGTTGAGATGTAATTGACAAGTAAAAATAATAACCAGGCCAGTGGTACATGCCTATAATCTAGGCTCTCTGGGAAACTGAGGCAGGAGGATTGAAAGTTTGAGCTCAGTCTAAGCAATTTAGTGACTTTGGGAGGCCCTTCCATAGAAGAAGTATACATATCATACTACCTTAATAAGAGCTAAGGAGATCAGGTGAGATTCCACAGTGTCTGCTTTTCTTACAATAAAAGAAAAAGATGCAAAGAAAAAGGCAGGAAGGAAAGAGTTGCATGAGTCACACCTCCTCCAAGTCCAAGCTGCCCAGCATGGGGAGAGCCTCATGCTTGGATGAGAGATTAAGTCCAGGCCTTAGGCTTGAAACCAGCGACAGCCTTCAGAATAAAACCCAGTGCTGAGCAACACCTTCCTCCCCTTGCAGCTGGGCCTCTGGAGCGGCCTTAGGCAGGCATCCTTCCTCCAGCCTAGGCATACCATAGCTGGACCTCACACCTAATAGCAACTGAAAGTCCTATATCCAGGCCTGAGCTCACAGAGGGAGCTTCTAGATTGCCCTGGCTACAGGTAGAAAACTGTGCACCAGTGGGATACACTGGAGGTTGGGCCTGCATCATCAGTTCCAGGGCACACCTGCCTTCCTTTTGAGACTGTGCAGGACCCTCTGGCTGTGTGACTCGGGTTTGACAATCTTAGAGATATGAGCATTGCAGATACCTGCTTTTCCTTTGGATATGTTCCCAGATCTAGAACTGCTGGATGTTGAGAACGTTATCATATACTGTTGACCATCTATATGTCTTCATTTTCATAAACCTGTTGACAATTTGTATGCTTTCTTACCTGTTCAAGTCCTCTGTTCATTTAAAAAATTTTGATTGACACAGAATAATTATACAAATTAATGGAGTAGAGTATGATAATTTGATACATGTATAGAGTATATAATGATTAAATCAGAATAATTAGCATTTCCATCTCCTTAAACATGTATTATTCTTCTGCCCATCTTTAAATCAAGTCATTTTGGTTTTGTTGTTGTTATTTTTGCTATTGAGTTGTAGTTCCTAATATATTTTGGACATAACCTCTTACTGGATAAGTGGTTTGTAAATGTATAGTATGAAAATATTATGCCATTTTATTTTAGTCTCCTTCACATCACATGTTTTTATTTTAGATGGTAAGAGTTATAGCAAGACCCTTTCAGTTATGATTCTATTTTAACTGCCCACTACTGATGTATTCCAGTTGATGACTCAGTGTTATTATTCCACACAAAAAAGTCTGGTAGGTATGTCACTGCAGCATATAAGTTTTAGCTTCATCAGGATTCTTTTGTTACCCCTTGAAAACACCAGACACTCTCTTTCCTCAGGCCTTTGCACCTCCTGTTAACTTGCCTGGGATGCGCTTAGTCTAGAAACCTGTGTTAACTTTTTTTTCACCAACTTTGGAAATCCTATAAAAATGGAAAATCCTAATATTGTTATTTCTCCTTCTGTAATTTACTTTTCTCCATAGTATCTACATACCTCTGACATATTTTATGTTTCATTTATTTGCTCATTATCATTTTTCTTCATTAAATGTAAATGCTACAAATATGCAGATTATTGTTTTGTTTTGTTTTGTTTTATTCACAACTGTATCTTCAGCATCTGGACTGTGTCTGGCAAAGGAACAAATATTTGGCCAAAGTTCATTAAATATATTATCAATAAATATGTATTATGAATAGGAAATCCCAAGTAAAATATACAGTCTATTCATTAGAATATGTTTTTGTTGAAGGCAGGTGCTGAGTTTTGTGCATCATAGCGTCCCCAGTGTCCTGGATATCACAGTCCACTGATACATATTTATGAATTGGGTGAATAGACAAGAGCTCATTAATAAAGCTATTGGGGAATTATTAGGTTTTTAAAGGGAGGGAGGGAGAGAGAGAACAAGTGATGATATATCAGAGCTCAGTCCCATTTCACATTGGTTTTTACAGAGATTATATATAGCTTATTACATTAAAGCTACAATCTCAAATAAAGCTTGCAGTTTTCCAAGAAGAGATAATCAAATTGTGAGTAAAGCTTATCATGAAACCTTGTATTGACTCTCTGTCAGCCACCTTTTTGGTTCAGAATCAGTCAATCTGAAGTGAGGGAATGCATTTGATGGTGTGTCTCATAAGTCTTGGTTTTACTAATCATATTCTCCTGTCTATAGATATATTGGATTCATATATAATCCAACAACCATTTATCCAGAAGAGAAAAATAAGATTACACTTGCCAAATTTGTCTTTTGTAGATCCAAGGACAGAATAGCTCTTCTGTGAGCCATCACCTGGGAGGGGACAGGGAGGAGGCAAACTGGAAGATGAATTTTAAGGATGAACGGGACACTGACATCTGAAATGCCTGTTTATTACAAAAATGGGAAAGCTCCAAAGTTATCCTCTTGGATGGTCAGGAACCAGAGCTAAACAGAGAGAAGAAAATTGCTTTTGACTGAAGCACGTGGCCAGCAGCCACTGGCATGCTCCAAAAGCAGAAATAGACATTACAAGATACAGAGGGTCATTACTTGACCTAGAGCTAGCTTTAAATATTTTAAATCACATTTTTTGAACTTGAGAAATATTAAAAACACTATAAAATTTTATATTTCTTTGGAGCTCAAGCTCTTATATGTTTAAATAATCAAAGTATTCATGCACATGACGGTATAAGGTAGAGAACACAATACTTGAAAAGGATAATTCAAGAATGGAAGGAAATTATGGTAGAAACATAGGAAGTTCAGCCAGCAATTATTTGGAAAAAGGAATCTTGAGAGTAGTTGAAAAAAATAGTTTTGGGAGCCTGAGCTATTCCTTCTAGTTCTAGTACTCAGATTTCTCATGGGTTTGATGTTTTTCTGTGATAGCCATTTCACCTGCCCCCTAAGGGTGTTGTAATATAACAGCTCAAAAAACACATTTTTGTAGCAAGTTATTGTTGGTCTTACCAAGAAGGTGAAGGTGAGGTTTGTTCTCTAGAACCACTGGAAAACTCTGAGACCATGGATCGGATTGAAATAGAAATCACGAGTATGGTATTAGAAAGCAGGTCAGTCTCATCAATGCTAATTTAATTTTGTTCTTTTAATCACCAGTAAGAAAATAAGTTAGGGATTATTCAAGTCTAAGAGATGGCTTGAAAAGCCCATTTGGTTTAAGCTGCAAACTGAGAAAGCAGATATATCCCTGCTATTTCAATTGAGAACCCCAGATATTTGGAGAAGCCAGGAAGGGAGAACTTGGCAAGTTGTTATTAGATAACTCAGTAGAGAATGGATAAAACTCTGCCCATCCGTTCTAAGATAGGGGATTAGCTGGGTGTTCCTAAGGTGCTGGACATTGTGTTAAGTATGTTAACTGGAATAATTGCAGGAGACAGGTATTTTAAGCCTACTTCTACAGATGAAGAAATGGAAGATTAATGGGGTATCATTCTCCTCGAGTGGTTCCTCTAAAAATGATTAGGAGAGGATCTGAATTACGTGTTTTCCTGACTTGAGAGTTTTTGCTAACCTTCTGTCCACAAAGCAGATATAATTATTACAGGTGACAGAGTGAAAATACAAAAAGCAAGCATTGCTTTTACACCAGAAAAATAACAGTGATATTTGGGAACACTGAAACTCGTGACTCAAATACCAAGGGATTATACCTAAATAGAATAACTAGAAACTCTAGTATAGAAAGTTGAAAAGCCCATTAGTTTTCATATGTGCCATCTTCTTACTTTGCACTTAGAAAAAAAAACTAGACGAAGAAATGCAAGAGTATTGCATGACTCTCCTCAGATTTGAGCTGAAGAAGTGACAAGAAATGGAAATCACTGCTATCCTCAAGATTTTTTTAATGACATTGGGATCTAGATCCAGCTTTAATGATGAGGGAAAAAAAAACCTCATTCAATGATGCCAACGCTTTTCTTGCAATTATAGCCCTTTTAAAATGGGCATGCTGTGTCTTCTTAAAACACTTTTCTTGATTTGTTCATTACTATACTCCAAAGTAATTCCTTAAGTGAGGCATGCCAAAAAAAATCCTTACAGTTGAGTGAGTACAAATATGTCCAATTATAATTTAAAATTGCAATGTATCAAATTATGGTTAAGTATTTGAAAAGCTGATTATCTGTTATATTCTGTACCAGGAGAAAAGAAGCTACTCTAGCAATAAGAACTCCCCATATGCTAATATATGAAAATATAATTAACGAAATGTGACTCTCCTTTACATGATCTAATGGTTCTTAGTTTTTGGATCATCCTATTTCTAGAGCTCCTATGGCTCTAAATTTTTAAAAGCCATATAAAACAAAGCTAGTATACAACCTAGCTACAGTGTGGAAAATGTCATATTCTCAGAACAAATGGGGTGCATAAAGGGAAATAAAAAGGCCAAACTTGAGCTTTACAGGACTTCAAAATGAATCCAAAACCATAATGAATAGCAGCAGTTTAAGTCTTGGCATTACTTAAGAATCCATCTAACTATTATATTACTCATTTTGAAGGCATATCTCAAAACATATGGAAACTGCCTTTCTTTTTCTGTTCTCCCTTCTCCTTCTATCTTTCTCATCATCCCTTTGCTTCCTTTCCTTCCTTTTATTTTTATCAGCAAAGGAGGAAAAAACATGATTTGGGTGGGAAATATTATGACAGGAATATAATACAATTATAAAAATAAACAGCCTTTTTCTCTAACTAAATAATAAAGAACTCTGAGGTCCTACTGCTACTTTTGGAAAAAAACGAACATGACAGAATTGTTGCTCCTTTAATCATCATTTATTGCATATCTGTTGTGTGCTGAGCTACAAGTGCTTTCCCTAAATGCCCGCATTGGGAGGAGATAGATGTTCAGAATAGGGCATGAATTGGTGAACTCTGACTACAGCAGCACTGCTCCAGGGGTCACCTTGCTGACAGAGATGGGGTGAGCAAATCCCTCATGGCCAATGCAGCTAAGGGCTCCCCTCCTTTCCACTGCATTGAGGCTTACTCCTAGCACATCTGCAAGTCAACGTTTCTTGTTGGAGCCTTCCCGAACCTGAATAGTGCTGGAAATTATTAACTTTATATTCTCTGGGTTGGTACCAAGCCATCTGAGTGCAGCTGGAGAAAATGGCACACTCAGCCAAGTTGGTGCCATTGTAAATTCATGATCTCAGTTTCAACTGGACCCTTTTGGCTCATTTAGTTTTCCTGTTATCCTCACAAAACCTCTAAATTTTCTTCAGCCCTGTTCATCCTCTTAGCTGATAACTTTGAGAGTAGAAGGGATAGATAGGAAAGGAATTTCCATCTGCAAGCCTCTTCACCTTTCTCCTTCTAATCCCACTTGTACACTAAATCCTCTCCACCTTCTCAGAAGCCATGTGCTATTAATGACGCAGCTCTTGTGTATCATCACTATGACCTGCCTACTAGATCTTGCAGCACATAAATACTTAACAGTTCCTTCTATCTTAACTACTCTCTCTGAATGCTTCTCTACCTTAACATCAGTTGCTCTAGTATACTACAATACTAATTAATAGGCAGGGATGCTTTTTACCATTTTTGATCAATATATAATATTTGTACATTTTTATGGCATGTATCATATTTCAACACATGTATCATGTATTGATCAAATCAGGGCAATTAGAATTTTCTTTTCCTTATATTTCTTCATGTATTTGAAGCCTTCAGGCTCTTCTCTTCAAGCTGTCCATAAAATATATAATATGTTTTTGTGATATCATTCCAGGATGCTATAGAACACTAGAATGTATTGCTTTTATTTTAGTGTACTTTGCACAGTGATTTCATTGAGATAGCTAACTGCATGATGGAGTTTTAGGAAAATGTATGTCTTTCAGCTTTATTAACCCCTATTCAGAATTATAAGACTTCATGGATGGAGATTTACATAAGATGTTTGTTAATAAGATGTTTGTTAATGTTTACTGCTACAATCCTTCTATTCTTTTTTTTCTCCCTATAATTTTTTCCTTCTCTTCCATTTTATTTATATTTTCCATTAAGTTTATTGGTACATTTTAGGTATACAATACAGTTACATTCATCATTGGGATCTTGCACCTTTACATGATGTACCTTGGTTCTTATTTTTTCCCCATTCCCTGCCCTCCCTTCACCCCCTCCACCCTTCTCTATTAACAAAGACTTTGTTTCCATGTTTTTCCTTTTCTCATATTTTTTCTTTTCCCTTTCCTTTCCCCTTCCCTCCCACTTCCCCTATTCTTTTAAACATTTTCTTCCTATTTCACATTATAAATCATGCATTTTGATTCTTATTTACACTTAGTTTTTCACACCTGAGAAGTTATTCGGTATTAACACATGTGTGTCCTATTTATTTCACTTAAGAGTATGGCCTCAATGTGCATTCACTTACCTATAAATGTCTGTAGTTTCTCATTCTTTATGGCTGAGTAGTACTCCATTTTATTAAAAAAACCCACGTTTTTTTAAAAAAAATTTATTTTACTGGTACATTTTAGGTATACAAGATAATAACATTCATCATTGGAAATTTGCACCTTTACATAATCTCTCTTGGTTCTTATTTTTTCCCCTTCCCCTGCCCTCCCTTCAACCCCTCCATCCCTCCCTATTTACAAAGACTTTGTTTCCATTTTTTCATTTTCTCATATTAATTCCC
>NW_004624733.1:10481738-10512159 GCF_000247695.1 Heterocephalus glaber | reverse complement strand
TTGATTGTGGCTAGTTGGAGTTCTATATGCCTCAGTTATCTGTATGTCCAATTCTCCACCTCTGTCTGGGAAATTTTCTCCTATTACTTCTGTGAACAGTTTTTTTATGTCAGTTGTGCTTTCTCCTGTTTTTTTGTGGACTCCTATCAGTCTTATGTAATTCTTCTTTGCATCATCTAGCTGCTGCTAGATTGATTTCTCATGGTCCCTTACTATTTTTTCAAAATCCCTGTTTTCATGGTCACTAACCACAATCTTGTCTTCTATATCTGATACTCTATCTTTCCAGTCCCTTAATCTACTGTGAATGCTTTCAATGGAGTTTTAAATCTCCTGGATATCTGCTTGAATCTGTTTCATGGATTCCATTTCTTTTTTATGCTGGGCATTCATGGCTTCCAGCATGGTTCTGAACTCATCTATTTTTTTAATCTGTTTCTGTTCTAGAGCCTCTAATCATGTCTTTCACTCTGCTCACCATCTCTGCAGTTATCTGGGAAATTATTTCTGTTTTGCATTTTTCTAGAGCCTCATTCATTTGTTTTGTTACTTCCTGTGCTATCAGTTCAGGGTGTCCAGGTGGTTGATTATCGGACTTTTCCACCTCATTTCCCCCAGAGTTTTCTCTTGGTCGGGTGGAAGTCTGAGTTTGTGCCTTGCTTAAATGTCTTCTCAGTTTTGCTTTTGGTACTGTCCTTAGTTTAATTCTTGGGTTGATACTTTGAAATTGCTTATTGTAAGTATCTTTGTTGCTTGTAATTAGAACCCTGATGGAGTGATCGCTTCTCAGACGTGTCTTCCAGATATAGCTGGTCTTTAGGTTTTAAGTCTCTAATGACTCTGAGGCTATCTCATTTTCATTATACCAGGAAGGACCACTGACTAGATCAATCACAACACCTTAGCCCAAATGATACAATCAGCAATATCATATCATCAAATATATCTTAGAAAATGACAACTTGTGGTAGTTATTAATCTATCACTTTTAACTGTATGAATTAAGTCAAAATAGAGGACCAATCCAACATATGTTTATAGTAAAGAAACTCTTCATTATCGCAACTTTACCATTTGAGATGGGGAGTTAGAAGGAGTTGGGGAGTGAGGGACAGATTGGTAGAAATAGCAGGAAAGGTTACCAGTGAGGCCAGAAGACACAGAAAGATCACACAAACTCTAAGTAACTGTTGAAGGCAAGAGGAAAAGGCAGAATGAAAGAACAAAGACATGAACAGTGCCACCTAACAGCAATAGGGAGGCTAGATATTGTGTTTACTTTCCTTTAAAACTAATGATAATTGAGGGAAGGAAAAAGAGAAGAAAAGAAAAATAAAGGAGAAATCTGAATTAGGTCCAGAAAGGAACAAAAAGGGAGTTGAACAACAATGTGGGACAGTGAGAGAATGAGAGAAAGAAAAGAGAAAAGAAAGAAAAAAACGAAGAGAAAAATAAAAATTTGAAAAGAGTAGAAAAAAATAAAAATTAAGAATTAAAAAAAAGAGAAAAAAATTTTTTTGCAAATAATAAAAAATAAAAATGAAGGGCCTCCTTCAGGGTGTGTCTCTGCTATCACAATAGACAATGTGGGCAGCCATGTGCAGATATGTCAATGAGTCTCAGCAAGCTATTAGCAGACCTGTGAGATTCAGGCAGATTTCTGGCTGCAAGGCCCAAGTTGAGCTCCCTGTCTTCCTGTAGGGTTGAACTCTGCAGCATTCTACTGCAGGTTCCAGCTGCCCTTCCCCTGAAGATAGTCCACGTTCTGATGGGAGGTGATGATCCCTCCAACTTACCAAGTACGATGGTCTGGTGTGCCTTTATTGCAGAGATTCTCTGCACTTGTCCACTGGGCTTCAGTTTTCATCGAGGAGCCTGAGAGAGGTCCCCTTTCTGTTGCTCACTTCTGCTCTATCTTGTGGAGCTCAGGACAATGGCCTTTATGAGCCCCTGTGCCTCTGTAGTGTGGAACCAGGTAGTAGCAGAGCCAGGAGGCCAGAGGTGGTGGGCGGGGGTGATGACGTAGGCCCTGCAGGCCCCCACATGGCTAAGCTGGTTGCATTGTGTGGAACATGGGGTCAGTGCCGGGGTCCTCACCCTGAGCCTTCTGGTCATGGTGGGCAAAGCCAGGGACAGAGTGGGGGTCCATGCTGCCTGGGTCCTCACCTTGTGCTGGCTGGTCACGTTGTCTATAATATAATTTTTAGACAATATATTAAAATTTTTTGTCAATTCTAACTATATACTATTTTTAAATGGGTGCATACTATGATACTCATTATGATAATTCATATATTCCTATTCATTTAATTGGATCCATGATTGGTAGACATTTGTAATATGTATTTCCAGTTGGAGATATTTATTCCAGCAAGCATTGAAACTAATTTTTAAACATACTACTGATTATTGCCCCAGTAAAAACTGCTGATTTGTTTTGTCAAAGTCTGCATATTTTATGTGTTTTGATATATATTACCAAATTCTCTTCTAGGAAATTTATACCAATTTTATACTCATAAGAGCATACCATTGTAAAAGAATACTATATTTATGCTTTTGGCAGCCTTATGTATTATTACTTAAAGTCTTGCCAATTCTGTTAGGTAAAAATGAGTTTCTTAGAATTTAAATTGAATTTCTTTGGTTACTGATGAGTTTAAACAGTAATTTTTATGATTATTTGACAGTTTAACTTGCTTTTTGGCGAACTATCGGTGTTTCTGATGCAAAGAATTCTTCACCTTCTTTATGCACATTAGTTCCTAGAGTATTTTCACTCCTAATGTTCACTTGCTGCATCTCTGGAGAAGGGCTGCCTTTGTGATGCCATAAACCACTTTCCCTAACTCCTAGGGGCATCCCTTGAATAATGACCATGGCAGCACAGCCCCTTGTGCCCTGAGATGGATAGCTCTGAGGTGTGACTTAAATTTCTGGAGCTCCCCTGCAAGACTGAGCCAAAGCCATCCTCTGTGGGTCTTTATTTGATATCATACTCTAGCTTGGCCTCCTTTCCTCCCAGCTCCCTTTCTCCCAACAACATTTACTAATAAACCACTTTCACATAAATCTTCATGTTGGACCTGCTTCTGGGGAACAGACCCTTGGGCACATAGATCAATAGATGAAACTTCTGTGTTAGGGACATTTCCTTCATACTGTGGACTCTAATGATTAATGATATCTGCAGTAATTAATATTTTGAGATTTTATTATGAACCTGCTACTATGATAAGTACTTCTTCATGCAATATGTCATTTAATCCACATATTATATAGAATGTCTTTTTGTTTCTCTGACAGGGAAACTAAATTTAATTCATGTTCCATAGGTTCTCAGTGATCACCATATACTGTAGTTCAAACTCAGGGCTGCAGACTCCAGAGCCCAAGCTCTGTAACCGTGATGCATTCAGAAAGACTGAGAGACTCCTGTGGCAGGTTCAGAAACCATTCCGGAGGTACAGACTTCTCAGGGTCCCTGGGCATTGCTGGGCACAGTGTAAGGAGCATGTAAGGCAGTGTGTGTCCCAGGATTCTGCTTGATAATTCTCATATCTACACATATTACCTTGAAAGACTACCCTTGTTTTTAGCTCAATACAATTTTGTAGGATAAAGAAAATATGACAATACTTTCTGCTGGACCAAAAATCAGGGTAGAGACATATTTGCGTCATATAAAATATGAGTCACTTAGAGTAGGAGAGATTTATTCTGGCTCATGGTCAATCCATGACTGGCTGACACCAAGGTAGAAATGGGAGGTTGGAAGTGTCTGGCAGAGAAAAGCTACTCATGTTCCGGCACCCAGGAAGCACAGAGGGAAGGGAGGAACTGGAGAGGCAGATGTACCCTTCAGGAGCCACGACCCCAGTGATCAGCCTCTAACCAGGCCCCCAGCTCCTAACAGCACTTTTTGCTATAGCACCCCTATGACCCAATCACCATCCTTCCAAAAGATCTACCTCTGAGAACATGAGGATGTAGGAGGACATTCTAGATCTAAGCCATAGCAGTAGCACAAGTCTTTCCATATGATGTAAATTACATTTAACTTTAGTGATATGATGCTCTCCTTATAACTTTAGCCTACTGATATAGACTCCAAAACCAAAACCCAAAAACTGTGCTGATGATATTTAAGAGATTTCTGGGCTGGGGATTTAGCTCAGTAGTGCTGCTGCCTGCTGCGCAAGGTCTTGAGTTCAATCCCTGGTACAAAAAAAAAAAAAAAAAAAAGACAGAGATTTGTTCACATTCTACTCATTTTCTTGGTAGCTAGCTCAGGATCTTTATTTGCCAACCTTTATTTGTAAAGTGCCAGACATAGGAGAGAACAACAAAAACAGGATGCACAGTTAAATTTAAATTCCAGATAAACAAGTAATAATTTTTTCATATAAAAATTATACCATGTCATTTCTCTCTGTGAAATATTTGGGACATATTTATACCAAAAATTATTTTTCATTTATTGAAAATTCAAATTTAACTGGATATTCTATATTTTATCTAACAGCACAACTTGCTTAGATCCCCACCCTAGTAGCTCCAATAGTAATACTTTGTGTGGTAGTCTGCTGTTAATGTTCTTACCACTATGCTCACATGCTAAAATGGGTCCTTGCACAAAACAGGTGGCTTGGTCACTACAAAGCCACCCACTTTCATGGATCCTGTAACTTCCAAGTTTGCATCTGGAAACTAGTATTAAATTAGCTGCCTTGATGATGGTTCTATACCATAAATCAAATAATGCCAATCCTTAGAACTCTTCAGTGGAGTTCTGTGAAAATCTAGAGTGTCTTACATATGTAGTAACTAATCTCATGGATTTGTACTCAGTCCCACTTCACATGACTCACTGGCTCCAGCTTCAGAAACTTGTGATTGCTCCTAGCATGCCAACCTTAACACTACCCATTTTCATCCGCTGTTCTGCCCAAAATGCTTTTTGTCCAGTTCTTTGCATGTCCTGCTCCCTTAGTTTCTATGGTCACAGTTCAAATGTCTCACCAGCAATTCCTTCCTGAACCACTCAGCCAAAGAGAGCTGTCATTTGTCTTCCTTTATCACTTTCTGGTATTTTATTTTATTTATAACACCTCTCACCATGCAAAAACAATCTTGTTTATTCATGTACTTGTTAAGTCTGTGTGTCACCTTTCTACTAAAGAAAGTAACCATCTTGAACCATTTGATGGTGTGTGGCTTATTTTTCAACATATGTCTGCAAATAGAGCAGAGCACCTCCAGAGTACCTTGTGGGAACTCTGTAGTTGAATGAAAGTACCCTGCTAAGTAGAGATAATGATATTTCCCTGAAAGCAGGTTTCTTAAGTAGGCCTCTTCAAAGACAGACCCTGTGGTGAGGATTTGTGTACATCTGATGCTTTTTGGAAGTACTTCTGAGAAAAATAAGAGAGAGAGAAAGCAAGAAACCAAACAAAGGGAAAGTACCATTCCAGGTTAAGTCTCAGCCCAAGCCTGATCTCCTAGAAGATGAGAACAGCTGTGGTAGCTAGGCTTTCGTCCTCCTGCAAGTCATCCTCCTTCAGCCTTTGGCTAAGGTGCACCCTGGGATTTTAAGCACCCAGTTCAGGATGAAACAGTTTTAGTAACCAACAGCTAGTTTTGTTATGAAGGTTTCCAGATGATATGAGTCACTGAGGGTAGACAGTATAGGAGCTGAGGAACAGATCCACAAGAATAGTCATCTGAGGAAGTTTGGGTGATTTCAATGGTATTTGCTACAGCAGGACTGCAACAGAGTTTAGAAGCCTGGCCACAGCATATTGACAGGAGAGTTAGGTTGCCTTTGTTGCTAAAATATACCTGTCAGCAGCAACCTAGGAGATGGTTAAAGCTCTTGGCAAGTTAAGGCTTGATAATGGGAAACTGAATATACCAAGGGTCAGAGAAAAACCAAAAAAGTTCCAGTTTGATTGTATGACAGTATGAGCTTCTTGCTGGCTGGGGTTCTTTGGAGGCACAAAAGCAGAAGTGACTTCCATCCCCATAGACCTAGCATCTTCAAACAGGCAGTTGTCATTACAGGGTGAAGAAGTTGAGTACTGACAGAGTATCTAGTAAGTGAACCTTTGAGAAAGAAGGAGCAGAGAGCAGTCTTCTTACAGTTCTGGAAATGGTGATTGAGGAAATTCAGAATATCTCTTATCTTATAATGGAAAAACCACAGGTCAAAGTCCAGGGGAAATATCTACATGCTCCAAGGAAATTGTCTTGTAGCTCTAATGTAGGTATCATCTTCAAAAATTCCATGGGATATATTACCTATCAGAATCTTATATACATATGTATGTATATAAAATAATATGCCAGAAAGTGATAAAGGAAGAGCAATGACAGTTTTAGGCTGAGTGGTTTAGGAAGGAATTGCTGATGAGACATTTGAACAGTGACCATAGAAACTAAAGGATCAGACCATACAAAGAACAGGACAAAAAGAATTTTGGGCAGAACAGCAGATGTAGATTGGTAGTGTCAAGGCTGGCATGCTCTAGGAGCAGTCACAAGTTTCTGAAGTTGGAGCCAGTGAGTCATGTGAAGTGGGACAGAGTAGAGATCTATGAGATTAGTTCGGGCCAGGTCAGATGAGAATTTATAGAGTAATATATATATGCACACACAAAATTGCTTGTTCAACTATACACTCCCATTTGGATTGGTAAGGCTACTGACCTTATAGAATTTGCACTCTTGCAAATATGTCCAGAGAAGGATGAGAAAGAGACTTATAAGCCCTATTTTTGTGAATCCTTGATAATTCTGATGTTGCCAGATTGCTTAAAGCATCTCAGTAGTGTTTCATTCATTTTTCTCTAATTTTGAATAATATTTAAGGTCTCCTGATAGATATGAATTTTATTAATGAATTTTATTAATTTTAAAATAAAATTCTCATTTTAAAACATGTATGTTTTGACATGATTTTAAATGAGCCAGATGTATAGATCTATTTGTAGAGGGGAGAAAAGGAAAATATATTTTATTATAGGCATTATGAAATAGTTTGATTAGCATAAACCATGATTTTCTTGGACAGTTGACTTCATGAAATAGTAATAACTGATAAAAATAGACAACAAAGTTTTCTAAGTGATAATTTGAGAAATTGATTTATAAAGGCAATGACCCACATTTTGGCTCCTTTTGGATTGAGTGGTGTTTTTTTTTACTCAAAAAAGTCATTCTACTCAATTATAAAAATGTCATTGCAAATGATTTCTGCCTTGAAAATGTTTATATTATTTGTAACTAAAGTAAGTTTGGTGAGTTCTTGTCCACAACTTGGGATGTAAAGTATACAGTGTCCATTATGGAGGTGTTACTGGATATATCCTAATAGGGAATGGAGAAGAGAAGTGTTTCAAAACTTGAGTTCATTAGAAAGGAACCTTGGATAGAATTCCATCCAAAGCCACTTAACTATCATACAGAGAATCTTTAGTTTAATCTACTTCAAACACATGGGCTAATAAATTAATGAGACTCAGTACATAGCTGAGAATGCTATTCATGTCTTAACAAATGCAATTTTTATTAGAAGTTTTTACAATATTAAACTGATGAATTACAGCAATTATAAAAGCACTGATCATAAAATGTAGCAGTGTGTTTTTAAGGAATTCTTGCGTTCTTCGTAGTGTGGCTTCATCCTGTATGGCTATTACATTTTGATAGATAATATATACATCCCATGGAATTTTTGAAGATGATACTCACATTTGAGCTATAAGACAGTTTCCTTTGAGTGTGTAGATACTTCCACTGGATTTTGTTTTTTTTGTATTAAATTCTTTTATTGGTACATTGTAGGTATACAACACAATTACATTTCTCATTGGGAATTGTACCTTTATATAATGCATCTTGGTTCTTATTTTTTCCCCATTCTTAGCCCTCCCTTCATGCCCTCCACCCTTCCCTATTTACAAAGACTTTATTTCCATTTTTTCCATTTCTCATCATTTTTTCCTTTCCCTTCTTTCCTTTCCCCTGCCCCTCCCACTACCCCTACCACTTTGGACCTTTTCTTCCTATTTTACATTATTGCTAGTATATAGGTTTCTGTGTGTTTAACATTTGAGGAACTTACTGCTTTTAAAAAAGGCTGCAATATTTTACATTGCTACAAAACTTATTTTGTGTGGGATTAGTGGTATGTACCTTTTACTGTAATAATTTTAAAATGTAAATAGTCACTGTATTTTTGATCACCCCACATTGACCAATCATTTATGGCAATTTCTGTCAAAATAACATTATGGTGCATCCTCATCCACCTTATTCTGAATTTGGCACCATGACCATAGTCAAAATGACCACAAAAGTTAAATGTTTTCAATTGATTCAGGACACTGAGGTAGTCATGACAGTACACCTAAAGTCATGAAAGAGGACTTCCACAACTGCTTCAGAGAGTAGCAAGAATAATTAGATAAGTGTGTTCAAAGTGAAGGAATGTATTTTGAGGGGATCAGTAACAATGTGTCTTTTATTGTGATAAGTGCTTTTAAAACTTTAAATAGTCACCATAGGTTTTGATCACACCTCGTATGTGTTGGTACACTTTTTTGTGTCTTACAGGTATCTGAGGATATATACATTTTCTTTTACCATTTTTCTTTCTGTTCACAAGAATGAATAATTTAAATTGACCTATTTTTAAGTTTGTCAATTCTTTCTTTCTTTTCTTTTCTTTTTTTTTTTTGTTACAGGGGATCGATCAGGACTTTGCACTTACAAGGCAGGCATGGTGCCACCGAGCTAAATCCCTGGTAGCCCTTTCTTCAGGCTGTTCAACTGTGATTTTCAGCCATCTGAGTAAAATATTCATTTCATTCATTGTTTTTCAACTTCAGGTTTTAATGTAGTTTATTTTTATTGTTTGTTTTTATTCATATTGTCTATTTCATAAGACATTGCTTTCATACTTTCTCTTAGCTTTTAATTTTTTTATTTGTAAAAGTATAGTTAACTCTTTAACTTACAGATTAACAATTTTCACTATGGCATATATATATATGTATATATATTTATGTATATATATATATATATATATATATATATATAGTGTATAGATATACACTATGCTTTGATTGTATCCATTCTCTCATACCCTTACCCCATTCCCTTCCCTATCAGTCCTTCTTCTACTTTCAGGTTATTTCTCTCTCTCTCTTCTCTCTCTCTCTCTTTCTCTCTCTCTCTCTTTTCTTTGTTTTTTTGGTACCAGGGATTGAACTCCAGTCCTTGCACTCTCAGGGCAGGCGATGGAACCACTGAGCTAAATCCCCGGCCCCTATTTTTCTCTTTTTAAAAAACGTTTCCACATAATAGAAAAACTGTATGATATTTGTCTTTCTTTGTGTGACTTATTTTGCTTGACATAGTCATCTGTAGTTCCTCCCATTTTCCCGCAATGACATGATTTCATATTTCTTTACAGCTGAATAATATTCCTTTGTGTATATGTACCCCATCTTTTTTATCCATTCACCTGCTGATGAATACCTAGACTGATTGCATATCGTGGAATAATGAATATTGCCACAATAAACATAAATACACAAGGATATGGTAGTTTTATTTTTTTAAGAACTATCATAGTGCTTTCCATAATGGCTGTACTAATTTACATTCCTACAAACAGCCTATAAGGCTTCCTTTTTCTCCATATCCTCACCAATATTTCTTATTCATTTTTTGATAATAGCCCTTATGTCTGGGGTAAGATGGAAAATCTCAATGTAGTTTTGGTTTAAATTTCCTTTATGGCTAAAGATGTTGAGCATTTTTCCTTGTATTTATTGGCCCTTTGTTCTTTTGATACATGTCTGTTCAGGTCTTTAGGTGATTTATTGATTGGGTTATTTGTTCCTTTGTTTGTAAAATTTTTGAGTTCTTTATATATCCCAGATAATTCTTTGCCAGAGAAATAGCTGGCAAAATTTTTCTTCCCACTGTGTAGGTTGTCTTTTCAGTCTGCCAATAGTTTCCTTTGCTGCGATCCCGTTTATCAATTCTTGCTTTTATTTACTGTGCAATTGGAGTTCTACTTATAAAGTATTTCCCTGTGCCGATATCTCAAATGTTCCCCTCTGTTTTCAACTACTAGTTTTAAATGCTCAGAACTTATGTTAAGATATTTGATACTTTTTTTTGGTTTTGTTTTATTAGTACATGTTTGCTGTACAATCATGGTAGGGACTTGACATATCTTCATTCTTTTAACTTCCCTTTCCCCTCTTCTCCCTCTCTCTCCCTCCATCTCTAGACCTCTTCCCATTTGCAAAAGATCTATCTCCCTGTTACATTTTATCCATCCTTTATTTTGCTCTTTAAATTATTTGTATGTTGAGTTTCTTATATAAGAGAAGGCAATATTTGAGCTGGCGTGTCTGATTTATGTCACTTAATATTATGGTCTCAAGGTGCATCTATTTTCCCACAAATAGCTCAAATTTAACCTTCTTTATGGCAGAATAGTACATACTCCTTTGTGTATAAATAACATATTTTCTTTCAATGCATCTGTCGATGGACCTATGGGCACTCCCAAGATTTAACTGTTATAAGTTATGCTGCTATAAATGTGAATATGCATGTATCACTATAACATGATGTTTTCACTTTTTAAGGAAGCTGTCCATATGGGGAATATATAGGCCAAATGGAATTTTTATTTCAGCTATTTGAAGAATCTCCATCCTGATGTCCATAGTGGTTATGTTAGTTTATATTCTTACTAATGGTGTAAGAGTTCCTTTATCACTTTAGTCACACCAGTGCTTATTATTTGTTTTCTTGATCATAGCCATTTTTTTCTGGAGTAAGATAGAATATCAATGCTGTTTTAATTTGCATTTCTCTAATGGCCAGAGATTTTGCACATTTAAAAAGGAATTTATTGGCCATTTGTACTTCTTCTGTGAAGTATCTATGCCAGTGATGGTGAAACTTTTAGAGCTTTCAATGATAACAAACAGCCCTCAGCAGCACACGTGCTATCAGTTCACCACTACTGGTCTATGCATTTCATTTGCCCTTTTTTTGATTGGGTCTTTTATTTCTGGAGGTATGATTTTTTTATGGTCTTGATATGTGCTAGATATTAGTTCTCTGAGGAGTAGGTGGCAATTTTTTTTCCAATTTTGTAGATCGTCCCTTTACTCTTTTGGGTTTTTCTTTTGCTGTGCAGAAGTTTTAAAATTTGATATAAGCCCATTTGTTGAATCTTGAGGTTATCTTGTGCAATTGGTGTTCTGTTCAGAAAGTCTTTATCTATACAGTACCTATGTCCTCAAAAGCTTTACCTGTTTTATATCACAGAAGATTAAGTGTTTCATATTTAATATTTAGGTCTTTGATGCATTTTGATTTTATTTTAGGACATGATGAGAGATATGGGTCTAGAGTCAATCTTCTGCATTTGGATAGCCAGGTTTCCACGCACCATTTGTTAAAGAGGCTGTCTTTCCTCCAGTGTATGTTCTGGGCCCATTTGTCAAAGATCAGGTGGCTGAATGTGCCTGGAGTCGTTTTTGCATCTTCTATTCTGTTTCATTGATCTACAACATATCTATTTTTGTGCCTGTATGATGCTGCTCTTATCACTATAGCTTTGTATTCTAACTTGAAATCCGGGACTGTGATGCCTCCTGCTTTGTTCTTGTTGCCCAGGATTACTTTTTCTATTCTGGGTCTCTTCTGGTTCCATGTGAATTTGAGGGTTGTTTTTCTAGTTCTGTGAAGAATGCTGTTGGTACTTTGATTGGGATTCCATTAAATCTATGTATAAGTTTTGGTATTATGGTTCTTTTGACAATATTGGTTTTGCCTATTCAGGAACAGGCAGAACCAATATTGACACAGATTAATTCTGATGTTATTACTTTTTCTTGATGCTACTGTGATTAGTATTGTATTTCTAATTCTCCATGGGCTCATTTTTGGTGTACATAAATGTGTCTGATTTTCATGCATTGATTTTACATCCTACTACCTTGTTAAATTTGTTTTTAGTACTAGGGATCTTTTGGTGGAACTTTTTGGGTCTGTGTAAAGGCTCATGTCATCTGTGAACAAAGGATAGTTTGACTTCTTCCTTTTCTATATGTTCCCCTTTATTTCTTTCTCTTGCCTGCTTTCTCATTAAAGTTTTAAGCACTGAGTCAAATGGGATTTCTATTTTTAGTCTTTTGAGGTATCTCCATACTTATTTCCATAGTGGTTTTGTTCCTGCCAAATAATATTAAGTGAAGTAAATCAGACACATAAGCTTAAATATTGCATGGTTTCTCTTACACGAAAAACCCAAAATATAAAGAGGAAAGTAAAAGATAATAGGAAGTAGGGAGATCTTTTTCAAATAGGAAGGGCCACAAGAGATGGAGAGAAGGAGGAAGGAGAGGAGGAAAAGAGGATTGAAAAGAAGAATTGAAGAAAAAAATGGAAATAGAAGTTTTGCAGATGGAAAGAATACCATGAGTAGGAAGGAGTAGGCAGAGATGGGAGGGCTAGGAGACAAAAAGAAATTAAGATGTGTATGTACATGTGCCAGGTTTCCACAATAAATGTAATAATTATCTACCACAAACATATACCAAACTAATAAAAATAAATGAATAAATAATTAAAGTTATGAGTACTATATTGAACATGAGTCATAATACTGGGCCTCCTTCTCTTGTTCTCTATTTCAGTTTTTCCCCATTAATAGGTCATCCACAGTGGGTTTATCACAAATGCCTATTATCAGATTGAGATAAGATCTTTGTATACCTATCTTTTCAAATGTTTTTTGAGTCATGAATAGACACTGGGTTTTGTCTAAGGCTTTTTTACATCATTGAAATGATCATATAATCATTATCTTTTGTTCTATTTATGTGCTGTACTATGTTTATTTACTACTGTGCCCATGGAATGAAACCAACTTGATCAAGGTCCATGATCTGCTTAATGTGCTGTTGAATTCAATTTACAAGTATTTTATGAGAATTTTTGTGAAGAAATTGTTTTGTCTAGTGCTCTGAAATACTTACAGTGGTTGATTGAAAGTCTTTGTCTAGGAAGTCCAGTGTTTCACCTTTCTCCAGGACAATTTCTATTGACTCCTCTTTTTTCTCTTTGTGTGGACTATCCATTCCCATTTCTTTACACATCATAAAAATTTTAAGGAAAAAACTCTATATTTTAAACAATAATATATGGCTATTCTGAAAATCATAGTTTGCCCCTCCCCGGAGTGTGTTGTTGATTTTTTGTTATTGTTTTTGTTTGTTTAATAAGTTTTCTGCATGAATTTTGTAAAGTCAATATTCCTTGCCCTGGGTAGCCAATGAAACCTTTGCTCTGTTAGCTAGTTGTGAATGATTTGACAGAGATTAATTTCTTTATATGCCTTGAACTAATTAGGCTGATGGGCTCTGTATGTGATTTGAGGCAAAACTTTAATCCTCTGACAGTTTAGAATTCTGCCTTTCTGCTTGCACCAAGTTTCAAGGTCACCTAGAGGCCAGATATTAGGTCATCTAAGTATTTTTTTCTGGGCATGTGCATATGTGCATGGGCTTCTAGGACTTCAGGAGTATATTGGATTTTTTCAAAATGCCCTATGGCCATCTTATTTTCAGATTTTCTTTTTAAGTTCTTCAGATAGCCTTCGCTTTGTACCATCTGGTATTGCTGACTGAGACAGCTGTGATGCTAAATAATTTCTCCCAATTTTTTTCAATGAAGAATTCTGTGATAGGTCTTTTCCTATTGATCAAAGTCTGAATCAGGCCAAATAAAAACAACTTCAATTGAAGGAGTTTCTGAGGAGTTGCCAGACAGTGAGAATAGTGATAAACTCTGGAAATGGGGCTTTTTCAAGGCCTGTCACCTCCCCCACCTGCCCACCCAGTGACTGCTAGAATGCTACATTTTTAGCATCTGTGATTTTGAGGCTACATGTTTTCAAGTTATTGTAGACATCAGGAGAGGGGAAGGGAATAGCGCAAGTGAAAACTTCACAAACCTTGATGTTCTTTCTAAGATTTGGTTATTTTATTGAGTAAACATTTATCATATTGTTCCAAGCCTTGGCTAATTTCCAAAATTTTGAAACCTTATTTAAAAAAATGCCCCCATAGTTTTGTGATTTTTATGGTGAACTGAATTTTCAGACTTCCTTACTTTCTTCCACAAATGCTTATATATATGTATGCATTTCTATCACCGTGAAAAAGTATATATTTGTGCAAGATAATTAAGTTATTAATAACAATTATTTATTAGGAACAGCTTAAATTTTCAAAAATTGCTTTAAAATAAATGATATACCTATGTCATTCAAAATTAGCCTATATGTGTGTATAGTGTTCATGTGTAATATGTTAAGTAATAAAAGTAAATTAAATTGTATCAAGACAACTGACATATAAACATATCCTAAAGCATTAATATTGGATGTTTGGAGAAGGATTGAACTATGGTGCCTTCTTTTTTTTTTTTTTTGAGACAGAGTCTTGCTATGTAGCCCAGGCTGGCCTCAAACTTGCAGTGATCCTCCTGCCTCAGCCTTCTGAGTGCTGGGATTACAGGCATGCACCATCATGCTCTGCAGTGGTGCTTTATTTTCTAAAGTTTTTAGCTTTGTGTTTTTTAATGTGTGCCTGTGTATTATTTAAATATTTTGCATTAAGCATGTATTTTTGCAATGAAAATGTTATTATATCTAAGATAAAACTTACTTGTTAGTTAAAAAAATACATTGTCTTATACCTTATTTCTTTTAAAATAAATGTGATATAAACTTATAAGGTATTGGAGTTCATAAATGGACACAGATTCCAGCTTGAAAGGAAATTTTCTACCTGCATAGTTACTTTGAAGACCTATGTCAGACTGAGTAAAATGCAAAAAAAAATGCTGCCTCCTTGTTCTTGGGTAATGTATGTCACTTTCTTGTTCAGATGGGTTCCAAAGACACTAATACCATTTCCCAGAACTACTTTTGCTTTTAGAATCTGTACAGATCCCTAAGAATGTATAATTTCCCCATTGCTTAGCAACTGTTCCATTATTTTCAGGAACTTGTTAAATAAGTGAATGCATTTTGATGACAAGACAGCTTTATTCATGCCATGCTCTGGGCCACCATGTAATAATAAGAGATAATGAAATGAAATATTGCAAAGATCATGTCCCCAGTCACTTCTTCCCACAAAAAGTCCCTCTGAGGAGCTGGGTTAGAAAAGAAACTTTTTATGCAAATGTATTTTAGAAGTTAATGGAAAAAGCATATTGATTCTGCTGTAATTATGTTATATACAAACATATTCATATTTTCTTTGTGTCAGTTGTCAGATGACCTTCCAGAAATGAAATACTACCAGAAGTGTTCTGTGGATATGAGACTTTGATAGTTTCAAAGCCCTACAATGTCTCTGATTTCTGTTACACTCATGCATGTCATAAGCTCAGACCTCACAGAAAGTTACCGATGAATTATCACAGTTCCCAATTTAAACAAGCTAAAACATTTGGCCAGGGAAGAATGCAGAATGGAATAACATAGCCTACAGATGCAGTTCCTTTGAATGAAGCAAATGCATAATGTTAACATATTTTGAAGCCAATAATTCTAAACAGTTATGAAATAATATATCAATATTTTGGTTTCAACTCTCAGAGAACTCAGAGAAAAATTGAGGGGCCTAAATTTCAATATCAGATTTACTCTCGGGTCCTGAAATATCTTATTTCCTCCTAAGAATGTTTAAGGAAACACACACAAACAACATACTCACACAGTGAATGACATTGACAACACACGCAAAATGTCTAAAATGTACTGAATTATAGGATTATGTCAGCTAAACATATATAATTTAATAATGAAATATTGAGAACCTAAATATATAATTGGGCTGAAGGTCATTGAGCAAGGGCAAGGCTTATAGTCCTTCTCCTTAATCCTTTCTCTTTAGCCCAATGAGGCTTTAAAACCTGTCCATGGTAGAATCAGCACAGGAAACCAACGTCTCCTACATCCGGTTCATGCTTTTTCAACTTCCGCACTTTTCTGGCCAAAATCTTTAAGTTGGGATTAAAACCAAGTTTTAGTTTTTTCACCACTTGAGAAGTGAAGCAGAAGGGCTGTGCAGAGATAGGTGCTACAGCTCTTGTCTTCAGTGAGCTCACAGGCTGTTTGAGGAGATAAAGCATAATAAATGGGGTTAAAAATGTGAAACAGTATCCAAATGTGTAAACTGAGAAGATATGTAATTCAGGGAACAACAAGCCTATCAGTGAATGTTTCATGAGGGAAGGGGAGATTTTGGTGGGTGTTGAAAAGTGAGAAAAATTTGGAGAAGCAAAGGGAAGAGGAAAAAATTCAGAGATTAATTTTAATTTGCACACTGCATTCACCTCTAAAGGACTGTATTGTGGCTTATAATAAGGCAAGCGACTTAACTGTGCCTTCTCCTTGATAAAATGGGACAATAAAAATATAACCAACTGCACAGTGTTGTTGTGAATATTAAATGAAACACCATGTGGAATAGGGCCTGGAAAGAAGTCAGTCGTTCTGTCAGTCTCCGTTGCCAGTACTTCTGTTACACAGGATGAAGTACACAGTGCTACATCAAGCTGTGTAAGTTTCATTCATTCCTGTCCCCACCAGGAAGAAGTGGGGCCAAGTTCAGTTTGATCAGCCATTTTCCTCAGAAACAGACTCTTCTCAGGGGTGATGTTTCCCAAACAGTCTGTGATGAAACCCTGTTATATTACATTTTTAGTCCATTGTGAAAACAATAAAAATAAACACTAGAAAAATGAAATGGAAAAGATATACAGTTTAAGTCCCATTTTTAAATTATTAGATTCAATAGATCTAAAATTTCTTTATCATTTGCTATAAAGGTATCTGAATGCCCATTCCTAGTTCTGAACTGATCTTGTCCCAGATTTTAATAAACATCCAGAAGATCACACTTTGAGTAGCAGCACTCCAAGGCCTAGGCCTGTCCCTCCATTAGATGATGCATCGGCTGTGAGTCGTGGTCCACCCTCATCATGTTGATATGTTCATCATCTGACCCATAAATGAATGCACTCTTTTCCCTCCCTTTCTCCTCTGACATTTTCCTTGGCTTTTTTCTCCTGATACACACCAGAGCATGTGAACATAGAGGTACAGATGAAGAGAGTGCAGATCAAGTCTAGATAGCCACCCTCATAGGAAAACATGGAGCAAAATTTATTACTCTGCACTTGTACGTTTTTTCCATTGAACTTCAAACTCAACAAATCCTCAGTATGTCCTGAATTCTCTTGGCTTAAAAAGTCATTTCTTAAGTCAGTGTTCAAAGACAGCCAAGTAAATATCAGAATCTGATAGCCTGTCTACTTAAACCTTAAAATCCAGCAGGAGCTGTGCTTTGTCCCACTTCCTGTTCTGGCCTCAGATACCTGGGATGAGTACTTGTTGAGGCTGGATTAAGTCCGTCTCTATCCCAGCTCAGGCCTGTCTAAACACCTTGCCTTGCATCATCGCCTTTTGTGTTTCTAGCTCCGACAAGCCTTTATTAAGATGTGTTAATTAAAACAATAAACCTTGTTGTCCCCATTTTCCAGTTGCAAAAATGTTCTTGAATCAAGGGTAACACAAAGAAGCCGATGATTGCCTCTAAGAAGCAGACCAGAAAAAAACCAATCAGTTCCTTCTTAGATAAATGTCACTTGAGTGTACTCACCTGCAATATGAGCAAGGGAATGTTTCTCGAACGAGAAAAACATTAATGATTAAAGAAAACAGTGGGAGTGTGTGTTTCAAATTAACAAGAAATGTGAAAGTGAATCTAGACCAAATTATGTGATTAAGATCTGTCCTCAAATAAGCTGGTTACCAGGACACGTTAGCCTGAATTTTAAAACAAAAGACCAGTGTTGTCTTTGTTTTTCCTTTTCTTTCTTTAAACTTGTTCTAAAGCCATTTCTATTGACAAATATTATACACATACAGAAAATATATGTGTTTGATTTAACAAATTATTATAAAGCAAGACACATGTAACTATCATCTCAGGCCAAGAACTTGAAAATTGCCAGTACCTCAAAAGTGTCTGCTAGGCTCTTCCAGTTATGACTACTCACCTTCATCTCCCCACCTGTGTGGTATTCCATTGTGTGTACATACCCCAATTATGTATCCACATACCTATTAATGGACCTTTGGATTATGCTGTGAACTTTATTATATATTTTTTACGCTGCACATGTGCAGTGCACACATTTCTTCTAGGTGTATACCAGGAGTTGTATTGTGGGGACATACAATACACAAATCTTCAACTTTAGTAAATAATGACAATGGTTTCCCAAAGTGGTTGTCCTAATTTACTCTGTCATGAACCTTATGACTTTTAAAGGAGTAAAGAAAGCTTTTCCTTAGGTTAAAATATATTCAACTACATAAAATTCCTACATTTGGAGTTTCATAGACTAAACTCCTATAGATTGCCTGAGTGGTGTGCTCAGAAAGTACTTTTGTTCTGTTCTCTTGACAGACACAGGTTTGAACACTGGCTGAGCTGCTAATTTATTTATTTTTTAAATTTATATATTAATTGGTACATTTTAAGTAGACAATACATTTACATTTATCATTGGGTGTTTGTACCTGAACATGATGTATCTTAGTTCTTATTTTTTTCCCCATTACCTATGCGCCCTTCACCCCCACCACCCTTCCCTATTTACATAGACTTTGTTTCCATTTTTTTTTCTTTCTCTTAATTTTTCCTGAGCTGCTAATTTATTGTGTGACATCAGTCAAGGCATTTAACATTTTAAATTCTGTTTTCTCCTGTGTAAAATAAGTGATAATAGTAGATGATTTAAATAATCATTGTGTTAATTTAATAACACATTTAAAATGCCAATACATTGTGTGGCATAGAGAAGACTTCAATATAATAGTTGCTAATGCGTTGTTATTATTATTACTATTATTATTAATGTTATTTATACTCATGATATCCTATGATATCCTATCTCAACACAGCAGTGAGAAAGATTAGGAAACAAAAATTAGACTTGGCCATCTGTTTTTGTATATTCTTCAGTAATGTCCAATCTCAGGAAATAGTCTCAGAAAAGAATGAGCAAAAGAATATTGACTCTGTTTTGCCTAAGTGGCATCTGTCAGATGAGCAGACATTTGTTAAGAAATTGCCTCCTAGGTCACCCTGACAGTTCTGCCCTTCCTGGCACTTCAGAGATAAAATTGAAACCCTGAACTTTCCACCACCTGGCTAGTGAACCCTAGTGCTCAGATCCCTCATTCCAGGGACAGCCAGCCACCTGGCATGCCCTGGGTCCCCAGGCCATAGCTGCATGGAAGCCATATCCATTTGGGCCTCTGTTCACCATTGCTGTGGGTTGCAGCTGCCAGGAACTGTTCCCAGAGGAACATGGTGGTTGGCAGCCAGCAACACTGAAAAACAGGAGTCACAGAATCCAGAATACAGGGTGACAATGATTATAAAATAGGCTACAGTAAGTGAGTGGGAAGACTGCCAATGCAATTGTGTGTTGAACTTGACTTCTCCCACAGCAGCTCCTCTCCAGCATATGCTCCTTTGTTCACTCTCCAGGAAGATGCCTGCGGGGATTAGGGAGATTGTATGTTCTAGGAACAGGACTCAGGCAGTGCTTTGCATGGAAGTCCATCCCACTCCATGGTGCAGGCTCTAGGCTAACATCTCAAGGGGTCAATTTCTTTGTTCGCAAGGAGGTGCAGAGTGGATTATGAGCTCTGATTTTCAGCAGAAACTACTCATTCAGTGACAATGTTCTTTCAAGAGCAAGCCTTTCACTCATGGTTTCTTTTTTCTAGAAAGGGAATGTATTAGGAAAGATTCAAGAGTTTACTGAATAGGGGTTGAGTGTGAATTAGTCATACATTGTCTACATTGTCTAATGGGCTAAATGAGATTTTGTATCTCAGAGCTTGTGCTAATAAATCTTGAAATCACACTAGATCACTCATGCTTTCCAAGATGCATATCATATTTTTTTACTCAGTTTTCTCTTTGAAATGTTTTCCTGTCTTCTCACTTTTTCTTGCTACCTTTATTCCTTTGTTATTATAAAGATTTCTTATTCCAATCAGTCCTTCATAAAACTGTCAGTTTAAGGGGCCGGGGATTTAGCTCAGTGGTTTCGCCACTTGCTGCGCAAGCGCAAGGACTCGAGTTCGATCCCCGCGCTGAAAACACCGAATCAGCGGAAGGACGCTCCCCCACCGCCATCCCAAGCTCCTAGGGCAGAGAAGGTGAGCCGCTCGGGCGCCAGAAGCACACATCCCCACCCCCACCCCGTGGAAATGAGAACTGTCAGTTTAATGTGATTAAAACAATTATTTTATCATATCATTCACTGCTTAAAAAGACACCCAGTTACCCACACAATAACACCAAAATTCCTCAGCCAGGGACTCACAGTTCTTTACCAGCCATTTTTTTTTCCGGTCTTGGGGATTGAACTAAGGACCTTGCACTTGCAAGCGGGCACGATGCCACTGAGCTAAATCACCAGCCCTCAACCAATTTTTAATTCTGCTTCCTACCATTTTCCAGTGGGTCCTCATTCCAGTCAAGTTAGAGGACTCATTGTTCCTGTAATATGGTATCCTCTCTGCTGAAGGGCCAATAACTTAGACACTTGTAAGCCATTTGTGGAGAGTGTGAGCACCCAGTGATTGGGAGGCTCCACTATAGGTGATTTGTGGCCATGGTTCTTTCTTTTCAAAAATGTGTGGAAATGTCATTCGTAGAAACTGCCATTTATTTAGTAAGTGAAATAAACTCATGAGAATTGTAAACTCATAATAATTATAATATTCTTAAGAATTAAGTTTTGCTCTTTGCTTTACTTTTACTTTAGGCTCATTTGAGAGAAGTGGTGAAAAATAATATTTTCACAGTCAGATGAGCCTGTGTTGGAAATATGATCACTGGTGGTGAGATGTAGCCAGCAGTTGCACTGGAAGGTAAAGTCTATTGACCATTTACTGCCCTGCAGTTTTATGGGAAGGTAAGTGAGCACTAAACGACTATGTTCTATTGTGATGTTCCTAGGCTCTCAGACAGAAAGGTTCTGAGCACCTGGTGAGGTTTTGAGAACAGCAGCATTTTCCTAATGAAATCCTCTGTCTGTGAAGTCATGCATTTAAATGGAAATGGCTTTGCAAATTGGCATGTTTTGTTCACTGGATCAATATAAAGGTATTTTTACCAAAAAGTCTATATTAATATTTCAAATGCACAAAGAAGTGAATACAATGACTCCAAGCCAGAGCTATAGGGTTTTTTGTCTCAGATATTGAGAGTTGGGGTTTCTTCATTTGTACAAACAACTTGATTATTGATGCTACTGAATATCCACTAAAAATATTTTGAATATCACAAACAGCACTTGGAAAACTTGATATAAGTTCTTTAAAATTATTTTCCCAAGTAAATGGATTTAAAATTATTAAAAAAACACCAAAATATTTTTCCTAGATCTGAGGATATTAGCCAACAACAACAACAACAAAATCTGGAGCTTGCTTCATTTAGCATTTTGGAATAAATGTTTATTAGAAAAAACTTGTTATATCAGTTTGCCCAGAAATTGATTCTCGAGTTTCAATCTTTTCAAAGACTATAGTGATTTTTTATGTTTCCTTTCTGTACTCAGGTGAGTTGCAACTTACGTAAGTTATCAATACACATGGAAACTATTTTATGGATGATAGATTTCTTTTTATCTGAGACTAAGTAGCTTTGTAGCAGTTATAAGCTTTACTTTTGAATAATTCCATTCTTCTCTCTTAGAAATTTATTTTTAGATTTTGTACTTCAATAAATTTATTATATTGATTTTTACTAATTTAGAATTTAAATTAGATAATACTGCTTTGTTTTATATGCAATTCATGTTTATCTATAGTAATGTATGAATTTATTCAGGAATGCATATTAATAGAGAAAATGAGTTGATTTGAAGAACAGTATAAGTAAATAATAGACTATTTTATAGGCTGAAATGGCCCTATGTTTGTCATGTAGACAACTGAAGTTTTGGAAACTTCATTATATTTCACTCAAGCCAAGGTGAACTTTTCTTCTTCCAGAAAACCCTTCTTGATTTATCAAATACACATCAACTTTTTCCCTTATTTAAGATTTCAAATTTTGTTTATCTTTTTTTTTTTTGCTCACTCATCTTCTTCCAGTTAATTAACAAATACCTAACTTACAGTGTAGATCTGAATACCAGTAGCACACCAAGCACCAGGTGTGGGGTGGTAGAGACAGTCTGCCATAGGTTTAGGCAATAAGGGGTGTATTAACCTTAGTGAATTTTAAAACAACAATGAAAGTTACTGAGATACAGTCTGCTTTTTATTATCATCATGTATCAGTTTATTCTTAGTATCAGTGATAAAATACTGGTTTTTAAAAATATCTAGAAACTGTAGTTAGTCCAAGTCCTAAACAGGTACTGTAGTCACTGTTAGGCTTTGATAAAACATATGTGTGCTTCAATGAACCACAGTTATTACTCATCCTTTAGTAAACACTGTATTATACATTATATAATTTAGACAACTAGTGATAGTCTCTAACACTTGTGGATTCAGCTGTACTTATTTCAAGAAAAACATATTCATGTTTATAATTGCAAGTTTGTGATGGTTTGGAATCATTGGCTAGTGCTTGTGTGGGGTCTGATCTATGTCTCTAGCCTTGTGGTACTATATATTCATGCATTTAAACAATAGATTTTTGAAGTTTGCAATGCTGACACAAGAAATGTGGCCACTTAGAATTTTTATGTTTAAAAGGTTAAATCAACAAAACTATAAATTGAAGACTGCAATAATTTTGTGTTGCTACAAACCCGTGTACAAATGAAAGTTAAACGTTTTCAACATTCAATGGTACAAGATAGACATTTCCACTCCAAAAGTTACAAACAGGGGGATAGCAATGAATGGGAACAAAGTAAGACCAAAATCCAACAGGGCAAACATTAAATCCCACAGTTCTACTTCCAGAATCCCCAGCAATCTGTGCTAAGTTGTAAACTCTAATGGACTTGGGTGACTCTGCCTCTATGGCACTGCCAGTGTTGTAGCTCCCATGGCTTCTTTCTGGGGCTGGCTCTGTTCCCTCCTTGCTGTTTTCCTCAGATGATCCACGTTCTGGCTTCTCCAAAATTCTGGAATTTCCTCCACACCTTTGGCTTTGAACTCACAGCTTCACACACTGCCCTCTCAAGGGCACACTGCCCGACCTCCCAGGCCTTCTTCTGAAATCTGGGTGGAAGCCTTCCTGATCCCACAACTCTTGCATTCTGCATGTGATAATGCCAAGGTCTACTGTCAGCTGGAGCAGTAGCCAGGCTTCCTTCTCTCTTGGTTGTAGGTGTTGAATCCCTATGAAGTAAATCCTGAGGAACAACTTCCCTAGGCTGCTGCCATTCTGGAACAAGGGCTCTGGGTGCTCTCTTCTCAAAGCAAAGTCTTTCACCTTTGTAACTCTGAGGCTGCAAAGGATGGAGTCTTGCTGATTCTTGTGATGTCCTCAGGCCATCTTTTCTGTTGTCTTCTGAAATACTTGGTTATTTCTTGCTAGTCTTTTTAGCAACCAATTTGTCCTCTGTTCCATCTTTGCAGGCCACAACTTTTCTGGAGTTTCCTTTCTGGCCAAACTCAAGCTGTTTTAAATTATTCTGCTAGGATCTTTGCTCTTGATTCTCAAAATAAATCTGGCTAAAAGCCCCCAAGAGTAGCCATGCCACCACCTCAACATTAGATTGTCTTGAAATTTCTTCTGCCAGATTAATTAGCCTACCATCCTTAATCTCAGTCTGAGGTAAAGTCACTAGACACAAACAAAATGCAAACAAACTTTCTGCCAAGCCATGACACACATCATCTGGAGTCCAGTCCAGCAGCCAATGGAGTCCTTCCCAGAAGAAACATCCTGAGCCTGGTTTAACCAAGAGAATTTTTATCAGCCTTCTGGTATTCTGAGCTCTGACCAGAATCTCCTATCAAGTACAGCCTCAGGCATTCTATATCAGCTCTGTATCTGGTATCTCAGCTGGCATCTCCAAATCTTTCCTAACTCTTTGCCTTCCCATACGCCACTCCTAAATCACATGGTCAGGTGCAATCACAGCAATGAGCCCCTCTCATACCAAATTCTGTCTTAGTTACCTTTCTTGCTGCTGAGACAAAATATCTGACACCCTAAGTTAGAGGAGGAAATGTTAATTTAGCTCCCAGTTTGTAGAGGTTTCAGTCCATAATCAGCTGGCTCCGAGGCAGGGTGGCATGGCAGAGGGGCATCACAGAGGAGAAACAGATCATGATGGACAGAATGTAGCAAAGCAAGGGACTACCACAGCTCTTTCTTTCCCTTATATCTTATCCAGACTACTTAGGGCAGGTAGCACTCACACCCTTAATCCTAGTGCCCTTGAGTGTAGCATTGCACCAGATATCAATCCCAGCATCACATACTCTAGATCCAGCCACCTCTGAATTACCCCACCTAAGACTGCATGAGGCTTTGGGAGAACATCTAGACATAAGCCATAACAATACTTATGATATTTGACTGAATTTGTGTATCTTAAAAATTATAAACACATTTGAAATTATTTGTTTTAAAACTAAACACATTGAAAATAATGATTATTTCAGATTATACCTCAGCTCACGATCCTTTTGTTTGCAAGCAATTTGTTTTACATACTGAAGTATTTTGTGAAATTTCATTTTTGTTTAAAAATTCTGCATCCGGTGGGTGACAAACACGACTGCAGCCATCTTTCCCACACAAACACAAAGATGGCCATCTTTTCCAAAATCATAAAACAAATTAAGTTTGTGAACTGAGGTAACACTGCACCTGATACTCTTGATGACAATTTTGTCAGAAATAAGAGGAGTATATTTAAAATGACCCAATATATTTTTAAAAACAACACTGTATGAGAAAGGAAGAAATTTTACTGTACCTCTATTTACAAAACAAAATACAAAGATCTACTTTGAATGTTAAATATTATAAATATATAGCTATTATATAACCCACTATGATGAAGGAAGGAGTGCATGTTTCAGCAACAATTGATGGTACTAGGAGGACTGAAGAGAGGGAAGATACTAACTGTCTAGGAAGCAAGCTGGCATATGGGCTGTACCATATAAGGACTAGTATGTGTCCTCAGCTAGTCTGTTGAGAGAGACTTATTGGAAGAAAATATGAATTGCTCACAAAACCAGAAATTTGGCAATCTGCTGTTACATGAGGTGAGAATACTAATAATTTTTCTCCCTCAGCTCCCAGCACCCATCCTCTCTTAACCCCAGAGCTGCTTATCTATTAGACAATCAACAACAGTAGGCATGGGTGGGGGGTCTTTGTTCAATTTGTTACAAGGACAAGGCCACAGAACAGTTGAGCCCTCTAGGAAAGGTTTCATGTATTTCTCATCATTGGACATTCTTTGCTTCTTTGATTTCCTTCAATTGTTTCCATATGGACTTTATCATTACATCTGATTAAACAAACCATTTATTAAATTTGACATCTGTCCACCACCTCTGAGTTGACTTTACTTCACTTTTATTGATTAGGAAACTCAAATACCTTGTTAATTAAATTGTGGATACCATGGAATAAGGCTTTTCTTAATATTAGTTCCACTATCCCCAGTCTTAACTTGATTTTATAAATCTAACCCCATAAATAGATACAATTATAATGTGTCAATAAAATCAAATTTTTCATAACAAAAATTTTACCTTTGTCCCCACATCTCCTTCCAAGAAGAACCAATGCCAATCATTGCAGGGACTTCATCAGAATACAGATCACTGCCCAGCAAAAGTTGTGGATGTCAGGAATGAGGGATATGAGAATCCACTCTTGTCTGGAGAGTAAGAAACATTAGAAGAAACTCCAGAACTTTTCTAGATTCTCCAAAATAATAGTCTCTGGAATGTCTTCATGTGCTTAGGTTAATGTTTTCCTTAATAAACTGTGTTCCTGTTTTTGTTTCAAAACACTTCTCATTTCAAATGTGTTTCCTCCTGCTGCTAGAAAATAGAAATCTCAAGAAGAAATGAGTGGTTTTGTAATGAAAGATCAAGCCAGGTAGCAATTATTGGTGAGGGATGAAAGCTGTGATAGCATGAGAATGCATCTTACTTTTAATTTTTTGAAGCAATATTGACTGAGAACTCCAGATGCTGCACTTTGAAAACAGGCTTGATTTGGTGCTGAGACCCTGCTCCCCGTGAATAGCTTTCTGATTCTAATAGTCACCTTTGGCTCAGGGACTCCCAAAGAGATTTTCTGAGTTTTCCTTTGATTTCACTGCAGACAAAGACACTTCTACCTTTCTCCCTCATTCTTATGTGAGATCCATCTCACATTAGAAGCCATCATCTGAAGGCTCTCCCAGAGAATACTGGCTTCTTCCCGATTTCCTGATATGTGGGTATTTTCCAAACAAAGCTTCTGCACATTCTGCTTGGTATCCTCTTGATAGACCCACACTAACACAAAAGCACAGGTTTAATATCAACCTATGGACTATAACTAGCAATTAATACAGTATAAACACACTACAAATTTCCATAAAATTCAGCTGTTGAAAACTCTTATGCCTTAAGAGGGAATTGAGCAGCCAGGGGCCCGAGAAGAAGGATGTTGGAGAGATCCTGGGCCTTGGTGAGAGGAACTAGAGGAGCCTGAATTTTATGCCTAGAGTCTTTAAGAGAAGGATGTATACAGGAAATAACAGCAAATGGTCACACTGTACCACTTTCTCATTTATTATATTCATTATTCACTGCTTAAACTTAATGAAGAGCCTTCCAGTAAGGTTGGCTGGGCTGATCTGCACTGTGTTGGGCTTGAACACTCAATCTAACCTAAAGGGCTAATAGCTCCTCAGATTCTTTAGCTCAAATCCAATTTCCAGAGCCTTGATAACCTTAGCCAGACACAGAAGACAGAAGACAGAAAATGAAGGAGCAAGAGTAGCCAAACCCATGTGTTTGAAGTAAAGATAGGTTAAGATAGCAGACCTCTTCCCATGGAGGAATGGACCCTGCCTTACCTAACTACCTAAGCCACCAAAAAGAAAACAGAAAGGTTCACGCTAACTCCACTCACAAGGGAACATGCAATTGGAGGCTTAGAAACCATCCCCAACAGATTGCTGTTTCATCTTCTCAGGGAAAGAGAAAGAAAGAGAATAGGAAGGAAAGGGAAAAATAACATCCTCCCTCCTCAGGGAGCATTCCTAGATTCTTACTAAAATACACATTAATCAGCTAGGAGCATGGTGTGTGTGTGCGCGCGCATGTGTGCTTGTGCACAGTGGTCTTATGGAAGGTAGCCTCTTTAGGAATTGAAAATTTAATTGGAAGATAGAAAAGCATAAACAGAGCAGTCATTTAACAATTCAGTAGTCATCTTTGAGGTTCTGACCAACAGGGTGGACAGGAACATTGTGAGGTTGGCTGATCAAAGCAAGTCTCCAAGAAAATTCAGCCCTGAACCTAACCATGGAAGTTGCACCAGCACTGAAGAGGTGGGAGGTGAGGGTACAGCGGTTGAGTACTTAGGTTCCAGAGTGCAAAGAGACTTGGGTTCAAATCCTGATTCCATATATTTTGAGGTTTGACAGGTTCCTTGAACTCTCGAAGCTTCACCATCCTTAAAATGCAATTCCTCAAATATGAATTACAGATCAACTCTCCTCATACACTTAATGGAGTTAAATCCTGGCGGACCCATTGGGAATTCAAAAATTCTAAGTTGAGGTTCATCAGTGAGGAACTATCTCTCATAATCTTACATGACAATTCATTGTGAAGATGAAATGAAGAAGTGCCCTGTGGTCATGGTTATCAGCAGGTTGGCAGTGAACATTGGCCAGTTACGGTGATAGATGAGGGGCGGGGGGAATACTGCAGCGGCCCCAGAGGAGTATATGGAGGACTAAGGGGAGCTAGCTGGCCAGAGAGAAGAATGCCCTATGCAAGACTGTGGGGAATCAGGATGGGTGGTATCACAGATGTGGGTAGTAGAAAACTGAGAAAGTTTTCTAGTAGAGTGGAGGTGGAAGATGGGTGTTTAAATATTTAAATATATAGAGTGAAAGAGTTCAGATGGACTTTTCTCATCAGAACCAATGCTGAATTCTTCTGCATCTCAGGGTCTCACACACCATCAACAGCATAGAAGACTGCATTTTTTTCATTTCAAACAATCAGGGGTGCTATTATGGAGTCTTAGAGAAGGCCACATGGAGAGTTTTCCTGTTCCAGTACCAATTGCTTGGAGAATTGTGTTACCATCCCATAGCCATGGGTGCATTTGTGTATATTTAAGGAAATTAAATGTAAAACAACAGTATGGAGTCTTATTGAAAGTTACTTCTCAAAAATTTACATTTATGTTTTAAAAATCAATCACAACAAACTCAGAAAAAAGGTACTTTGGCTCTAATTTGTACTCCAACCTAATAACAAAATGATTAATCTATTTACTGAGCTCTTTAATATTTGCCCATGTTTTCATCTTCTGCTTCCTGTTGATTTCCAATACACATTCAAGCCTGTTTGGTTCTTGGACCTACACAGATGTAATTTTTTTATCTAATTATACTTAAAGTTAAATACTCCTGCCTCCTCATATCCATTTTCTTTCATTGGCTTAATTTTGACCTCATCAGAGACTCAACATGGGTAGTTATCTGTCTTTATTTGGATACTTTTGGTTTACTCTGGAAAATAGAAAGTGTATAGGATGTGGCCCATTGAGATTTTAATCACAGCAAAATGGACAGCAGGTTTAAAGACTCACAGCTTGATTTAAATGGCCTTGTGAATAAGCATCCTCCTAAGATTCATTTCAACCAAGGAACACAGGCAATCAAATTGGCCAGCCCCAGGTTGTATCACCAAGCATTAGTCTCCTATTATCCTGCTTTTAGTCTAGTGGAGAGAATAAGATATTCAGACCCACGTGATTTCTCTGCTTCCCAAAATATTCTGAATGACTTGAACTCTAAGTCAGCTTGCTGGCTCTAGAAATCTCTGTCTTTGTGACTAAACTAGAGAGTCAGTTTTCTTTTCTGCCTATCCTAGTCTAAAGAGCAAACACCAGTCCCTTCTCCACACCAAAAATGCTGTTTAACCAAGACAGGTCCATGAGTTGTCATTGGTTCTGAATACTCATTCATAGCACAACAGAGACATCAGAATTGACATAGAATGTTTTATAACACATATTTTTAGGGTCCATCCATAGATTGTGTCAGAATGGTTTAGGATAACCATGTGCTAGCATCGCTCAATAATTTCATTTCCAAGTGCTGTTAAGGAAGAAGCTGTGCCAGGCATGTGTTATTTGATCTGATTACTATTTTTAAGGTTTACTATAGCTTCTCTAAGCAACCACATAGAATTATGAAAGACTTCATATAATCTTAGAAGACCTTAGCAGGAAAAATCTATGCCCAGGAGCAGCTATGTGCTAGGAGAGATGAAGAAACACAGAAAAAGTAGAAGGGCACGGAAAATAAAAAGAAAAATTTCACATTATAGGAACAGGTAAGGAAGGGCTATGCAGTGATGTCCACAACTACAGTCTTATCTTGTCTGGTCTCCCACGTGGAATGGGCAAGATCATCTATGCCTTGGATTTTCCAGGAAAATTTTGCTTTCAAATCATGTTTCTTATTGTCAAGCTGGGATCTTAATTTGTGAATGAGAAAAACAACCATCAGAAGGAAAGTAAAAAAAAAAAAAAAAAGCCCTCTACATTACATGGACCCTAAAGACATATTTAACAATTAGCTTCAAGTCCTGATGAGCACACTGAATGTAACCTATTATTAAGAGCAAGGGAGTTATGCACATTACAATAGAGAGTATTAGCTCTGGTGATTGCTTCTCTGAATTATGTCCAACAGGGATTTCTTGGAACTAACTTTTGCTTTATTCACATTTTGTTTTTCTTACAGACTCAGTCTTCTTCTTTTTTTTTTTTCTTAAATTCTTTTATTGGTACATTTTAGGTATACAATACATTTACATTTATCATTGGGTGCTTGTATCTGTGCTTGATGTATCTTGGTTCTTATTTTTTCTCCATTACCTGTGCGCCCTTCACCAGCTCCACCCTTCCCTATTTACATAGACTTCATTTCCATTTTTTTCTTTTGTCATAATTTTTCCTTTCCTTTCTTTCCTTTCCCCTTCCCCTCCCACCACCCCTACCCCTTTGGACCTTTTCTTCCTATTTCAAATTAT
>NW_004624733.1:10446203-10475532 GCF_000247695.1 Heterocephalus glaber | reverse complement strand
AATAAAATAAAATATAAAATAAAAAATACTGATATAAATATTCCTGTCCATCAATTGGAGATCACAACTATGATGATTTCCTTAGAAAACATGGTTATAAATTGGATTTTTTTCTGTCAAAGACATTGAGCATTTTTGGGGCTTCTGATGTGTATTGTGTAATTACTCTCCAGAAAGAGAACTGTCGGCTTCAGACTCAGTATTATTAACAGTGGGAGCAATTACATCCACTGAATCTTTGTCAACAGTAAATATTGACTACTGTATATTTTTATATCCATAATGAGTCATATGAATTCAGACTGGGGAATTGTGAAGTAATAATAGCTATAAAATACATTGAGCCCTCCCTACAGCCCAGATCCTATGGTGAACACTTTACCCTTAAATATTGTTATGGTTTAGATCAAGAATGACCCCCTAAACTCTCATGTGCTCAGAGGCAGAACTTTTGGAAGGTGTTTGGGCTGTAGGGGCGCTGTAGTTGTTAGGAGCTAGAGTCTGGTCAGAAGAGGCAGGTCAGTGGGGCATAACCTGGAAGGATATATTTCCCAACCTGGCTTAATCCCTTCTCTCTCTACTTTTTGGTTGCCATCATATGATTAGCTTTCCTCTGGCAGATCCTTCCATCAGGCCTTTTCCATATTGGAGCCAGCTGAACATGAACTAAAAACATAAGGTAAAATAAATCTCTCCTTTAAGTTGTGAGTGTTGAATATTATGCCCCAGCAACAAGAGAAATGACTAAGACAGATTGTGGTACCAGAGAACTGGGTTCATTGCTGTGACTATCTGACCATGTTTAAAAGCCTTTGAAACTGATTAACAGGAGTTTGGAAGGTTTGGAGATGCCAGTTAGAGTTGCCCTGGAACATAGTATTGGGCTGGTAAAACCTAACATTGTATAGACCCTAATGGCCCGCATTCTTAGATCTCCCTGCAGAGGAGTCTCTGGAACAGTCCCAGTTTATAGAGCTTCTACACCAGCTAGCATCTCCTGTGACTTCTTGCAGTGGTCTTAGATTATGAGTTCATCTCAGCAATAGGCATCCCATATCAGTGTGGTGGGCCTTGGTTCTACCCCAGTATTATGTTGATCGGGGTGGGGGGGGGTGGTTCGTATGGGCTCATGTTGTTACACAGCTTGATGGTACTGATGGCCATGGGTTTGACATAAAAGCCTGGGGCTGGTCATCCAAGGTACTATGTGTTCCTCAAAGACTCACATACAGGAGGCTTGATTCCCAATGCAACAGTGTTCACAGGTAGGCCTTTTGAAAGGTCATTTGGTCATGGGAACACTAAACTCATCAATGAGCCAATCTATTGATGAGTTCATAGCTGAATGTGTCATTAGAAGGTGGGGCCTGGTTGGAAGAGGTGATTAATTGGTGGGGTATAACCTGGAAGAATGTGTTCATATCCCCAGGTCTTTCCATCTCTGCTTCCTGGCTGCCATGGCTTGAGCAGCTATTTTTTGCTCTTCCCTTCTGCCATAATGTTTCTGCCTTGAAGGCAGCTGACCATAGTCTGAAACCTCTGATACTGTGAGCCAAAATAAACCTTTAAGTTGCATATGTCAGATATTTTTTTCCCAGAAACAGAAAAACTAACACAGTGATCATAGGCCAATAACCATGGATGAGATGTTTGGGTTTACCCCAGTCCCATGGAGATATTTGTGGGGATAACTACTCTGTTTGGGAGATTTGTAGGGATAGACTCTGTGTCTCTTTTTGAACAATACACAGGGTATTTGGATCAAACCTGGGCTTGAACTGCCCACTAGTACTGAAACAATGACATCACACCAATAGCTGACCCCTGGAAAATATGGACATGGCCATCATCCAATGCTGAAATAGTGGAAGTGAATATAGGCTCAGAAAAAATAAGCAACCTGCTTAAAATTTTTGCAAAGTGGGCACAAACAAATCCAGAATAGGAAGACTGGAATAAATACCTAATCCTTCAATGCCAGATGTTGTCACACACCAATAAGAATTACAGGAAACCATCAGTTCATGTAATACTCAAAATAAGGTGCCAGAAACTGACCAGGCAGTATTCACTATGAGAAAACGCATAGAGAATTAAAAACAACTTTATAAAAAATCCTCAACGATTTATAAAAACATTGAGAAATGTTTCAATTAACAGAAACTTAACAAAGTGGTGAAAGCAATTTTTTAAAATCTAATTTTTAGCTAAAATATATGCTAAGCAAAGTTAAATGAATGAAAGAAGGCATAAGTACTAATATAGCTCAAATAGAAGAAAGAATTAGTGAACTCAAAGGCAAGCTATTTGAAAATACAGAGTTAAAGGAGAAGAAGGAAAAAGAAGAATGAGAAAACTTATGAGAATGTTGGTACAGTGTTATGAGCTAATATTTGATTTACTAGGCTTCAAGAAGGACTTGAATATGGTCAAAGGACAGAAAGTCTATTCAAAGAAATAACAGAAAACTGCAGAAACTTAGAGAAGCATACAAATATCCAGGTGCATGAAGTAACCAATCAAATTTATCTCAACCAAGCCTTTCCCCAAACATATTATAATCAAGCTTTCAAAGGTAAAAGAAATAAAGGAAATTTTCAAGAGCATAAGAAGAAAGAACACTCAGGGGTGTGTCTTAAATAGCAGCAGATACCTTACAGAACAGGAGAGAGTAGTATGGTATTTTTCACAGTGTTGAAGGAACAACAACATCAACAACAAAAAACTGCCAACCATAAATACTGTATTTGCTTAAGCTATCCTTTAGAAACAAAGGAGTGATAAAGCTATGCCTAGAAAAACAAAAGCATGGACAATATAGCTCCACTAGAACTATCTTATAAGAAATTCTTCAAACCAAGAAAACATAACCAATAAGAAGAAAAAAAGAGAAGATACAAAACTCAGTGGCCAGAGTAATTACATTAACAAATCCAGAATGCTTTAACATATAAGTATGGTGCATCATTTTCATTTGAGGATACGAAGTTAAAGATAGCTAAATAACTTGCCCAAAATTTCACAGCCAGTAAGTAGAAAATGAAACCAGGATTGTCTGATTTCAATACTTCAGTTTTTACTGAAAAAAGACCCCAATCTGTTTCAATAGTGGATGCACACTAGGACTTTGAGTTTGCACATACTACTTAAACTAAGTCAGGTTGGCTTCACAGAAAGAGACTCTGAGACTGTTGAGAGTTGTCTGTATGATTATTGGGACAGATTACTGAGACAGACAAGCTGGGTGGAAGGCCGAAGTTAAACAGCAAAGCTCTCCCCTGACCCCACAGTGTAGGGTTAAAGTGCTCTTTAGGAATGTCCTGAGTTGGGACAGGAGGGCTGGGCCTCTGTAACCTAGTCATTGAATGTGATCTATGACAGATGGTGATGCAATTTTGGCTAACCCAGCTCCCTTGGACCAAAGGGGATTGCCAGAGGCTCAGCTGTGAGCTGTCAGGCGTGCAGCAGCCCTGGTAGCTGGGCATTGAAGGCCTGTATTGAAGGGGGATCTGGGCAGCAGAGCACAGCACCCTCTAAAATTTCTTCAACAGCTCTTCAGAGGGATGACCTGGCGAGTCAAGCACAGGCCTCAATTCTTGCTTGTCTTCTGTCCCTTTAGGGGAAAAAATCTCCCTTTCCAGTGACTTTTGACTCCGTTCTAAAGACTAGCTTGTGAAAGTCAGTCTCAAGTATATTCAGCTAGAGAATCCTGGTGGTGGGTGTGGGGAAAAGAAATGAGGCTAGGCAAAGAAGCCCAAGAAGACACTATTCATTAGATGTTAATGTCCCAAAGAGAGTCCTATTAGGGACAACTTCTGTGGTATTGGGCCAAGGCCACTCCTTTTCAGGATCGCCCCATTTTTGTCTTCATTCTATGTGGTTCTAATAAGCCTGACCCTCTCCCCAATCCTAGGAGTGGGCACAGAACCAAGTGATCCTGGCAATAGTGATTGCTTAAAACATGTATGAGTGACTTCTCCAGGCCTCAGATTCTCCATGAAAATTTCAGGAAAGAGATCCTTTCTCTACCAGTTACTGAATATAGACCTGGAGCTGCTGCTGGCATCTATGCCTTTGTTTGGTGAGTATACACTTAGAGACACTGGAAGAAAAGGAGACAGAGATAAAGGCAGAGAAAGATCACATATGTTTGGAGACAAGACTTCAGCATCTGAATTCAGATAAGCCTGAGGTTATTCCTCAGGCTTTTAAATTACCATAGCAAATAATTTCCTTATCTTTCTTAGTATGATTTTATTCTGGTTATGGCTTTTGCTTTTAAAATAGTTCTCATAAAAACAGATGTAGCTGAAAAGCTCATACCTTAGAAAATAGCACTTCTTGATCATCACCGGGAATTGGGAGGAGTCGAACCTCCATGACACCAGGGAGGCGCTCTTTAAAACCAGAGAGGCAGCGGTACTTAGGGTCACACAAGTTCTAGGAACATCCAATGAGATGACATCCCTGTAGGCCATCCCTCCAAATGCAGAGAAGGGGGCTAATGTGCGCTGACCTTCCTCAAATCATTTATCCAACACTTAACCTGGACATGGTTGGCTGACTAGGCGACGTGGGTACCGCAGTGTGAGAAGAGGGGTGCAAAATTGAAAGAGTCGTGCACTCTGGCCTCGAGGGGCTACCGTTCAAGTTGACATAGCTGAGGTAGAACTGGCAAAATTTTAGTGGTGGTGGATTGGAGGAGATGAAAGGGATGATGGCACTAAGGATGACTTTTAACACAGTGACTAATTCAGGTGGGAAGGGAGGAGGTGATTAACTGAATTCTAATTAGTTGAAGTATATTCTAGTAGGAAAAGCTGTGAGCCAGACACAGGTCTTTTTGTTTTGTTTTACGGTCCTGGGACTCAAACTTAGGGCCTTGTGCATGCAAAGCAAGTGCCCTACAACTAAGCTACATCCCAGTCCTTATGCACAGGTTTTATGTATTTAGTAATAAATAATAATAATAATAAATAATAATAAATACTGAAAAGTAGATATTCATGAAGTCTAAGAGACCAGGATCAGGAAGGCAGCATGTGACAATGAACTGGTAATATCATAAACTACCCTGTATTTCATTCTAGGAATAAAATAATATATTTGTACTGATTCATAATTCTTTATACACTTCTGGTTCTCTACCACTTGCCATTTTAAATGAACACTTAATATGTCAAAGATCACTTTCCTCAGTACATGTCTCCCTATTTATCAGACTGTTCTTCATCTCCTCTTTTTCTTTACTCTTACTAAAAGCTAAAACTTGATAAGAAAGTGAAATCAAAGATAGAATGTGTGTCTAAACAGATTTAAATGTTGCATTCATTTTTTCCATTTTCTAAATTATCCAATGTTATTAGAGAATGACCTCAATCTAGCCTAGAATAATGAAGACAATTATCAGCTACTTTGTTGCATGAAGAAGTGCTACTTTCACTTTGCCAATCGTCCCATTAAGTGTGTGCTGAATTCTTCTGTTTTCCATCTTGTGTCAGAATTGAGGCAAGCATCACAAACCAAGTGGCCTTACTGCTGACTAGAAGATTAAGAGACATGCAAGGAAAACTGACTCAGAGTTTATAAATTACCCTTGAACTAGAACAACCCTATTCTGATCAGAGAAGATGAGCATCACTTAACATTTTACAAACCTCTGTCCCCAGAAATGCATTATCATGGTAACGTAGGGTTGTAGAGCACACAGCATTGATCAGTCCCCTTTTGTGTTGATTATTCCTGTCACATGCCATCTGACACTTTTTGGATGCCTGTTATGTGTATAGTATATCATGGTATTATCATTACTGCATAGGATTTACAGAAAACATAGTCACCTCTTTCAATTAAAAATGTACCTTAACAGTAAATGTAACTCTATGCACATATCCAGATTCTGTTTATATTTGATTCAATATATATTTGAGATGAGACCCAACACACATCAGACTTCTTCCTGATATGCCAATCAGGGCTACTTTGGCTCATTCTGTAGGAATGCATTCAAAATACCAATGTAGGGACACACGTGGGCAATCAATAACATAGCCAGAGAAAACACTGTGGAGGAAAACCAAGCTAAATTTGTCCTTCTAAGCCAAGGATGTGCTATTCACAGATAGACCCAATAGCCACTCTGTTTATGACTACAGAATTGGGAGAAATCCTTAAATTTGACTGGTGCCTATGAACGTCATAAAGCTGGAAAAGGATGACATTTGGTGAATAATGGCCATATTTTCTGAGAAATCCACAGAACTCAGTAATCATCAGAAACTTCTACCAGGAGTTCTAAACTGTGAAAATTAGCATTCAATGTTGAGGATTTACTATCCCAAACACTTGATCAAAACCTTTTTAAGAACCATCTAATTTAAACTTTCAAATAGTCCTATAATATAGTTTGTTTTTTTCTTTTAAAATTTTTAAAATTTTTGTTATTACATGTTTATAATACCTAATTGATTGGATTCTTCATGAGGAGTTGGGACTCTGTGATATAGTTTTTCATGGATCCCATTTTAAGAAAGGAAAACTGGGTCATGGAGAGTTTAATTAACTTGAGCATGGCCACATAGCTATGAGGTAGTAGAACCAAATCAGTCTGACCCACAGCCTATTCTCTCATAAGCTCTGCTTTTGCTGCCTCAGTGTGGTCATATACCCTGGGAAAAATCACCCAGCTTCTTTGCTTGGAAAGGAAAATTGTGTAGACTGCAGGGCCAGTGCAGAAGGAGCTTTTCTAAGCTGAGCATTAAGTTGTTCCCTCTGCTTTGCCAGAATGTAAATGAGAGAATAATCTGCGTGAGCCATGCACATGCATTGTTTATAGGAATGTGGTAAAGGTACTTGTTCCCTGCTATTCACTTTATCTAATACAAAGCTTGAGTCAATTCATTTCAAAGCAGTTTTACAGATTAGTTTGGTGGCAGCATACTTTAGTGGTAAAGAGCATAGTCAGAGTCATCCTGCCTGGGATAAGTAAAGCCCTACCTCTTACAGACAACCTGCCTTGTCCTTGTACCCTTTATCTGCAAAATAAGGGTAATCATAGTTCCACTTCATAGGCTTGTTGTGAAAATTAAAGCACTTAATAATATGCTGCAGATAGAACATGGCCTCAGTAATTATTAGCTATTAGGCTTATTGCTCAGTTCACTATTTTCAGAAGGTAAGTGCAGTTCAAAATCTCTTCCCTGAAATTCTTACAGCCAGGTGTTCTTTGGAATCCAGAGTTTGAGAAATGTTAGAATGGAAATAAGGCATCTATATTGTATATACTCTATGATGGAACTTCCTCAGTGAAGTCTGGAACAGCATACCATAATTATTCATACAGTACCCAGGGATATTTCTGCACCAAAGCACATGAGCTTTTACTCCAAGTGGGATAAGTAGAGATGACAAGAAGCCTCCTGTCAAGTCTTGTGGCAAGTAAGTTTGCCTCATACTACAAACAAGTAGGAAAATAAGCACATATGCACATAAGTAGGCTCCTTTAGAGAACTCATTGCATTTCAGAATTATAGCCAAGAGACCATCAAATCTCATGTACCTCAGTGGTGCAGCATTTGTCTGGCATGCCTGGGGTCCTAGGTTTGATCTCCAGCACTGTAAAAAAAAGTTTCACTGGGCTGGGGATTTAGCTAAGTGGTGCTGCTGCCTGTCTCATAAGTGCAAGGTCCTGAGTTTGATCCCCAGTACCAATACCAATGCCCTGGTACATCCAGTATCACTCCCTGCTTTACCATCTGTTCACTGGAATGAACCCTATTTCCACACTTTTAGATTCATCCATCCCTGCCACTCAGGGGCAGGAAGAACAACTCCTGGATGTTTCTACCAGCCCTCTGACCTGGCTAATCATCTTCTTTCCTTCCCTTTAATGAATGGCATCCCAGGTTCTAGTCACCCTGGAATCCCACCTCTCCAACCCTATAATGTTGAGACCTATTACTAGTGCTTCCCATTAAGTCCTTCTCTACAGACAATGTCTGTACTCATTGGCCAGGACCCTCATTCTTACTTTCCTCATTTGTTGTTCCAACCTGACTGTCTTAGATATGCTACAAGGCCAGTCTCCCCTCAATGCTGCTCAGGTCTCAGTGCTCTACCCTTTGAAAATCCCTGTTGCTTTCAGGAGGCTCCTATCTTGCGAGCCAGTACTTAACCACCTCTGAAGATACCTATATCTTCTCCTTTCAGCCTCTTCTTCCCTCACTCTGCACATATAGAGACTCACTGTCTGCCACAGGTCCTGAGCAGCTGCCTCTGTGTGAGTGTACATTGTTCTTTGGTTACCCTTTCTCATAGCCACCCTATTCATGCTCTGAGGAGGACTGCTATGATTGTTTCAGCAAGAAGTGTTCCTCCCTCCAGTGGCGCTGGTGCCCTTTAATTATTGTTTCCTTTGTGCTCCAGCTCCTCTTTCCATTACATGGTATTTGTAGAAAGGCTGTGGAGCACCATGGCCAGGAATACAGACCCAGAACCAGATCCTGCAACCAGAACATGCCTCTCACATTTGCCAATACTGGGAGGGAGACCTCTGCAGAAGCTCCTGTTTCTTCATATATAAAATGGGAGAACTGAAATTTCCTCTCTTTCTAGTTGTGTTTTGAGCACCCACTGCTTTGTTATATGTTAAGTAAACTATTTAGCAGAGTGTCCAAGGTGTAAGACCAGAGGGCCTTACCAAACGCTCCGAGGAGCTAACTACAGCGACGATCACCCGGGAAGGAACACACCGGACAAGTTAGAAAATAAAACAGACCTTTATTAGTCTGGCCAGACGGCACTCCCAAAGCAAAGCAGCTAAGAGAGGCAACTGGCCTAGAGTCCGAGGCTGTTTTTATTGAGTATACAGCAAGCTTTGGTTATTAGTAGCCAGGTGATTGGTTAATATTAAATACATATGAAGTGTAGGGTTTTGATTGGCTAGGCTCTGGGGAGGTTGAGGGGATTAAGTATAGAATTTTGCAAGGGAGAAAGGGGCAAGGGCTAGTAGTCGAATGTCAAACTGACGGCTAGCAGATCCACTGACTATGGTCACATCTATCTTTGGTGGGCAGTTAGCTCATTAACTGCTTATCCTACAGATAGTGTGCCTGGAACGCTCTCTCCCCGGGTACACAGATGGCTGGGTAATAAGCTTAGGAATGTTGCTTTGTTACAGGTTTTATCTACTACCTCAAGACTAACAAGCACATTCCGACCATTAAATTTTAAACACAACAGAGGCTAGGGGAATAAATGAATCTTGAATCTTACAGTCCCACAAAGGTACAGTGAGTATGTGACAAGTGTTTGATACTGTTTTTGTCATTCTTATTCCTCTGTACATTATGGCATGAGCTCCACAATGGAGGAAACAGCTGTAGTTCATTGTTCAAATACTCCACAGTGTTTTCCTATCCTCTTATATACTATGTGTATAATATTTGTCAAATGAAATTGTTGTACTACTGTCAAACCCTACCTTAATATTGAAATTGCTTCAAGTCATTTTTGGCAATGAAACTTCAAAGAATGAAAAATCTCAGCCAAAGTAAGAAAATTGGGTTCACAGATAAAATTTTAGTATTTTTGTTCAAACACACAAATCATGAGGCAATACACCCATTTATTTGAATAGCTAAACCTAAATAGAATGTGAAATCTTGTCTAGCAGTGCTACTAAGGATGAACAGTATGAGATCTAAGTGAGGAATCTATCAGTCTGGGATAGAAAGAACAACCATCTGGCACAGGCAATGGGAAGCTTCATTAAGGTCTCTTAAGCCCCAAATACTAGGTCAATAACAGAGGGATTTGTTTTGAGCTCTGTAAAACTGTAAGTATGCATAATTACACTATGTAATCCAGCCAAACCTTTGCCCCTTCTGAAGTGCTTGGCAGACTATCCAGCCGCTGTTCCAGATGTTTTCCTCTATCCCAAAGCTGTTGCTGGGGTTCAAGTGGGCGACAGTGGCTGAAGGCATCTTACCAGGTATGCTAGCATGTTTAAGGCTCCTGACAGGAGCTGCTGGTTGGACAGGAATCAATGGGAATAGGTCCCTATTCCTGGCCATCCCAAGGAAATTCTAGTGAATCATATATAATTTTTTCTTACCTTTTCATAAGAGACCCACAAGGGAAGACCAATGCCCTTGGCATTCATTTGTGAGCAGTTTGACTCAAGACATACCTTCTGGGTGCTCACCCTGTCCAGGTATCTGGATTTCTCACAGGACAAGCTGAAGTGCCAAAGGTCTTTCCTGTCATTGGAACTGGATGCCTGTGCACTGCCCTGCAGTATCTGATCAGACCATTTCCTACAGTGGCTGAGTAAGGAACAGCTGAGGAGATGAGGGCCGAGGTGTCGGAGAAACCACAACAGAGAAAAAACTGCATCTTATCCAATTATCAGATTCAAAGGAAAATGACAGGTCTTTCAGGCATGCAGATGAATTGCAGTGTGAACCTGACAGCATGGCAGATGGAGCAGAATTTGTGTCTCTCCATCATTTCTATTCCTGGAGATAGATGGGCACTGCTAGGACCCTTCAGGGTTCCAGTATGGATACAGTGAGAGCTCAAAAATGTGGCCCTGAGTGTGTAGGGCTTCTACTGGACTCCCCTTCAACTCATAATTATTCCTAAAAGTGCCCCTAATTCTTCTGGGAAAATTATCACAAACTACAGTGTGCAGTCAAATTGTGGTGAGAAACCCAAAGCCATGTCCTCCCATTTTCAGCTCAGTATTCCAGGCCCAGCCCTTGAGCCTTCACTTTTGATCCTGCCAACAGAAAAATCCCCTTTCTGCTGAAGTTCACCAAAGATACATCTGTATGGCTTTTTACAAAAGAACCCAAACACAGACCCTGACCAACCTAATTGGCATCTGAAAGGAGGTGTTTGACTTGCCTTCTTATAAACATCACTTCCCTTCCTTCTTTAGGTCCTCTTCCCCAGGGCACTTCCAGGCCTGAAAGAACATTCCCCAGAAAAGTAGAGAGAAATGAAAGACTTCCATCAGCAAATGCACCAGGGCCCCAGCTGCAAAGTAGTTTAGGGAGCAGTCTGTGCGGGTTTGAGATCCCTGAGGCAAATCTGGCTGGCTGGGACCTTGTAACAATGTGTGGGCTGAGCTGACCAGATCACAAAAGCTTGCCAAAATAAACATCCTAATTGTGTCTGTTCTTTTAGGTTGGGAACCTTTTCTGAAATTTACTGATATGTTTTAAATTTCTGTATCAAACTATCATGCACTGCTGTACTCGGTACCAGTTTTTGGGGACACATGGCAATGTTTGATTCTGTGCTGATCCCTATTTCTTGAGTGCCCTCTGTGCTCTTTAGTGTCTTCTGCCAAATATCTTCAGTGATTTTCAATAATCATCTCTCATTTCTCACCAGGAAATGTGTGTCTGTTTTATCCTTCTCATTTTTTAGTCGGCTTAGAAATCAGAAAATCAAGCCGGTTAAAACTCTGAAAAGCACAGGTGAAGAGGGCTTTGCTGTGGGTCAAGTACATAAATCAGTGCACGGACTTGATGACAGCTATCCTTCCTCCTGTAAAATGAGTGCTCTCTTGTACTCTGAAATTATTAGGCGGACAGAACTGGATCCCAGACAGGAGGGATGTTACTGTGATAAGAATGGAAGTCCACTTCTGTCAAATTTTCCTGATTTCTTCAGTTGTTTTCCCACAACCACCACAAACTGACTCAATATGGCAGAAATGACAATATGGAAACTCTGAGACTAGGTCTCAAGTGTTGGTACAAGACATCTCAACACCACTCCGGAATTCACTGCATTCTAACCAGGCTGTCCTTGGTTAGACATATGTGTCACAGCTACAGTATTTGAGTCAGAGTGTAGGTGTGAAAAGTGAATCGGTTAGCTTTGGTGTGTGATTAGCCATCATAAAATCTAGAAGTTTTAAACAACAGTTTTTGTTTCTTTATGATGCACTGGGTCAGAAATTAGGACCAGATTCATTAGAGATGACTTATGTCTGTTCTACTTGGAGTTGATTGGGGACAGCAGCTGGGACATGTGGGGGAGAGGAGTGAGAAGCCAGCCCTCTGTCACCTCACAGTCTCATCCTACAGTCAATCAGTCCAGGCTTCTTCCAGTGGATATTTGGTTCCAAGAGAATGGAAGTAGTCTGGCCATCCCATACCATGTTGTCCACTCCTGCTTTTTAGTGAGTCAAAGAAAATTGCAAGACTAGTCCAGACTCAAAGAACAGAGAAAGAGATAACACCTCTTGATGGGACAGGTTGCAAAGAGTTTGGCCATTTTCAACCTACTCTAGCAGGAACCCATAAAGAACTAATTAGACATAAAGAACTAATTAGCCATAAAGCCTTCTGGTTTAAAAATAATTATCTTTCCATACCCTATCCAGCCTCTCATGATTTGATTAGTGCCTGTGAATTAACAAAGTGCTTTCATATTCATTATTTCATGTATCCATATGACAAATTTTTAAAGTGTGTCACATATTGTTCAGAAAAGGTGCTGGAACTTTAGAGAAAGTCATCCCTTACTCAGGGTCTTACCTGCAAAAAGAACTTAAGACCTATGTTTACTCCCTTCCTTGTTCTTATAAAGAATTCCATTTATTTCAGGAGAAGCTGATTTGCTTAATTATAATCATGTTTGAGATCAGAGTGGATGCATTTCTTTCCCCCAGGCTTATGCCTGCTGGTTCAGAGGTACTACTGAAGATGAGCAGGCTCTTACACCACAAACCAGACTGGTTTTACGGCTAGAACATATACAGCTATTGTTCCTCACAAAGAGGGGCTGCCAGCATCATTTCTCTATGGAAAGATAGTAGCATACAGGAAATTTTTATGCCTTCTAAATATATGTAGCAAAATTCCCCAAACAATTTCCCTTAGAAATATACCACATCTATCCCATCAAATGGAATGTGATGGTTCTGGAGTCTAACTGAAGGTTTTGTACTCAGCTGGAAAGCAGTTTGAATTGTCAAATATTCAACTGAAGAAAAAAATCACAAAACGGAAGAGCAGAAAGAAAAGCAATCTCCATCTTCTTGAGAATCTTGAGAACTTTTTACAAGAAGATGTTTTAAAAACAAAATATGCATTAATTAAATCATAAAGCTGAGCTCCTACCTTGGAAAAAAAGTTCAAGGACATGCAGAAATAGAGTCAGTATTTCCAACTGAAAAGGAAGGAATCTTAAAATTACTGATACATTATTTATTTGCCTACTGTATATGAATTTCCTCTATTTTTTCATCTTAGAGGCCAGAGAATCAGAGGCCAAGACACTTGGAAAATTGCTAATCTGTGAACCATATGGCACTTAGCAAAATACTGTCATTGATGTGGCTTTGGGAATTTACATTTTTATCAAATGAAAGAGTAATGTTACTTTTAATTTCTCTTTTTATTCCCAGCTACTATGAGAGAGTCAGGAGAACTTCCCCAATAAATTTGTACAAAAACTAAGATTGTTACACACTAATTGGCTACTATAATTCACAAATCTAGCTAAGTCATAGAATATGTTAAAAACCTATGTTCTGACTTATTCTACCTATCATATTGTTGGATATTTTATTAAAAAATGGCTTACTGATTATTTTCTGAATATAAAACTTAAAAAGTACATCTAAAAAAAAATCTAAAGAAAATATTTTCTAAGATCCCACTACCCAGAAATTATCAGTGTTGGATCCATTTTCTTTGTTTTTAATATTAATGTAATCATATATATGTACAGAATTTTTTCTGATTTTTTTTGTTGGTTGATTTTATGTAACCTTAGGTCAAGAACATTTCCCCATGCTATTACAAAACCTTTGAAAGAACAACTATAAATACTGCAATAACATTATGTCATATACATATTCCACAATTCATTTGCTTAGTAGTGCCTTCTTGTGTGACACTTAGGAAATATTCTGGATTTTTGCTACAGTAAAAAATAATAGAATAAAAAGTTTACATGTAAATCTCATATTTCTGTGTCTTACTTTAGGACCTAGACTTATGAGATTACAGTGTCAAAAGTCATTCTCATTGGTAAGGCCCTTAGTATTTCTTGCATATTAAATCTTTCCATTAAGTTCAAATGAAACAAGACTGTGCAAGAAAATATTTCATTTAAATAAGAGGGCTCTTTACCTTGGAAATTTTCTTCTGGGAGAACCAGGAATACAGTCAATGGATGGTGGCTTTGTCTCACAAATAGGCCTTCCCTAGAGTTTTATAATAACTTCATAAATAGACTCTGCTTCTTTCTGCTCCTTGTGTCCCTGTTCTAGGGTTCTATTATTACCTGGTAAACTTGAAGAGGCTCTATTAAGGCTGATCATTACTATGCCAGAGGCAGTTTTTCTGCTCTTCTATAATTCATTTGTGTGCTCATTGCTCTGTCAGATATTGCTGAAGAGTTTGCTGGTTAGAGGAATAATTGTTGCCTATCCCTTCCTTACTGCTCTAGAATTTTAGTTATCTGCTTTTAGTTTTTGAAAGACGGACAATTCTTCACTTTATTCAGGTTGAAAAAAAGGAGAAATCACCAAGATATCAAAAGAGACAACTTTATGATAAAAACTGTTGTATGGTTTATAACTTTGAATTACCCTCTCTTCCCCTTCATCCCTTCTTTTTCCATAATTATTTGTAGATCAAATAATTACTGTGTGTGAGTATTAATCTATGTTCCAGATCCTGAAAACAGTGGTGAATCAGAGACATAGAACTCATATTCTGGAAGATTATAGACTGGTTAAAGTGATAGATACAAATTAAAACAAGATATGGTGAAGACTTGGGTATAGTAGAGGTTTTGAATTTAGTCAGAAAGTTTGTAAGGGCCTCCATGAAGTGTTCATGTTGATACTTGAAAGCTTATGGTAAATTATTTAGACTGACCAGAGAAATGGACCTAGAAATAGCCATATAAAAAGAACTATTTTGAGAAGAGAGGAATTTAAATTCTCTTCCATGATTTTAAAGAATTCTTAGGAAATATGAAATATATAAAAAAAGCTCCTTAAACTAATAAAGGATAACTGCAAAAAAACCCTACCTTGAACAAATTTAATGATAAAATGTTAACATTTTTGGTTTGTGACTGGGAGCAAGACTAAATTGTATGTTATTCTACTTCTACTCAGCTTTGTACTAAAGGTCCTAAATGGTGCAATAAAGCAAGCAAAGGAAAGTAAAATTATGAGGATTGGAAAGAGAGAGAAAACTATCCTTATTTGAACATGAGATAATTATGTGGCAAACAAAAATATATACTGATAATCTTCTAGAAGAATTAGTCATCAATACAAGATTACAGAATATAATTTCCATGTACAAAAAATTGTGTTAAATAAATCAGGACTAATAGGACAGTGAAAATATGAAACAAATATCCAAAAAATCAGAAATATCACATACCCAATTAAAACTAAAAATGATTTATATCTACTCTGAAAATTAGAAAATTTCATTAAAAGAAATTTTAAAATAAATAAATGAATGGATACATTAAATTCATAAGTTGAAGGACATTATTATAAGATTTAATCTCTTTTATTAGTCCTATTAATTAGTGGAATATACATCATCCCAGAGTCCCTTTTTGGAAAATCACAAGCTAATTATACAAATAAAAAACACAATACACTAAGGGCTGGGGATTTAGCTCAGTGGTGCTGCCGCCTGCCTCGCAAGTACAAGGTCCCGAATTCGATCCCTGGTACCAAAAAAACCCCCCCAAAACAAAAAAAACAAACAAAAAAACACAATACACTAACAGTACACATCCACTGGAGTGCTAAATTTAAAAAGGCTGACAGTGTTCCATATTTAGCAAGGATGTGAAGGAACTAGAACTCTTTCACACTGATATCAATACAACTATTCTTAATACTCTTTCTCATTATATGTGTTCTGTATGAGCAATAATTCCATTCATAGGTCTGTTCTTTTCCACTCCCAATGCCTGTATATGTGCATTGAAAGGCTCAAGCAAGATTGATAAGAGGTTTTATATGTAAAAGATACAAACTATGATTGACCTAATCATCTATAAATTTTATAGTGATTAAATAAGTTGACAAAGGTTCACATAACAAAATATCATTTGGAATGAAAATTACTGAACTACATGCAGCAACATGAATGCATCCAAAAATATTGAGCGAAAGAAAAGAATCACAAAATCATGCATATGGTAAAATTTCAGTTGAATAACAGGAAAAAATAATTCATGGGTTTAGACATATAGAAAGTAGTTATCTTTTTGTAAAAAGCATGAGAAGTGATTAGAAGGAGATAGGTAAGGGGTTTATGGAGCGCTGGAAATATATTGTTATGGTTTAGATGCAAAATGTCCTCCCAAATTTCTTATGTGTGTGGAAAGTGATTGAATCATATGGGGGCTATATTCATCAGTATTCATCCATTGATGAATTCAGTAGCTGAACGTGCTGTTAGAAAATGGGGCCTGCTTGGAGATTGGTCACTGGGGGCATGACCTACAAGGGTGTATTCTTGTCCCCAGCTCCTCCTTTCTTTCTCTGCTTCCTGGATGCTATGGAAATATAAAAAATGAGCATATTTTCCTCTACCATGACCCTATGGCATCCTGTTTCTGTATTGCAGCCTGCCAACCATGGTCTGAAACTGTAAGCAAAAATAAACATCACCTTCTTTAAGTTGTGGGTATTAGGTATTTTGTGCCAGTGACAGTAAGGTAAATAAGAAACATTCTATTCTAGAAGATCTTTATCTCAACCTGATTAAGGCTATGAAAAACCAACAGCCAACATCACACTAAATGGTCAAAAACTGAAAACTTTCACTCTAAAATCAGGAACAAGGATGACCACTATCACCACTCCTGTTCAATATAGTTCTGGAAACATTAGCCACAGCAATTAGACAAGAGAAAGAAATAAAAGGAATAAAGATAGGAAAAGAAGAAGTTAAACTGTCATTATTTGCTGACAATATGATACTTTACATAGAAGGCCCAAAAAACTCCACCAAAAGACTTCTAGACTTAATTGACAGAGTAGAGTAGCTGGATACAAGGTCAACACTCAAAAAACAATAGCCTTCTCGTACACAAATAACAGACTCACTGAGAGAGAAATTAGGGAAACAATTCCTTTTACGATAGCATCCAAAAAAATGAAATATCTAGGAATCAGTCTAACAAAGGAAGCAAAAGACCTCTACACTGAAAACTACAGCACTCTGAAAAAAGAGATTGAAGAGGATACAAGAAAATGGAAAGGCATCCCTTGCTCCTGGGTAGGAAGAACCAATATAGTGAAAATGGCCATACTTCCAAAACTACTATATAGATTCAATGCAATGCCAATTGAAATTCCAACAATATACTTCACAGAACTAGAGAAAACAATCCAAAAATTCATTTGGAACCAGAAGAGACCTAGAAGAGCAAAAGCAATTCTAAGCAACAGAGACATGGCTGGGAGTATCACAATTCCCAACTTGAAACTGTACTACAAAGCTACTGTGATAAAAACAACATGGTATTGGCAAAAGAACAGACCCAAGGATCAGTGGAATAGATTAGGAGATGCAGAAGCAACTCGAGACATACTCAGCTACCCCATCTTTGACAAAGGAGCCAACCACCCTCATAGGAGGAAAGATAGCCTATTCAATAAATGGTGTTGGAAAAACTGGATTTCAACCTGCCAAAGATTAAAACTAGACCCATTCCTATCACCATGCACTAAACTAAGATCAAAGTGGATTAAAGATCTAAATATTAAGACAGAAACTTTAAACTTGCTGGAAGATAAGTTAGGTAGAACTCTTGAAGACATTGGCATAGGAAAAGACTTTATGAACAAAACCTCAGTAGCATGGGAACTAGCACAAAGAATCAACAACTGGGACTTTATCTTATTAAAAAGCTTCTGCACTACAAAAGAAACCACCAACATAGCTAAGAGACAACCTACAATGTGGGAAAAATTTTTTAGCAACTGTACCTCAGACAAAGGACTACTATCTAGAATATATAAAGAACTGAAAAAAATCAGACCCCCCAAATTCAAAGACCCAGTTCAAAAATGGGCATCTGAAATGAACAGACATTTCTCAGAACAAGAAGTAAAAGCAGCAAATAAATATATGAAAAAATGTTCAACATCACTGGTCATTCGAGAGATGCAGATGAAAACAACACAGAGATTCCAACTCACCCCAGAAAGAATGGCTGGTATCAAGAAATCAACCAATAACAAATGCTGGCAGGGGTGTGGAGAGAAAGGAACCCTTCTCCATTACTGGTGGAAGTGCAGGCTGGTGCAACCACTGTGGAAATCAGTATGGAGATACCTCAAAGAACTAGGACTAGAGGTCCCATTTGGCCCAGCTATTCCCCTACTGGGTATCTACTCAAAAGAATTAAAAGAATCATACCACAGAGATATATGTGCACCCATGTTCATAGCAGCACAGTTTGTAATAGTTAAAGCTTGGAAACAGCCCAAATGCCCATCAACTGGAGACTGGATAAAGAAGATATCTTTTTTTTATAAAATGGAGTACTACTCAGCCATAAAGAGCAAGAAACTAGAGACATTTACAGCTAAATGGATGCATATTGAGGCCATGCTCTTAAGTGAAGTAAATAAGGATACACATGTGTAAATACTGAAGTTTCTCTAGTGTGAGAAACTGATAGTGTAAACAAGGGTTAAAATGATTAAAATGAATAATTGATAATTTGAACTAGGAAAAAAGGTCCAAAGATGTAGGGGTGAAGGGAGGGGAAGGTGAAAGGAAAGAAGAGAAAGGAAAAATTATAAGAAAATTAAAAAAAAAATGGAAATGATGTCTATGTAAATAGGGAAGGGTGGAGGGGGTGAAGGGTGCACAGGTAATGGGGAAAAAATAAGAATCAAGATGCATCATGTACAGGTATAAACACCCAATGATAAATGTAAATGTATTGTATACCTAAAATGTACCAATAAAAGAACTTAAGGGAAAAAAAAAGAAATATTCTATTCTATTTTATGGAGATACTGATTTTATAAAAAGTACGGAAGTGATATATTAAAAATTGAATATACATATATCATAAAAAGTTATAAAAGTCTGCAAGCTACAAATAAAGCCAAGTTTAGACAAATTTGTAGCCCTAAATTTTTATGTGGGAAAGATGGATGACAATGGGCTGATATCATTCTAAAACAAGAAAGAAAAGAAAAATTATATCACATCCAAAGAGAAAATTTTAACAAGAAAATTATAAGATAGGATCAAAAATTAGTGAAACAGAGAATAGATACATAATAGAGTAAACAAAATTTTAAAATTATTTAGGTCTTTTACCTCCTTGGTTAGGTTAATTCTTAAGTATTTATTTTTTCTTGATACTATTATTAATGGTATTGTTTTCCTAATTTATTTCTCAGTGGTTTATTAGTGATGTACAGGAATGCTATTGATTTTTGTGTATTGATTTTGTATTCTACAAAGATGAATTTGGTTATTCATTCTAGGAATCTTTTTGTGCAATGTTTTGGGTCTTCTGCATAAAGAATCATGTAATCTGCTAATAATGGTAATTTTACTTCTTTCTTTCCTATACATTTTTCCTTTATATTTCACTCTTGCCAGATTGCTTAGGCTAATATTTTGAGGACTATATTGAACAGTGGTTGTGATAGTCGACATCCTTGTCATGATCCTGATTTTTTTATTGTTTCTTTTTTTGAGACAGGGTCTCACTACATAATTCAGGCTGGCCTTGAGCTCACTATGTAGCTCAGGCTGCCCTTAAACCCATGGTGATCCTTTTGCCTCAGTCTCCCAAGTGCTGGGATTTCAGGCATGTTCATGTTGTTGATTTTAGCAGGAAAGCTTTTAGCTTTTCCTCATTTAATATGGCAGAACCAACATTGTCAAAATAGCCATCCTCTCAAAACTGACATTTAAATTTAATGCAATCCCAATGAAAATAGCCACAACATTCCTCACAGAACTAGAGAAAAAGATCCTAAAATTCATTTGGGACCAGAAGAGACAAAGTAGCAAAAGCAACCCTGGGCCACAAGAACAGAACAGGAACCATCACAATTCTGGATTTCAAGTTATATTACAAAGCCACAGTGATAAAAACAGCATGGTACTGGCACAGAAACAGGTAAATAGACCAATAGAATAGAGTAGAGGATGCAGAGACTACCCCAGACACATTAAGTCACCTGATCTTTGACAAAGGGGACAAAAACATACGCTGGAGAAAAGACTGCCTCTTTAGTAAATGGTGCTGGGAAAAACTGGCTATTCACATGCAGAGGATTGAAGCTAGACTCATATCTTTCACCGTATATTAAACTAAAATAAAAATGATTCAAATATCTGAATATTAAAACAAAAATTTAACCTGCTGGAAGATAAAGTAGCTAAGACTCTTAAAGTCATAGGCATAGGTAAAGACTTTATGAATAGGACCGCAGTTACACAAGAAATAACATCAAGAATCAACAAATAACATCGTATTAAATTAAAAGCTTCTGCATAGCAAAGGAAACAACAGAGTGAAGAGAAAAACTACTGAGTGGGAAAAAACTTGCCAGATACAACTTGGACAGGGTATTAATATCTAGAATACACAAAGAACTCAAGAGAATTTAGACCTCCCTCAGAATAAAAGGTCCAATCAAAAATGGGCAAATAAAATGAATAGATACTTCTCAAAAGAAGAAGTACAAATGGCCAAAATATAATAATAAAAAAATTGTTTAGCACCGCTCACCATTAGAGAAATGCAAATTAAAACAATACTGATATTCCATCTTAATCCAGAAATAATAGCTATCACCAATAAATAAAATAATAAATGTTGGCCAGGCTGTGGGGTAAAAGGACCCTTCCTACATTGCTGGTGGGAATGTAAACTAGTACAATTACATGGAAATCAATATGACGATTCCTCAAAAAACTAAAACTAGAAATTAATTCAATCCAGCTCTCCTCCTTCTCTTGGTATCTTCCTGAAAAAATTAAAGACATCATATTACAGTGATACATGGATACCCATGTTTATAGCACCACAGTTCATAATAGCTAAATCTTGAAAGTGGCCTTGATGTCCATCAACAAATGAATGGATAAAGATAATAAGTCATTTATGCACAATGGAGTACTACTCCGCTATAAAGAAGGAAAAGTTGGACTCTTTTGTAGAAAAATAGATGTACCTTGAGACCATAGTGTTTATTGAAATAAATCAGACACACAAGCTTTACTATTGTACGGTTTCTTTTGTATGAGAAGACCAAAATATAAATAAATTAAGGGACAAAATAAAAGATAGACAATAGGAAAAAGGGAGAGAGATCTTTTGAAAATGGGAAGGGGACAAAGGGATGTTGGAAGGGGGAGGGGGGAAAAAGGAAGGACATATAAAAAGAATTAAAATGAGTCTACATGTATAAAGTACCCACAATGAATATATTCATTTTGTATCACAAACATGTACTAATAAAAAAGAAATGGATAATTTGGATAAATTTGATAATTTCTAGAAAAATTTTATTTAAAAACCAAGAGGAAATAAAAATTTATTATTCATATAAAAATTGAAATTCAACACTTTCTTTCAAAGGAAACTCCAAAATCAATGATTTTATTTATGATTTCTGTTAAATGGTTAAGGAAAACAAATGCTATACTATGACAAAATCTGAGATTACAAAAAGACAAGCAGCTTTAATTCATTAATGAAGCAGACTTGATGGCCAAACCAAACAAGAATATTAAAGAAAAGGAGATTTTTATAGGACAATCCCAAATGGAGACTAAAATCCTGAATAAAACCTTAGTAAACCTAGCCCAGCAATATATAAAACAGATGAACATGTCATGATCATGGTGATATAACCATACAAATGCAATTTTCAGTTAATTGGCTACATTAAGAGAATAAGTAATAAATTCATATGATTACTCAAGATACATATTTTAAAATTTGACAAAAATTTTAAAAAATCAATTTAAAAAGACTCTTAATAAACTAGAAGTTTTAGAAAAGCATACTTCACTAAATACAAGATATCTACAAAACTCAAAAGAAAACAGGTCTAATTTAGAATAAAGATTTCTTTTAAAGACTAAGAAGAAAATTGTCTTGCCCCTACTTCTGTTTGATCTTGAACAGCAGGCTTTATCCAGCACAGTGGCAAGAAAAAGAAATAAAGCTATAAGGAATAAGAAGAATATACAGATACAGTGACAAAATTAGTAAATGACTTTAGTAATTGGTAGATACACAAGTCAGTACAAAGTCCATTCATATTTAGCAGGATCAGTTGGAACATATAACTTAAGATATAAACATTTTCCATTTAGAATCGCATCAAAAATGGCAAATACCTAAAATATTTTTACAACAGATATATACATCCTCGGTGCAGGGAAACAATACTATTTAGAATTTAAAGGAGAATTAAATAAAATGGGGGATAACCCTTCCATGTTCATGAGTTAGAGGACTCAGTTATAAAGATAACAGTTTTTATAAAATGTGTGCATAGGTTCAATGCAACTCTAATCAATATCCCAGCAATATTTTGTTTCATGAATACTGAGAACTTTATTCTGAAATTCATGTTAAAACCCAAAGTATCAAGAAAAACCAAGATGATCTTGAATGAAAAGAATACAATTAGTCAAAATTTACTTCCAGATACCAAGAAGAAATTTTTGTGATGTTGAGTCAATAGCAAATAGAGGAAAAAAAGAAACTTGATCATTATTACACACACACACACACACACACACACACACACACTCCAGATAGTTTGTAGAAATAAATGTGAATTAAATTAAAGCTTCTAGAAGAAAACATGAGAGAATATCTCTATGGCCTTGTTAAAGAAAAAATAAATGAAACATAGAAGATGGATAAATTGGGCTTCACTAGAAATTAAAACTTCAGTTTAATGACATTTGTCATTGTAAGACCAAAGAGAAGGATGAGAACACAACTAAAGGTGGAAAAGCATTGAGGTAACTGCTGCAGTTACCAGGACCTCTTCCCTGCAAGACACTGGTTCTACACCCTCTGCCTAGAATATTCAGTATAATCTTTGTGCCATGTGTTGAAGGTTTGATCTCCAGCCCATGATGTTTTAGGAGGCTTTGGGAGACAGACCATTGTGGAAGAAAATTAGGTCACTGATATCTTTCTCTCTCTCTCTCTCTCTCTCTCCTCCCCCTCCTCCCTCCCTCCCTCCTGGTCATCATGAAATGAGCAGCTTTCCTACTATGTGCCCCCTTCCATAATGTACTGTCTCGCCACAGCCCCAAACCAACAAAGCCAATCAACCATGGTCTGAAACTTCTAAAACCCTGAAATAAAATAAAACTTTATTCCTTATCAGTTGATTATTTGTCACAGCAATGAAAACCTAACACATAGTTCAATCTTTGCTTCCTGTGGGAAGGTCAGTCACTCTGTTTCCTTCTGGATTAAACCTCACTAATACTATGGCTTTCATAACACTTATATGCCAGTTATGGCATTTGTCATATTTGAATCTTTACATTTATTTGAATGTTTATTTGGTTAGTATCTGTTTCATGTACTAAATTGTGAAGCTCATTCATATTTGATTTTTGAATATTACTGTGTCTTCAGTGATTGGAATATAGGGACTCAGTGGATATTTGTCAAATAAATGAGGAATGGGTGAATAAATAAGACTTGTATAAGCATCAAAATAGAAGTTAGGGATTAGGTAAGTGTGGGGGTTGAGTATGACCATAAAAGAACATAGGAAAGATCTTTATGGTAATAGAAAGATCCCCTTATCTTGACTCTGCCAACATCAGTGTCCTCATTGGGCAAGGTCTAATTTTGGGAGGAAAGTAGAAAAAGATATATGAGATCTCACTGTATTTCTTAGAATTATATGTGAATCTGTATCTTAATGTTTAATCTATAAGAGATAAGTAAATAAGTCTTGAAAGTCACCCTAAAATTCTTCTGTCTTGACATTTAAAAGGTAAGGAGAGTCCCAAATCGTTTCATATGGCTTTTGCTAGACTCCACTATATAATACTATAAAGACAGTGTATTGTCTATGAATGTCTACATACTTCTTTTGCAAATACTTGGCTAGAAAATATCCAAATATGCAAATTTTGAGACATATAGATGGTATCAAACTGGAATAGAATATTCCATAAACTTTGAGACAGAAGTGTGGCATTTTATAGTCTTAGTCTGGAATTGCTGGCATTGCGAGATAAGAGCACACTATTCAGATCTATCTTTAAGTATCCTGGAGAAAAATACCTTCACCTTGTGATTTATTCTGCAGAAATATCTACATTTATGAGGGAGGTGACTGTTAGTAGGCCATAATTAGTTCGTTTCCTGAGACCCTCAAAAGCCAAGGTATTTGGATTGGTTTATAGAACTGAGAGAAGAGAAATTTTAAAATGTCAGTGGTAGCTGGACTTTGTCCCCATCAGGAGGAAAAAATTATAAAAATACCTTTCTTAGTGTGAAAGCTACTTGGGGACAGACAAAATAGGAGAGAGACCCTGTCACTATTAGTGTCATATCTAGAGATCATCTATATACTATATACAGACAATCTCTATTTATTGATATAGATGATGTTTGGATGTGATCATATGTTTTACACACACATGTATGCACATACACATGTTTTTATATAGATGATATCCAGATATGAGCTAAATATTTGTGTATATGTATAACTATCTTCCTAAAACCATATTAGCCTTTTCTTTCTCCTTAAGTTTGTTGTGCAGTTGTGGGAAGATTACTTTTAGACTTGGTCAGTGTCTGCTTAGTATACATGTGCATTGTATTTTTTTCCTAAAGAACAAAAAAATTGTCAGTTCTTATAAACTACATTTTCAAGGAAAAAATTGATTTGTGTGTTTCTTATACAATTCTTTAAGTACTTTGTTTGATTTTTTTGTCCCAATTTATACCCTGCCTCCTCCTTTCCACTATTTTCTTTGATTATTATCCTCCCATAGAATTTCTAGGACAAAATAACCCTACAATTATATGTTGCAGCTGCTCAATAATTGCAAACACAATACTTGAATTCTTCACAGAATGGATTGGTACAAAGACAGGACCCTTCCAGGTCATCTCTGCTGGAGATATTTGTCATTAGACAGATGTAAATATGGTCATCTGGAAAAATGCTTTTAAAAAAATAATTCAAAGGATGTTGGATGAGAGTGGACAAAAATCTCATAGTTCACAATCTCACTCATAAATAAGAATGACAAAATAACAGAACACACGGAAACAGCATTTGGTTGATGCTGAAATGAAAAAGTTTTGTAAGAAGAAAGCTAAAGAGAACAAGGTTGGATCAAGCTTTGTTTGGAAATCTGATTACTAAGATATAAGAAGTAAGCAGCCTATTGAATTAAAGGGCTGGTGAGAACCAATAAGCCACTCTCTGAGCACAGTTGCAGAGGCAGTAATGAAACCATCAGGATGTACACAGATGCACATAGATGTTCTAGATGGAGATGCAATAATAAAAGAGGAGATGAGAGTAGACAAATATTCTCTTGCAAAATTATAGAAGTTCTATTTGTGAAACAAAGGGATAATATGTTAGTCTTTGTAAAGCTGAGCTCTTGGTAATTTTCATTTTTCTTATTTAACAAGGTACATCAGAAGATGTGACTGGAAAACACAACATTACTAAGGAAAGGACTCAAAACCTTGCATAGAAGAACTCAGAGGTAAGTTATCTATGCTTTTCTTGAAAATCTCTATAATTAAGCAGAAGTCATGATCAAAGCTACAATATCACATAGTTAGAATGAGTGTAGGTCAATTGAGGTCTTTTCCTGAGGAAAAGAATAAAAAAATGAGCAGATCTTCCAAGACTTTGGGCATAATCAATGAAATAACCGTATACCTTCTAGTAGACATGTACTTTAGATTCTAAGATATAAATAGGTAGAAAGTTAAAAAACAGAAAAAGATATGCCATAAAAACAATAACCAAAACAGAGCTGTAGGAGCTATAAGATGAGAAAAAGAAAAGACTTTAATATAAAAATTGTTTCTAGGGACAAAAAGAGTAGTTTATAATGATAGAAAGATCAATGCATGAAGAAGATTAAACCATTACAAATTTATATGCACCTAACTACAGAGCCTCATTAAGAAAGAATGGACAGAATTGGAGGCAGAAGTAAACAATTCCAAAATAATAGTTGGAAACTTCAAGGCCCCATTTTCAAGAATAGGAAGAAAACTGACAGAGAACAATAAGAAAACAGAAGACTTAGATAATACTATCAAGTGACTAAACCAAATGGACATTTGTTGGACGCTCTACGTAATAGTAGGAAATATATTCTTTTAAATGGACATTACATTCTCTAGATTGACATTTGTTAGGTCATAAAACAAATCTCACTAAATTTAAAACAATTGGGATCATATGATGTTTGTTGTAACCACGAAGACATTAAATTAGATAACCATAACATGATAAAATTTTGGAAATTCACAAATATATGGAATTAAACAGCACATTCCTAAATGAACAAAGAAAAAATAAAATTGGAAAATACTTTAAAATGATTGGAAATAAGAATACAATATACCACAATTGTGGGATGCAACTAGAGCAGTACTTAGGAGGTTTATTGCTGTTGGTAGCTGTACATATTTATTTTAAATAAAAGATCTCAAATCAATAACCTAAAACTTTCATTTTAAGAAACTAGAAAATAGAATTCAAATGTAACCTAAAGTAATAAATAAGGAAATTATTAATAAATATTAGATAGAAATAAGTTAGAGAATAGAAGGACAATACAGAAAAGTCACTCAATAAATATAATTGAGCATCATTATGTGCCTTGACGATGGATTCCTTGTAGGAAAGAATTTGAGTGATTTGTCTTTATGACTTCTACAGTGCGCAATCTAAGCATCCATAGCTAGAAATTACTGGATATTTTTTAAATGGAAAATTCTATCTTATGTCTGATATTCACAGAAATTCTAGAAAACTGTGGTTTTCAGCTCTTCTTACAAATGAGGAAATTGAAGACTGAGTTCCAGGTCAAAGGGGTACAGCAGTCAGTGCGTTAGTGATGAGTTTCAAACCAAAGCCTGTGGTGCTGTTCCCACCATACAAGTCAAGTTCTCAAGCGAAGTCTCACTTGCAGTTGGACAGGTATTAAAGGAATCCAAGGACCAGGTACTAAAGGAGCACATGTCCCAGTGTATAAAATAAATGACCTCTGAGAGCAGATGTTTAGGTGGGCTGCTGCCTGATAAGGACAGCAAACTTTCAGACCTTATTGCTGAGAGCCATGTTAGGCCTTCCAAAATTGATTTTCCCCCCATGATGGCTTTTGTACCCTTTAGCAACTCAGCCTTATTTTTTTTGATTGAACTAAACCCTAGTCATTTCCAAGCTAAATGGATTTCAGAAGTTCTGAAAGGCTGAACTGTTTGAAAAATGCCCAGCCTACATGTGGCCACAGAGGGAATCTTCCTCTTAAGCCAAAAGCACTCTAAATATTGAAATGTCATTTTCACAGCTAATACAGTTTTTCCAGATGAATTATTTTTCAAAATTGTCCAACATTAACAGAAGTACAAATTTTTGTTATTAAAAAAATTTCCCTTTGCATTTGAAATGAGCCACTGTTAGAAGTAATGTTCTGTAAGTGCAAATAGGAATAAAGATATCTCTAATGTCGCCCTGGTGTAGTTTTTCCCAAGACTGTGTCAGCAATTGCAGCAAATCTATCAAGTATAGAAAGGAAGTTATATTAAAAGACTTAGTAATATCAGGGACAGTCAGCACATCCATGTATGACCACAGTCTGTGATAGCTATGTGTGACCACAGTGTATGAGGATGCGGTAAGCATCTTCAGGTTGCCTTCAATACTTCCACTTGCAGGTACATGTGAAAGCTAAGTCTGAACTTGTCTTAGTTGATATTTCACTTTTTGATTCCCTGTGACCTAGTACCAAGTGTCTATGTTGCAAAGTTTTGTTTTGTTTTAAATTTTTAAAATTGAGTTATATGTAACATGCACATAATCAGGTGTATATAGCGTCAGTGCACAATCTAGTAAGTGGTTACTTATGTGTAAACACAACTAGATCAAGATAGAAAACATCTCTAGCACCACTTGTGAACCTGGGTGACTTGTGGTGATTTTACCTAGAAATACAACACTGCTGTATTTATATATGTTGATATAGCATAGAAATAGGGGTGGAGATCAATTGAGAAACAGGTGACCAGAATATGTTCGAACACTTGAGAGAAATGTTGGAATGAATGTAGGAATATGATTTTCCTATTCTGGATTTTTATTACTGTAAGGATGTGAATCAATCCATCATAAAGTGTATAGAAGTCCACACTTTATCAGTATATTATCATGGGTTAGAGACAACTAAGTAGTTATGATAACTACATATAGAGAAACATTTGACAAGACGATTTTAAATCCATGTTATAAGATTAAAACATCATGAAAGGACGAGACCGAGGAAAGATCATAATTTTTAAGCTATTTCAATCCCACCATTTTAACATTATCAATACAATAAATATTATTTCTATAATTCTTTATTTAGCTAGGTTTTATTGAACACCTACCATATGCCAGGGTATGGAAGACACTTGAAGGTAGCAATACCCCTTGTCAGCAATGCCTATCCTGAATCCACATCTTAACTATTTTCCAAGGACATTCTATCTCACAGCTGATTTGCTGCCTGCACTTTCAAGTCTGTGACTATATTATAGTTTTCTTTCTGCCTGTGGCATTTGCACTTCTCAACTCAATGCTTCAGTAACTCTCTATGCCATTTACACATCCTGCAGCTAATAACTATGCTGCTTACTTGAGAAAATGCAATGACTCTCAAGCACTTTGACAAATGTGTGCTAAGAGCCTCTATTTCTGACTATGCATTTTCTAAACCTGGTGTGCAAAGAAATAGCAGTTAAGGGCTTGCCTGGGTTGAGGGAGAGGTGGAAAAGGGAAGCATTTGCCTGAAGTATGGAATTCTTATAATGAAGTCCCTGATATGAGAAAGTTTGCCTATCTACACAGATTACACAATGCCTGGGATAGGAAATTCAATAAGAGATATATTTTGGGGACTAAATTTGGTTAAATCTGGCTTGAGAAAGAAGTTTCTAGAAGGAATAAACAAGACAGAATGGATCATGACAGCAGATCTAGAAGAAGGAGAAAAAGCATCAGACCACAGCTGAGGTTACAGAATTTTTTTTTTTTTTT
>NW_004624733.1:10426279-10445273 GCF_000247695.1 Heterocephalus glaber | reverse complement strand
CTCCTCCTCCTCTTCTTCTTCTTCTTCTTCTTCTTCTTCTTCTTCTTCTTCTTCTTCTTCTTCTTCTTCTTCTTCTTCTTCTTCTCTTCTTTCTTGTTTTAATTGCCTCTTTCTATTTTTAAAGAAAATGGTCTCAGAGACTCAACATATTTAGTTTTTAGAGTCTTTCTAGAGCCAGCTCCACAAACCATTTCTGGAAATGCAGGAAGAATCCCTGAAGCCTCTGAGGTGGGCAGGGCAGCAAATGCCCCTAGAATGTCTGGAATCTAAGAATTTCTTTTGTTTTTCTTTTTCTTTTGTTTTTGGTACTGGGGATTGAACACAGGACCTTGCATTTGCGAGGCAGGGATGGTGCCACTGAGCTAAATCCCCAGCTCTGGAATCTAAGAATTTCTGTGCAACCTTCACACCTGCCTGTCTCCACTGATTTGGACTATGGTCCTGTCCTGCCCGTTAAAAAACATTGACTCTTTATTGTGTGCCCACTATGTGTTAAGGATTATACAGTGTGTCAGAGATTTGAAGTGAACTCAGATTTATTTGAACTCGCTCCTTATCTTAGTTCCAACAAGGTAAGTATAGGGATAAACATGTTAACAACCTATCCTTACTAAGTCAAAATTAAGTATGAAATAAAGTATATGAATAATGTGCTGTGAGGTTGCTGGGTAAGGATTAACTCTGCTTTAAGCAAGGATTAGTGGAGGAGGTTGTTTGGGCTTTGGAACCCAAGTAAAATTTTATGACAGGAACATTATAAGTCAAAGGGAAAAAAGAAGATATTTTGGAAATAACAATATCAAAGAGAGTCTTGTGATTCTGCTTACTAATTTACAACATTATTCATTTATTTGTTTATTTAATAAGTTGTTTGTTAAGTTGCTACTAGATAGACATTGAGGGTACAGCCATGAGCACATGAGCCAGCTCCCTCTGCCCTGTGGAGGATGAAACCTCCTGGAAGGAGACATAGGTGAAGCAGCTGCTCCCGTCATTATTTTTTTGTTAGCAATCACAATAAGCAGAAGTAAGAAGGTATCACAAATATGCCTCAAGCATGGCCTGACCTTGTGTAAATGGTGGGTTTCTCAGGGAAATGGTACTTAATTTGGCATCTGGAGAATAATCGTGTGTGTGTGTGTGTGTGTGTGTGTGTGTGTGTGTATGTGTGTGTGTGAGCATCCTGAGATAGAGAGCTTTTATGGGCTAAATTGTGTCCCTTGAAATGCATATCATGAAGCCCTGGTCCCTAGTACCCCAGAATGTGACTATATTTAAGGATAGGTCCTTTAAGGAGGTGCTTGTTAAAATGGGGGAAAAAAGCTTTTATACAGAGAGAGGGGAGGGGGCTTGAGTGGGGAATGGGATAAAATAAATAAATAGATAAATAAAATGAGGCCATTACAATGAGCCCTAATCCAATCAGACTGGTATCCTTATAAGAAGAAATCTGGATATACAGAGAAGAGGAAGGATGCACACACAGGGAAGGCTATGTGAAGAATAAGACAGATATCTTCAGGCCAAGGAGAGAAACCTCACAAGAAATCAGACCTGCTGGTCCAGTCACATTTCTGGACTTCCAGTCTCCAAAAGTGTGAGAAATAAATATCTGTTGTGTAACCTACCTGGCCTGTGGTATTTTGTCATGGTAGCTCTGTCTGCTACAGGGCATGTTTAGAGGGTAAGAAAGGTGGCCTTTGTAGCTGATGATACTTCTTCTGAGTAAATCTGTCCTCTATCTCTGGGCTTCAGGATTCTCTCTTGTAAGCAAAGGCTCTGGCTGGCTGCCATCCCTGAGATTCCTTCTGGGTCTGAGATACTATAAATTCAATGCTTTGGGCCTTATAATCCCAGCATACTAGGGAAAAAATGAACAAGGTAATTATTTGAGAATCTCTTAATGAGACTCAGAACACTTTGGAAAGCATTCATGATTCATTAACTCTAACTGCAATTGATCATCAAATATTTGTTGAAAGCATTGAAAGTTGTTTGGATAAACACCACCAATGGTTGACAAATTCTGGCTAGCTAGGGAGAATTCTAATGTGAACATGCAGAAGAGTAAGTTATTAATAAGAACCACTAAAAATTACTTAGACTTTCTCTGGACAACTTTTTAATGTAAGCATTATTTCGTAAATGAAGAAACTGAGACATGGGGAGCTTTTTCACCTCAAGAATCCCGAGGAACCAGGCACTCACAGAGAAAGATAGATGGCTGAGGTTCTCAAAGGAGAGATGAGTGAGCCATAAAAGTCCTGAAGTGGCAGCATTACTTCCTGTGGGGAGGGTAAGGAGATAGCAGGGCCAGACCCTTTTCAGGGTAGACCCTCAGTCTCCTGTAAATTTACTTTCTCCCTCTCCTCAACTTTCTGGTGTCTACATCTCATAAAGGGAACAGCTAGGTGACATGAAATTAGCCTATTCCAAAACAGAATTGAGAGTTTCCAGAATTTCCCAGCTTCCAAAGGATGCAGTTGATTAACTGTCCAGCCTGCACTGCCAGACTTGGGGCCCATTGGTGTAACTGTATCTGTTCATCCCATTCTATCCAGATACCAGATGAAATATGATTGTTTTGCCCACTTCTGAGTGAGTCTTTGAGTTAAGTACAATTTCTCTTCATGAATGGCCTGTACACAAGCATGTTCTAGTCATGTGCATATTTACATCCAATGTGATACTCTCCTTAGCACTCTGAAAAATATAAAAGGCCATGCTTCCATTAAATTTGTCCTATGGAATCCACACTATCATTGCATTTTCACTGCTAGCTTCTGGAAGAGAGAAAAAAAGAAATCCTCCAAGGTTGTTTCCATCTAGGAGGAGGACAGGGAATTAGCAACAGGAGTCCAACATACAGCAGCTACTGTTGTCGACTCCAGAGATTCGTAGCTCCTGTTCTGAAACAAGTTGCCTCAAATGTGAAAAGAGTTCTCCTGTCCCAAATCACATGGCTATCTCATAGCAAGTTATATCCTAGGGTATTGCTGGGAAAATGAGAGTTAAAAATGGCTTCGGTCACCTTACAAGGACTGCAGAAGCTCAGACTACAGGTAATGCTCCTTTGCTATCGTGCTTGTTCATTTCTCTATTTCTGGATTCCACAAGGATCTGAACCATTTGCAGCCCACTGTTCTCCATTCATAATCAATGAGTCTTTCTTGCCCACACTCAAAATTCTCACTATTATCTTTAAATTATTCCCTGCTTTTCCTCTTCCCATCCACCAACCTACTTTCAAAAGGACATTTTAATAGCCAACTCATTAGACTCAACTATGGAGCTTTGTAGATGTTCTGATTTTAGGGCCTTTCCTGGGAATCAGAGAAATTCTTGTTTATTAGCCCAGAGCTATGAAATATTTTAAAAATATCCCTTGATGATATCAAATATATTAGCAAGATCTCCAGGGAGAGAAACTGGGTGCTAGAAAGGTGCAAGGGATCTTTTCACGGTATGCCTTTTCAGTATTTTGGATTTGTTTCCAGTGAATGCATTATTTATTTTCCCAAAATAAATGAAATTCAAAATGAATACAAAAATAAACAAATACATGAAAGCATGTTCCCTAGGTGATTCTGCTGCACAGCCAGTTTTGAATATTACTACATTAACTCATCATAAGGAAGGAAAATAAATCTAAATTGCTCAGCCTATTGATCAATTGTTTAATGTAGAATCTGCCTTATACACTAAATGCTTAATTCAGGGACTAGACAGTGGGTACTGGATAAATATTTGTTGAATTTAAATCAGTCTTCATCTGTCCTCTGTGAATAGACTGAGTTGAGCATGCTTTCTTTGGTTCTCTGTATATCTTTATATTCCACCTGAAACATGAAGTTCATATCACCGTATCTTGCATGATAAGCTTCAACCTTGAAATGTCTGGCACTGAAGTATGTTTCATAGTGGCTAGCCCCAAAGAACAAACAATGGAGCTCCTTCTCTGATCCAGTGACTTCAAAGACGTAAAGGAAGGTCTTTCAAGATAAATTTGGAAAGGGCCTTAGGCCAAAAGTCAGAGAACTCTGTATGTAGAGAGAGTGAATGGGTTTGAGGAGACTTCATGGAAGAGGAGGAGGACACATAATGACCAGGCCCATGAGAATGGCTAAGATTTCAGCTATCATGGAAAAGGTGAGCTTTGGGATTAAGGCACTCCAGGTATATGGGAATGGAAAAGTCTAGCATGAGAAAAGGTTGTGAACAGGAAAGTATGTGAGTGTTTTAGGGAAATAGGAAGCAGCCAGTTATAGAAAGAGAGTATTAATAGGTGTAATCTACAGAGAAAGATGGGGCCAGGTGGTAGAAACCCTGATGAAAATAATGCAAAATCTTCAACATGATACATATACAGAAGAAATGATAATTATTGTATTATTATAATTATTAAGTCTTGGTTGGAAAAATGATGTAGATTATGGCCCTGTAGGTAAAGTGGGTTGCTATTTTAAGCAAGAAATAGGCACAAATCTTGCTGCAAATGCTGAACAGTATGTGGGAAACCAGAATCTCTGACTAAAGAATGATTTCCTGGGACAGGGAGGCAGGTTTTCATATCGGACCTGCTGAGAATAATGAGGAGAGACCTATGAGTGGGAAGAATAAGAAGATAATCATTTCTGAAAGAAGCGTAGAAGCAGAGAAAATAACTGTTTTCTCCCCTCAAATGTAACAGACAAAGAAATGCTGAGATGGGTGATGATAAAAGGTAGCCCATAACAAGATGGAGGATACAAGTGATAGAAATTGATTCCCTGACAATTGTTCATCATTCAGGCTCAAAGGCACAGCCAACCTGAACTTTTGTTCTGTATTCTCAGCTCAGTAAATTCCTCTCCTTTTCCCTAAAGTGCTTCCTACTGAGGCATTGTTGGGAAGGGAGGGATATGCTCTTCCATCTGGATCTGAAAGCTGCCAGCCAGCTGAGTATAAACTGTGTCAGCATGCCTCCAGCAGATGCCAAAGGACACCAGCAACATGAAAGAGTCCAGGCTAATGGAAGAGAGTGCAAAACAAAGTGCCTGATAAGCCAATGCTATCCACTCACAAATGTTTTGAGGGAGGAAATAGGAAAGAAATCATGCAAAACTATCATCTGAATCTTTCAGTCAGTTTTGTTCCTCTAGGACAGTGAAGGAGACTGGTGAACATGGATCACCCTTAAAAATTCTAGCCCCCAAACCAGATATACTTATTTGTTTTGCAGACTAAGCAGAGTATAAACGTCATGGTTACCTTTTGATGCACCCTGATGCAGAATGCCTCCTGCTTTCTGACATGTGACACTCAGTCTTGGCTTTTATAAACAAGGCATATTTCTCCACAGGATTCATATGTTTTCTCCCTCCCTCCCTGCCTCCCTCCCTCCTCTCTCCTCTCTTCTCTCTCCTGTCTCTTCTCTCCTCTCTCCTCTTTCCTCTTTCCTCTCTCCTCTTTCCTCTCTTCTCTCTCCTCTGTCTTTCCAACTTCCTGTTAATAGCTCTTTGCATGGGAGATGGGGATGAATATAGAATACATGTTCATCCTACCCAGGGACTGGAGTCTACACTGTTTCTCTTTCTGGCTGAGGGAAACTTCCCCTCAGGCTAATTCCTAACTAGCTTTCTCCACCTTGGTGTCTAGGGCTCTCTGAAATGTAAATTTGCTTGGAAAAGGTGAGAAGGACTAAGGCTAGGTGATAAATACCTGTGGCACAAAATTTAAGGAGGGACTAACTCTCTTGGGTTGTGTAAATGCAGGGCTGGCTCTAGGAGCAAATGTCTCCTTAAATCCAAATCAGACTCCCTAAGTGGTCCATAGCCCCTGTGTTCCAGGCATAAACACCACGTGGCCTTGATATTTTATGAAACCAGTCCACCATTTATTCAGGGAGTATATTTTTGTATATTATTCCCAAATATCAAGCAGTTTCATCTGCTTTTTATAATTTTCCACTGGTGATGGTCCCAACCATGTCAACTTTATAGTGTTCTCATTGTTTTATGTAAAAAGCTTAATTAAACACACAGCAAGAAACTATATGTGAATAAATAAAGTAAAATAATCTTGGAGGTCTTAATTGCCATGTGATGTGCAACTTATGAAAGGCTGGTACGTTGGATGATAAGAGAATTTACCAACAGTCAAAGAATATAGGAAAGCTAAGGGTTTATCAATACACTGCAAGAGAGCAGTGGGTAAGTTCCAAGAGAGGACCATTGCTATTGGGATGAAAGCCTGGGGGTTTTATAAGGGTTTGAGGAAGTGAAAATGGTATGGGATGATCCAGACAAGCATCCCAGCCCCAGGAAGGCTTTGTTCAGGTCAGCTTACACTCTGTTTATCTCACAGGAGCACCTGCGTCATCAACAGTTATGTGTTAAAGCAGCCAATTTGAAATAGTCCACTACTTTGGTCCTCACAGAAGGCCCTTAAAGCTGGAAATAAAGACACCAGCATCCATCAGCTCCAAGGCCAGAGGGAAGAAATATGTGTGTTCCACATTAAAGGCATGCTTACTATTTAGAATGTGATGTTCACTTGGTGGGTGCCAATTGAGAGAAGCCCGAGGGGCCAAGGGCCTCAGTTCACTGTAACTGTGCTGTCACTGTAGATTAACTTATTTTCTACTTCTTCAGCCTCTGCATCAATAACTTTCCACATTTACCTGTTTTACAAGTATATTCTTTTATTTTAATTTTCTAAAGTTTGGAAATTTTATATACATTTGAATTCCTGAAATTCACTGTCAGCCAAGTGGATAAACACCATAAGAGCACCCCTCACTCTTCTTACTGCCAACTCACTGCTGCATAAATTCTAGTATGAGATAGAAGAGCACTGGGAGAGTAGGGAAGAGAAGGAGACAAGAAAAAGAAAGATACACTATGTGCATGTACCAACACCCCACAGTAAATGTAGTCATTATGTACTGCAAACATGTACTAATTTTAATTTTAAAGAATTTAAAGTATATATGCAGGATTCTCACAGCTTAACTAAATAGGAAAAGCTACTATTAACCATCTTGAAAAGTGGATTCTCTCATTCCGGGATGTTGATTTGATACCCTACTGAACTAGGTAAGCTCTACCAATCTAGACATCTGAGAATTAAAATCCTTGCTGAATCCTATGACAACATAATAACAGAATCCTAAGAGGGCATCATTTCTGCACATTTCTTTCTGACTATTTGCTTTTATATCTGGAGGTCCTTCCTTTATTTACATTGTTTTTAATTTTAATTAAAAATATATTTAGCTCTTATTCTTCTGTAATTTATTTTTGTACATGTTCTAAGAGAAAATTCTATATTTTTCTGTGGCTAGTTAAGCAGTTATCAACACTGTTAATTTAGAGTTTCTCAAGCTTTTGAACACGTGGAATCCTTAATTGCATAACAGTCAAACTTACAAATAATTGAGGGTATGAGGCAAAAGCTTACCAAAAGTCAGGCAAAAGCTCACTAAACTGTTTCTCAGTGTGATCCATATACAATATTGTACACATATGTATAAATTATATATACAAGTGTACACAAATGTGTTTTATTTATGCATATAGGAAAGGATAAAATACAATTAATTTTACTAGCTTTATTTGGAGTATTAGAATTATAGTCTGTTTTCATTGTTTTTGTGTATTTTCTCTGTTTTCTGAATATCCTGAATGAGCTTGCATTATTTTTATAGTAAAATGGTACCATGGTTAAAAATTTAAAACATTTTGTCTAATACATTAGCAAAGTTAAAAATATGTATAGTTAGGAATTCTGGGAGTATGGTGGCAATGACAGCAGTTTCTAACCTCTCTGAATCACAACATAAAATTAGGGCAACTCAGGGGTAATAACATTTATAACAAAAATAGGGAAAGAGGAATCCTCAGAACTATAACCTACATGCAGATAAGGACAAACTGCCAACGACTATAGATGTCCCTGGCATTGGCAGATCTGTAGACAACAAGATTTGAAAAAGCAGACTGGCATCTGACAGAGTGAAAACCAGAAGAATCCCAGTAGATTTTGCTGGAAAGGACTGAAGGCTGACTTGAGAACAGCTGCTGAAGTGGGGAAGGATTTTACTTTCTCCCATACTGAGTGGTTCCAAGGAATCTGTACTACAGAGGTGTGAGGGGCTGCAGTAGCTCAGCCCCAGGATTCTCAAGTGATTTCCCACTCTGAAGAACAATGAGTGAGTAAAATTAGAATGGAAGAAGACATGGAAACTAGGGAGAAGGAAAGGCAAAATCAGGGAGGAGTACAGAGCCAGGAAGCCCCAGAAAGCAAGCTGCCTATTTCTGAACATTACAAACAACAGAAGAGGAAGCATACACAAAGATGATTGTTATGCTTTTAGTAACCATATTGTCACCACTGTTGGTATTAATATCAGTGGTGTTGTTCAAATTCTTTTGTGTGTATAGTAAGTGGAATAAATGAGAAATTAAGGAATATTCTCATTCTGTCAACTCCTGCTATTCTTATAAGTCAAGACTCTTGGGGTGGCAGAAAAGAGATACAAATGTGATAAATGGAAAGTTAGTTGAAAGTTCTATGGGCTTGAATTTCACTTGTAAGAAGTAGAATAAGCTTGTCTGTATGTGGTATGTGTGTGTGTGTACATGCGCACACGCACATACTTCCTGGCTATGTGTAGTAATGAAGAAGCCTGGATATGTGACCAACATAGTAGCAATGAGGTAGGATACAGAGTATGATTTTAAAATAAAAATTTCTCCGCCACCTGCTGCACAAGCGCAAGGACCTGAGATCGATCTCCGGTACCAAAAATAAATAAATAAATAAATAAAATAAAAAATTTTCTCTAAACAATACCCAGACTTCTTAATCAAATAGGTGATGCTGGGTTAGGGCAGGAAAGCTAAGAAGAGCACGGACAATCTTGTCACACACTCACAGAGGTGACCATGAAGCTGTTAGAGCCTACCTGGTTCACAGCAAATGGACTCAGAGCCAGCTGAAAGAGGCTTCTACTGGCTAAATGTGAGACAAATCATATTTCAACACTAATAAAAATCATGACGGATTGAAATCCATCAAATATGTTTAAATCTGAGTTTAGAACATTAAAAAATTAATCACTTTCAGAGGATGACAGGAAACCAATTCATTATCTTGAAAGTCAGTGAATCAATGAAGATCAAGCATTTTTCTGCCTTTCCTTTATGAACTGTAACACAGTTATGAAACAATAGAATAGAACATGGGTGTCCTTCTAAAGTATTCCAACAAATATCATGTAACAAAATGTCTTACTCCCATTGCTTTTGTGTGTGTGTTGACTGTTGGTAGTGTTTAATCCTCTCTCTCCCTGCCAAATGCTGGTGCTATATCCTTTGGTGCCTGTAGAAGGTTCAAACCATGCAAGCCTGTATGCACACAGAAACCCTCACCTCAGTTCTGCCTCTAATCACTATAAAAATCTGAGCCAGTCTCCCTTTCCTGCTCTCTCTGCCATTTTTGGGTCAGTTTGCAAAGGCAACTCCCCTCATCTCCAAAACTCCGTGATATACAACGTTCGTTCAAATATACAGTGAATGTTTAAATTTAAACATGTAAGACATGCTGCCATGAATCCCCCTCAAAACACTCCTTCTCACTTCAAACACACTTATTTATGCCTTGTTCTTACCTCTTTCTTAACCAATAATGAAAATCCTCTTTCATGAGTACCATGTATCTTTATAAGAAATGATCAAAATATAGTAAATGCTGCTGCTGAGTGCCATTCAATAGAAAAGCAAGTTCCTGAAAACATTACAGTGTGTCCCCATCCATCTTATTAATTGAATCTGGCATTTGCACCTTCCAGCTCTTCTCCAAAGTCAAAATGACCATAAAAGATAGATGTTTTGAATTGAATCACGACTTTGAAGTAGCCACAACAGCACGACTAAAGATGTTCATGAAAGAGGACTTCCAGAACTGCTTCAAAAAATGGCAAAAAATGATGGGATGAGTGTGTTTGGAGCAATGGGGGAATATCATGAGGGAGATTAATGGCAATGTGTCTTTTATGGTAATAAATCTTTTAAGTTTTTTTTAACATTCATCATATTTTCTGATCATATCCTATAAGTGACAACCCTTCTCATCCTCTTTTGGTGTGTATGTGAGGCATCATTGGTTTGGATATCCATATCAGTTTTGAGTGGGGATTCATTCTGTCTCTATAGAATAATTGCAACATATACAAAAACGAAAGGATAGACTTAGATATTTCCATTTTGTAGCCTCCAATTTTAAAAATGTATCTGGACATTCAGTATCTAAGGTTGCTAATATACAGTGAAAGAAAAGTCAGACCTTGCATGCCTCCTATAATTTTTATTTTATTGATGTCTATTTTAGCATTTAAAATTAGGCATATTTCAGGTGTACAATTTAATGATTTGATATGCATAGATGTGCAATAATCACCACAGTCAAGCTAATTAACATATTCATCACTTCATATATTTTCCTTTTATATGTATTTTTTATTTTTGGTGAGAAAATTTAAGATCTACCCTCTTAGAAAATTTCATGTATACAGTACACTTTTGGTAATTATAGCCACATTGGTGTACAGACCTTCAGAACTTAGTTACTCCATAAAAGCTCAGGGATTTCAGATATTTGTTTAAAACCTAATGTAATATGATGTGATTTAGCATTAGCTTGATGACTTTTCCAAATCTGGAAGGATATAATGAAAGTATGAGAATATAAAGTCAGAAAGATAATGTTTCCTGGTGTATAGGGAACCCAAGAGCAAGTGAAAAAAAGAAACCATAACAAAATACATTACATTCATGCTCTCAAAATTCTGACTAGTTGGTTGGAGTAGGTCATGAAGTTAGAGCAAGTGAGCAGACATCAACATGTAACCTGTTGAAATGCTGTAGCTCAGGACAGAAATGGAATCACACACACTTGTAGAGGGAAGGTGACTTGTTCAGGGTCATCCACCTAATAGAAAGCTGAGTTGGGCCTCACTTAGGAATCCAGGCTCGATCCTTCTAACATTTTTGCAGCTTGCTCTCAACACACATCCTCCATTTGGATGCCATACGGTACATTGGAAAGTGCATGGGCTTTGACAGCATTTGCAACCTTGCCTACATTAGTGAGCAAAGTGTGCAAAATGGAACCTGCCTCTCTGGGCTGATGTGAAGGCTAGTGAGCCAGTCAGCTAAAGTGGTCATCAGGTGCTTGGAACAGAATGTTTTCGAGTGAATCCTTGCTTTGCCAGTTCTTCTGTACTTGGTGGTGTAAAACAAGTTTCTGGGACTTGCCATACATGGTCAAGATTCTTGGCTGGTCAAATCTGAGGCGGTATAGCTAAAATAGTGGAAGGTTCTGATAGAATACAAATGCCCCCCCACACACACACCCCGTGTGTGTGTGTGTGTGTGTGTGTGTGTGTGTGTGTGTGCAGAATAGCTGAAGGCATGATGGATCAGCCTTCTGATCATTTCCTGCTAGTAAAAGTATATATCAGTAAATACTTTTTTTTCTGAAAAGACATTTGATAGTAAGTTTTAGGGTGCTTGAATTTGTTGCATACCTTATAGAGATCAAATCTAAGCCACGCTTAGTTACATGTGACATGATAAAAAGTTTTAATGTACAAAGACTTATGAAGAATCATTTAAAGAAGTTAAAAGAGAGAATATACACTAAAACTTAAAGTGAAGGCTGGAGTAATATGTAACATGGAAGGAAGTTTAAGAAAAAGTCCAAGAAAGAAGTGAGTGCAAAAAATAATTGTATATGTTCATATGAAAAACCTGGAAGCAAATGCAGCAATGCAAACTATCTGACTTCTGATGAAAATGAGTGTCTGAGTACTGTTCTTGAATAAGAAATGAGAACTCCTCAGCAAAGTCAGCAGGCAGCACTCACTGCACACTGAGGCTTCAACTTCACTGTTGTCCAATTTCTACAAAGCCCTTTCTTTGGTCCAAATACTCTTGAAATGAGTAGGAAAGGAGTATTAACATTCCTTGAAAGGAATGAGTCTAGAAAATGTGATCACATTCTTAAATTTAAGAAAGGTAATTCATCTTTTGCTGCTGCGTCTGCTCCTGCTTTATGCTCCTCTTCTTGAGCCTCCTCCTTGTCATTGATCTTTGCTTCTTAGGTGGGGCTTATCAACCACAAAGTCCTGGAATCACAGAAAGGCAACTTTCCTTTACCATGCTGAGTTACTCTGATGGGAAGTTTAGTCTTTTCAACAAGACTGTAAGTTCAGTGGAGCTGAGTTTATGTGTACCTTGTTCTCTGCTAAAACCCTTGCTCCTGGACCAGAGCCTGGCAAAGAGAAAGTATCTGATTAATATCTGTTGAATGAGTGAACAAATGTTTTGTAGTAGATGAACTTCTAGGGAACAAATTCTCCAGTGTTCAGCCCTTTTACTGTAATAAGAGATGAACTGTTGTTTTGTTTTCAAGTACTGGAGATTGAACCTAGGGCCTTCACTTATTCACTTTGGGCTACATCTCTAGCCTTTTTTTATTTCTAATTTTGAGACAAGATCTCCCTAAGTCACTAAGTTGCCCAGGCTGGGCTCAAATTTTTAATCCTCCTGCCTTAGCTTCCTAGAATTCTGGGATTACAGGCTTGCACCACCATGCCAGGCTGGACTAAAGGTTTTTTTTACAGGAAAGATTGTTATATACTCTATATTGACATGATGGGTTGTTCTTATCATATCGAACTTGTGGATGGGTTGTTCTTACCATGTGGAAAACTTTCCACTTTGATATTAATGCTATTTACCTTTTATTGTAACCTAAATAGTTCATATTCATTATGTCTAATATGTCTATTATGTCTTACCCGAGCTGCTAAGTCAAGGTGTCTGTCTGTTTCCATACCTCACATTTAGTCTTAAAGACCAAATTTAGAAACAACAGAAGATGAAAGACTTTTAGGTATCCTCCATATCTTCAAGAATGGAATAAATAATAAGATCAGCAGGCAGCTAGCTCAACTTGGAGAAATTCAGAAAGCTCCAAAATATTTTAGCTGGTTCGGTTGGGTTCATTTGAAAAAGAAATAAGGAAGGATGGAGTTCTTCAGTCAGATAGCTTAATCCTATTTTCCAGGAAGGCAAAACCGTGGCACTAGAAATGGGAGCTGCCTTTTTCTACCTGTTGAAATTCTTAAAAAGATGGAACACGAAGGCTGCTAAGGGAAATGAGACCAAAAATCAGGCAGAAATTTTTTTCTTTTTCAGATTTTTTATAAGCTTTCAACATAAGAGATTTGTTATTGTAAGGTAGCAAGGAATAAGATATTAGTAAATGTACTAATGAGACTAAACCAAGATGAAACAACCATCTAAATGGTTGGATATTTCATAAACTTTGGATATTTCATCCAGAAATGTGTAAACTTAGAACTTTAATTGGATAATGAACACTAAAGATAGAATTTAGAGAATTATTTCTGCCCTTAATATTTGCTATTTAAGAGACATGGAAATTGAAAGTTTCATAAACTAGATTAAAACAAATAATGAAAGTAAAAATCCTATGATAAAAATAATCCAAGAATTGGTTATTAATCAATATTAAGCCAGAAAATAGTGGTTAAAAATAATCCAAGGGTTTTATAGATGCTGACATTTTTAGGCAAAATTTAAAAGCCTTACTTTTGTAAGAAGAATTTATTTTACCATCTGGAGACAGGGAATTTTCTGAGTATTTTAAACAAGGTTAGATAATATTCAAATTTGCAAGACTTTTATTGAATGTGATAGGTCATTGATTTTCAATCATGGCTATACCTTGAAAACCTTTTTTTTTCTGGGTCTTATCCCAGAGTAATTAATTCAGAATCTCTGGGGATGGAATTTGGGTGTCAGTTTTTTAAAAAAGATTCACAGATCTATTGTGCTGCCAGAACTGAAGACCACTAATTTAAATGTGAAGGCTAAGATTTGCAAACTTGATGAGAGTAAGAACCATGCATGATTTATTGAACACATAACAGATGCTTAATAAAGATAGACCTAATTGAGTAATTTATTAATCATGTGGCATATCTATAATGAGGAAAGCCTATCAGTACTTCCTATTCTATAATATTCATTTTAAAATAGCACATGCTAAGTGTCCTCTTGAATATACATTCAAATAATGAGATTTTCTAATTCATAATCTGGAGAAATGAAAGATCCTTTGAAGTGAAGCTGAATTTGAATGTGCCCACTTTTCAACACCTAAAGGAACCAGCTGCCTGCCTTGTTATCATCAGAAATGGTCCCTAAGCATGTTCTGGATAGGCTATAGTGCTGAGATTCTGGACCAAGAAGGAGCCATGCTTTCCTACATTTTTGACAGTGAAATGCTGTAAGACATATTTTATATCATAGCTGATGTGGCTACACATTTATATCAAAACAAAATCAATATTTACTAGAAAAATGTGAGGAAATATCTGATGTTTTCTATTATATTTTATTCATCAAAAATGTCCCTAAAGCACCATTAATTTACTGACCCAGTAGGAGTCTTCACCTATACCTTGAAAAACACTTTAATTAATGAGACATTGCAAAGAAAATAGCCAAGACACAATAGCAATGCTCTCTTTGGGAAAAGAAAATGAATTTTCAGTGATTGTAACTAACTCATAATATGCAATTCATTACATTTGCCCAAATGGCTATTTTACTATTTACTCTATTTCCTATAGTGCAAATGTGTACCTCACAAGGGCAGGATTCCCATCTGCCTTGTACACTATCCTATCACCAGCAACAGATAAAAATAGTGCCTGCCTCATGTTAGAATGTCAGTAATTGCCTATTAAAGTAGTGAACACATAAATGAATAAATCCATACTGTTATGCTTCCTCAGTCACAATAAAACTACATGAAATTTTCAATTATTTTTCAACAGCTTTCATCTTAAAAGTAAGTCCTAGTAGTACAATTTTCATCCTCTTCAAGAGCCAGCTATATAATCATTAGTTTTAAAGGGATTATTAAAGATATCCATGACATACTTGGAGAAAAATATCATGGAACTCTTACAACTCACCTTATGTTTAAAAAAAACATCTTGGTTAAAAATTTTATGACCCTAACACCAAAATTGGGAAGAATTTGGAGAGAGGAGAGGGAGGGAGAAGGGAGGGATGGAGGGAGGAAGAGAGGGAGGGAGAGAGAGAGTGAATTGTATCTACTTTTGGAATAATTTTCTATTCATAGCAAGTTGCAAATATCTTGGCAGAAAAGTAGGCAGACCTTGGAAGTAAGAGAGCTATCAAATCAGAAGCCTGAGAGTCATGAGTGGTGAATGTTTACGGGGATGGCAAATTGTAGGAAGGTTCTGACCAATGAGGGGATTAGGAAAAGAAAAAATGACTGGTAATGGGCACGTGATGGGGGAAATGAAGAAATGAAGGGCTAGCTGGTCAGGGACTTGTGAATACAAATGTAACCCACAGGGAGAGGAAAGGGCCAGGATATAGATCAGTAAGTATTTAGCTCTATGCACACACAACATAGCAGATATATAAATCTATGTAAGCCAGTTGTCATGAAGTTGAATGACTCTTATATTTCAGCTTGAATATTTGTGATATTTAGGAGACCTAGACTATGCTTTCATACTAATAGGAGAGAAAAATCCATTATTCACTTAATATCTATTGAACATTTGTCCTGTGCAAACATGAATAAAATGTTCAGTATAGTGTACACAGTCCCCATCCTTGTGAATTTCTATTCTAAGAGGGAATTTAGACACATATATGGTTACTAATTAATTAAATAATATTATTGGTTACAATTTTAAGAGCCACAGCGGAGATGGCCAGTAGTTCTGGAAACATGAGCTATGTGCTAAGGCATAAATAAGGAAATGTTGGACATTCCAGGTAGAAAGGACAGTGTAAAGTCCTATGGCAATGAAAATATGTTATATTTGAAGACAGTGTGGCTATGAGGTAGGGGTGAAAACAGAATTAGTAGAGAAATAATAAGAGTCTGGACCACATAGGAACATGGAGATTACTATAAGGATTTGTTTCTATCCTTTGAGATAAGAAGACAGTTAAAGATTTCAGACATTTGAAGAGTTCAGAAGAGTAGCTATTAGAGGCAGGGCAGGATTTAATGTGAATGTGTCTGTCTGTCTCAGGCTGGTCCCATGGCAAGTGATGCTTCTCAGTTTTTGTGAGCAGATCATTTCAATTCTGAGTAATGCTGTTCTGTTAAACAACTTTAGTCCTGCTATCGAATGATCTTTCCAGTATATTCCCAAAGTTGTCCCATTTACTGTCAAGAGGAGTTCTCCAGTTTAGACCATTTCTCATTAGAGAATGATCTGAAAAATAAAAAGGCTTTGCCCATCTATTACTACTGAAGAAAATGTTCTTGAGAGAGGCCTGCCTTAATCTTGGGCCTACAACTCATTCACTCCAATAATGATTTGCAATAAATCTGCTTAAATCCTCAGAGTGTCTCCCCTTTAATCCTCAGTTCCTTCCTTATGGATCAAGCTTAGAAAGGCACAAATCCCTTTACTTATTAAGAAAAACCCACAACATCCTAAATTGAGAATCTAATTCCATCTGTATAGGTATATGTACGTTGTGGTGAAATTTTGATGGAAATGGATTTTCACTTTTTGGATGTGAGAAGTAAATGCCAGACCTTGGAAGTCCTGCTTCTCCACCAAGCTCTGTCTCAGCAACTTGGATGCATTTGTCTAGGGCTTTTTAAAATGATATTTTTAGGATTAGATAAAATACAATCGCACTATGAAATATTGTTTTTTAAAAAAACCTGTTCTTGAAAAGTTTAGGTGTGTAAATGTAAATCTACTAAGTGCCAGACACATGTGGAAACTTTAGATACACTATCTCATTTTACCTTCATTAATTACTTCAGGTGGTTGTACCATTTAACATCTCCATCTACAGATGAGGAATATGGGGCTCCAAAAGTTTAATTTGCTGTCTAAGAATGTGATAGAGATGGCATCTGGACCCTGTGTGTACAACTCGAAACCCCCTCTTTTAATTTTGACATAATACATAACGTAATTGGATCAATTACCAAAAATATGTAAGCACCACACCACTTTTTGACAGATTCCTAGCAGAGATGATGACTTCAGCTTAAAATTCAACCCTCTTATGGTTTGTATCTAGATGTCCCCCAAAAGCCCCATGTGGTCATAGATGGGACTTTTTGAAGGGGGCTGGAACTGGAGTCTGTATGCTGGAATCAAGGATGTGATGCTGGCATCGATTCATGCTGCAATGATAGGATTAAGGCTTCCTGCCCTGGTTGTGAATGCTACGGGGGCCTAAAGGTAGGTAGCCTGGAGGGACAGAAAGAAGATCCCTGCTTATTGCTTGTTGCTTGTTGCCTTCTGCCTGCCATGAACTGTTTCTCCTCTGCAATGCCCCTCTGCCATGTCACCCTGCCCTAGAGCCAGCCAACTATGAATTAAAACCTCTAAAAACTGTGAGCCAAATATACCTGTCCTCTTTTAACTTTGGGTGTCAGGTATTTTGTCTTAGCAACAAGAAAAGTAACTAAGACAGCCCCTTAACTTCTCTCCTGTAATCTGACCAAAAGAACCAAAAGAGTCCAACAATTGGCAGAAAAAATGTGCATCAGTGTAGGAACAGCAATGGCGCCACATGCATGTCAGAAGTCTCTGTGAATTTCTGCTATGGTACAGAAATGACACAGCAGTCTTCTGGGAGCTAAGCAGAAGCAAATCTGCAGGAGCTGGGCAGCCCCTAATGTGGATGCATAGTAGAGGAGAGAGCAGGCTACAGGACAGCAGGCTCACTCTCTGGGACCCTCCTGCTCTCTAGATCAAGCCACAGCGGAGTCAGAGCAGCAGGCAGTGGCCATCAAAGAAGCCTCAGGGAGGTGGACTGATGATGGAGAGGCAATTTAAGAGCAGCTGGATGGATTTATTTTTTTCCCCCTGCCTGTGATGCCACAAAGTAACAAAACATTACCTGCAGCAAACATTCAATCAGAACATGGATTCATCCAGAATACAAACTGTGCTTAAGGGAGATAGATAGCCTGTTCCCAGGAAGGCAGCATACATTTGCTCAGTAGCCTTGGTATTGTACAAGGAAGTGTCTGTTGGTATTTGTGGTACAGAAAAAAAAATGTAGTGAGGTGTTTGCTGGTTTACAAGGTGCAGAAATTTGTCTCTTGCCTTTGTTTTTCTCTAAATTCTACTTCCTCTGCATTCTACAAGACCCAGCTCAAATGCTCATTCTTGCATAACAGCCACCATTTACTCCACCCCACTTTTCATCTTGCTCAACAAAAAGTGCTATCTCCATCTTTTTTTGGTTTGTTTGCTCATCTTGGTTGTTTAACTTTAAAGTCATATTTGTATAGGGTAAAAAAACCCAGCAAGGGGGTAGGGGCTTCTGAGCTGCAGTCCCACTGCTCCTGGTCCAGAGGAAGGGGCTTCTGGGCCACCATACCTCCCACTGCTCCCAGCCCAGAGGAAGGGATTTCTGGGCTGCCATCCATCCTGCCGATCCCGGCCCAGAGGTAAGGGCTTCTGAGCCACCGTCCCACTGCTCCTGGCCCAGAGGAAGGGGATTCCAGGCCACCATCCCTACTGCGGCTCCCAGCCCCTGTCCCACCTCTCCCAGCTCAAAGAAGGGGCACTAACAGCACATCCCGCCCCCAGTTGAAATGAGAAAACACATAAATAAATCTCAAAACCAGACTTCCAGATCATCTACAGCAACCCCAAAGGGAAATGAGATGGAACACTCTGACACTCAACCACCTGGACCCACTGAACTGGCAACAAAACAGAATCTAGGAAAAAATGAAATCAGAAATAATTTCTCAGATAACAGGAGAAATTGTGCTCCTAGTGCAAGACATGATTAATAAATTTAGAGAGGAGCTGAGGAACATGATGGAATCCCAACATAGGAAACAAATGGAAACCATAAAACAGATGCAAATAGATTTC
>NW_004624733.1:10327568-10421579 GCF_000247695.1 Heterocephalus glaber | reverse complement strand
AGGGCTGGGCAAGGGTGAAAAATAAGAACCAAGAGAGACTATGTAAAGGTGGAAATTTCCAATGATGAATGTCATTATATTGTATACCTAAAGTGTACCAATAAAAGAATTTAACAACAACAACAACAAAAAACCCCAGCAAAACTAAATGCTAAGTGGGCAGGGAATGAAAATATGTCTCCCCACCACCCAAACTTCTCAGTCCTTCCCAGAGACATTTTTTTGTTTGTGTTTTTTTGAAATATCTTTCCAAAAATAGTGGTCTCTGCCAGCAAATGGATATTAATTACATTTGCACCCTATTCTCCTTTCCTTTTCTTCAACTTAGCATATATAAGTATCTTAGATATTAGTGCATATAAGACATATAGATCCACTGCAGCTATTTTCAAGGCTATCTAGCATTCTGTCCCTCTCTTCTTTGGAATCTTCATGTTGAATTTACACTGCTTCTCTTATGATACATTCCTCCACTGACTTGAGATCTATTGTCCATCTATATACTGTCTTCCTTGCTGGATTCCTTTGTTCCTTTGTTCCTCCTTTGCTGCCTTCTTTTGGGTCAGTTAGGTATATTTTTAGCATTCTATTTTATATTCTGCTTTGTATTGTTTTGTTTGTTGAAACAGGGTCTTGTTATGTTCAGGCTGGCCTTGCACTCACCTTGTAGCCCATGCGGGCCTTGACCTCATGGTGATCCTCCTGCCTTGGCCACAGAGTACTGGGATTACAGGTGTGCACACCACTCCTGGCTATATTATTTATTGACTTCATAGTTATACTAGTTTTTAGTGGTTTCTCTAAAGATTAACATCAGGAAATTTAACTTTTCACATCTTCCTTCAAATAATATCCTATCAGTTGTGAACACACAAAGGTTACAATACAATAATTCTATACCGTACTTTGACTTTTGTGGTCTTATTGTGATATATTTTACTTCTATATTTGTTGTAAGCCCTATAATGTGTTGCTATTACTTTGGCTTTAAAAGTCAATCATCTTTTAAAGAAAGTTTTAAATTGAAATAAAAGTTAATAATCTTTAAGAAATTAAATTCTATATGTGACATTAAAAGGTAACTAATATTTTAAAGAATAAAAATACAAAAATATATTTCTACATATATTATCATTCATTAATAACACTATATTACCACTATCTTTTAATTTGGCACATTAAAAGATGCTGCTTCCTTGTCTCTGGCCTCCATTCAACTAGGAGCCTCTAGTCTTAACAGCTACAGCCATAGAGAAGAATGCTGAAGGCAAAGTAAAAAGCCCCATGAAGGACAAAACTTGGACTCCGTGTAACATTGGACTTAGAAAACCACTCCCCACCCAGACATAGGAATGTTATATTCCTCCTCTCACCAGCTCCACAGGAAGTCCTTTGTCAAAGCCCAGAGTACTTTTGCATACTAGAAGAGAAATAAACTGTATATCCAGAATTCTAGCAGCAAGGGAATCAGTATAAGAAGTCAGTGATGAACTTTGGACACTCTCCTGTCATCTGCCCTTTAAGCACAAAGGAAAATGGAAATGGAGAATACAAAAAGTGGAAAATGCCTTTGGACTACAACGATGTGATATATAAGAATGACTCCACTGGTCATATGGGAAAAATATGGACATGGTAAAGGTTAGAGAGATATTTTGGTCTGTAGTTTGGGAGAGCACAGGTGAGGATAGGTGGTTTTGCAGATCCTCATTGTCCCACTGAGCAATTCGAATTCCACCATGACACAGTATTAAGGCTTTGAAGGCAAAAAATAAGAATGCAGATGCATTGTGCAGAGTGTCTCGCTCTGGGCATTAGCAAGCACAGTGGTTTGCAATCTTGTGGTCTCTTTTGGCTTTATGTAGTCTTGAATGTTACCCTGGTGGTGGCTGCTCACACTTTGAACTGAGATTCCTTTTGAGAAGACCTTGAATATGCTACAAAGTCCAACTGCCTGAATGAAAAGCGAGTCACAAAATTAAAAAGGAGACTAAGTTATGGTAAGGACTTTATCTAAATTATTTCATATTCATGATGTTTTAAGATTTGCCACATGCAAATGTACTGCCAGCCAGTGGTATTGGAATGTAATTATATGAAGTGATGAACTTCAATTTTGAATCACCTCATTAGAATAAGCCAAATGCTATATTCATTATGATCAGTTAAATTTGACAGATATTCACATGTTATATTTCCAAGTGTAGGTTGATATTATAAACAGTCATAGTGAATTATGTTTAGAGAATTATTGCTGTAGATATTTGTTACCTAATGGCTAAGGTTTGGAGTGAATATTCTCAAGCAATAATTGAGGCGAATTTTGTAATCTCAGAATCTCCTTGTTTATCATCATCAATTAGGAATTTTTTTATTAAGAGAGAGAGAGAGGGAGAGATCCTTGAATCAAATTAAACAAAAAATAGGGTAAATATGGCATTTCTTGGCTCAGGAAATTGAGTCAGAAATATTTCTGTATTCAAACAATGACTGACCCAATAGCACATAATGTGATAACCAGAGTCAATTTTTCTTTCCTTCTTGCTTTGTCTTTTTAGTGTTGGCTTCATTCACAGGCTCCACATATTGCCTCCTGCCCCATTCTCAGCTCTCTTTACTTTTTCACAAATGGCTGCTATTAGCTACAAGCTCACAGCCTTGATCCACATTGTCCCAGGGAAGAGAATTCTGCATAAATTTTTAGATGCTTTTTCTATTATTGTCTCAGATTTTCTCAGTTGTCCCTTTTGAACCAATCCTGGTTGTCACAGTAAGAGGAGACCATGACTGGCTTAAATCAACCAGGGTCTGGGCATGGAACAAGGGATGGGTCAACCCTACCTGAACCACAGGGTCAGTGGGAGGGAGGGAAGAAGGGAAGGAGGAAGGGATCCTGTCTGAAGACACTGCCTGGCAGAGGACTTAGTATCCCTATTTGGACATGGTGACCTAAGGAGCCCAAAGTTATATCACACTCAACCTTTCCTTCTTTTGTAAACCTCAGGCTTTGGGATTTTCTTTATCACAGAATTAATGCCATCATTCAGGACACCTACAGGTATATTTCATCCTTAACAGAGGCCTCTTCCTCTTGTCCTGGAAACTTTTTCTTCTACATTTAAGAGTAGTTTTCATTCAAAGGCCTCTAGGAAGAAAATCAAACATCCAATGTTTCATTTCAAAACATATATTTAACTAATTCATTGTAGCCACTCTATTGAGGAGAGTACCTACCTCAAGTAGTAGAATTGTCTGAATCATCATCACCATCATCATCCTTCCTGCAGACATCGTGCTGTGCACATTATATACACTGCTGTACTCCAATATCAGATGTCATGTCTTTGTAAATCCTTTACACCATTCTAGACCCAGATTCAGGTCTCCTCCATGAAGACTTCCACAATCACTCTGAGTCTTAAGAATACCTTCATTGGATGACATTCATTGGCTAAATTATCTCTCTCTCTGCTGTGACCTGAGATGTTAGCTGCTCAAAGACAGAGATCTTAACTTCTAACTTTCTATATCCTTAGAGCTTGACACAGTGACCTTGAACATCAGGGGCTCAATAAATATTGATGATCCCTCAAGACTTGGAACTCTCATTCCTTGGAGGAAATCAGGAATTTTTGTGCACCAGAAGAAAGCTCTTTGTAAAGATCCCACCACTGGTCACCTTTGTCTGAGTGATCGCAGGCTTTGTTTCTGAACACTTCTCACATTAAGAAGACTAAAAATTCAGGAGCAGAAATGTTTCCCTTAGCAGTTCTATGTTCGGTGTCATTTCTGTAATGGGATTGAGATAAGCAGTTGCATTATCTGGACTCTGTGAGCATTAGAAAAGGCTGGCAAAAAGCAGAAAGATCATAGACATTGGAGTCACACAGGCCTAAGTTTAAATTGTAGACCTGGTGCTTATTACCTGCATTATCTGATGGGAATTTCTTAATGTTTCTAAACATTAGCATATTCCTTTATAAAACTGGAAATATAATTCTTACACCAGAATGTTGGAAAATGCTTTTGTCTCTATCCCAACTGAGTATGCTGCAATACAATTCAATTCTGATGCTAGCTAACTACCAGAATTAGCATCAGACTTCAAAGTTTCAACTACTCAGTTCATAAGATTGCCATTTAGACACCAAACATAATTTCTGCACTTCTGACCAACTAACTACCAACCCAAGAATTTTCTGCTGTAATCCCATGTTTGAAAATTTTGTAGAACCGCTTACAGCACAGAGAAAAATAACACTTATGATAATAGTTTTATAGTAAAGGAGACATATAGCATGAGATCTGGGAGGGAGCACAGGGTTTCCATGCATTTTCCCAGTGGAATCATGATACATCACTCTCCTTATATATCAATGTGCTCATAAGTCAAGAAACTCTTTGAAGCCTCATTGTCCAAAAATCTTACTAAGGTTTTATTTTGTAGGTATGATTGATCAGATCACTGGCATGGTATTAAACTCAATCTCTAGCTTCCTTCTCCTTTCTAAATTTTGGGCTGGTCCAAAGTTCCAGTCCTTCAATCACATGCTAGGTCTTTATGGTGACCAACTCATCTAACCCTAGGGAAGCTTATTAGCATAACAAGGAACCCCTGTTATCCAGGAAACTGTAAGAATTTTAGAAGTTCCACACCAGGAAACTTGGACAAAGACCAGACAAATGCTTTATTATACCATAGGAAGATTGTGCAATAATGGATGAAAATATTCTTTTATGAAGAAAACAGTGGACATAGAACTAATCAAAGCACTAAATTTATTTTTTTATCCTTTCTTGTTTATAGCAAAACATTTATTGGTATATTTTAGGCATACACAATGATAACACTCATTGTAGGGAAGTTGTACCTATACATGATACATTCTGTCTCTTTTTTCCCATTCTCCCCTTTCCTCAAGCTCCTTCCCCTCCCTATGGAAGGCAAAGCACTAAATTTAAAGACTTGAGTTTGATGATCAACTTTCACCATTGTTGGTCTCCTAACCCCCTTTTTTCTGCTTTGCGGAACTCTATCAGATTCCAGCCATTTAAAAGACTCAATACACGCAATGGATAATGCAATTATGGCATAACTGAACATGACAAGGATTTATTATAAATGAAATGTGGATTTACTTGATGAAGTAAGAGAAACCTCTGATGAAAGAAAGAATTTTGACCAGTCTTAAATAACATTCTCTTCCATGCCAGGAGGAATAGAGAGAAACTTGGATAACTTCTCCAGGACAATGCAATGAGGAGGAATGGCAAGGGAAACAAAATCAAATCTTGGCACAGTTACAAATATGATGAACATTCTTGCTGTGCTGAAGACCTAGATGTGCCAGAAACAAGCTATGATCTTTACATTCTATAAGGCTATTTCAACTTTGCATTCCTACATGAACTTTTCTGTGATCCTCTCTCTTGTACTGTCTATATCATGTGTGTTTACCAGACCTTAAAAGTAGGAACAAATGGGCCAGGGATTTAACTCAGTGGTTTCGCCGCCTGCTGCACAAGTGCAAGGACCTGAGTTCGATCCCTGGTACCAAAAAAAAGTAGGAACAAATTGCTTTGACTTTGGGATGCAACTGTTACAGTGAAATGACCAGGAGCCATATGTCATTTCTCAGTCATGAATTGGAATGTTTTTCTAAGAGTTTCCATTGTTTCTATCAGCCCAGAGATGATTCCATCCATCCTGAAATATCTAAATAATCAGACACTGAAATGTGCAGAGACAGCAGGACCTCTGTCCAATAGTCTGATGACAGGAGGAAGGAAAGAGTCCCATGCAAATCTTACATTAGATTTTGTGCTTCTAGAGCACAGACCTCAGCTGCTCACACTGTGTGTTCAACACTTGTCTCCTGCCTGGCACATAGCAAGGACCTAATGGGAGAAGGTGAATAACACATGAAGGAGGACCTCCATAAAAGTGGATCCACAGTGTACTTCATTCCCAACCCCCTTAGGATTACCACAGCCTCCCTCTGAGTATTCCACCACGATTTTTTTCCACATCACTGGAGTGATGTGTCATTGTCAAGATATTATAAGAGGCCAGAGTTCTTATTGCTATGTTCAATGAAAAGAGAACCAGGTTACAAAATTAAACATAAGTATGACCCCATCACTTATCCTTACACACATAGGCACATGTAGAAAAAACTCTGGGCAACATATCAAAATATTAGTAGTTTTAAATTTCTGACTCATCCATCATTTATTGTTAATTTTCTTTTTCATTCTCTTCAAAATGTTTATAATGTTTATGAATTAGTTTTATCATAATAAAACTGCTTTTAAACAACCTTACATGCTTGTGTATACATTGCCCTGTGGTTATTTTTAATTTATTTCCAGTGTCTCTGAGATAACCTTATCTCCCCATGAGGAATGAAGTGGACTATAAGGACAATGGTTGTTATTTTATTTGCATGATTGCCATTTTATTAGGTTCTGAATGTTTATCAGTTTCTGAGCAGACACATTTGTTGCCCAAGTTTGCTGCCTTTTAGCTATCTAAGAAATGGAATCCCAGAAACCAAAATATGCTATGTATATGTCAGGACAGCGAAAACCTTAGTGGCCTGATTTTATATTAAAACTCCCTGCAGCCTTCTCTAAGTTCTCTAGAAAAGCCTGTATGGTTTCACAAGGCCATCCATTCCTGAATCCCCCTCTGACTCTGAACATGGCACATCACTCTACTTACAGCACAGGCTGATGACTCAAAGTACCATAAGCAGAATGCCTTCAGAATGGTACTAGTTCATTCTCAGAAGTTGACTGCGAGACAAAATCCAGGAATGAATAATATTTGGTTATGGAATATTCCAGAACAAATTCATGATTCAAAAAATATCCTATTCTAGGTTTTAGAAAACCATGGTGAGCAGAATAAATAAGTCTTCACTTTGTGGGACTTATTCCCTTAATGTAGGAAAAAATCCTCACAGCAAATATATAATTTAAGGACATTTCCCCAACTCTATGATGCCTCACTGTCAATAGATTCTGACTATGGAAATAGTCTGCTGTTGTGATTTGGATCTGGAACATCCACCAAAGATCCTTGTGTTGAAGAGGGAGACAATGGAAAGTCCTCGTGTCACTGGGTACATAACCTTGAAGGGGGTGGTGGGACTCTATACCTCTTTCCTTTTTCACTTTCAGCCATGAGATGAGTGAATTTGCTCTACCATGCATTCCTGCCATGATACTATGCTGTGGCAGGCCAGAAGCAATGATGCCAACCTACCATGTGCTGTGGGCCTAGCCTGAAGATGGCCTTTCGCCTAATCCCTACTTTCTTTCTCCTCCATAGATTAGATTTGACTAAGATTGTAGATCCTGGAAGGCACAGGCCCAGAAGACAGTTACATTATGTATCCTTGCTCCTTTTCTGCACATGCCCTGATCACAAGATAATCACATTCCGCCTAGGCCATGTGGCCCAAGTGGCACTAGTTACCCTGCCTTCCTACACTATAAATAAAGACCACACTGGACGCCAGGTGGCCATTAGCTCATCAGGCTATGGTCCCACCTGGTCCCAACTCTCAAGAATAATCTAGGTCTCATATATGTGTGGTTCTATTTCTAGATTCTCTGTTTTATTCCAATGACCTATATGTCTTTCCTTACACCAACACTGCCTTGATTACTGTAGCTTTAGAAGAAGTCTTAAAATTAGGTAATAAATGTCTTCCAACACTGTTTTTTTTCTTTTGACTTTTCTAGGTCCTTTGTACTCCTACACAACTTTCAAATTTCAGTATCCAATTCTTCATTTATAGCAAGTATACATACACCTGAATTTTTATATATACCTTGTGTTTTCTAATCCTGCTAAATCCAGATACAAGTTCTAGGGGCTCCTAGAGATTTCTTAGTATTTTCTCTGTAGATCATTTCATCTACATATAAAGATTTTGCTTCTACCTTGCCAATCCTATCCTAATTGTGTCATTTTATTGTCAGACTATTCTGGTTTGGGCCTATGTTTCAAACCTAACGGACAGATGAAGAGTAGGCATTTCTGTCCTTGTTCCCCATTTTAGGGAGAAAGCATTGTATCTATAAGGCATTTTTGCTGAAAGTATGGAGTGCATGTCTTATCTGTTGAGAAGTTTCTGTTCTACTTCTAGTCTCCTGATAGCTTTTACCCTGAAAAGCTGTAGAATTTAGTTCTAATACTTTTTCTGCAACTACTGACAGGATCATATGGCTTTTTCCTTTCCTCTGTTACAATGATGACTTTTGGGGGTGGATCTTCCAATGCTGAACCAACACTGCCATCCCTATAATAAAACTACTTTCTACAAACTTCCAGACCTGACTTCTAATAATTTATTTTGTTAAACAAAATTTTATCTATGTTCATACTTTACTTTTTTTCTTCTATTATCTTTATCCAGTTTTAGTATTAGCACAATGTTGATTTCCTAAAATGAGGGGAGAAGTGTCCTTTCTTTTTTCTGCTTTAACTGTTTGATATAATTCTTCAGTTAAAATGTATATGAGCCTGTTGTTGTCATATAGGTAGGTTTTCAAGCTAGGAATATACTTTAATAGGTACTATTCAAATTCTATATTTCCTCCAGAGTCAGTTTCATTAATTTGTCTTCCAAGGTACTTCTTAAAAGTTTTCAAATTTATTTCAAAAAAGATTTTTATAATATGCTTTCTATATCCTTTTAAATTCTGTGAAATCTGTGGTAATGTCCTCTAAATTTTGATACTGTAATTAATGTATAATTGATATTTTGTAATAGGAAGAAAAGGTCCAAAGGAGCAGGAGAAGTGGGAGGGGTAGGGAAAAGGAAAGAAGGGAAAAGAAAAAATATGAGAAAAGGAAAAAAAAATGGAAACAAAGTCTTTACAAATAGGGAAGGGTGGAGGGGGTGAAGGGAGGGCAGGGGAAGGGGAAAAAATAAGAACCAAGATACAGCATGTACAGGTACAAGATCCCAATGATGAATTTTATACCTACAATATACAAATAAACATATTGGGAAAAAAGGATAATCTCTGTCTCTTTGTCTTTTTTTCATCTCCCACCACTCTCCCCAGCTTCAGACCCTGTTCTGTGTGGGTCGCTGCAATCATGGTCTGAAACCATGAGCCAAAATAAGCCTATTTTCTATAAGTTGATTTCCTCAGTTATTCATTATAGTGATGTTTATTGAAGATCACGAAAGGATAGCAGCAGGAATAGGCAGAAGGGGGAAGGAAAAAAGGAGGAGGAAAAGGAACCTTCCATAACTCAGGCTTCCAGTATTTAAAGGGTCAGACTTCTCTAAGTCCAGGTGCTGCCCACTTGCCTCTCACTGGTGTCAATGATCTGCCACCTTGAGCACTGTGACCTCCTAAGTTTAAACATGGGTAGTCATTAGAGTGGTGTTGCATTTATAGTGGAATGAGGAGAAGGGAGTGGCTCCCTCAACTTCCCTGTTTCTAACTGACCTAGTGATGAAAAGCTGACTAACACATTTACCTTTAAGGCTGAAGGCATTTCATTTTTCCTCCATTGTTTCACTTATTCAATCAATCATTCACTCACTTGTTCAGTCAACAAGAATTCAGTATTTAGGGCATCTTCAATATTCCTAACAATGTGAGAGACATTGGAGGCAATAAGGGATAGAATACGTGGCCAGGTAGCTTTTTAATGAAAATCATCATGTTGTAGGTGTGATGCTTCTGATCTGTGCTGTGTATTACTTGGATTTTAAGGCTCTTCCAGCCCCACGGTCCTCAAATTAAAATGCCTTAATCACTGTTTTTCTTTTTGTGCAATCTGTTAACTCTAAATTTGAACCTAATTTAGAACTCATAGATTTATAATATACCATTTTACTACATGGAATTCCTTCCTATTCCCAAACATCAGAATTAGGAAGCAACGTTTCCCTCTACACGTTAAGTTTTAAATCAAAGTAATGAAGATCTAGCTCCCTTCTCTGGCCCATGGGGAGTGGCTTTATTTGCTGCAGCTGGTCATGCCTCTGCCCTTGCTGTGAATCAAATCCAGATAATAGAAACTCTGCCATATGGAGACAGTTAAGAAATTCAGAAAGGCTAACAGAACTTAAGAGGCCAAAGGTAAAGCATGAGTATTTTTATGTGAATAATCAAGTTTCCTATAGGTATTGTTTGACAATGTGCTCTCTTGGGGTGCTCCAGAAGCTTTATCTATGTTTGTGATAATAAAGAAGGGAAGGACTCCGGCAGAATGTCTTATTTTTTTTTCTTGCCAAGGAGAATTCTAAGATTGGCATTTTCTTGTAAATGCCCTTGTTAGCAATAATTGCTTCCCTGGTGTTGCGATATAATGCTGCCGTTTCCTTTAATCTAAGCTGTATATGTTTCAATATCTGGCCATTCAAGCCACTGTAACAAGAGACACAAAAAGAAATTACTTTGGCCAGTTTTCTGAGATGTTGGAATAGATGCTGTCATTTATGGCCACAGGTTAGGAGAAATCTCTTCAAAGAGCAAGGGAATCTGTTCCTGGAACCTTATCTGTTTTATTGCAACATGATGAAATATGAACACTATCACATATTGTGTTTTCATCCACTGACAGACTTGGCTTTTAGTCTTCAGTGATAATGACAAATACAAATTCTCAATGACTTAACCAGAGAAATAAGGATTTACCATCAATCATCTTATAAAAGGCCAGAAATACAATTTGAAACTGGAAAAAGAAATTCATCCAAAGTAGAAATTTCCCATGGTGCTAGTGGACCCATTGGTTTCAGCTTGGTGTTTCCACTAAAAGACCCCTCTCTTTCTGTACAAGACCAGCAGCTGATCAGGGAACAAGGCATAGTCCACTGAGCTTGTGTTTCAGACCCAGAAGGGCCTCAGGACCTTCCCTTTCTTGGCAAATATAATTTGTCCAGGAATTGATTTGGGGTTTCAACAGGAGACTTACTCTACTTATGTGCTGTGTACAAGAAGATTTTCATTAAAAAGTCAAATAATGAATTCAGCAAATCAATCACTTGGATGTTGTCTGGTCAGCATTTAGTTAAATTTGGCACCATGAAAGCAGACATTTCTTTCATTTCTAAACATGTAACAAGGGTATAGTTTCTACCATGCAATGCTCTAGGACCTGGCATTTCAGAAAAAAAAAAAACAAATTTCTTTCCCTCATGGTACTTAAATTGGAGGAGCACTACAATTAACAAATTAAAGAAAAGAGAAAAGAGAGAAAGGTGTGGAGAGAGGAAGGAATAAGAACTCCAAAGAAATCACGGGATATATGTGTATATGTATGTGAGCCGTGGCCTTTACATACGGTAAATAAAATTTTGTGGGAGGCCTTGGATCTGCACTGAGCACCTGCACAGGACTCAACGCAGAAAACCGGTGATACAGAGTTAACCCCAGTAAAGGTTTGGCTGGTTGCAGAACGCCCTGTAGCCACTTAACTAATTAAGTTGCAAACAACGAACTAGTTAAGCTGTAACAAACTGACTTGCTGATTGACTAGACTGTAGCCTGTTAACTTGTTTTTTAAGCCTCAGCACACCTATAAATACTGATCTGATTGGTCTGATCTGATTGGTTTGATTTCTCAGCTACTGCTCTAGTCCCAGGAGTTGCCCAAGTCCCGAATAAATTCTGTCTTGCTCAAACTTTTAAAATTTAATTCACCTAAGGAATTTTCCTTTTAACAGTTTTCATGTAGTTGGCAAGAACCAAAGTTGAACTCCAATAGCCCAGGAGCAACCAGGCCTAGATACTAGAAGTCTATCCTGTTCCTGTCTTGCTGCATCTGGGAATTATAGGTAAGTTCTCTCTTAGGTTCCAAAGCTCTGAGGATTTGTGAGTTCATCTGTCTGAGTTTGAGTAAAATTTGATCCAGACTGGTTTGTCAGTTGTGACAGAAATAGGGCTGGATTCTGTAAGAAAGTCTCAGGTGTCTGACTAGTTGTTCTGGTTTTGTGTCTAGATGTCCCCTCAAAGCCTCATGTAGTCATAGGTGAAGCTTTTTCAGAGGTGGCTGGATCTAGAGTGTGTGAGGCTGGGACTGATTCACGGTGCAATGCTATGCTCAAGGGCACTAGGATTACGGGTGTGAGTGCTACCCACCCTAAGTAGCCTGGATAAGATACAACTACAACGGATAGAAAGAGCTGTGGTCATCCCTTGTTGCTTTTTCTACCTTGAGCCCACCATGAGCTGTTTCTCCTCTGCAAGGCCTGCCTGCCAGCCACCTTGCCTGGGAGGCAGCTACTTATGGACTGAAAGCTCTGTAAACCTTTTCTCCTTTAACTTTAAGTGTCGGGTATTTTGTCTCAGCAAGGAGAAAAGTAACAATCAATGAAAAAAAAAAAGGTAGAATCAATGAAATTAGCACATATAGCCTTTTAAAAGGTTAAATGAGGAGAGAAAAAGAGTTAGTTGCAGAAACTGAGCTTTAAATGATGAGGGTCTGCTTCTCAGCTAACTTTGTGCTTCTCTCAAGATTTTAAGCACAGAATATATAAGAATATATGGTATCCACAGCTAGCCAGGAAGGTGGTTTGTCCTTTGCACCTAAACTCAGTCATTTAGTTCAAACTCCACAGGATAGGTTGGAAAGCAGCCTATTTTTATTTTGAACCTTTTTTACTAAAGGAAATTTATATTTGTGGGGAGTCTTCATTTAGAGGGATTTCCCTCTCTGCACAGAGCAGAACTGACATTGGAGCCCCTTAAAATGAAAGTATCTTCTGTCTGTCTAAGAAGTCTCACTGGGCCACTTGTTTTAAGGAGGACTTCTACTTTGAGGAGGTTTTGGTTTTGTTTCATTTTGGTGTCTAGGTAGATGATAGTATTTAGGCTAGAAATCTGATTTTGAGCAGGTCAGTCAAGGAAAAGGCAAAGTCCCTTCAATTTCTCTGCTGACATTAATAAACTGGTTAGGGATAAAGGAAGCATTTTCAAAGTCAATGGTTTTTGAAGCACATGGATGGGCCCATAGGAGAATAAATGATGCTTTGGGACAAGGTCTTGCTAGGTGTACTCAAATGATATGTCTGAGAGTTAATATTTAGAGGACTGATTAAAAACAGAACCTCCAGGGCCAGGGATTTAGCTTAGTGGTTCCACTGCCTGCCTTGCAAGCACAAGGTCCTGAGTTTGATTGCTAGTACCGGAAAAAAAAAAATGCTAAAAACAGAACTTCTAAATGAACTCACCTGTCAAGTTATGGAGAGGAACTTGGCCTTACATTTTGTTGTTTTGTTCAAAGGCCTTCAAATTAGGCTAAAGCAAAAATATTTTGGGACAGTATTTCCTGAACTCCTTTGATGGCTAATTTTGTTGGAAGAACAAATCAAACATGATTGGTAAGGGTGAGTAAATTAGGTGCATATAAGTCCATGAAAGTTTACAGATGAGCTGGTCTGGAATCTGAGTCATGTTAAATGAATTAAGTGCTAGATACATATTAAATGGCTGAGTCATTAAGTTAAAATACTAAACCCTGTTCCTTAACCAATATGATGTTTGCTCTATGTTGGAGGGGAGAGTGGGAAGTTAGGGTGATTTTGGCAAGTGGGAGATTTCCCTATTTATTGATTGGGGGTAGGCTGCTAGAAATGGTTCTAAAGAGAAAAGTTGTTCACTGCTTTCATTGTGAAAATGTGTAATGTCTTGATTAATCTGCAAACACTGAGTAATGAAATGAGTTTATTTAACACATTTTACTACCTATGTGTCACACATTATTCTAGGGCCAGAGATCTAATGAAAAATTAGTTGTTTAAAACAAGTTGTAGTTGCATCTCTCGTGGAGTGTCATAGGAGAAACAGATGCATGCATAATGAAAGAATATACATAAAAAAATTATAGCAGGTGCTATGAAGGAAAAGATTTGTCCACTGATTTTTACCTGGTGGCTGCAAAGAGACAAATCATTGAGTTGAACTCCATGTCATTTATTGTCACTTACCTAGTACCAGACAGCACTGGTCTCACAGTTCAGTGTTTGATAATGAACAAATATTGCTAGTGAAAAATCTTATTTTCAAACAGTATAGAGAACCTAGGCGTTTGGAGTAACAAGAGAAGGGTTATAGTATGAAGAAATATGTTTCTAAAAATTGTGAAACGGTGTTCAAGTGTCAATATAGGACAGTTCAAAATTGTCTATTTGGTTGTCCTTCAAAATTAAGTTTATTAACAGTTTTTAAAAATCCTATTATATGGTAATTGCAAATAGAAATGACTTTCTTATGCAAGAAAATTAAGATCTGGTATTAAAGGTATGTCTTTAAGGGGAAAAGTAAATTTTTGACTTAGAGTAGAAAGACTGGTTATTTTAAAATGAGAGAAGAAAAGTATATGACAAACAATTTAAGGACTATAAGAGTTGTAGTAAATCTTGTGAAAGGAATTTTGTGATCTAGCTGGCTAAAATTAGAAAATAATTAATAAGACTTTCTGATAACTGAGTCTTAATACCAAAGGTATAAATATGCAAAATTAGAGCTGCTTACCTATGTTCAAATGAGGTTTACTTGAAGAATTGATCTGCTCTTAATAAAAACCAGAGTTTTGTTATGTCTTTAATTTAGGAAAACTGAGCCCTCACTATTGAAGAGCTGCGGTGTTTTCCCCCTTATAACTATCTGGTTTTCTTTATTTGCTTTTCAAGTCTCTTGGTTTTCATTTTGGTTTGATTAATGATTATTTTGTAGTGACCTGTGATTTTTTTTTTTAGACTAAGTTTTTAGTTTTTGATATGACAGTTTTCCCCAAATCAAATCCTATTAATTTTTTGACCTTAAACTGACTTTGGGATGCTCCAGAAGAGCCTCAAGAGCATCTGATAGGGAGATGTTAACTGTTTGATATAGAACATATTATCATAAGTGATACTCTGACCTTACACCAATTTAGGAAAGTTTATTTTTATGCATAATATTTGCATGAATCTGTGAACATGCTCTTTGCATGTATGAAATCTAAAAGTCCGGTAGTCCTGATATAATGCTGTCAGTCATAATTCTAGTTATTAAGATGCTGTATGAAACAGAAACAACTGAGTCCTGTCAGTTGTCATTATAATGAACTATCAGATCTTTAATCATGGCTACTTCAAGTCTTGTCATTTCATAGACTGTTAATGGGTGAGTCTGGCCTTGAAGTGTTTCGTTTTCAAGGAGACTCATGAAAAGGACTCTGACTGAGCTCAGGTTTTTGATGACTGAGACTGTATCATTGGACCATGTGAGAATTTCCAGAACTCTAGTGGAGAGATTGATTACTCATAAAATGCTACTCTATCATCAAGCAGAACAGGGAAATTGAGAATCAGGGAAATGCTCAAACAGATTCTTTTGCTGGGTCAATCAGTGCTGAGATTGCCAAGATATGTAATTTGAATGACTTCTTTCAGGTTAAACAATAATAATTCTTAACTTAAATTTCCCTTTGTGCCTGCTTTTTTCACTTAACAGAGACTAAGCTAGGAACTAGATTTCCAGACACTTGTTCTCACTCCATATCCTACTTTATCCAGCTTGTGGGCTGCTAGATTACTTACTAGTTGAATCTGAAGGAAAGAATGAATCTACGTAGTTGAATCTAGGAAGGAATGTGAGCAGCTATTAATACTTTGTGTTGCATATGGATAAATACATGGTGTGTTGTAGGAACTCAGTTTCAAGAAAATTAACAAACAGGCTATTTGGTTAAAATGGATGGACTCCTTAATCTGCATTTTTTTTCTTTATTCATATGACTTATAGCAGTTGATTTAGATCACAGTGGTGGTGAACCTGTGACATGCATGCCACAGCAGGCATGCAGAGACCTCTCTGTTGGCAGGAGAGAGCCAAGTTACCCCAGCAGCTTAACATTGGATAACAGGTGTTTTTTCTAAAGTAGAACCTCAGTATTCAGGTTTAATTGCTGTGTTGGCACTTTGTGATAAATAAGTGTTTTGGGTTGCAGTGTGGGCACTAGGTCTTTAAAAGGTTCAAAATCATTGGTGTAGGAGGACCCTGGATACCGAGTATGCTTCACACTCTTGGTATTGTCCTCATAGAAGTCATAGTAGCATTCTTGCTGGTGCACTGTGTTCTCCCAGTCTTAAATATTTGTGCAGCCATCTGCTGAATCTAAATGGTCTGTTTCCACTGGAATGACAACTCATGCATGATCATGAGGACCTTATAACCTACGGGTGATGTATGGTACCAGAAACACAGGATGACAGTGACAGAGTGGAACTGATGCTCTGAGTTTTGGTGGGAGAATGACCAAAAGAGTGGAGTTTTTGATGCATTTTGTAGGACGTGTATTTGGACTGGACACCTACACTGGGTTCAACAGACTAAACCAATCCAGAATTTAATCCCAGTGACTGAATTTTGGCTGTGCCCATTAACTGATAGGCTATAAACAACTACAGTGGTATTCTACTGATGGGTTGACTAGGCTATTGTTAATTGTTTTCTGTGCCTCATTTTTTTCTTCTAAAAGTCTATCTGATCATATTGGAGATCTCAGAACCTACTCTGGGGGTTGTAACTGCCTGATTTGCAGTTGTTTTGTTTTTCTTTGCTCAAATAAACTCTCCAAAATTGGTGTAAGGAATTTTCCTTTTCACACATTATCACAACTCTAGCTCAGAGAAACATACAAATGAAAGCACTTGATTTTGAAAGTCGGAAGCCTATCATAACTCAGGAGTCTGAGTTATTTCTCTGGGGCATAACAATGCTGGTCTCTGCTGTGTTTCTGAGTGTAACATGGAAGCAATATCCCCCTCCAATTGTTATACTTGCTCCTCTTCTAGAGTCATAACTGATACTATCATGAACAATTCTGGAAAGTCATGCAATACTTGTTTAATCTAAGTATTTACTAAGCTTATTTTGATATGGGAAGCTTTTCCTGTCCCACGTATGAAACTCTTACTTTGTATTCTAATAGTTATCACATCGGTATGATGACTTGCGGAAGAGGCGTCATTAAAAAGAAAGCATTATTCACCTGATCATGAACTCTAGTAAGAAACAGCCAAAAGATGGCATAAGAGTAACATCTACTTGCTGCAAATTTATGCATAAAGTGTGGATCTGTTCAGTTTATGAAGATTGATCTCTGTTAGTGCTGGGGGTGGAGAGATGAGTAAGGTGCAATATTTTGCTTTCAAGATGCAGTATAATGAGTATTTGTGTATCAATTGAAATTTATAATTCTGTATTACTTGCCACAATTGAGAGAAAAGTCCAAGAGAGCAGGAAAGCAAAGATCACCTGGCTAAGCCTGGAGGAGACATGGGGTGGGAGTGCGACTTCCTGGAGAAATAACAGAAATCACACATACAGCACTTATTAGAGAATAATCTATGATAGCCCATGATCAAGAACTGGATCACGTAGTTCAGATGACACAGGCTACAGAAGTTTAGAAGCTGGAGAAAAGGTGAAGAGGGTACTTGGATAGCAAAGTGTTTCTACTGAACTAGGGGAACACTAGTGGGATCCTAAAAGAAGTAGCACTGATAACTAGCTGTAACTTTCTGTACCAATGTTGACACTCATTGATTGATAAGGAAGGGTCTTGTCTGTGACATACACCATGCCAAATGCACAAGGCCTTGTCAGCCCTTCCCAGCAGTCCTTTAAGGCAGCTATCATGGTTGAGTTCTAAAGATGGAAATAGAAGCCTTGAGTTCTCCCAATTTTAGGGGAAAGTGCTGGGGGTTTTGATTAAACTTGACCCTGACATTTGTGGTCTTCATCATGGTGCTGATTACATTATTTGAACCCAACAGTATCAGGAGAGCTGTCTCTGAGTGTATTTTGCATTCTATGAAAGATAAGTAATATTCTTTATGCATAAAGTCTTTTTTGAGGTAACTATGTTTCATTCCCTTTAGATTCTTAATATATAAAATTTTATGATAAAAATGTACAAAATATCGCATGTCAATTCTACAAAAGAAATTATTTTGTGTTCAGTTCATCACACTTATAAAATCTCAGTTGCTACTACCTTTCTGAAAAATGAACATTAAATCTAGACCTCAATTTTTCCTCATAAAGAAGAGAACACATAGGAAGGATAAAAATGAGTATGACTTAAAGACATCCTTTAGTTAGGATCAAAGTTACTGTGATATTAGTATTATTGGTATTTCTGGATTATCTGCTCCTGGAAAAATTGAGATTCTATCACTAAGTTCTAAGTTGTGTGTCCACTGGGATTTTTTTTTTATGTCCCTAAATTTGCCTGACAAAGGAGATGTCTCTTTCATCTAATGTCTCTAGCTGAAAGAAACTTGATTTGGATTTTCTTTTTCATGTTAAGAAATGAATACTTTTAAGTTTTATATCTCACTGCCCAAAAGTACTTTTTAAAATTGTACTTCTCACAAAAGTTAAAAATGTTAAATACATATTTTTCTAAAATTCTTAGGATAATTTGGGGCTGGATGTGCTAATACTGTTTGAATCTTTCGTTAGGAGACACAGGACAGGCATGGTTAAAGTATTCTGTATAAACATGGGACAAACTAGAATATAAATTGTCTTTTAATATGATGTAGACATAATAGATCAGCAATACCTGCAAGAAATTACCCTGGGAAGGTTTTAACTTGTCTCCAGAGTTTGTTTCCTGACCTGTAATAATAAGATGTATGACAATTCATAAAGAAAAAACTTTCTGCCTCTAACTCAAACTTGGGCTCCTTTCTCAGGAATGTCTTCTCTTGTGGTCCTGTTAAGTGTAAGTGGTTTTCTCTCCAAGCAGGCACTCCAGGATCAGCTCTATAGTGTGCCTTGTAGCAGCTCACTGTCATTTCCAAACCATCTCCTATCATTGATTTGGCAAACAAATGAACATCTGAGTCCCACAACCTTTAGTCTCTCTGATTCTCAAATGCTTTCCCATTGCTTTCACCCTTCTTCCTCTTATTTTCTCCTCGAGACTTGAGACTTCAGCGTCCACCTGGATAATCCTTCTAGTAACCTGGGCTCTTAGTTCTTTGACTTCCTTACTTTAAGACTGTTCTACCCCAGACTTTCAGCCTGTCTCCTATTGTATAACTGTTGACTAGAGTTGCTGACTAAAAATAACTATTTTTTCAGACTTCTCCACCCCCCTCCATCACCTGATCATGGTCAGTTTCTTTCCCACTTCTCAGTATTTGACCCCAATTCTTGCCTCAAAGAATTGAGGTCATCCCATGAACAATGCTTTCAACCTCCCGACCCTGAATCTCTAGACCCACCTGTCCTTCCTTCTTTTCTTATCCTTACTTTCCCCTTCTTGGGGACTTTACAGGAACTATAGATTGTCTTTCTCTTTCTCTTTTGTCAATCTTTGTTGAAGTCAGGTTCTTTCCATCCGCATGTAAACATGTCTAGTCACTCTATATTAAACACAAAGAAATAATCATTTCCCCCAAATCCCTTTCCTAATATTATTTCCACCTCCACTTGTCTTCCTTTTATAGTCTGCCATTTTTAAGAAATTTCTTAATTCCCTCTATTTCCTTACCCCCTACTTCTCACCTCACTCCAAAACTACTAATAATCATAGCAAGCTCTATATTACTAGCTAGATAAAATGACCAATACATACCATGTTTCTAAATCCAGGGGGGCATCTTTCCGCTCACCATGATTGGACTTCTTATTTCTTGCTGTTGACTCTCCACTCCTTCCTCTCTAGGACCATACTTTTTGTTTTCTGACATGACTCCTTTCTGATATTTCTCAAACATCTATGTCTACTCTCTTTGTATTATTAAATATTAGAACCTAGCCAAGGTTTAATCTTAGGCACTAATACTTTTCACTCTTGTACTCATTTTATTTTATATTTTCTGTCTAGGCTGTCTCGTCCAAGCCCATGGATTCTGTTTATTCATGACCGTTAAGATGAATATTTAACTTTACTTCGCAAACAAAGATCTGACTGGCTACCTGTCATCTTTGCTTGAATCCTACTAGGTACCTTGATCTCAGTACATTCCAAATGTTCAGTTTAGTCCCATTCTGCTTTCTTCCATCTCAGTTATAAACATCCCCATCCATCAGTTCAGTAATTCAGAAACCTAAGAGCCAAGTTTGACTTTTTCTCATTGATATATTTAATCTATTAAACTTTCAACTTGCAAGTCTCCATGTCTCTTTCTATTTCCCCATAACTTTAGTCTAAGTGGCCATCATTTTTCATTTGTCTTTGCTATGTAGTCTGCCAGATCTTTTCAGAATGGAAATTGACTGTGCCTCCTGCTTGCTCTTAGGTTGAAGACCAAAATCTTTAACATGGCCCTTATGTATATTCATGGAGTACTTGACTGATTCATTTCACTAAGAAAAGTATTCAATGAAAACACTTTTCACACCACCATGGATACAGTGGTGAGCAAAACAAAGCCTCTGCCCTCATGGAGCAATGGAATATCTATACAACAACAAGAGATCAACAATTGATGTATTAAAAAGTATATTTTTCATGATAATATTATAAGTAGCATAAGAAGTTAAGTAGTGTAGGGAACAGGGAAAGGGGACATTACTAGAACCTCTGCATCACATCCTAGTCTTCTGCTAGCCACAACAGCACAAGGTGAATTTATTAATATATAGACAGAAATGAGTCTTAGAGACGAAATTGAGCTTTGGCCTGATCAATGCTACTCTGAGCAGCAAAGACCCCAGACCCTGAGCTTACCACATCTTTATTCAGAACATTGCCAGAAACAAAAGTAGCAAATGACTCACAGGGCCACAGGCATGATCCTAAAACAATGAGGAACTATGCAGATGAAAATTTGATTCCTCCCAGGATGTCTCCAGCTGGTGTAGTCCTACCTTGGAGCATCACAGCATCACCAGACCATTGAGATATAGCTGTGACTGGAGGTGAAAATGGAGTTATGTCTTGATATGCCATAGATGGCCTGTAGACACGAAAACTAGGCCCTAATCATGATTTAATTATGAAATGATTTTTCCCCAAAACCATGTAGAACTGCTCCTGATAAAGTAATAGCTTTAAAAAGGTTAGTTCTTTGCTATAGACATTCTTTCCTGATGCCTAATGATACTCCAAGCCTTTACATGTGTCTTTCATTCCTCCTGTTCCACTTCCTCCTCCTCTTGCTCCTCCACAGCCTTCTGTACTCTTCTGACTCTTCCTTAGTGCTCTGAAGGCTCTTCTCTTGCTTCTTTCACTGAACCTACTTGTCTCTTAATCTTCTGATCCAGGCTAATCTCATTTCCTATGGTAGCACCTTTCTGGCCCCCTAGACCAATCAAAATCTGGTCTTTTAAAGGATCAGGTCTTTGTCTTTATGTTGTCAACTGAGTTTGGTGTTCGGTGTTGGATATGGGTGGATTTACACCTTCAGTGATATAGTTACTGTTACTCATATTAATACTAAAATAAAGTGTTTTAAAACTTATTTTTCCTAAGCATTAGTCTCCATTGATAAATCATGTTCATTACAAATCTAATTATTTTCTCATAAAAACAGAGTAGCAAGTTTGTTACTTAATGGAATAGTTATAAATTTAACAAATTGAAGTTCTCCCTTACATTTAACTAACTTTCTTAGTATGTTATTAGATGTTTTAAAGTACTGTATAACCACAAATGTAAGGCTCTAATTCTCCCAGGGGACAGTTGTAGGCAGATCTATACCCTAAACATAAAATTTTTAGGCTTTTAATCACTACTTTCAAAATTAACCTCAACTTTTGGATATAATGGGTCAGACTACCAAATCAACAGTCTTTACCTAAAGATAATCAAGTTATGTACATAAATATAATCAAGTTATGTACACGTCTTAAAAATCACAAGTATGCTACCAACTAAATGTTTAAATTCCGTTACATCCAATGAATCAGATGAGTTTAACCACTTCCCATACCTTAGGTTAACTTTTATTTACCCATATGCCTCAAACCTGGGTGCTCTCAGTCTTTGGGGCTGGTAAGTGGGGACTGAGGTAGACAGAGTCCACAAGCTGATGACATCCTGCCAGGAGGAGCCTTGTGGAGCGTTCCAAATCCCTTCAGTTAGTGACCCTGTATTCCTTTGAAATACTGTTTGTTCCATGATATTGTAAAGTTTGGAATCACTGTCATCAGTAACACACATGTGAAAACTACGATTGCAAAACGTTGCAAAGCAAAAAAACATAATTGGTACCTGGGTGTATTTTATGGATTTTACCAACTCTGGGCTTATATTCAAATTTCCCAGGAAGCAATGATACTTCCTCAATGAGGAGAGAAGATTTCCTCTCTAAGCAGCTGACATCACTGGTCTGAGATATAAGCTATTGATGAATTTGGCTACACATCCAGAATAATTCTACCTGAGCCATGGATTTAAAAGTGGAGCTCTATTTCATAATCAGTCTCTGTCTCGGTTCCCAGTTCTTTATCTGGACCCTCTCACAACTGCACTGCTTCATTTTTGAGTTGGTTCTGTTCACCCTATCTACTCTGAAACTGACCCTTTTCCTATCACCTGGAAAATTCTTTCATTCTTTACATTTTAGTTTCTTCTTTCTCTCTTGCCAACATTATTCTACAGCATTGTTTTTTAAATATAGCCCTAGCACAATTTTAACTTTGTAGTTATATCTTTGATGACCTAATTATCTGTCTCCCTCACTAGACTGAATTCCATTAGGCCAGACTGTGTCTGCCTTTTGTTCACCCTCTTTATTGTATGGTATAAGATGGCTAGGTAGTAAATGTACCATTGAGGAAATGAATAAATAACTGTTTCCAGAAGGTGTGGTACACATTAAAATATAAGAGAACTGCATGTAATGGGCTTTCAGGCAATTACATTTTACTGGTCTTCAAATATGGGGCTACCTTATAATTTAACAATTATTATATAGGTAATACGTGGGTATTACATCAAGAGGCTTTATCCCCTGAAAAAAACTTGACCACCCCAGATATCTAATTGCAACTCAGGAATGAGCAAGATACCAAATCAATGTATCAGTATAGATATGCTGAAAATCAAGTATACAGTATACTCTAGAAGGATTGGGTAGCTTGCTCTTATCTCAAACCAATAGATATTCACTGGCATTAGATATGCTAGAAAACTCTAAAGAAGGCACACAAGGACACCTGTCAGGTTACTGAGGAGACTACTACGGAAATAATACCCAGCTTCTAGTAAGCCTTTGGAGAAAAAGGCATATGGCTTAAAACCCAGAAGAGCTAGAAATCACAGGATACTCTGCCTGCTTCTTCTTTTCTTCCACCAGCCAGCTCCTTTCTTTATTTGCTCCTCTTGCAATTGTCCTGGTCTTTGCTTGAGGCTCAGCCCCTCCAGTTCTTCCTTGGTCCCTCCATTCTGGCCCTCATATAGGCATAGAAATCTCTTCCCTGGGCTCCCATAGAACCCTACTCCCATATCATTTCCTCCTTACCTACCTGTTTATACCCTTATTCCTTGTAGATTGTGTGATAGTGAGGTATGGTTTACTATTAAAAAAAAAAACAACAAAAAAGTAGCCATTGTTTATAGTGCCTACGTGGAACCAGGACAATAGCAGCTATTAAACAACTTAAGAATGTTCACCCTATCTACACTGAAACTAACCCTTTTCCTATCACCTGGAAAATTCTAGAGTGAATAGATTGTTCTGATCCCTTGATGAGACAGCCACTTTTTTTCTTTTAAGACAGTATCTCATTATATATCCCAGGCTGGCCTTGAACTTGGGATCCTCCTGCCTCAGCTTCACAAGTTCTGGGATTATAGGTATACATTACCACACCTGACTTAGGTAGCTACTTTTCAATTATCACTGGCCTTCACATGATGAGATGGTATCCTGAAAGAGGGGTACAGGTCAAAAAAGGAACACATGAGGTTCCCTTACAAGGTGGTAAACTGGTGTTTGGCTTATCAGTTTCCAGATGTTTAATACACATGAGTCTATTTCTGAGAGAGAAGTCAGGGATGGCCAGGACCCACCAGATAGTAAACTTCCCATCTCATCAGCAATTCTTTCAGGTTAACTCCCCTCACCTGCATCTTTCTGACCCCAAGATTTCCTTTTGTAACATTCATACATTGGAGGGAAGATGATTCAAGAGTGAATCTGAAGGCAATTTTATACCAAACAAAATGAGCAGGCAAGTGATAAAAAGCAGCTTACACAAAGACTGCATTCATCAGAGGGGCCCTGATGTGTTAGATTTTTATTCAATTTAGTATCTGTGTAGCTATTTAGTTCTTGAATGGTATGATCTAAATTTATTCTACATTGAATCTGTAAAGAGTTTAACCTATGATGAAAAAACAGCTTGTCTTACCGGTTTCATCCCAGGAACCTATTTTCAACTCAGAAGAAATATCATACAGGGCTTTATTTTCCTCTTCAGTTAGAAGCCTTGGGGTTTACTGAAAATGAAACTTAAAAAACAGAGGTGGGAGATATATGGAAGGGGCTCACTGCCGTCTGGGGAGGGCAGTGTGCCTGAAGGAGGGAGCGTTTTCCACTAGGGGCCAAGCCCTTGTCTCTTCATCACTTTATTCTGAGCTTAGCATCCATACTGTTCCTCTGACAACAATAGAAATAATGTATCCGTCTACAGAGCCCATTTAAAGAATTTCCTGCTGTATTTATTTCAAGTATAGGTGTGTTATTTCAATCTTTAGTTATGACTTGAGTAGCTGCTACTGTTATTACATGTTTTCAAATGCAAGACTGTGCTAAAATCTTGCTGTCCATTTAATCCCATTTAATCTTATAATGACCCAGCATTTGTATGATTCAGCACTTATCCCATCACCTTCCAAGGCCTAGAGAAGTTAAATGACTTCTCCAAATCCATAGGAAAAGAACTGGCAGTGCCAAGACTTATATCCATGTCTGTCTGACTCAAAAGTTGATGTTATTTTTTTCATCTATGGTGGTCCAGCTTCCACAAAAGCAAGTCTGGTTCCAACCATAGTGGCCACCGTCTCTGACCTGTCCCAGGCCATACTCTGTCATGGTTCCTGTAGCTCTGTGAAGCCACAATATCCAAACTCACCAGTGATAACAGTAATCATGATAGGGATAGCTATGATATCTATTCATGTATCTATATCTATTCCTAGGTGATCTGAGACAAGAATTGCAAATGAATCAGGAAAATGAAGTCTTGTCTTTTCTGCTTTCCTTGTTAAGGGTTAGGAGCAATTTGAGGAAGGAAGACATAAATGAGACAATATGATGTTCAGAATGAAGTACAGTAACGAATGCTGCCAATGCCAATAACACTGTATAAATGTACCATTACATATAATATGTAGTGAACACTGACATAAGGCCAATAATTTGTATTCAGTACAAATCAAGCAGGTAGCATTTCCTAAAAAGGAACCCAATCATATAAAATCAGTATTTATAATTTAAGATCTTATTTCCTTAAAAACTTGCAGAAAAAAACTTGCTAGAGTGTTTAGTTTATTCTGTAGAAAATTCTCTCTTTCTTTCCTTTCTCTTAGGCTTCTATCAAGGTTCTCATATCAAAATATAACTGAAGACAAATGGTGATGACCACAAAGTGGCATAGATCCAAACTGGCTTCCCTCAGAGCCAGGCCCAAAATCATCCCTCTTACAAGCAGGGAGTTTTGCAGGGCAACCCTCATGCTACTGATCTGGCAATGCTTGGTCTTACACAGCAGAGATCTGCAGAGGAGTCTCTTTTTGTTTAGGCAAGAAGATGTTGCCAAATCATTGCCAGAGCATAATTCTGCCCCAGTCCCCAATGAAGATTTGGGAGAGGGGAAAAAATGGTTGCTGAATAATAGGCAGGTTTTTTTTTTTTTTTTTTGGTACCGGGGATTGAACTTGGGTCCTTGCGCCTGCAAGGCAGGTGACGGAACCACTGGGCTAAATCCCCGGCCCAATAGGCAGGTTTTTATTCAGCAAGATGTTTTGCATGTGTCTTGAAAAAGGCATCTTAGGATATCTAAGAAAGCAGAATGCTCTTCTTTTGGGTTTAGGATGGTTGAGTTAACTTGACAGGGCTAAGACATGCCCAGATAGCTGATAACACATTACTGCTTGGTGGGTTGTCCATGTGTATTTCTGAAAGAGATTAGCATTTGAGTTGGTAGCCCAAGTAAAGCAGACTGAGTGGCATCATCCAGTCCATTTAGGTCCTGAAGAGAAAGCACCTACAGAGGAAGGGTGGATTTGCTTCCTGTTTGAGCTGGGACATCTGTCTTCTCTGCCATTGGACATTGGCACTCTTGGCTTCTGGATCCTCAAAAGTAGGACTGAATTATTACACTGGTTCTCCAGCTTGCAGAGAGCAGATTGAGGGGTCCTTAGTGTTCATATAACCTTGTGAGCAAATTCCCATATTAAATCGGTGTGATTCTGTCTGTCTGTCTCTGTGTGTATTTGTCTCTCTGTGTCTGTCTCTCTCTCTGTGTGTCTCTGTCCTGTCTGTCTGTGTCTCCCTCTCTGTCTCTGTCTATCTCTCCCTTTCTTCCTCCCTCCCTCCCAACCTCCCTGCCTCTCTCGGTGTGTGGGTATATGTTCTATCTCTCTGGAGAGCCCTGGCTAATAAGGTTTTCTAAAACCAACCTTGCAGACAAGGTCAACTGAAGTTCGGTGCTGCTTTTTCCAGGTCTGTGTGCTTTCAGAATAGCCAGTGTTTCCCTCTCTTCCACCACCCTCCATGACTTACCTTTTCTTCTCAAACTTCCAAGAGAATTTGCCTGATATGACATATGATATAATAATTCACATTTCACTCTGGACCTCCTATGTCCAGGCTCCATATTAAGCATTTTTATAGAGGCTACTTGAGGTCAGGTTTTTTGTTAGGCCCATATAGACAAGGGAAACTAAAGGTGAGCAGTTCTTAGTAACTTTTCCAAGAATCCAGGTCTGACTTCAACATCCTAGACTTTACCTTAAAAATGAATAAACTTACACTGGACTAGAGTGCCTACTATGTATGTGCTAGATACTGTAGATCCTGGTGATATATGAGGAGAGGAAAACAGAATTCCTGCTTGTGGGGATATCTTTGGGGAGTGGGGGGAACCACAATCAAATAAACAAAATGTACTATCAGAGAATGATCATTGTATGAAGACTATGGTTCCACAGTGATAGAGGCATGGGTGTATATGTCCAGAAAAATAGATACATACCATACCATCTCTAGGTGGTCAAATTTTTCCTTTCCTTTCCTGTCCTTCTGGAGGTTGAACCCAAGGACTTCACACTGAACTGTATCCCCAGCTGTTTATATATATATTTTAAATTTTGAGACAGTGTCTCCCTAAGTTGCTAAATTGCCCAGGCCAGGCTTGAACTTATCCTCCTGCCTCATCATTTGGGTGCTGGAAACTGTGTGCCACCATGCCTGGCTTTATTATCTTTTACTTTTTAGAAAGAATCCATATATTTTAGCAGCTTTATATTACCGATATCATATTAGACACAATAGAATTAAAAACAGAATTTAATCTTAGAAAGTTCTGACCAACTGCATGTGGTTTAGGCACTCTTCTCATACATGGTTTCATTTCAGTTCTTTATTTTGGAAAAGAATAGTGATTCTTTTCTTCCTCAGCTCTACCAACATTTGAAATATTCTTTGCTAGGAAACTTGTGGGCCTTCTATCATCCAAGCCTTTCTGAGTTCATGCTTATCTGGGCTTCTGGGAGCTGGCTGCTCATCTGAATCTCTTGGGGAGCCAGGGCTACACCCCCAGACTCTGTACAGCAGAAGCCCTGGGAAGCAGTCTAGGGCTCTGTGTAGAAGTCCCTCAGGTAACTGTCAGGCATCCAGGGGTGAGAAGCCTGAGACAGCGAGTTCTTTCCCCTGTTCCTCAGAGCCCAGACACATTTCCTGTGAGCAGCCAAGGTGGAGAGTGGCTCAGGGCACCCTCAGCCCCCGCTTCCTCTCTGTCACACTGGGTTTGGGATGCGCCAGAGCAGGTGGCCAGAGACAGGTAGAGATGACCAATCCTGAGCCCTCAGCCGCCTGGCTCTCCCAGCCCCTCCTTCCCGACCTACTTACTCTGAGCTCACAATGGGAGGGACCAGGGACTGGAAACAACAGAAATATTTAACAAAAGCAGAGCACTATGCAGGTGGAAGGCTAAGTACACATTCTAGCCCCTCCAGACTTTCCGCTGTTCCGGTGCCCACATGCCCCGCCCTCTGTCAGTTTTGCATCTTTGCCCTGCTGTCTGCTCAGACTGAAATGTCCTGTGATGTCAACTCTCCTTTTCTCTGGGGGCTGAATTCCCCTCCCTGAAGATGAACCTCACCCCAGAGTGAATCCCTTCTCCCCATCCCTTGGCACCCTCAGAAAGTGTTCACACCTTCAATTCGGGACTCAGCACATTTCGTTGCTGGGAAACCTGTCCTTGTCCAGGCCCCAATCCTCCAGGGCAGCACTTTGTCTTTGCTCATCACACACAGCACCCCCTGTGCATCCCAGGATGACTGATACCTGACAAATAGACAAGCTCAGGCCTGGATTTCTATAGAACCAGGTTCAACCCCAGCTCTGCCCCTTTTTGGCTAATTAAATGGGAAACCATGATGCATGTGGCCACTCCCTCCAGAAACAGGCTAGAAATGCAAGATCTTAGGGCCCAGCCCACCACAGGATCTGCATTTAGTAAGGTCTTCAGTGATTCAGAGGCATCTGAGAAGCATCAGTGGTCTCTAGCTGTGAAATGTAAATAACTGCCAATTTACAGCATTGTTGTGAGGCTTGAGTGGAGTTGCACTCAGTGTCCACTGCAGGACAGAGCACATTCGAGCTCTTTCTGCTGCTTTTGCTCAATGAATATGTCTCTAGGAGGGAACAGATCTGCAGTAGCTCACATCAAGGGGTTGAGGTCTGCCCCAGTGAGGCTTGGGTGCTATAGTAAAGTAGGTTTAGCAGCCTCTCCGCAGAGGAGAGGAAGGGAGGAAATGGCAGACTCACTATGGCTCAAAGTTTGGTAGAGACTGTGGTCTCTGTTCTGTTGGTGAAGGGGTCTAGACTCCACAGAGAACAGGTGTATTCTGACCCGTAATTCTTGGGTTTCTTGAGCCAGCCTGCCAGTGAAGGGTAGTGAGATTGAAGCCCACCTAGATTTCCTTCATGTTATGGAGCCTGTTGTTTGAATTGGATAAAATTCTCTTTTAAGATCTCAGAACTGCAAGCTCATGCACAATGAAACTGGAACAGGAAGTAGGGCTGTTTGGTTTGGGCATCTTTGTATGAATTAAACATTATGCCAACTCGAAATTCCATCCAACACATGGACCGTACTATGTATGTGTGGACTGCTTTTGGACTCCATTTCATTTTGTAACTATTATTTGAGAATCATAAGACTGCATCCCAGGATCAGTTTTCTGGGGATAGGGTGGAGGAATATCAGTACTGCAGCAACATAACTGGGTAAAAACTGCTCTGATGTAGCATGATCTTTTCTCACAGAACCCCTGACTTGGTAACTCCTGAAGAGAGGGCTCTGTGTCTACCTGGCCTGCAGGCCACTTCCTTCTGGAGCAGAGGTAGGACTGAGCCATCTCTCTGCCTATGCTAAATCTGCTCTCATCAGATGCTACCAGCCCATCAGGCCACATAACCAAGAGGAATGACACTGATTTAATGACACCAGCTCCGATTCTTAACTTTCAGGCATTGCTCCCAAACGAATTAGATCAGGGTTGTTTCATATCCACTCTCTGGAACATGATGGAAAAACTTTGCCCAGAAAGCCAAGAGAAGCCCTTGGGGATTCACCTACCTACTAGCAAAAGACTCACACATCTTCAGTGATGTGGCTTGAGCACTGAAGTTGGAAACTCTGGGCAGCAGACAGGCATTTCTGGCAGAGCTGGGGTAGGTTGTCAAAGGGGCACCAGGCTAGTTTCTGATTATATGGTGTAGATCTCCAGACACACTTAATTGAGATCAGAGTTACTAGCAAGGTAGCAGATTAGGGGCAGGAAGCCAACTGGCACTGTTAGAGCCTGCTGGACCCTGGGAGCATCTAAGTATGAGGATTTTCTTTCCAGTATCTTATAACCTAATAGAGATTAGACTCTCAGCTACAGAGTTCAGATAAATACATTTGTTTGCAAAGTGAGTCAGCGTCTGCTCCAGCCTTGATTCTCCAGTGAGAGCGTGGAGGTAGTGGAGAGTGAATGAGAACAAAAGGTACAATATTAACCTCCTGTTTCACAAGCCATTATTGAAGGTACAGCAAAAACATGCAGTGCACCACACAAACTTATAATGAATAATCTGATATCGTATGAGTGTACAACTATGAATACCGTGGTCAAGATAATTAGCATATCCACCACCCAAAAGTTCTTATGCCCCTTTGGCAACCTTCTCTCCCTTTTCTCTAGGCAACCACTTATCAGCTTTTGTCACTATAGAATGATTTGTGTCTTCTAGTATTTCACATAAATGTACTCCTATAGTATACTCTTCTGTCACCCTTCTTTCATTTAACATAAGTACTTTTAGGTTCACCTATGTTGCATGAATCAGTAGTTTCATCTTATTGCTGAATAGTGTCAGGGTAGATAGCACAATGAGTTTGTCCATTCAGCTGATGGACAATTGAGGTATATTCAAGTTTTGACAATTTAAGCTGCTATGAACTTTCATGTAAAGGTGTTGATATGGACATATTCATTTATTTTGGTATATGCTTAGGAGTAGAATAGCTGTTTCATTTGGTATATGCATATTTACCTTTGTGAGAAACTTCCAGGCTATTTTCCATAGTAACTTTATCATTTTCAACTTCAGAGGAAGTGCAGATGTCTTCAGGTTCTATTATATCATCACTAATATTTGGGATTGGTCTGACCTCTTTGCTTTTTATTTGAGCCAATCTAATAGGTGTGTAGTAAAATCTTATTTTGGTGTGACCTTACATTCTTTTAACTGACATTGAGCCACTCTTTCTGTACTTTTTTTGGGAAGATTCAGTTTTATGTTTAACATTTAGGTCTATGACTCATTTTGAGCTAATTTTTGTATATGGTAGAAAGTATTAAGCATCCCAGGGAATTTTTATATATATTTTATGCATGTGGATATCCAATTGTTCCAGCACCATTTGCTGTCAAATTCTTTTCTTTTGCATTGCCTTTGCACATTTGGCAAAAATTATCCATATGTGAAGCACTGAGCTTTTATAAGTTTTTCCAAACAGTACAGTTCTGGAGTGTATTAGTCTTTCCTGTGACTGTAATGAAATACCTAAAGTGGGCTACCTCATTAAAAAGTTTGTTTTGCCTCATAGTACTAAATTTGCAACATCTTGATGTGAAGATGGTGATGGTTTGATTGTTGGTGGTCTGGAGGCAACACAGCAACCATATGGCAGGAGATAGGAAGTGCACATCTTATCTCTTTTGGTCTCTGTCCATCTTAAGTCACCAGGCTTCAATCAAGGGGACTCCACCCTGATAACCTCACCTAATCCTAATCATCTCTCAAGCATCCCACTTCTAAACACCATAGTTGAATTAGATTTCTGCTTGCTTTATACCCCACAATGGGAATTTTAACACAAGGCCTGGGGAGGCACTCCAGCCATATCGAAAACATAGCAAGGGGCTATTAAAATAAAGTGTTTTTGAGTTCTAATAGGTACTAGACCATGAGCTTAGTGGCTGACATTCACAACAACTTACATTAGTGAACAATACTAGCAAAATTCCATTTATTGAAGACTCACCATGAGCAGGCTCTGTGCAGAGCACCTCATGTTCATGATCTCACTGATCCTCATCACAACCCTGTGGCACAGACCTATTCTTGTTCTAAATTTTCAATTATACAAACTGAGTCTGAGGGATGGTAACCTTGTCTTTGCCCAAGGTCATGCATAAACAGTAAACTAACAAGGAGCAATGTAAGACCAGAATGGCTGGTAGTCAAATTTGCCAATTCAAATTTAGATTCTGTTACTCCAAAGTGTATAATTTTCCCATTAAATCCTCTGACCCCTTATATCAACATTTGCATATAACACAAGTTTTAGATCATAGACATAGTAACAGTCAGGGAACCACAAAAGGACATTGAATAAGTTACCTTTCTGATGCTAGGAAATATACAATTTAAACCAGGAAACATTTATTTTATCTTACAATTTCAGAGATTTCTGCTCAAGGCAAAACAACATGGCAGAAGGGCATGACAGAGCAAAACTGCTCACATCATGGCAATGAGGAAGAAGAGAGAGAGAAAGAGTCTAAGAGAAGATATACCCTTCAAAGTCATGCCCCACTAATCTACTTCCTCTGACTGAGCCCCATCTCCTAAATCTCATTGAACTAACAATAGGTTAATTCACTGGTGAGCTTAGTTCCCTCACAATCCCATCACCTCTGTATTTATCTGTTAATCTAATGAAATTGACAATCAAGATTAACTGTCACACTAAAAACCATGAACACTTCTTTTATTGAAATATTGACTGTGTATAGGGGAAGTGTTGGATGACAGATTCCTTCCAGCATGAGAGGAAAATGTGATGCGTAAGTTGAAATCTCTAAGCAATTCCAGAATACTGCGTAGGTGGAGTTGTACAGCATAAGCTCCATCCCAGTAGTGTAATAGATCACCCAGTCCTAGTGGGTCAGTTCTGGGAGGACATAGGGCTATGATAATCATAAACTGCTCAAATATTTGGCAACTAGATACTGATGGCTGTGTGGAAATAGAGGCATGGAAGAGAGGGACAGATCTTAACATAACCAGAGTCTCTGCTCTCCAGTAAACATTCCCTGATGGGTCCTCACAGTGCTGGTGCGCATGCGGTAATGGGGACGGGACCTGCTTCCGGAGTTGGTCATATCCCCAAGGGCATGTGGATGAGACTTGCACTTTGCCCTAACACCATTCTCATCCCTCCCTTCACACAGTTTCATATAGGCACATTGCATCTCACGGATATACCTCCTGAATGGTACCTTCAATGTGGTTGTGCCCAGTGAATCAGGTTAGATGAACTTTATACAATTACCCTTAGCTTACATATGTCCCATGTAATATTGGAGACATACTTATAATAAAAAATTCAATTGAATCTTAAATTTAAATGGATGTCCTGTATTTAGCAACCCTACCTCTAGATAAAAGCCCAAACTTGGCCCACTATCTCCTAGATCAGGAGGTGTCAAATCTTTCCAGTCAAAGCACAGATAGGAAATATTTTACTCTTTATGGGTTATACAGTCTCAGTTGCAATTGCTTAACTATGCCATTATATTGCATTGGCAGATGTATAGAATATATAAATATTGAGTGTGACTGTGATTTAGTAAAATGTTTTATTTTACAAGAATAGGAAGCAAGCTGGATTTGGCCCATGGGCCATAATTTTCCCATGGTTTGTGTCACTGGTTTAGCATTACCTGGGAACTTGGTGGAAAAGCAAATGAGGAAGGTCTGTCCCAGACCTACTGGATGATAACAGGCAGGGATCAGCAACCAAGCCCAGGAGATTATGACACATGACAAAATTTAAGAGCCACTCTTTTAGATTCTTTGTTCCCAAACCTGGCTGATCATAAGACTCACCTAAGAACTTCTTAAAATAGAAACAACTGAACCCTACCAGACCCTGTGAATCAGAAGTTTGGTGTGGAAGTTCAAGGTGCGGTGGACAAGCTGGAGCTGCAATTTTCTTTTTCACATTTCTATAGGTTATTTAGATCACTAGTTGGAGCTGAGAACATCTATAAAGAGTGATCAATAAATGTTAGACAGAGAATCCTCTCCTGTTGAACATGAGTGCAAAGCTAATCCCCCGGAATTAATTCTTCCATGTCCTGAGTTACCACCTAATAAAGATGTGTATGATGGTGGAAGTGAGATCAGATTAGGAATACAAAGCAAGGACGTCCTTTATTCCAAAGAAGGTGTTTCTCCTGCCCAAGGAACTAAAAATGCATTTAATAAATCCTATCAACCATGCTTCTATGATGCCCTCCCCCAGGCAGAGTTGGCTCACTCCTCCTCTCCACTGGGTAGGAAAACTAACAAAGTAATTTATACAGGGTAATCCACTGGGCTCCATACTACAAAGGGTATTGTTCTACACAAAGAGAAATACTTGAGCCAGCCAGCCACATTTACTTTAAGCCAGATCCCTCTTCAAACATTCCCATCCTGACAAACAACAAATGTGTCAGCATGTCATAAGCTTTATAGAAGGAAAACATGAAAATTCATTAAATATTTGTTCAGTGAAAGAGCTTCAATTAAGGTATTAGATGCTATTATTTCTGCCTTATAGTTATTGACTTGTTTTATTTCATTAAGAACAAGTGATCAAAGGGCTTCAGGCAGAGGCTTTAGGTCTTTTTCCTCCCTGAAAATGAATGTTATTAGTTAGTTGGCAAAATGAAATACCCCTTCACAGTAATGTGGGTGGTGAGGGTGCAGGGGATGGGGAAGGATGAGTTACTTGGGGTTCAGGAAGAAGTTCTTGAGTTTTTCCGCTCCACCCTAAAAAAGAAAAATCTTCAACACTGGTGAAAATAACAGTGTTCCTTGTCTGCCTACTGAAATTTGACTTCTGACACCCCATCCATTTAAACAGCCAAGTAAAAATTCAGTAACTTGGGCCTGAGTTAAATAAGCAGTTTTGAGCAGGAGCTTGTAGGCTGGTAGGAATAACAATAGATTGGAAACAAGTTTGGCAACATCTTATCGGAGCCACCAAGTGTTTCATGATTCTTAAATGGAAAAGGGAAAAAGGGACAAGGAATTCTTCCCAACAGCTTCAGATCTCTTTCCTAAGTCTCTTTTCTGAAACATCTCATGGGTTATTTTTCTCTTAAACCCAATGAGTATGAAGGAATAGAAAACTTAAAATATGTGTGACTATGAGGAGAACACTAAGTGTCAGTATCCTTGGAGAGAAGGCATTCACTTTTGCAAATGAGGTGATGTTTGTAAATCTCTCCTAGTAAAATTTTTCTGAGAATTTTTGCCTATACTGTCCACGCCCATAACTATTTTCCAACATCCCCTGGAGGGATAGTGAAGAGGATGAAATATGTGTGAGTAAATGATTTAAAATATTGACTGTAGTTTCATTCTTATTGTCTACTATGTGGCATATATGTTTGGTTTAAGTATGTTGCATGCTTTAAAGGATTTATTCCTCATGAAAACCCTTTGAAGAAGTTCCTTCAACAGATAGGCAAATTGAAGAGCAGAAAAGAAGCAATTTGTGCTAATATGACACAGCTGATCATAAACTCGTGAGGATATGAACTCAGATCATTCCAGCTTGAAAGTCTTGCCCACATCTCATTTCTTCTTCTACCCAGTTTCTGAACAATGGGACAGACAACTGAGCAGCTATTAATGATAAATTGCATACTTACATAAGCTTTTATTTATCCCATTTATTTTCTTCCTACCTCAACAGAAAGTAATCATTCTAAACAACTTGAACTATATTGAAGATAGGAATTGAATCAACATAGATAATTTATACTTAAATGTTAGCATTTCATTAGAAATGCAAAATATATTCTATCCAGTTTTTGAAATCCATAGTCAGAAGAGTCACAGACTTTGAGATGAAACAAAACCAGATTTGTCTGCTTGGAAACTACATAGTTGTGGGAAAATCTCATTTTCCTCCTTGTAAAGTGGAGGATAATAATGGTATTTATTTTATGGGATTGTTCGGGGATATTGGTATCCGTTTTATGCAATTGTTGATAGTAATTACATGAAAACTCTAGCCTATTGCCGGCACATCATAGGCATTTGGGGAATTTTATTTTCCCTTTCTGCTTTCTTTCTGATCTTGTTTGCAACTACCTTTTAGCTCCTATTTAAATGCAGCAGACACACACACTCTGCTTATCATGAAGCTTATAGTTTGGACCTATGGGTCATTCATTAGCTTCTAGAACCATCACATGGGATTATCATCATTATAAAAATACTCATTTTCCAATAATTTTTCAATTAAAAATGCAGTTGTCTAAATCCTTTCTGCTATCTTTAATAGAGAATCCTTACAAACAATTCTCTTCTGACATTTCAGTAGGCAAGACAAATAGACTGAGACCACAGTTCTTTAAAAAAGAGTACCACTGGAGAAAACAGTATACATCATGCAAAAATTTAAAAAAAGAAACCCTGCCTGAGAACCCCTAAAATATCCTTTACGATTTGAAAAGAAAAAAAGTACCTTCATCATTCTGAGTACTTGAGGCCTCCCTTGCTGCTTCCAGTCTGGTGCAAACCTCATGCACTTGAGAATAGCATCATGAGTACACTGATGGGACCACACTGATGGGAACTTCAGGGGAAGGTTTTCATGTCCGGGAAGCTCTCTGTCCAGTGGTGGCTTCATTCTCCACCTCCCATCCCCCACTCACTGGCTGCTGTATCACAGAAACACAAGTGCAGCTTGATCTGCTTAGGAGAATCCTGGGCACAGTTCCCAGAGTGTTTAAAAAGTGGGTTAGGGTCGGGGATTTAGCTCAGTGGCACCACACCTGCCTCATAAGTGCAAGGTCCTGAGTTCGATCCCCAGTACCACACAAAAAAAGTGGGTCCATTTCTCTGATTCCCTCTTACCAGATGGAAGTTATCAGAATGGCTGTCATCAAAACATCAAAAACAACAAATGCTGATGAGGATGTGGGGAAAAGGAGCCCTTCCACATTATTGGTGGGAGCATAAACTCATACATCTGCTATGGAAGTCAGTGGAAATTCCATTTGACTCAACCCTATTTCTTCTCCGTGTATTCCTGAAAAAGTAAAGATATCAAACTATAGTAATACATGATACCCATGGGCATAGCAGTGCATTTGAAACAAAATATGGCATATATCACAGTGGAATACCAACATAAAGGATGATAAATTCGGCTATGATGGCTTTCCTCATGATAGCCCACCCTGCTTCCTCCAGGGTGTAATTTTATCTTGCTTTTTCATCTTTTACTTGGCTTTTACTCAGCGCAAACTTTTTCTGCAGAGCCAGTTTCCCCTTCACTCTTCACTTTTATCACCCAACAGGAGAAAGCTACTCCTGTGAGCTTCTGGCAGATGTGAAATTTCTCTTACAAACAGCAAGACTCTATAGTGCTGCTACAGGAAGCAAGGAAAGTGGACCTGCTTCTCATATTTGGGCTAACAGTGAAGTTTGATGTTGATTAACTCTTTTCTTTTTTTCGGACAGGTTTTTCTTTCTTGAACCCAGCCAGTGAGCCACAGCACTCTGAGTAGTTGGTGAGCACATAATCCCCAGTAGGTAGAGTCTACAGCCCCTCCCAGCTTGAAGCTACAGAAGACAGAGACCTCTACTCCCTTAGCACCTCATAAAGAATTACGGGGATTTGTATGTCTCAGGGAGAAATGAGATAGGAGATGAAGGCATCTCTAAGCTGGCTGGGGAAGTAGGCCTGACTTGTTAATTACAAGGTCCTGGAAGACAGGCACAGGAAAGTTCCCAAAGCCTTGCATGTGGACTTCTTGCAGGAACTGGAGCAGGCTTTCAATAGGATGGCCTGAGCCTGACCTCGGCCAGAGAAGTGGGATCCAGGCATATAGAGGCTCTCATAGATTTTCTCAACCTTTGGGCAGCATAAAAGGACAGACACCAAGAAGAACTTGCTTCATGGCTTTCCTCATGATAGCCCGCCCTGCTTCCTCCAGGGTGTACTTTTATCTTGCTTTTACTCAGACAAACTTGCTCTGCAGAGTCAGTTTCTCTCTCACTCTTCACTTTTACTTTTTCAAATAAACTTTGCCACCGCATTTGGGGAAAAAAAGAGAATAAATTCAAGTCATTCACAGGAAGATGGGTGGATCTTGAGATTATAGTTAAGTGAAACAAATCAGACACAAAGTTAAATATCACATGGCTTCTCTCATATGAGAAACCCAATTATACATAAAGAGTAAAATAAAGGCAGACTTTGGAGTAGGGGGAGAGGATTAAAAGAGAGGGGGAAGAGGGATGGAGGAAAGCAAAGGGGACCAAGATGATTATGACGTGATATACATACATACATTTACACCAACCCCCCAAAAGAAATGTAAATTTTATGTATTGCAAACATATACCAATTTTTAAAAAGTAAGCAACCTTTAGGATTTCTCAAGTGGTCCTATTATCATTACTCAAGCAAATTCATTCTTTTTTGCCTTTTTCTAGCAAGGACTTTCTACTTTTTTTTAGTACAAAACCAAAGGGAGATTTGAGACTTGAATAATAAGACTTCCTGTGGAGAGTTGGGAAGAAATGACAACAATGAATAGTTCCCCTGTCAGTCAGTGATCTTAGGTGTTTACCTACAGCAGCTATCACAGCGTGAGCATCAGCAGTTAGGCCTCCCATCATGTTATATACAAGACCATGTTTGACCTTGATAACCCCAAATGATAGTTATAGCCATTCCATGAAATTTGCCACACAGGAAATGGCAGTCAAAGATCTGTGAGAAAAGGGAAGTATATCTGAAAGCATGGGGTGGACACAGGCAGAGCGACAGTGACTAAAACAGAATGGCACTTAGTGTCAGCCTGAGAAGTCTCTTAATAGGTGAGTTAGCTACCTCAGAATTACACTTTAGTGGAAGCAGTGTTGGAAAGCAGAGAGGAAAGACTTCCAAGCCCTTAGCAGAGAGCACTTAATATTATCTAAAAAGTTCAAATGAAAGTCATCATTCCATTCCATTAGAAACTATTTTTACAATGTTCAAAGAGCCACCTCAAGTAATTATGGGATTCAGCCATACTGCCAAAGAAATCCCCACACAATCTAATGTGTAGTAGGAGCAACTTGAATTTCCTTGCCTCATTTGTGGAATATGCTCCTTCTATACCTTCTGTGCTCAATAATGGAAGTAACAGGGAAGACCCCTCCAGGCTGACAGCACTTTAGTACAACTCTATCCTCACTGCCTCGTACAGAGTTTGTCAAACACTAGGGACCCAGTAGATGTTGGTTGTTGGAATGATTAAGCCCATAACTTCTTGCTATGGGACTCCCTCCTTGTTTCAGATTCCAAGACCTAGTAAGTGAGTAACACCAAGCAATACTCAATGACCCCAAAGTGTCCATTGACTTCTTATGTATACACAGGGAGTGGATGGCAATCTGTACTCTGCCTGCATAGCCTTGAGCTCCAATAGTTAACAAAGGATTATAACCATTACCTACCAGGATGAGAGGCTTTCTTAAAAGCTCCTTTGGCAAAGTCCCTCTGCTCTTGAATTCCACCATGTGTTACATGTCTCTGGTGCCCTGCCAATGTCCTGCCAGAGGGCAGGGTGTCTGTGTAAGGGATAAGGATGTCTGATAAATATTAGGCAAACTGGGCTGGGGATATAGCTCAGTGGCACAGTGCCTGCCTGGCAAGTTTGAGGTCCTGAGTTTGATTCCCTGTACCCCCACCCCCCAAAAAATTAGGCAAACATGTGATTTTACCCTGTGGGCATGATTCAGATCCTTAGGAGCTTCACAGAAGAGCTGAGCCACAAGATATTTCTCAGCAACAATTTTCCAGATAAGCATATATCTCCAGAGCTCCTCCCCTCTCTTGGGAGAAGAGCTAAACTGGCAGCAAACTCTGCCCCATTCAGTCCTTGGTGGTCCTGTCTATGTTTCCACTTCTGTGTGGTCTCTTTGGAAGAGATTATAAGAACCTTCTGAGAATGAAAGACTAAGGGGCAGGAGTATCTTTGTTAGCTATGCCCACCCAGCTAAAGCCTTTCTGATCACCCTTGCTGAGTGTAAGGACTTGGAATAGAGCTACTCAGTTTGCTTTACTCTGTTGTTCCTCTTCAGGTAGTCCATCAACTACCTTGGATTTGTGGGACCACCTGGGATTTTACTTACTTGGGGTAGTAGTAGGAGGGGTGGGAAATGGTAAAAACTACAGAAAAAAACCCTGAGTTTGGAAATAACTTAGGACTTGAGATCATGTTGTGTGTTATGTCCTCATGAATGTATTGAGGACCTGGTAGAAACACACAGGGTGTATGATGTGTGCTTGTAAAGTCCTTATCTTATGTTTCACTGTGACCTGCTACGTCAAAGACCAGTGACTCATAGTCAAGGAACAATTCAAAATCATCTAAAACTATGTGTCACAGTGTAGAGGAGAGAGAGATAGCCCCCAATACCCTCTGGACCCTCAGAAGTGAGACTTATTTTGGGGCTAAGATGATGTAGATGAACACATAGAGTGAGGATGTAAGGGGCCAAGACTATGTGAAAGCACAGGGATTGGGAGTGATGGGACAGAGTGTAGCATGGGGCGTGCCCTGGAGTGACTTCACTGTCCGCTGGACCAGGGAATCAGCTACCTGGAGATTCAGTACCATCTTTACAATCTTAGAGATTGCTCTGAAAGGTTGAAGAATTAGTGTGACACCCTCCTCCTCTGGGGATGGGAGGCTTTATGTTAGGCTTATGATCCTAGGCTGTAGGGTCAGACTCCATACTGGCTCCTGGCCCAGCCTCTTAAAGGCCTTGAAGCTGAGCAATTGCTTCCTCTCTGTGGGCCTCCTTTCTCCCTGAAAAATGAAATTCCTGACTCCACCAAAGGTATGGTCATGAGAATTTAGGACACATGTATTCCATGGTGTGTCTGGTAATTGCTCATATGATTATTATTGGTGTTATCACTGTTAATTTACTGATAGAGCAACTGAGGCTTTGAGGGCTCAAATAGTTTATCAAGCTTATATAAACTGCCTGGGTCAGGACTGGAGCTGAGGTCCTCTAAGGGTCAGCCATACATTCTAGCTCTGAGAAGAGACAGAGTTTGTGGTGGGAAATAGAGGGGCATGATGTTTAAGAGGCAGGCTTTGGTGTCTGAGGACTCCATGTTTCAGCCATGATATGAGAGGCAAATTACCTGATGTCTCTTGGGCATCATCTTCCTTACCTGGTAAGTGGGAGTGCTGCCATTTCTTCACATGAACCGAGGAGGAAATGGGGAAAGATGTAGCTGGACTTAGGCAACCAGGCACACAGGAAGTGCTGGGTAGGTGGACTACATATCAGACTGTCTTTGCACAAGCACACAGGATTTCTCTGGTATTTGGAGGGAAAATGGGGTCTCAGATTTACTGACAGAAGGTTTTATAACTGGAGACTGAGCTCACAAAGGTGCTAAACCTAAATGAGCTCATCTACTGGCTAAGAAGCCTTCAATCTGGGTATCTCCTTTGGAAGAACCAAATAAAAGACAGCAGAGCTTCCCTAAGAGGACTCTGGAAGCTGCTGCTTAGCCTGCAAGATCCCTTGACACTTCCAGAGTGGAGGAGGACAAAAGGCTGCCACCTGCTGTGCAGCTGCTCTGGGCTTTCCACAGTGGAATCCACCTCCACTTCACTTGTTTTTGCTGATTCTGGGGTAGAAGCCAAGTTGGCTCAAACATTGAGTACTGTCTTTCTGCCAAGTGCTGAATTTACTAATATATCTTTGCACCCCCAACTGAGGGCATGAATTGGTGAGGTTCCAGACTTCTCAGCACTAACTACATGGGTCAGGAAGAATTAATTATTTGGTTAATGACAGCCATTTAATAAACATCTAAAACGTAGTCAGGGAGTCACAGTACTTGGTAGAGTGCAGTTGAGTTCACCTTGTTATTCTATGTGAGGCTCAAAAAGGAGAAATAGCTTACGGCCATGGAGTTAGTAGGTGGGACTGGGTCTCAGCTCAGGCTGCAGTCCATACAATTAGCTGGATCCAAAGGCTGGGTAAAGTAAGAACAAAGCAAGGTAAACAGAGCACTTCTACTTCTCTTGCTCAGCATCTGCACAACATCAAAGCTGAAGGGTCAGTTCTGCAAGGCTTTCTGGAATGGGGCCATGGTGAGCAACAGGAGACAAAAGAAATTGAGGTGACTGCTCTCGCTTCACAAACTCCTAACAGTCCTTTGTGCTGTTTGGGCCACTTTCCCTGCTTGCTCCACCCACCCAAGAGACTTGAATCAAACCTTGGCTTTGCTTCTTCCTGGACCAGTGACCCTGGGCAGGTCCTTTAGTTTCTTCCTGAAGCCTCAGTGTTGCTCTTACAGGAGAAGAGACTATTACTTGATGCCTGAAATATAAAGCATCATCTGCCACATAGGAAAGGCTTGAGGAGCAAGATTTCTCAGCTCCCTGAGAACATGCTAGGCCACCCATCTTCAGTCAAAGGATACCAACTGGCCTCTGAGCCAGCACTTACAGTATTTATTCTCCTTTGCCCCCATCCTAAAATTGGAGAGAGATCTGATATATTCATTTAATGTAATGTTGACTCTTGTGTCAGAACACCTAGTTTCAAATCGTGTCTTTACCATTTACTGCCTGTGTGATCTAGAGCAAGTTACTTGTATTGTCTGAACCTTCATCTCTTTTCTGTAAAAGGAATAATAATGGTGCCTATGTTTAACACCAAATGAGAATATACTATTTTTCTGATACTTTGCCAACTATTTTACATAGCATAAACATAAATAGAAAAAACAGTTATAATTCAAATGTTTCTGCAGCAGCTTCTGTATGTCAGGCTCAGCAGTAGATGCTGGGCATACTAATGAAAACTTCCCTGGTTCCAGCCTCTTGAGAGTCACTAAGTCCAGTGACAAAGACCCACATACCTGGCCAGAAATGTCCTGGGCATTTCCTGACCAGTAGCAGCAAGTAAAGGGCTGTGACAAAGATCTACGTACCAGTAAATCAAGAAACAAATCGAACATCACAAACTACAACAATTTTAGGAAGAAAATGAGACTGGCTAGATGATAGAGAATGACAGGTAGGACCTTCTTCATAAAGGTCAAAGAAAGTTGTGAAGTCTGGAAAATTCTGCCTTCTTCAATTTCCCGCTTGGAAATTCGTGTTCATTAGCATATTAAAGATCCTAGCAAAACTGTCAGCAAAGAAGCAAAGAATCCCTGTTAATTTTGTGTAACCTCGATTTTTTCTAAGTTGTTTTGACTACAAACTATTTTTCCCTTCAGAAGACCTTTTAATCATCTTTTTAAAATTAGTGTTATACCAAACACATTTTGAAGACCTGAACTTGGCTAATAATTTGTCTGTAATTAGCTGCTTTGGGCAGGCCCAGGCAGGACTCTTTGATGTGGTTATTCTTTAGACTTAAGTGACAATATGCTGGTGAAATGTGTTTCCAGGTGTCACATTCATCGTGCTCTTCTTCAGGGTTATTGATTCTTCTCTCTTTGAAATTCTCTCTTGATACATTTCTTCATGTCTTTGTTAGCAAACTAGTTCTCATTCTCTTTGCCGAGGGGTAAAAAAGATCTTTTCAAGGGGCAGTGGATCCAGGTGAGCTTTGCAGCAGACAACACATCATAGAGGTGTGATGACATTCTCCTGGAGCTAGCTCAAGGCATCTGGACCTGTGTTTAGAGAGCACAAGTCCCCTTTAGAATTCAGAAGTGACAATGAGGCTGCCATGTCAGGTGGCAGAGATATCCTGGGCACTCTGACCAGCACCAGCAAGTGAGGAAGGGCTGTAAACCTCAGTGTGAGTCTCAAAACTAGATGAGGCTAATCCACTGTGACTACATATTAGGATGGAGTGTAAACAAGGCAAAGGATGACCTCACAGCACAAAAACACGCCTTAAGCACAAAATTTTTAATATTTTGGGCACTAGTCAGAGTCAGAAATTCTACCATTGGGAAGATGTAATGAATACACATGTTTCCTAAAATAAAAGTGTAATAATTCATGAACTTGGTACCCAGATGAACTTGAATTTGAATCCTGACTTGGGTGCCACGCTACCTCTATGACTTTATTTACCTTCTCTCTAGGCCTCTATTTTCTCATCCATAGAGTGAAGATATTGCTACAAATGTCATATGAAGATTAAATGGAATAGTTGCAGTCATGCAATGGCATCCACTTAGATATTTTAAAATATCATTTTGCCTCCCTTGTTCCTTGTGAACTGTGCTGAGCTGTTAATGCCATAGGATGAGTTAATCATGAGATTAGTTCTGAGAGCTGGGGCAGGGATTGGAAGAAGGGCAGTTGTGGAGCACAGAATAAAGGACTGCAGAATTGTAAGAAAGCTCAGAAATGGCCAGAGCGTGGTGGCCCCAGGCCTACTGGGCCAGTGGCTGTAAGTAGTAAAGTATAGGAGGTTTGTTGACCCACAGAAACGATGAAGTACAGGGAAGAGGTAGACAGGCCCTAGGGAAACCTTTGATTCCCTAGTGCCATTGCTCAGAGGAAGACATGTATCTGCAATGCATAGTGATAGCCAAAAACCAGTTCTGTAGCTTTGGCAATGATGTTCTGTCTGTGTTCAGGTGGCCACCTGGTCGAAGCACATTTATCTCTCCATTTCCTTGCCCCTTCCCCAAACACCCCTTCCCCCTCCTAAGGATGCTGGAAGTGTGTGCAATAGATGACCTTTCTCATTCGACTTAAGATGACCTGTCTCATTCAACTTCTCAGTCTACAGGTAGGGAAACTGAGACATGGGAGAGACTGTTCTATTCAATGGGAGCATGATCTATTTTCTTAACTCCACATGTCACCTTAGACTCTTTAAGCTATGATACTATATAACAGTAAAAATAATGCCAAATAAGAGTACTTGGCAAAATGCACAATGACAAGCCATGCATTTGAAACCAAATATTAACAAGCTAAAAGTTGTCTTTTACTTTTTCCCTTTTCTTTCCTCTTTTTGCCTATTTGCTTATGGTAGTAGTGTAGCAACTACCTTGAAATGTGACTTGAAAGCTATCTTGAGGATGGCAACAAGCACCAATGAGCCAAAACATAGGCCTCTTGGAGTCACCACAAATTCTGTGTCAACTTTGGCCTCTATTTTACTGTGTACATACCATAGATTGATTTCAGATATGTACTGTCTATACCCACGTCAGGCTACAAATTTGAAAGCTGTATGATTTCAACTTTAATTTTTCTCAGAAGCTTCCACTTCTTGATAACCATCTAAATAATTGACATTAATTAGACACTCCGTGCAAGGAGTTTTGCTAACTGCATGCATCATTGAAGAGTGTCATTGCAGCTGGGTGTGGTTTTGCACACTTATAATCTCAGCATTCTGTGAAACTGAGGCAGGTGGATCACAGGTATGAACCCAGTCTGGACAATGTAGAGACTTAGACTGTGCCTCAAAATTTTAAAAAAAGAAGGGATGGGGATGTGACTCAGTGTTAAGGCTGTGGGTTCAATCTCCAGTACTCAACCCTGCCTCCTCCTCCTGCAAAAATAATAGTGTCACATTCATTGTACAGATTAGAAAAATAAGGTTAATATTAGTGAATATCAGGCAAGTAGGGGTTCAGATCTAGAAACTAGGGATTATTTCATTTGTTCCTCTGAGGATTTCAAGCCCACACAGAATGGGTAGACCTTCCACAGAGGACTTCCTCCAACGAAGTCTGCATATTTAGTCATTTTAAGATACTGCATGTTTATTTTCAAGTTGTATGTTAATTTCATGTCACTTATTCCATATTCAAGACCTATGTTACCACTCGTGAAATGTTAATTTTTGCATCTTATCACAAAATCATTTTTCTTAAGGTATGCACACCAGTTACTTCTAAAACAATCATTTTAAAGGCATTGAAATTAATGAAATCTTACAGATAAAAATCAGTGTCAATAATCCTCAAATATGACTTCCTTTCTACATTTGGCTTTGTTTGGGCTGCTATTAAAAATGAATCAGGACTTCCTGAAAGCAACATGAGATATCACAAGTTTTCAGAATAGAAGGAAAGCAGCCCAGATGACACATGCATGCCTAGGCATGCCATGAAGTCATTTGAGTGTGACCCTGTCAGCTCTCTGGTTATTCAGTCAGCTGGCTGCATCCTACACTCATCCTAGCCATTATACATTTCCTGATTCCACAGTTCTCAAGCTGTCAACACTGGGAATGATTGCGAGGCAGATTCAGATAGTTTTGGGGAAGACATCTATTCAGGGAATTGCAGGATGATGTCATCTTAGCACTGGGTCTTATGTGCCCATCAGTCAAACAAGGATGCATGGTTGGAAATACTCAAGAAAATATAAAGAACTTCCTAATGACCGGTTATCAATAAATGGTAACCTTGTCACTTTAACAAACCAAATTAATACCAAGTAATCTCTTTTTTGTGATGTTGAAGGAGTCAAACTTTTAAATGGAGGGTTGACTTACTGACTTTTGTCTTCCCTTCTCTTGAGGCTTTTGACAAGGAACAACACCCCCCCACACACACACACATTCATTCCTATGAACTCCAGACTTGTGGTATGGGATTTTTGAAAGATTAAAGGTAGTATTATTGTCAGAGGCTATAGGATATCACTGGCAATCTTAGCCTTTATCACTTGGTTGAGGTGAGTTTCAGGTTTCTCTACTGTAAAGTTACTACTTTTCCATTTACCTCTATTCTTTAACTATGATCTCCTAAATCTAGCCTTGTGCCTTCAAAGAGACAGAGAATAACTTAAATCTTAAGTGCCATAAATGCTATTTTTCTAAATTACATTTTTGAATTGATTTTTCCTGGTATTAAAAATACAGTTGAGTTTTAGATGTTGGCTTTATATATAACATTCCTAATTTACTTAATCTTTTCTGTAGATTATTCTATAATTTTCATATATAAAATTACATCTGTGAAAAATTGTACTTTGTGTAGTCCTTGCACACTGATATTTTTCTCTGTCCTATTACAGAGACAAGAACTTTCAATACCATGTGGAATTGATGTATATACAGCAAGCATCATTGTCTCATTCTTAAAGGAAAAGTTTTAAACACCTTATTAAGTTAAATATTCCATGCATTATTTAGAAAGTTTCTTTGTATTTTGCTAAAAGTTTTTATTTCACTTATTTCTGTGCATATCTTTTTTGCTTCCTTTTAGCTTGAATTTATTTTAATCTTTACTAATCTTTTGAGAATGTCTTGTTAATACCTAGTTCATTGATTTCTTTTTCTCCCTCCCTCCCTTCCTTGCTTTATATATACTTCAGTCTATAAATGTTTCTCTTAAGCACAACTTTAGCTTCATCTTAGAATTCTGATGTTTGTTTCTTATCTTTCCTGGTTCAGATATTTTCTAATTTGCATCATAATTTCTTGAACCGTAAGTTATATAGCACTATGTCTCAGTTTTGAAATATGAGGATTTTCTAGGATAACCCCATACCCACACACAACCCTAATGCACCTTTCCTCCGGACTGTTCCCTGTGGGAAGGTTAGTCTGAAATATTTGATCCATCATTATGAGACATAGAACTCCTTTTTGAGTTTTCCATAAAGGCTTAATTCTCCATGAAGATTCTCTCATGCCCTACCTGTGATAAGTCAGGGCTTTTTCACTATAACAAATGCCTTATAAGATAACTTAAAAGAGAAATGATTTATTTAGACTCACAGCTGTGGAGTTTCAGTCCATAAACAGTTGGATCCATTGCTTTGAGGCCTGTGATGAGGTGGCCTATGGAGATGCAAGCTGCTCACCTCATGGTGGGGAAGTGAGAGGGGAATGGGAAAGGAGTGGGGTCTCACAGTACGCCCTCAAGGGCATACCCCCAATAACCTGGAGACCTTCTACAAGACCCTATGTCTTCATGGCTCCACCACTTCCCAAAAGTGCCACCCTGAAGAGCAAGTGTTTACCACCTGGACCTTTGAGGGGTACACTTAAAATCCAAACTGTAGTGCCACCCCATTTCCTTCTTGTGGTATACCCTCTCCAGTTCCACTCAGCTCAGTTGTCTGCCACGTTTCTGTCAAAAGGGGACCACATGCTCTTGCTTCTTTCTTGCTCATATCTGCGCTCCTTCCCATCCCTCCTTACAGCAAAGACATTGGTTTCAATTAGTCCCTGTCTCGCCCTAGTACATCACATACAGGATATTCTTAGAGTGTATCCCAATTCCTGACTGACAGAGTTGTCTGCCACTAGTCACAACCGCTGAGTGTGTGCCAACTGCTGTCTGGCAGAGATGTGTGTCAATGAGTGACTTTGAACTACTTGCTTCACCAGACACACAGCTGAAACTCTGGGAGTGCTTCTGTTTCTACCTGGCCCCTCTCCTCATGTCTAGTGCATTAGCTTTGTTGTCAGAGGCTTTGACCACAGGAACAAGATAAATGTAAATTAGGCCCTGGGGTCTAAGTACTTGTGAGCAATTTAATTACACAAATTGCAATGGTTAGCCTTTCTATTGATTTTATAAATTCAAGGAATCTTTAAAGAGATTATTCTTGGAATGAGCAACCACCACAACATTGATTTCTGTGAAGTTGATGGTACCTGGAGAAGGGCCAGTCCTATTGGTCAGAATATACTTGGGAGGACGTGAAGGGAGAGACCCTTTCTAATGAGGCTCCGAGGGGTTGTTGAATGTGGAATGAGCAAGTGGCCTGGTCCAGGCAGACTGCTTTACACAAGGCCAGCTCAGTTCACTCATGCTCCCCTCTCCTTCCTGTCATCAGGAGTGGATATGCCACTCCCCCACCACACACACACACACACACACACACACACACACCTGCCCCAAATCTGGGTGCTCTGGACCCCAGGATAAGAGGAACATCAGAACTTTTTAATACAAACTGTAATCACTTAGTCCTGCATACGTTCACATATGAAAAGAAATGTATGTATCAATAGAAAGGGCTAATAGTCACAGTGACTGTCTTTTGTCAGAGCATGGGTTATAATGTACAGTCTTATGTTCAGAAGTGCATTAACATAGCCAAAATTCAAAACTTTCTGTTTCCTGAGCCAATTGTAGGCAGATAACCTAGGGAAATAGTTGAAAAAATAAAAATATAGAGGTATAAGACATATAACAATGAGTACTTTTAAAAAATCTATGAACTGCATGTGGTGGTGGATGCTTATAATCCCAGCACTTGGGAGGCTGAGGCAGGAGGACCTCTGTTAGTCTGAGATCAGCTTGGGCTGTGTAGTGAGTTCAAGGCTGTCCTGAATTACATAGCAAGACCCTGTCTCAAAAAAAAGTCAATCAATTTTATGTAATAGATTAGATAGGATGAACTAAATGTTGATAGTTATAATGTAAAATATGCAGGCTTTAAAGCATTTACCAAAGAATTTTAATGATTTGGAACACAGCACAGTACATGTGAAAAGAAAAATACAAGTTACAAATTCTATTTATGATATTTTCAATACAATTTTATGTAGAATATACATTAAAGTCTTCTCAGTAGTTTGCTTCAGATGACAAGATCCTAAATAACTACTTTCCCCCATACTTTTACTTTTCTATTTTGTCCAAGTTTTCTTTGTGATGGTGGATATTATATACACAGACTGAAAATTTCATATCAGAAGTGACTTTGGCCCTTGGGGTTTAGAACTTTGCTTAAACTCCAAGTCAAATGAAGGCTTAAGTGAATATAAATCTCTCTATCCATCTAATTTTCTCACTAAATTCAAGATTAAAAGCTTATCCGATTACTGCACTAATAGCCACAGCAATGCCACCAGTTATTTGGAAGTCATGTTAAATGTGAGTGCACAGATACATGAGGAGCAGAGGGTCTGAGGTCAGAGGATGATGCTCCAGCATGGGCATGAGTCAGCCCGTCTTCCTGCAAACCCCCTTCCCTGGGCTTGTCACTGAGGAGAGTCACACTTGGCATAGTCTACTCCGAGTCCATGGTCTAATTCAACTCATTTATGTTTGGGGACTCGATATGTAAAATTCCTGTGGATTTTGGATAATTGGTACATTTCCCACAAAGCCACCAAACTATACAACCATGAGAGGCACTGTTCTACGTGTACAGCATGCCCTGGGCATGACAGGGAACTGAACTGCAGCAAGGATGTTTCATAGATCATTTTGGAGGGCAGGGGCTCCTTACCTGAATGACTTTGCTCTAGGAGGTGACCAAGGGCACAGACTGCTTGCGTTCTGCTCTTCCACCATCTTGAGGGACTTCTGCTTCTGGCTGTGCAGATAGGATACAGGAAAAAACAATAGAGTGAAAGTGTTCTGATTTGATTCTTAATTTCCTAGCACCAGCAGAAACCTATTCATTAGATTCAAGAATTAATCTCTTGATCCTAGAAAAGTGAATAGGCGCTAGGTGTTTGGTGAGGATTAACAGCCTCAGCCACAGGCGCTAAGTGAAATATTCTACCTGGAAGAGTTTGTTCCCATCAGAGAACTCATGCATCTCCTGTGGCACCCTGGTGCCTGGTGGGTTCTGGGTGAATCCCTCAGGAAGAAACAATCTGTCTATATGAGCAGTGAGTTCTTAACATCCAACTCAGCCATCCTTCCAACCATAAGCCACTGTGGTCGCATTTTCTTTAAATTAACATGTACATGCAAACGTTACTCTAACCTGTGGGTACTCTGTCACTTTAGTTTTCTTGACAAGTGACATATTTACCTCTGGGCTCTTGTTCTGATTTGTTCCCCACAATAACCTCTTTATGCTAAATTCATCCCACACATTTGAAACCCTTACTTTAATAGCCACATTTCGAATGATGGCACTTGTATGAAGTCATCTCTGGTCTTATCAATTTTTAGTAGACATGTATTAAGAATCCCTTAGCTGACAAATACTGTTTTAATCCTAAAGAACTATCAACAAATTTAGGATTATGTGAGTTTACCTTCTAATTGTGAGTCTAGACTGTGGTGTAGGGTTATTTGCAAACTGAAGGATGTTTTCAGGTGAAGGGGATATGGGTTTGGCAGGTAATTGGATTATGACTTTCTCCAGATCCTGGCATGACCAGAGGTGCATATTTATGTATGCTTCCCTGAGAGGAGATGAGTGACATGTGGTCAAAAGACCCACTGATCCACCTGAGGAGAATGAATTTTGCCTCAATGTTCTAATCGCCTAAGAGAGTTCCCATGGCATACAATTTCCATCTTTCCTGATGCCATTGTTTCCTATACAGATAGTTGAACTGAAAAGTAGCACTAATAACAATGGTAGCAAGAAGTTCTTACTATTTGCCAGGCCCCCTTCCTAAAATTTAATACTCATGTAGTAATAGCTACTCTCATTTTCCAGATGAAAAACTGGGAATTAGAAAGGTTAAACACCTTGTGAAGTTTAATTAATGCTTCCTATGCTTACTTGGTTGGGTTTTTTCCATTCTGAGGAAACCAGTCTTATTTCTTCCTGTTGTACTTAAGAATCAATTCTTTCTGCTAAAGTTTACAGAATACCTATTTTATGTCTTCATAAGAACAATGAATTGAAGTTGGTTCAATTCCATTTCAATTTTCCTTAGAATAATTCAGATTGTTTCCTTGGGGTATGACAATCAGTAACATCATAGAATAAGAATGTTTTTAAACCCATGAAGATTAATACAACATTATTTATAATAGCAACCATAGAAGCATACATATAGAGCTATTTTAGAGTGTCTTGAACATTTATTATATTCCTGAAATCTAAATTATCCAGACAACCTCATTAAGAAAGAAAACAAAGTTTACATGATTTTTAGAATGACACATATGGATGACCAGCTGCAGGCTATGCCAGGAAAATCATTTTCTGAATTCCTTCTAAATGATGCTGTTTGGGAATTCTTCCCAAGATGGTGAGAGATGGATGCAGACTATCAGTTCCGAGTCCCTATCTGTTTGCCAGCCCTGTGATCAGCCGGCTACATCTGTTGCTCAGTAGACAGCAGATCTGAGCAAGAGCTGGGAATTTTGTCAGCTCATGTCACAAGCCTTAGCTTCTTGTCTGATCAGAGGATGGGGACAACAGTGGCAGACCCTACTGGTATAATTGCTATTTAAAAAGACAAAACACAGAAAAGAGGAGCATTGTTAACCCAGTTTCATGGAGCCAAATCTCAATTTTTTTAGCCTTCTAAAGCAGAGCCAATAATAACATCAGAGGGCATTGGAGTTTATTCAGTGGCCAATGAAAGGCAGGAATTGAGAGTCATACTCTTAGATCAGTTCCTTCATTCCTACCTAAGCAGGAGAAAGAAGCAAGGTTATATGCTACCTTAGGATGGGGGCGGGGTCAGATAAATTAATAAATGGGCAGAATGGTGACTTTCTCAAGAAGGCACCATTATCTTCAAGAATTTTGTTTACCCTTTTCTCCTTGACTATGTTTGGCCAATTCTTGAGCTCTGGCATGGAGACTGTAAATAGTGACAGTGTTGGAGGGTGGGAAATTTACTATGGAGATGCATTACAGTGAGATAATAGTGAAAATGGAGTGCAAGCAGCAGTCAAGATGGAGGTGACATTGGTTTAATTCAACCTGATTCTGTTGGGTTTAATGTCTTGTTTTTCAGAAACCTGCCATCATAAAGTCAGGCATTCTCAGTGCCTGTGCTGGTCATGCAGGGATGCTTGGATTAGGGTTCGGGAATGGGAAATAAAGAAAATAGGAGGGGAGTAGAGAAAAGAAAAGAAAAGTGGTGATATGATGCCAAAGTAAGTTTCCAGGGCTAGGGCTTCCCGCAGAATTTGGCTAGCAATCTATTATCAACCCAGCTCTCACTTCTGCTTGTTAACCTGATGCATTCTCTGGGCTATTCAGAAAAGTGATAGGGAGGCAGGACCTTCTTATCTTTCCACTGCTTGGTCTGCTACACAATTAAACTTCTGGGAAACTGAACAATTACAGAGATGCATAATATTAAGACAGTTTTGTGTCTTTTCAAAACAGATCCTGGGGTGGAGTGAGGTTTGATGAAAGCTGAAGGGTCCAGCCCTGAAAATGAGCAGTGTCAAGTCCTTCCACCTGGCTTTGCAATATTCTTGCTAGGTCTCATATGTTCTTACTTTCTCCGGCAAAGTACATTTTTTTAGTCAGCCCACCCACATTACTGCTTTCCTCTTCTGCTGCCCTGGGGCAAGCCAGAAAATGAAGAGCAACATGTCTGGGCTCAGGGTCCACTAAATAGGTTGCTAGAAAATTTGATCTGCTCTTCAGGGTTTTCTTTCTTTCTCCCAAGTCATCTTACAGACATTTATTACCAGATTTACTTTCCTATCCCATCATGATTTCAGTCAGATTTTGTGAGTTAACCTTTGTGTTTAGGAAGCAAATGGTTTTTCATGTAAATTTCTCCTCTAAGGCTCCTTGAACAATGCATAAGTCAATATCTGCTTAGCTCCAAGATATAAGAATATGCAAAGCACATTAGATTTGTTGGGCCTCTTTCTTATTTTCAAGATTCATGTTCTTATAAACACATACCTAAATAAATTTTGGCAAATTCCTTTTTGTCTTTGCAAGTTCTCAATTGGCTTTCACTTGGATAGAAGGAGAAACAAGCATACTTTGGGAGAGTAGAAAAATTGAAATGGCTAGAGATTTCCTTGAAGGTTCCTTGTGCTCTGAGAGTAGAACCATGGGTGGGGGGCTGTGTTACATAACAGGTTCTATCCAACAGTATACAGCAGCGCAGAACTGGATTTCATTCCCTGCTCTGGGAATGACTGCTGTGTGACCTGGGCATGCCTCTTGGCCTCTCTGAAGCTTGGGGTTTTCAGGAATATGGGGATTGATTGTAGTTAAGTCATAGGGTTAGTGAAAATACTATATGAATTTATAGCCCAAAGGGCTTGGCACTGAGCTCGACATATTAAGTAATCACTGCAATGTAGCTTTTATGCATAAGAAGGACTTCAGAGAGGAGGCTGACCAGTCTTGAAAACTATTATTGACTGAGACCCTGATATCAGAACTCATGAATCTGTGTTTGGATATACAATTGCAGGAAATTAAATATCAGCTTTCAACAAAGCATTGACTGGCTCCCAGAAGTCATATCACAATCTGTTATTTTCCCACAAAAAAAAATTGTGGCACAACAACATTTTTGGCTTTGTATCTTTCCTCACCCAATTCTTAACTCCTAATACAGTACTACTGTGTATGATATGTTCCATAGGTGGTAATATTCTGATACCCCTTTTTTTCAGTTTGTTTCTCCCTCATTCCATTCTCTATGCATACTCAATGCGTTTTATAAAATCAGATGAAATAATAACATGTATAATATTTCATAGCCCATTTCTTTCACTGTGATATATTGTGAATAGTTTTCTACAGCAATAAATATTATTCTACCTAATAGCTATATGATGTCAAAGTTGATTACATCGATTGTTTGAAATTTCCATTTTCTAAATGAAATTTTAATAAAGATCCTAAAGTACGTACCTTTGTATATAGCTCTTATGTTCATATAAAACCTTCTAGCCTCAGAAGTTTTCAGTCAAAATATATACAGATTTTTAGAGCCTTCTTTACATCTTGCCAAATTTCCCATCAGAAATTCTAGATCAATTACACTCCTGCCAGAAGAGTGCTGGTTTCACCTCACCATTGCCAACTGAGGTATTTTGATTTAAAAATATGTGCCAATTTAAAAGATGAACACAGTCTCTCAATCTTCTTTTGATTTATAAATCTTCAAACATTTTCACACATTTATTGGCTTTTCCTCTTTGCTGAACTGCTTTTTCTAAACTTTTTCTTTACTATAAAATTGAGCTGTGGAATGAAGATGAGAATATAGTTCTTCTCAAAATATGTTGTTGGCTTTGGGGACTGAAGATAAACTATATGGAAGAGCAATGACATGCAATCACTTCTTCACAAAACAAATTACTGCAAGCCTCATAGATGCTAGATGTACTTTGGATATAACAGGAGTAGAACAAGGTTTTCCAATAGTAAATATGATCATCATTAAGGATCTTAGGCCTAAATAGTTATCATGAGATGATAAAAGAATAGCCCTTCCACCTTAAAATGTTTATTATAAGCTTCTTATGAATACTACCTGAGCTAGTTCTGAGAATTTTTCAGGGAATTTGAAAAGATGTTTCTTTAAGTCATACTTATGGAATACTAAGATATAATATTCAGATAAAGAAGCTTGGAAACCCAATCTTATGTTACTTTTGTGAATGTTTTGTACTAAGGGCTTCAATATAATCTGTCACATGAATAATACCATGGTGATTTTCAACCTTAAATTGCTTCTAGGCTTAACATTCAAACTACATCCCAGAAGGAAACCTTTCTATAAGATAATATGCATGAAAGAACAGGTAAAACCCACCCAAGTACAGAACTTATTCAAGCATATATATTCATCCCTCCCAGAGCAAAACAACTTAAATCATGGGGTGTGTGTGTGTGTGTGTGTGTTACAGAAACACATAGAAAAACTTGTGACCATCCCACACTTTAGTGAATCAGGGTCAGGGGTTGCAAACTTGGATGCTTATAATAGCAAGATTGTCTCACAGTTGGGTTAGTCATCTTTCCATTTTTATGATAAAATGCCTGAGAAAATCAACCTAAAAGTAGAAAAGATTTATTTTTAGTCACAGTTTCAGAGCTTTTGGTCCAGAGTGGAAGAGAGAGGACCCAGGGGTCCCAGTATCCTCTACAAGGGCAATCTCCAGTGACCTCAATTCCTTCCACAAAGCTGCATGTCCTAAAGGTTTTGCCACCTCCCAGTAGCACCACAGGTGGGCAACTAAACCTTAAACCCATAGAGTTTTGAGGAGATGCTCCAGATCCAAGCAGAACTTGAGAAATGTAGTTGCAGTTTGTTTCCCTTTGTGAGATCCAAGACCAAGCAAAGAACTTGTGTTCTTCACCCAAGTGAAACAGTCCCAGTGCTTTTACACGTGCAGATGCATACATGCACAAGCACATGTCTAGACATGCTGCTCCCTAACTCCCGTGACTTCACTTTCACAGCCAACTCTCCTCAGAGGCATGTTTCCCTAGAAGGTATATAAAGCACAGATACAGGACTTCTCTGACCTTGCCCCTCGGGCATGCATCACGATCCTTCTCCTAGTTTACACAAAAACCCAGTGAAGAGCTAAATAGCTTATACTTCAGAATATGCCAGGTAAGGTTTGAGTCTGGCCTCTGTTACTTCTCCAGATCTGTGGTTTTGAAGTAGCTACCCAAAGATATGTAAAGTTACTAGTTTGCTTCTCAGAGAAAAAGAGCATAACAATAGTATCACCTTCCCAAAGTAGTCATGTGGATTAAATGAGATAAAATGTGCAAAGAATTTAAGAGTGGGACCTAGTAAGTACCTAGTATCTGGGAGCTGTCAATATTAGGATTGTTACAGAAATTTCTAAATACATTGGTCTAGTTCTGAGGAATTGATACAGCTATGCTGGTCTGTACTACTTTTGAAATGCAAGGAGAAAGAATGGCTGAAATATGTACTATTTTTTTTTTTTTTTTTGGTGCCGGGGATCGAACTTGGTACCTTGTGCTTGCGAGGCAAGCAGCAGAACCACTGAACTAAATCCCCCTCCCCTAAAATATGTACTATTTAAGGAGAAAACAAGATTGCGAGTCATTCCTGTAGATTTTTTCCCAGTGTTTTCCTTTTGTAAGTAGCTGGTTCTCAGAACAAGCATGTGTACTGCACCTATTTAAATTTCCCCTTTAAAATAATGCAAAGCTACTTTCATTTCATTTTACGCACTGAGGGAGACAATCCAGTGAGATGGTGATTGTTGTTCTCAGGGCATGCCGAAGAAGGAACCACAGCCATCTTGCACTGTGTTAGAATTCAGTGCCCTCAACAGATACTGGGAGCCAATCAAAAGACAGCTCAGAGCTTAATCAGTTTCTTCAAAGACAAACATCCCAGGATACCATAGTTGTTAATCCCTTCTTCGTAAAAGGGAAGAATTTTAAAAATGGGTATTTTTCCTCTTTAGCATTGTCTCTATTTTAGTTATAAAAAACATTATCGAAAATGATGTAAAATATCCCCCAAACACAGTAAAAAGTTAAAATCATTTTAGTCCTACCAAATAGTGTCAAAAGCCACGGTTAATATGTTGATATACAGTCCTTTTTCATATACAAAAAGATAAGGGAACATGTCAGTGTCATTTCTTTGCTTAATAAAACATGAATAAACATCCATGTAAATATGCACATAAAGCATAAAATGTTCATGGTTCCATGCCATTCCATATTGAAATAAGATCCTTATTTAACCAACATCTTATTTGTGTACATGTGACTTGTTCCTGATGTTTTTATTTCTATAAACAAGGAATAGCTTTCTAGCTATATCTATAAGCCCACACAAAACTGTTTCCTCAGGAAGAAGTTCAATTATGGGTTAATGGGTTTTGACAGTTTGTAGGGTTTTGACATGTTTTGCTTGGGAAGTTTGCACCAAGTGTTATTCTCAGCAGCATGTGAGATTTACTTCAGTCACAGAAGATAAGTCCTGGCTAGTTTAGGCCAACCGTAATAATTCCCCAGCCCTCACCAGTGATGAGGTTTGGCCACAGGGGCAAGGACGGTTCTCGCCACCAGAGCCTGAAGGAATGTCTCCATGAGCCTTAGAAATGGGTTCCTCTTTGATTCAAAGAGACATGGAAGGGAAAATACATGTTCCCTTGTCTCTTTTTCTAGTTCATAATGTGAGAGGAAAAGCATAGAATGAGCTGGTGCACCCAGAGAATGACCATCAGCGTAAAGAGGTGACAGACATAAAGATGGAAAATAGTAGGTCCCTGACAGCCTGAGTCACAGGTGAACTGCCAGGAGCCAACTCCAGACCAAACTCTTGTGTGAGACAGTCGATGTATTTTCTCAACTACACTTAGCCAAATTTTTTATAATTTGCCGTGAGCAATATCTGCTATAGCTTGGATCATGAATGTCCCTCAAAAGTACATGTGTTAAAGACTTGGTCCCCAAAGTGGTGCTATTGGGAGGTGCCAGAACTTTAAGGAGGTTATTTGGGATGTGCTCTGGAGAGTATTGTGGGATTCTAGCCTTTTCCTCTTCACTTCCTAGCCACTAGTTGGGCAGTTTGCTTCACCATACACTCTCGCCATGATGTGCTATCTCATCAGAGGCATAGCCAAAGGGCCCTTGGTCTTGTATTAGAGCCTCAAACTATGACCCAAAATAAACCTTTCTTTTTATGTTAATTATTACAGGTATTTCATTATGGTAGGAGGAATCTGACTTGTACAATGTCCAACCTGAGTGATAAACAAAAATGACATAATTTTTTCACTTTATTTTTTATTTTAATGTAATACAAGCATAGATGTGAATAAAGAAAATATAAAAAGCACTCTTCTATGAAAAATGAACAAAGTTTCATAACAAAATTATAAGAGAATAATAATTGTTAATACACTATGTCATAGCCTTTTTTGGTCTTTTTGGTACTGGGGATTGAACTCAGGACCTTGCACTTGTGAGGCAGGCAGCAGAACCACTGAGCTAAATCCCCAACCCACTGTATCATAATCTTAAAAGAAGTTATTTTCTTGATTTCTTCTTTTTTTAAAGTCAGAATTATATTTTATTTCACATTGAGAGAAACCATGAAAAACATTTACATTGTTCCACATTACAGCACAACATTTCAATGGAATATTTCTTGCTATAAATAAGATTTTACTAATTTGTATAACTGAAATAAGCCTACAGTTTTTCAAGGTAAAGCAGAATGACATAGTAAATGATTGTTTACAAATTTTAAATTCAGATAAACATATGGCTTCATTATAAAGATCCTATATAGTCCATTACCAGATTATTTCCAGATCAATTAGCACTGCAAAGGTGCATTCTTAACATTATTTTGGTAAGTTGAAATGCAGCAGAAAATTAACATAGTTCAGAAATATTAAGCATATATTTTTGCTACATTTTAAACTGTATGGTAACTCTTCCATATTTATAGGGTTCTGATTAACCTTTATTACCCCCAAATTTGTTTTCAAATAATTTTTTACTATTAATCTGGAAATTTTGACTATTTAAAATCAAATGATTTGTTTCTGTGTTTGCACAAAAGACTAATTTTAAAAAATAATTTGAAGTGAAAATTTCAAATAAGACCATTGGCAGATAAAAATAAAGCAATTTTTTCTAATGGATTGTTTTCTACAGTAGTTAGTTTCAAACATATGTACAGAAAAGTAATGTGGCAAGGAGACTCAATAAGAAAATAGCTTTAAAAATCAGTCTTAAATATTTCTGTACATACCAGAATATGCTCTAATTACTCATTCAACTGCTTACAGAAAAAATAAGATTTCATTATCTGAATTCTAAATAAATAAGTCTAAATTTGAACTAAAGTATAATTATTTGAAATATATAATACAACAAGTTTAAGTAATGTTTGGTTTCTTTTAAAGTTATATAGATTTCAAATACCACATGTCTGTAATTCAGAATGTCAAATCATAGAATGTATTGACAGTAGATGTATGTGGCAGGGAGCCAATATATTTGGTCTGTTATGAAGAATAATCACAAAAGAAAACACTTTTTTCTTGAGAAAATAAAATATTAAAAATAAATACTATCAAGGAAAAGAAAAACTGATCCCCCAAATAAAGGGGCCATTAAATGAAGAGAGCCATGTTACTCTTTACTGACAAAAGCATTATCCCTATTATCAAGAATAATGTAATAACATCTAATTTTTATGTATTACAATCATTATGTATAATGAACATATATAGGAAAATACAGACATTGCATGATGACTAAGCAATTTTGGAATAAATCCATAGACTAAGTCACAGCATGCATAAATCATTTATTCCTAAACTATTCATTTTACCTGAACAAATTAGCATACTGGTAATTTTCAAATGATGTAATAAAAAATCTTGTTGCAGTATTTTATTATTTTGCTGAATTATATTTGACAAAAAGGACCTAGCTGCCTCACCTGTTTTAATACTGGTATATTCTGGATCACATTATATAAATACATGTATAGAAACTTAAAAGATTATAAATTTCCCACAAGGAAACGTTATAGTATATCATTAATGTTTATTTGCAAAACATTTTAACGCTGCAAACATTAGAAATTTTAAGATTGGGCATAGGAAAAAGTTTATACTCTACTACAATGATGCTGGTGTACTTCTACACAAGGCCTCTTAGTGTTGTCAATCAGTTGGAGGTAGGAGTTTATCAATGAATTGCTTGACATTCATCATTTCCTGTTGACACGAACTATGCATCATACCTTCATAGGTTTTGAAGATTACACTGGCTGGATTTACCAACGATTTTAGTTTTTCAACAGTAAGGAAACCAAACAGGGGAACTAAAGGGTCGCAATTTCCATGGCACTGGAGAATAGAAATGTCTTTGTTAACACTACTGATAGGACCCTGTGGAAATGAAGCCCAAAGTGGAAGCCAGCAACTCAATGCAGTGACACCCGCCAGTTTCTGCTGTGTAGTTAGAGCAGTGTGTAAAGATAAAGCTCCTCCCTGAGAAAATCCTCCCCAAATAATTCTTAGAAAGAATGCCATTCTTCACCTCTTGCTCTATTAAAGCTTTTACATTTTCTGCTGCCTGTTTAATCCGAGGTTCATCCTCCGAGAATCTGGTGAAAGCCCAGTGATATCAAACCAAGAAGGCATAGCCATGTTCATATTTAATATTACAGGCATAACTGGCGCATATGGGCAGATATATCTGATATGTGAACTTCTGCTACCTGCAAAGGCTTCTGCCCATCCATGCCCAGTATCTCCCAATCCATGAAGGAAAATAACTGAGGCGGTGGCCTTCCGGGAGGCGGGCACGATGGCTGGCATCGGAGCAGACATATGCGGACAACGCATCAGAAGCAGAATGGAGAGCACGAGCTTGGTGGTGGCCCAAGGGCTTGCAGGTGGAGAGTTCCGGTCTGCCTCAACGGCTTGATTTTTCTTTTTTAATAAAATACATTGCTTTTGCAAACTGCCTTTTGTGTCAGTTGCTTTTCTACAGGGGTATTGCCTTCAGATGCATTTGTAATGATATATTTAAAATATTAACCTTTTGTTGTAAATGATACAAATTTGTTTCAAATTTTCTAACATATTGAAGTTTAAAATTATTTTCCGTACTTACACATGAATCTATTTCCTTCATTTCTTCATTTGCTTTTATAGTTTAAAAGTATTCTGCCACATGAAGAAAACACACTCATATCTTGTTCTAGTTTTTTAATGGCTTTATTTTCTGTATTATTTAATCTAATTTTTAGTAAATAATAAAGATCCAAGTTTTTCTATTCAAAATGTAAACAAATCCTAATGAAGGTTTTGGACTAGAAAAGGACAAAACTTCCCAAATTGATGCATAGCGTCTTTATCTATATTGATACCACAATTTGGCCCATTTTGGAGTTTTTTAATTTTTAAAATTTATTTTAAACTGATACATAGAAACATAAAAATTGTACATATCTGTGGGGTACCATATGATGTTTCTATACATGTTTATATTGTGTAATGTATAAATCTGGATAAACATATCCAAACATTTATTGGTTATGGTAAAAACATTCAAAATCTTTCATCTGGTTTTTTGAAATGTACAGTATATTATTATTATAGTTGCTTTACTAGACAATGTATGTCAGAACTTCTTCCTCTTATGTATCATAGTTTAATACCCATTCATCAACCTTTCCCCATCTTTCATTTTTTTCTTTCGTTACCTTCTGTTAGCCATCATTCTGCTCTCAGCTCCTACGAGAGCAACATATTTAGATTCCACTTATGAGTAAGTTCATACAGTGCCGGCATATTTAACATAATGTAATTATCTCCAGATTCATCCATATAGTCAAAAGTGACATGATTTTATAGTCTTTTTATACCTGAGTATTATTCCATGGTATGTAAGTACATTTTAAAAATTCACTTAACTGTAGATTGGTACCTAAGTCGTTTCCATGGTTTGATTATTGTGAATAGAGCTACCATGAACATATGTCTTTTTGACATACTGATATCATTTCCTTTGGAAGTGTATACCAGCATTGGGACTGCTAGGCCATAGGATAGTTCTATTTTTAATTTTTTGCAGTACATCTATATTATCTTCCATAATAACTACACTAATTTATTGCTGTGGTTTAGATCTAAAGTGTCTCCCAAAAGTCTCCTGTGTTCAGAGGTGGGGCTTTTAAATGGTGATTGGACTCTGGGTGCTTTGTACATCAGCAGATTAATCCATTGCTGAGTTCAGCGTTGAAAGTTCTATTTAGAGGTCTGGTCTGGTCAGAGGGAGTGCCTCATAGGGGTGGGACCCAGAGGGGTGTGTTCTTGTTCCCTTCTCCTCCCCTCTCTCTCTGCTTCCTGGCTGCTATGGGGTGAACAAGCTGTGGTCCACCATGCCCTTCCATTGTGCCATTTCTGACTTACTGAGACTGCTACAACTGAGAGCCAAAATAAACCTCTCCCCCTTTGAGTTGTGGGTGTTGGTATTTGGACACAGAAATGAGAAAGCTAATAACATTTATATTCATACCAGTAGTATACAGAGGTTCCCTTTTTTCTACATCCTCACCATCACTTGTTACCTTTAGTCTTTTCAATGCTAGTCTTTCTTACTGGGGCAAGATGATACCTCACTGTGGTTTTGATTTGCATTTTCCTTTGATTATTCTATTTTTTTTCATGAATACCTGTTTTCCCTTTATACCAGACCATACTACAGTAGTAATTATACTCTTTAATACATTTTGTTACCTGGCAATATAAGGGTAGCCTCACTATTCTTTTGAAAAAAAAATTTTTTATTGTTACTGATTTCTTTAAAATTATTTTAAAATATCCCCTAATATCCTATTAGGATTTTTGGAACTACATTAAAATGTAATTGACATCTTTATAAAACACTATTTAAGACCACATTTCATCTGCCACATCATTAAAGTGTTACTTGGTTTTTCTCCAGCATCTTGTTTTAATTTTCTGCATATAGTTCCTCTGTTGCTTTTAACTTTTTCTCTAAATGATTAGTTTTTTTAAAGTTGTGAATTTGCCTCTATCATCGCAGAAGAAACGATCGTTACTTTAAAAAACTGTATGATACTGATGTCAGTACCAACTCTTTAGTACTAAATATAGTCAGCTAATTATGCAGTTCTCAATCTTTCAAGAAATACAAATGCATTTTAGACAGGAGCAGTATCAAAGTAGACACTTAGCTTTCATTAGTGTCTTCAGTATTACGAACTTCCTGCTAATTGAAAGCACGGGATAAAAGGGTGCTGTATAGAGAAACTTTAAAAATACTATAGTGATCAGAATTTGGGAGAAATTCAGCTGCTTCAAGAAGTACTAGCTTTGATATAGAGGAAAATATACCTCCCAACCTGCAAGATGTCTGATGAGCCAAGTTTATGTCCCCTGAAATAGAAGAATGAATTCCAAAAAACAAAGGAGGTTAAGAGTAGGAAAGGTTTATGGGGGAACAGGAGTAGCTCCTAAGAGACAGGAGAGGTCCCGGAAGTGGGTTGCCACTAAGGCCCTTTGTCAGGGATAATTTATACAGCAAAGTCACAATATGGGTACAACATGGGTCAAACTACAATCAACCTATGGGATTATAAGTATAGCTGCTTAGCTAATATTGATTCAGTAGGGAAGCAGGTCACATAGCAAGGGTACATGGAAAGAACAAAGACTTTCTTGGGAAGGGTTGGGCCCAGACCCTCTGGTCACCCACTTCAGTGACTGATGCTTATCTGGACTTTACTGGGCCAGGTGATGCCAATTATGGTATAATTCCAACTCCTTAGGGGAGTCAGGTAGGCCTGGTCTCTGCATTTTTATCTTTAGTCCTGGTCTTCTTCAGATGTGCCTCCAGCCACAATTCTGATGTCTTTATTTTTCTGCTGACTTCCTTGACAGCCCAGTCCCTTTCTGATTGTATATGAATTTCTATCTAATTTAGCTGCCTGTAATAGCTTCCACCTGTCTAAAGCAAACTTAAAGTTTGTGTTACTTCATTTGTTTGAAGTTTTTATGGTCTTACTACTCCCACATTATAAATTAAAAATAGTTATTTTCTTTTCATTACACTTTTTGAATTATATTTCTAGTGTTTTTTAAGGTTTGCCATATATGTCTTAATTTATCAAAATCAGCTTGAATTTTTTATTAGCTTAATTCCAGTGAGGAGTGTGTGTGTGTTCTTTGTTCTCTTTCCCCTCTTTACAGAGTACTGATCTCTGCCCTCTGGGGTTTGTTATTGATGTTTGACTCTTCATTTTTTAATGATTGGCTGGGTTGCTTTAGTAAAGTCTACTTCACAGCACTGCACCTCTTGCAGTCTGGTCTTGCTCCTTAGGGAGGCACAGCTTAGGATAGGCTCAGGGTCACCCTGGAACGACAGTGGTATTGAGTTCTCTTTCTCTCATTCCATGATCACATTCATGTTTTAAATTCCACAATTTGCTATATTATTTTCAATAATGCCCTGGGGTATAAATTGCTCTGTGAATCAGCCCCATCAAATTGTGACGCCATGGGAAGAATAAATTCAGAAGTCGGTATTTAATATCTGTTCTGAGCCCAGGAGGGCTGTTCTGAGCTGCTTCATTCCCCAGTCTTCTACTGCCTACCAGCTAGCTCTAGGCTGTTATCCTCATTAGATCCTTGAATCTCCTCCCAATTGCCTTTCATTATAACTTCCATTCTTCTTAAGAGCATCATTATTTTAAATATTTTTATTAGTATATGTTTGGAGTAAGAGCACCATTAAATGCTCCCATTCTTTTGCAGATGAAATCAAGATCCCTTGGAAAGTGATGAGTTGTCTGTTTTTATGTTCTGACCCCACCACCCATGCACACCTCAGGGCTCTGGAACTGGGGAGGAGACAATAACAAGCTTCAATCTGAGTGATTCTTTTCCGCAGGGGTGGAGAATGTCAGTAACATGAGGCCCTCTCACCTTGCCTTTTCTGATATGAAACCACAGCCTCACCAGCCAGGCAGAAGTGATCAGGCTGTGCCAGTGGGAGCCTCCATTCCACTAATAGGAGCTAGGTGGAAGAAGGAATCCCCCACCTCTTCACTGCACTCAACTGGGATTTAGCGTCAGCAACAGGTGATACAGCAGAACTATAACTTTCAACCTGTTAAATGTCAAATGTGCTGAGTTTGTGGTCCCACAGCATCAAGGAATGAAGTTGTGAACCAAAAGAAGGAGTTAGAAGAGTTTCATTGGAAATAAAAGGAAGACGAATAGCTCCTGGATTTTCAGGAGTGGTCCCAAATGGGGTGGTCACTGAGAGGCCTTTTGTCAGGGGGATTTATACAGCAAAGTCTCAACATGGGTCAAACTACAATCCACCTATAGGATTTCAAGTATAGACATTTACCTAATATTGATCCACTAGGGAAACAAGTCACATAGCAAGGATACATGGGAAGAACAAAAACGAATTTTTATTAAGAGGAGGGAGTATGGGTCCAGACGTTCTGGTCATCCACCTGTGCTCCAATGCCTATCTGGGCTCCCTGAATCAGGTGGTGCTAATTACAGTGTATTCTGAAGTTGGTGTTTATCTCTAGGGAGGCATGAAGGCCTTGCTATTGGCTCTCCATTCTGAGGCCTGGCTCTCTTCAGATTTGCCTCCAGCCACAATTCTAATGTTTATTTTTTGTACTGACTACCTTGAGGGCCCAATCCCTCTCTGATTGTATATTAATATCTATCTGACTTAGCTGCCTATAACACTAGTACTCGGGGTATCATGAGAAACAACTGGAGTCCTGCTCCTTGTAGGAAGAGGGCCATCTGACTAGGAGGAGGGGGAGCTCTGTGTTTTTGGCTGCAGCAGACTAGAGTGGGGTCTCCACTTCCTTGAACTAGGAGGTAAGAGAGAAGGAATGTTCTTGGTTCAAATAATGCAAATCTGTATTTCTTTAAATACAAGTTTTTTAGTTTCTCTTGAATGAACATTTTGAGACAGTCAGTTTGTACAAACCAAGCTGATAGGTCTCCCAAAGTTGAACAAAATCATGGACAAAAGGAGGAAATTAGAGTCTTTATTGGAAATAAGAGAAATAGCTTCTGTCCTCATGAGGTGATTTTGAATGGGAGTCCAAATTGCCTTCTTTGTCCTGTTCTTTTATGAATAAACAGATCCTGGGAGTTGGAGGTGGGCTCATTTCAAAGAAAATGAGTTCAAGGGAAATTGGTTATTCTGCATTTCAAATGTTTCTCAATGTCCACTCTGGAGGTAGGGACAAACTATCAACTAACTTAGCATACTCTGTATAAGAACATTCTTCCTGGGAGGAAAGGTTTTCATCTCCCCTCTTATCCTAACTTTTATCTTTCTTCTGTGTTTGCCTCTAAGTTTAACTAGCTGCGTGACTTGAATTAGCTCTTAACTTGGCGTGTGCATGTTACTTTCTTTTTATCTAGCCAACTCTATTATACTCTATTACAATTTAATTTGCTGTGTATATGTGAGGCTATTTCCATTCCATTTAAATAGTTTTCTTTTAATAGCTTTCAACAGTTTCACTGGGTGAGCTGGTCCTTGCAGCTCCTCATTCTGTCACGCTGCTAGTGTCACCAGGCCTCCAAGGAGGTCCCCAAAGGAAACGGGGGACCTTGACTTGCCCTACACACAGGACAGGTTGCAGTTTCACTGATTTCCATCATGGAAAAAGAATTTTTAGGATATTTTAGTCAGAAGCATAAAGAAATTTATTAGGCAGAATTTGAAAAGTAGATGAAGTAAAGGTCAAGGGCCTTGAGAGCCAGAGGGAAAAAGGTACCCTATGGCCTTGAGCTGGGTGTATTTATGGAGGATTTGGAGGTGGAAATCTGTACAACTTGTGAACCTATGGAAGAGAGGGGATGAAAGGAGACAATTCATTCACAAGTAATTGCAATCACAGGTGAGAGACTGTAGTCTTCCATAAGGGAAAAAGCCCATTTTGCTAGAGAAAGGAAATAGCCAGGCCCACTGACAAGCAAAAATGAATGGCACAGGATTATTATTGAAGCAAAAAAATTTTTAAACAGTTGCTGGGTTCCTAGTTTTTTGTACCCTTCACTGCTGGGCCCTTGAAGGGCATGTGTTTAGGTGTAATAGCATGCTGCTGGGTCTCAGACTATTTATACTAATCCCTTCTGCTGTTGAAGCTGTCACTTTGCAAATGCTTTTGTGATATGAAAGACTCTTCTAAGGTTAGTGTTATCTTCCAAAGTCTGTTCTAACTATGACTGTCACATAGCTACTGTAAAGCTACAATAAAGATAAAACTCCACTTCCTTACCAATGATTTATACCTGCCAGTGCTGCTGGGAAGCCTGTCAGAGCCAGGAAAATATTTTGAATATTCACAAGTAAACTACAGTGGAGAAAGACCAAACTAGGGCTTGTGAGAAAACCTAGCCACTCCCAGCAGGTTCAGGACAGCCCCCTTTGTAGAAAGGAGTATGAACTGCAAATTGGTCCCAATGTGAGATATTAGTTGGACGGATGAGGGAGGTGAAGTGGCAGCCATGCGTAGCAGAGCTCAGGACCCTTTCACTTATGTATTCCACTAACTTCATATCCCCAGCCACTTCATATCTCACCACAGCCTCTGCTGGACCTGGGGAGTAGCAGTAACCAAGGCCAATGTGGCCTTTGTCTTTATGGAGCTTACTTAGAGTCTAATGAGGAGGAAAGATGTTAACTGAAGAAAGCCAAATAATATAAATAATCATAAATGCCTGAAAAGAGAAAAAGGTATTATAAAAGAAAATTGGGGCATCACCTTACAATTGGGAGGTGAGTGATGCAGGGCAGATACCTCAAGCCTATAGGATGAGTCAGACATGCTATAGGCTGGGGACAGAGGGGGCTTTGGAGAAAGAGTGCTTAGCAACTTCCTCAAGGAATTGCTGTAACTGGAAGAGTAAGGATGAGCACATGAGAGGAGGTGGGGCAGGGAGGTGGAGGTCTGATCAGTCAGATCCTGGAGGCCAGGAGAGGTTTGGGGTTTTTTCTAAGTGCCCTGGGAAGCCTTGTAGGGGAAGGGGGCCTAATACGATCATGTCCGTCTTTGGGGAGGAGAAGGGATTGAGAAACATAAGGCCCATAAAGACACCAGAGAGAAGAGGGTAGCTGGTGGCTGCCAGCATTCTCATTCAGCTGATCAGCTGATCATCCTTTCTCTCATGCATGTGGGGTGGCAGTGGCAAATATGTCCATGACTCCACTCATCTGTGTTTCAAGTCTGGAGGAATGAAGCAGGTGGGATGGAGGTTGTGCCATTTTGTCACCCACTCTTAGAGGTAACTGAGTAAGAGTCTTGCCTCTGGGAAGACACTGCATGTCTCTGCCCTAAGGTGGCTCTTGATTTTCTAGCCTCCCTGCTCATGCTTGCTTTGAGCCCTGACCTCTATCTCCTGGCTTGCTGCAGTCAGTTTGTAATGGCCTTCCAACTGGTTGTAGATCTCCAAGATCTTCTGCTCATTAGGACTACTTGAAATCTGACTCATCTTTCTAAATCAGTTGGCAGAACAGCACTCACTCCCCTGATTGTCCCTTGGCTCACCATTGAAGCGTGAATTAAACTCAAGTTATTTTGTTTGCTCTCAAGGCTCCAAAGTACAGTATTTCTGCCTTTTCATTTTCACTGCTCCTTGAACTAGTGATCAGAGAGAACTACTCTCTCTTTTGAGACATGGCCTTCAATCTCTTTTTTCCTGGCTTTAGCATGGGCCCTGCCATTTGCAATAGAGTGATTTATCCCCTCTGTGAAGGACAAGAGCATATTCCTGATGTTATACACTTCCTATGAAATTTCCTTAACTTTTTTCCCTTTCCTTAGAGAAAATTGTTAGCTTACCAATGGGTCCTTGCTCACTGTCTGTCTGTGGTCATACTAAAACCTGAGAGGCACCTTTATAAAAGTTCAGGGGCCTAATTTCTTTACCATCCTGGTTTGTCTTTCTCAGCACCCATCTCACCAGTCAGTGTTTCTTTTTAATGAAAGAGCCTCAGAGACTTTTGCCTCAGACCACGTAACAGTATTTGCAATACTCCCCACAACCAGTTTTGAGTCCCCAAAGCCCCTTCTTCAGTGCAGGGAAGGGAAAAAGGACAGTTCCATTTTCACCCTTGCTGCCTGCAAATGGTTACACATTGATAGTGTGATCCAGCTTTTGGTTGACTCAGACCCATAGGTTGTGTTTGTGCACCATCTTCTCTGGATCCCTGAAGGGTTCGCAGGCTTCCAAATCTGTAGAGCCACCTAAGAGAGCTCCTCACAAAGCATCAGCTGGTTGTTAGCTGATGGGAAATGTGTCCTTCACAAAGTGTCAGAAAGCATAACTGTGGTCTCTGAACAGCAGAGCTTTTAACACTGTAGCTTCTGGTTGCTTATTTTTCAAATGCCTTTACCGGGGACTGGGAATGTCACAGTTTTTAAATACCAAAAGAAACAGCGTCAATGCCACCTGGCCTTGACCTGAAAAATGATGACAACTTGGCAGACATGCCTCATCACTGTGAAAACTGTTTATAGTCCCTGCGGTCCTGCTTTCTTTCGTATATGTATAATCAAATTTTAAACTTAATTCAGGACATTATGAAAATATGGACACTAAAAGCATTTGTGAAAATTTGGAGCAAGAGGAATTCTCTTACATTATTAGTGAAAGTATAAAACAGTGCAACTACTATTAAAAACAGTGGGCACTTTCTTATGGCACTAAATATATATCTACCCTATGATCTGCTCTTAGGCCTTAAATCAAGAGACATGACAGCATGTCCATAGAAAGACTTCAACTCAATTGATGTAGCACCCAAACGTACCTCTGTAGAAGATTGTACAAATGTGATATATGATTCAACAAAAATGAGCACACCACTGACACATGCAACATTGTGGATGAAGCTGGTAAGCACTACACTGAAAGCAGCCTTACAGAATGAACTGAATGAAAGTAGCCTTACTGAAAAGACAAGTAAATGGCCAACAGACCTATGAAAAGATGCTCAACATCACTAATCATTAGGGAAGTGCAAATTAAAACCACAATGAGATGTCATTTCATACCATTCAGAATGGCTTTTATCAAAAAGAAGAGAGATAAATGTCAGGATGTAGAGAAAAGGGAACATTTGTACACTGTTGGTGGGAATTTAAATTAGTACTGACATCATAGAAAACAGTATGGAGGTGCCTAAAGAAACCAGAAGAATATAAATACCATTTAATTCAATAATCCCTCTTCTGGATATTTACCCAAAAGATTTCAATGGATTTGTTAAAGAGATACCTGCGCCTCCATGCTCATTCCAGCTCTACTCACAGTGGCCAAGTTATGCAATCAACCTAAGTGTCTATGAACAGATGAATGGATAGAGAAAGCATGGTAGATATGCATGATTAAATACCATTCAGCCTTAAAAACAGAAATTCTAATTGGATGTGCTGGTGCACCACTGTAATCCCAGCAATTCAGTTCCTCAGGAGCCTGAGGCAGCAATTCAGCCTAAGACAGGAGGATTGCAAGGTCAAGGCCAGGCTGGGCAAGTCAGAAAAACCCTGTTCAGAAAATAAAAAGAGTTAAGGATGTAGCTCAGTAGTAGACAGTGGCCAAGCATGTGCAAACCCCTAGGTTCAGTTCTGAGTACTGCCTCCCCCAACCCCCTCCAAGCTGTCATTTGTGACAGGATGCATGGAACTAGAAAATACTGTGCTGAATGAAATAAGCCAGGCACATAAGGACAAACACTTTGGGTCCTCACTTATCTGTGGAATCTAAAACTCCTAAAAGTAAAAAGGTGGTAACAGAGGCTGGAGGTTGGGGTGGGATTCATAGAAGGATGGTGATTAAAGTGTATATAGTTTCACTTTAACAAGAGGAATACAAGTGTTTTTTATTTCCTGTTTTGGTTCAATTGTGTAGTATGGTGAACATAGTTAATAGAATATTATACATTTCAGAGTTGCTGAGGGAGTAAATTTCAAATGTTCTCGCTGCCAAAAATTATTTGACATAATAGATATGTTAAAATTAGCTTGATTTTAGGGCCGGGGATTTAGCTCAGTGGTTTTGCTGCCTGCTGCACAAGTGCAAGGACTGGAGTTCAATCCCTGGTACCAAAAAAAAAAAAAAAAATTACCTTGATTTAACTATTCTACATAGTATTCATAAATTATAACATCACTATGTATCCTATAAATTCACTCAGTTATAAGTTGTCAATGTACAATACAATATATAATTCCATTTATATATAATTGCAGAATAGGCAAAATTAATTTTTAACAGGTACAATGTATTCCAAATTAATTATTTTATATAGTAATTTTCTCCCTTAACAGACTTGTGATAACCACATTGTTTATATTTGTTAATGATGTTATTGATATAATCTAAATATTTGAAATTTCACAGAATGTATATTTAAAAACCCATCTCAAATGTCAAGGCTACAAGAATAGCACCGTATTTCCTATATCCAAATATTTTATGGGTGTATTCTAAAAGAAAAAGGAAAACAAAAAATAGATGCTTAGTTAAGGGTTAAAGTTACATGAGTAGCCAAAAATTAAAATATTCAGATTATTACCATTAATTTAATACAATTATAACACCAGTAGTCACTTTGTCGTTGACAGTGATTGTTTGAGCACAAGGGCTGGTGGTAGAAGTTGTTGCTGCACAGTATCTCCTCTCCTCTCTCCATCTCATCACTGCCAGCTTACACCTGTGCATCGCCCCATATGTACTGTGTGTATATGTGTGTGTGAGAGAGTTTTAAATATCATTCCCACTACACAAACATCTTTTTATTAAGCTGATAATAGAGAAGTACAGAAACAAAAGCTCAACAAGCCCACTGCTCCCTCTTTGGGATATGATTATTTCCCTAAACTAATTTTTAATAGAAGAAGTCAGAGCAGGGATTGCCTCTGATGAAATGAGGGCAGGGAGGGACGGGGGGCATCATGAGGGAACTTTCTGGAATGATGGTGATGTTCTACATCTTCACAATGGTTTGGATTACGGCGTGTATCTGGACTTAAAACGTAACACATTTGATTGGAAATATATAATTTTCATCAAAAGACAAAACTACACAAATATTAAATTTCACCTAATGATTTTTATCTTTTTTAGTTGTAATAAAATACCTGAGGCTGGGTAATCTATAAACATAAGAGGTTTATTTAGCTTACAATTCTGGATGTCCAAGAACAAGGTGTTGGCAGGTGCTTAACTTCTGGCAAGGTCCTCGCAGAGAATGGCATGTGTGCAAGAGAGACTGTGCAGAGGTTCCAGGCTTTGTAATAACTTCTTTGTGGTGACCAATGCAGTCCCATAAGGCCTAACTCTAGTGAGAGGGGCATTGATTCCATCCTAGGGTGGTGGCTTCATGACCTAATTACTTGCATTATTCTCCACCTCTTAAAAGTTTTACAACCTTTCAACCCTATTACCTTGGGGACCAAATTTCCAGTGCTTGAACACTTGGGAAACAATTTTCATACTGTAGCCTTAATTTCACTTTAAAACTCAAATATAAGAAGAATCCATTTATGAATATATAATACAAAAAGTATAGTGAATTATCAGTGCTAGAATGTAGATGTTAGATGTACAGATAGTCACTGTTAAATTCTTTCAACTTTGCTGGATAGGATAAGGCCTAAAATCAAGGCTATTATGTGCTACCTTGAAATTTAGGGAAATTTGAAGGCCCTCAAATGTCTTTCTTGCAAGTTTCCTTCCCCACTCTGTTTCACATTGGACGCCATTACCTGGGCAAACGACTTTCCTATCCAGACACCACACATAGGTTCCTACTTGCCTCTGGCAGCTCATGAAATTATTTACCTACATCAATCACATGCTCCTGTGGGAACCAGGAGGCACTTTACCCTCTTAATACTACAAAGCCTGCCCTCTGCTACTGCCCCTAGTTGTTCATTTTATTCCCAAGTGTGACCCTGTGTGGCATGCAGTGTCCTCCCCCTCCTGGTTGTGAGTATATGCAACTGATAAATCTCAACTGTCTACTGTGGACTTTTGTGGTTTTGCCCATCATCATAACCCTAGGTTGAGGATGTCTTCCTTGCCAACAAGGTGAATAGGAAACAATTAAAACATGGTACAATAGTTTCTTCCCATCTGAGGTTTCATTTTCCATGGTTTTAGTTACTCATGGTTGATCACCTGGGGTCTAAAAATAATAAAAGGAAAATTTCAGACAAATACATAGGTTTTGAGTTGCAAGCTCTTCTGAGCAGCATGATGAAATATTGCTCTTTCCACACTGTCCCACTTGGGATATGAATTTGGTCATTGTCCAGCACGTCCATGCTGTGTATAGTACTAGCCCATTAGTTACTTTGTAGCGTGATTAAGGTTATCAGATCAAGGATTGCAGTATCATAGTACCTGCATACAAGTTACCCTTATTTTACTTAATGGGATCAAAGCATAAAAGTAGTGATATGTCAATGGGCATCAAAGCATAAAAGTAATGATATGTCAAAGGGAAGTCATTAAGTGTGTCATTTTAATGAAAAGATGAAAATTTTCAACTTAAGGAAAAGAAAAAATCATTTGCTAAGGTTGCTAAATTATCATTTATTTATAGTAAGAATGAATCATCCTGTGAAATCATAAAGAAAAAGCTCCATTTTATTATTAATTGTTATTATTAATCTCTCTCACTATGCCTAATTTATAAGTTAAACATTATAAATTATAACTCCTGATGCAGTTCAGGTAGAAAGTCCTTTACCACTAGCTAGCTCTGTGACCTTCAAAAAAAACCCTTCCCCTCTCTGGGCCTCCACCCTCCATTTGTAAAAATGAGAGGTTGCTGAAATTGACCTTTCCAAATATATGTCAGTTTAAACTTATGTATTTTTAAAATTAATATAAATTATTGCACTTATAATGACCTTATGACAGAAAAGAGGAAATATGCATGTTATTTCTGGGTCCTAATTCATGAATTATCACTTATTTGGGAAATAGTTTGTTCCATTGCAAACATGCCCCCTAGTTTCTTTCTAAACACAAACTCCCCAAAAAGTAGATGTGTAGTTGTCTGTGGTATTTGGTTGCATATTTGATCTGGAAGATTTGCATGTTAGCCACCATGCTGTTGTTGTTACATTGATATTTTTCATTATGAATCAAATAATAAGATAATTCAACCCAGCTTCCTTCTGGAGAGTGACAGAGGTGAGCCATAATTTCTTCTAACTCTAAGAAATGTGGTGTGAGGATTGCATCTGGGGCAGGCCACATCCACACAATGAAGCTGAGGATATAACTAAGCAATGCTAATGTCTGGATAAAAATGTCACATGTGGCCAGGACAGATTCACTGCATGCCTGCATTTTTTTCTCTTGTTTTTCTTGGATTTCAGCTCTTTAAATACTGGCAAAATATATGATTGACTTGGGACATATTTACTGAGAAAAAACAAGACAAATAATACTTTGGAGACATCTTTTCAGGGGTACATTAAAATCTGATTTGAAAGCTTGTGGAAAAAACAAAAAATACCAATGACCTTTAGTTAACCATATTCCTCTGCCTGTGAAAATGCAGTTAGCTACCCATTACCACATGGACATTTTTCTCCCACCAAGAAGAATGTGCTTGCTCTAAACAAGATTTCTCAATTTTGGCACTATTAACAATTTTGTCTAGTTAATTCTTTGTTTTGAAGGACTGTCTGTGCCTTGTAGGATGTTTAACAGCATCCCTGTCCCATGACTGCCAAGTGTCTCATGATATTGTCTTTCCGGTGGTTGAAAAATACTGCTCTAAATAATCCACATCTCCTAACTGGACCCCCAAGGAGCTAAACCAGGTATTCATGAGAAAGCTGGCAAGGTAGAGTAGGAAGCTGATGGAACTCAACCCTGACTTCAGATAGCAAGGCCGAAACAAGTTGGTCTTCACTGGCAGCTTTCTATCAGCATTCTAGACTTCTGCAGTCTGATCAGAATCTCTCATCATGCTTGGCTTACAGCATTCCAGCTGACATCTCCAAACCTTTTCAAACTCTTCCTGCAAGCCAGTTCCAAAGGCTCCTGAACCGCATAGTTAGGTACAGTCACAGCAATGACCCCACTCCTGTACCAAAATCTCAGTTGCTTTCTCATTGCTGGGACAAAATACCTGATGCCCACATGTTAAATCAGAAAAGGTTTATTTTGGCTCACAGTTTATAGAGGCTTCAATCTGTAGCTGGCTGGTTCCAAGGGAGGGCAGCAGGGTAGCATGGCAAAGGGGCATGGTGGAGGAGAAACAGTTCATGGCATTGCAGGCAGGAGGCAGTGAGCTTGCCTTCTTCCCTTTTTATTCCATCCAGGCTATAAGCCTATTGGTTGGTGCCACCCACACCCAGGGTAGGTCTTACCATTATCCATGCTCAGAACTATGGTAAACCAGTCAGTGGACTAATCCAGTATCACACACCCATAATCTAGTATCACACATCCATGATTCAGTCACTTCCCACATGCCCCCTCTATAAGCATATGAGGGTTTGGGGACAACTGGACATGAGGTTGGGGGACATCTAGACATAAACCAAATAATATCCATCACCTCCAAGTTTCCTTTACTATTACTGTTTTTGTCTTTGTGTTGGTATAAAAAGTATATAAATTTTTAAGTGTGCCCTTAACTATAGGCACTACTTTGTACAGCAGATCTCTAGAATTTATTAATCTCATTTAACTAACTTTATACACTATGAACAATTCTCCACTTCTTTTGTATTAGTGTGCCATTGCTGAGACACAATACTGAATAGTCACAATTTAAAGGAAGAAAGGTTTATTTTGGCTCACAGTTTCAAGAATTCAGTCCATGGTTGATTGGCTCTAAGGTAGAAAAATCATGGTGGAATGGCCTGGCAGTGCAAAGATACTTAGTTCATGGTGGCCAAGAAGCAGAGGAGAGAAACAGAGCCAGAAAAAAAATGGATGAGTGAGGATATGTAATACCTAAATGCCATGCCTTATAACCTACCTGGACGTAATCAGGAGTATCCTCTACTAATCCGCTAGGCATTTCTTAATCTAGTGAAGTTGATGTATTAGGACTATTGGTCACACATTTCTGTGATTTGCATTTCCCTAGTGATTAGTGATGTTAAGTTATCTGCATATGCTGGTCAGCCTGTGTGTCTTCTTAGGAAAAATGTCTTTAAATATTTTGCTCATTTTTTAAATTGGATTATTTGTTGTTATGTTGGAGTTCTCTGTATTTTCAGGAAATTAACTCCTTGTCAGATATATGATTTGCATGTATTTTCTCCTATTATGTAGGTTGCCTTTTAACTCTGTTAATTATCCCTTGCACAGAAAGTTTTAAAAATTATAATTATTAATGCTCGTTCTATGTATAATTAGTGAGTTTCACTGTGACATTTTCATACACAGAAGGTCTTAATTTTGATATGTCCAATTTATCTAATTTTATTTTTATTGGCCTATACTTTGGTGTTGTATTCAAGAAGTCATGGTCAAATACAGTCTCACAAAACTTTTCTGTTTTTTTCCCCTAAGAATTTATAGTTTCCAGACTATATTTATGTCTTTGATCCATTCTATGGTTCATACTTTTATAATTAATGCTATTATAGTACCTAGTTCTCCAAGATCTGAGAAATAGATGAGCCTCAGTTGGCCACCCATGGATTACAATTGTGGTTAAGGGGATACATTAAATTTCTTAGGCTCATTATTCACTTGCCATAATCTCCATAAAGTACTTAGCATTGTTCTTGGGTATGCAGGGACAGCTCTCATGTTCTTACAGACAAATTCAGTAAGCCACTGCATATTACTAGCCACATTATCATCCCTCTGTAATGGGTACCATGAGATCCAATGAATAACACGGCCCTGTTGACCTATTTGCCATCTGTCTGCCATGTCTATACTTTTCCATTAAACATTGCAGTTTCTCATAATCTGCAATCACTGTCACTAATTCATGGGAGGACTGACTACCACCTGGGGCTGAGATTGGGTGCTAGAGCTCAGGTTTTAGTCTAGGCTTATGTGGTGTAGTACATCTCTATCCCTTTTCAATGGCACACTGTCCCAAAGGTACTACACATTTGAGGTTTTGCTTATTTTAGAGGTATAGTACTTTTGGTGTTTGCTGCTAGCATCCTTTTTTCTCTCTAAAACCCAGCCTCATGAGTTTGAGACTGAGCTTCAGATGTGGCCACTGGCCAGGAAGCCACAATACCATGGTCAGAGCCACCCCCATACTCCAGTAACAAAGCTTTGCCACTGGGCCATGCTGGTGGACCTGACTCCTCTTTCCCTCTGATAGGTACTTTCCCACAAATCTTCAGACTCTTATACAGATTTTATCTCCTGTTCTTTGTACACCCCAGTTGAGTGTTCCACTGAGACCTCACCTGGGTTATGTTAGAATGATCATGAGCTCAGGAAGCAGACTCATAGCCAGCCAGCCTGAGGATCTGCTGCAAGTTAGTCAGGGCACCAAATAAAGATCCAGTGTGGGATGTTCCCAAGTAGTTACATAAATCTCATCTATTTGGCACTCATGAAGAATCTTTATTCTTTATTTAGAAAGGGCTATTTATCATATACCAGCCAATATTTATGAGTTAATTTGAATCCCACAATAAAACAAAATATGAACTCTAGCCACAAAACACTAGTCATCTTTCCATTGTGCATAGCTGGTGACTGTTAATTTCATTCTCATGCAGTCTTACCACTGAAGCATTGACATCAGTGTGACACTAATTCAAAGTGCCTCAATTTGAGGAATATAGGGCAAAAACATAATAAGTTGGCAAAGAAGGCAGGAAAAAAGCAGAGCTAGGCATTTCAGCACCATGTGCAAGGGTCAAGTGCCACCAGAAGCCCCTAGGGCAAGGATGGCAAACCCTTTAGAGCTTTCAATGATACAGCCAGCTGTGGCACACATGCTATAGGGCTTTCTCTTGGTTAAAGAGGAAAATGAATTTTCCATTGTACTCAAAGTTCTGATCGAATTCACGAATGGGCTGTCTCGTGTTATGTGTGTAACTATTTGTATGAATAGAGGTGTGCTGTGGGTATTTAACAATTTGATGCTGCGAAAGCATGTAGTTTGATCCCAGGGCCTTAGCTCAGTAAATGGTTGTTTCAAAAAGAGCTTCCTATTCCTTTTCAAATGTACACTGAAGGCACAGCTTGGTATGGGGGAAAGAAAATGCACTTTGGAGTTCTATAGTTGTGATCCAGTGACATATTGCTTAAAATAGGTGGCCCTTCTTGGGTTACCCTGAGAAATTCATCCTCTTCATTTGTAAAATGGAGACATCATCCCCTTCCAAGAATTGATAGGAAGAGGAAATAAGATAAAACAATACCTAGCAGAGTGCTTGGTATGTCATCACCATGTAGCAGTAATAACAGTTGATGTTTATTGATCATTAACTATGTGCCTGACACTTTCCTTAGCATTTTAAGAGCTAGTATCTAGTTGAGAGATAAGGAAACTGAAACTCTGCCATGTTAAGGGAATTAAGGTCACCCGAGTAATAATACTCACTTTTGAATTGAAGACCTATCAGTTTGATGTCTAAACTCATGACTTTCATCACTTTGCCATGTTGACATGCTCCCTTATGTGGGCCTTTCTCCAATAGTGCTCGGTGATTTGTGACTAGAGAAACCAGACAGGAAGGGTGTTCAAGGAAAGGATGGAGGAGTCAGGAAGAAGAGAGTAAAAAGCTGATAGTTCTAGAAAATGTTCTGTTGAAACTGCTGTCTGTAAAATGATACCAAACGAGAGATGTGTACATACGGATTGGTGGGGAAGGGGTGTTAGAAAAACTGAACTGAAGCCGAAAGAGAGTAATGGGGAGAGGAAATTGAGTATATCAGATGATTATGAGGCAATATGAGATCTCCAAGGATGTAACCAAAAGATCTCTTCTGCAAGCAGCTGTTGACCCAATGGCCTTTGGAGGCCTCTGATGGGTGAAAGGAAGGGTCATTTTCTCCAGCTCTCCTATTGCTGACTAGATTCTCACAAGTGTGGTACAGGAATGGATCCCTGCTGGGAGGAAGGCAGGCAGCATAATCCTGGTGTCATTGTGTAGAGAGCCTTTCCTAAAATTCTCACCATTGAAAAATTCTCTTTTAAGAATCTTAAGACTACAAGAAGGAGAGTTAAGAGGACCAACATCGCAGAAAACTCTGTGAGTGCCCTTATAAAACTTAGACATTTGTCAGTACAAAATACTTCTAATCCACCCCAATTAGGATAATATCAAGTATATGTATTATATTTTAAATTAAGAATAACTGATATTCTATAATAAATGCATATGTGATAGGGAAAAACTAATACTACCCTTATTGTGCTTTAGAGGGATGCTTGAAAATTGATTTTGCTTTACAGTCAATGTCATTTTTCTCTAATTTTCATTGTAAACTCTTGTGAGGTACAACTCTGAGCCTCAAGTCAGATTTTTTCCCTGTTTCCTAAAGTCTTTAGTATAAAAACCCCTGTTCTGATTTTCTATTTCTAAATCCTAATTTCTTCTTTGTATGACTATTGATAATAGTGAGTCATATACTATAACTGAAGTTCTTGTGCCTATGCACAAGTTAACACAAATGCAGCTCTGTGCTCTGATATTTTAAGTATAGGATATGCATGTGATAGAGGTAGGATTACAACCTAGTGCTTTAAAGTTAATCAGATGCATTTTCATACTTTTCCCTGGCAAGACATTTCAAATTCAACTTCATGGATATTCAGTGAACTCTCCCTCAGATGATACCGTGAAGGTCATTTTGTACTCAGCGGTCATACTGTGGAGATTCACAAAACTAAACCTGTTCATTAGAGCTGTACATGGAGTTGAATGATGCAGCACTCTTAATACACCCTAAAGAGGAAAAGAACATTCAAAGTATCATTTGATGCCATATGGAACAATGAGAACAAATGTCTGCCCACAGATTAACTGGAAATATTGCAGTGATAACCAGTGTTGGAGAGAGTATATTAAAATAGTCACCAACACAAAACCAGTGAGATCATAAGTCGATACCACTTTTCTGGAAAAGGGCTCAGCGATACATTCTAAGAGCCCTTACTCTTAATTTTATATTCACAAAGCAACTTCAACTTTAAATATTGATTGTCATGTTTATCTCTTCGGAGAGGAAACATCACTGGTCATGGCACTGGGAGAATGACATTTTTCAGTGTAAATTTTTAAAATGGCCTTAAGCATCTGTGAGAGCTGGAGTGTGTGAGTCAATCCTCAAGTGGAAGCTTCTGTGGAGATTCTGGCAAAATTCAGGTTCTGAAAACTAAAGCAAAGGCTGCCGCATGGCCTGTGTTTACCTGAACTAGTGTTCCTTGGGGAAGCCCCTTGAGAGCCATGCAGTTGATTATGATCCTTTGCAACATTTTGATTGCCTGGTCCCTGTTTCTTGAAAAAGTAACAGAAGATATAGATCTAATTTGTTCTTTGAAAAGAAAGTAAACAAATGATATGTTTGGATGCTGGAATGGGAAAGATTGCTCCAAGAGAGCAAAACTGAAGGAATGACCAAAGAGTGAGGCAGCAGTAGGGTTTATATGCATTTTGATATAATCCATGGCTTCAAGGCCTAGCCTGAGTAATCTAGGCCACAACACAAATAAGTCAAGAACGTTAAGGCAGTCAAACTGCTGAAACAAAAATAATTTTAGAAAAGTAAATCTAACTGTTCTTGTGACTGTAATAAGATGGGGAAAATTATACCCTAATTGTATATTTGTATGCATGGTTACAGCTTTTCTATGGAAGAATGTATCCATATCTTACTTAGGTGAAGACCCTTAAACCAAAATTTTAAGGAAATGTCAGCATGTGAATTGTTGGTGTTATGTGGTGTGATTAACATTGTTGTAGCAAAGAGAAACAGCTCAGTGTTAGCTCTGTTACAGCTACCGTGAATCACAGATGCAGAAATCTGAAAGTCACTCGAAGAGGTGGAGAAAAACCAAGGCTTTATTAGGCCGGCCAGCTCAGAAGAGTTTAGGCACTCCAAATTTCGGAGCGCAGAGTTGCAGTGGGAGTAGGGTTATATACCCTTGGGAGAATAGAGGTTGAGAGGAACCTTTTAGGGTGGGGACACAATCTGAAGGGGGAACTTGTTGGGGTGGGGACTCAGCCAGAAGCCCCAGAAGCTTAGCAGAATTTGCTACCTTCTAAACTCAAGGAGGGGTTTCCAGTAAAAGCAGAAACATATGCATCAGAAGTTAACAGAAACATCCTGTGGTTACTTACACTGTGGTTAACAGAAACATCTTGTGGTTACAAGCAAATATAGAACATTACTGGGCTGGGGATTTAGCTCAGTGGCACCGCGCCTGTCTCGAAAGTGCAAAGTCCTGAGTTTGATCCCAGATACCACACACACACAAAACAGAACATTACTTACTGGGAGGAGTTGTGGGGTCTGGTGTCTTGAAGCAGAAGCAGCAGTTAACAGTTGTCTGGGTCGTAAGAGTTTAATTTTCTGCCTAAATATATTATCTCTGTACTATTCTGTATTTTTCAAATTCTCAAGATACATACCTACATATATATCTCCAATTCTGCTATAATAATTATTATGTCATTTTGAGTGCAGCTGTGTAGCAAGTGGTTCTAACACATGCATCATTTTGTTTACTTGTAACAACCTTACAAATTAAAGACTGCTATTTATCTGTTTTAAGATTAAAGAAAACCTGGGGCTTGGAGAAATTATCTACTTGTCTAAAGTCATTTTTAATAGATTCAAGTCCCTGTTTGGAGACTCCAGAATTGTGACGAGTACATAACTTCTGAAACATGAAATGTACTCTCTGGTGTAGATGTTAGGAAAATAGAAATTAAGACAAAGATTTGTGCACATATATGCATATTATAAAATTACAATCTATAACAAATGTGGAGGTAGTTAAATAATGATACAATCCTTTGATAGATTTCTGTTTTAGAAAAATATTTAAGATCGCAAAGAAGAAATATTTACTAAAATATTAAGGATAACACAGCATATAAAAATAGTGCACATAAAGTAGAAGCCAACTTTGTAACTGTACATACTGTAAATGAGCAACTAGAGCCAATAGCTTTGTCTGAACATTCCAGCTTTGCTTTGTCTAGAGAGAAAAGGGATTACTTTCCTACTTTCTTATATGAGGCAGGGGTTGGGATGAAACAAAACAATAATGGATTTAGTGGGCAAGGAAGAAATCTCAAGAAGACATGAAGTAGGATCTCTTGGCTGTCAGAGAATACAGTATAACTCTAGCACTGAGTGCTGTCAAGATGGAGGTTGAGGTAGTATAGATGAGGGGGGTGATGGGGGGACCATTTTCAAGGAGAAGATGAACATACCACCTTTTCCGGTGGGCTTAGGCAGGCAGGACCTAGATGTTCTAATCCATACAATTGGACCCAAATCTTAAGACTTAACTATGATTATGGAGAAAGCAGTTTGCTTTCATCTCTTTCACACTACCTTAGTGGTCACTTCAGTCTTGGCTCCCTGTTTCTATCCCAGATTATCTGGGAACATAGTAATTTTTCAGAATTTTGTATTGGCATTTTGCAGAAAGAATTTAAAGGAAACTGATGATTAGCTACATGGTGAATTGCTTAAATCTCTTACCAAATGCAGTTGTATTTATGGAAACAATGATGGAGCCAGCTTTCTTTCTCTAGAATATTAAAAAAAATAGTTAAAAACAGATTCTAGTATTTCAGGAAGCAAGATATTTTTTATTCAAATATGTTTGAAATTGTGTAGCAGTTTGATTTGCTATAAAAAAATGACAGTTGGAATGTTATTTTTACAAAGACCAAAAAGATAGTGTGTGAAATAAACTATGAACACTATATCAAGTATTATCAAGGCACAGAGAACTGCATATGCTTTCAAAGCTTCAAGTTTTAAAAGCAGCATTATCATAAATGGTAAAACAGTGAGAGAAAGAGTTTAATTTAGCTAAACATGCTTTGAATGGAGATTATAAAATTTGTAAATGGTACAATTTGAAGAAAAAAACTGCAAGAATCTTGATATACTGAATTTTTAAGCTGCATGCTCTATCATAAAAGATGCTTTTAAATGCAAGAAATATTAACTCCAAATGATTTTAAAATGGGAAAAAATAAGAATCAAGATATATCATCTACAGGTACAAATTCTCAATGATGAATGTGATCATAAGGTATACCTAAATGCACCAATAAACTCAATAAAAATAAAAAAAATAGGAAAGAGCCAGGCATGGTGTCGCACACCTGTAATCCCAGGGCTCTGAGGGATTGAGGCAAGAATACTGCAAGTTCAAACTCAGTCTGGGCAAATCAGTGACTTGGCAAAACCCTACCTCAAAAAAAAAAAAAAAAGTCTGGGGATATCATTCGGTGCAAAGGCCCTGGTTTCAATCCCCAGTATATCCCTGCTCCCAGCTCCTGACACACACGTAAAGGAAATGACTGATCTTACATAGCAACGTCAGGAGGTAAGGCAGGATTTAGGGTTGGCTTGGACAACATTATGTTTTTTTCTTCAGTATCTATACTGTCATCCACTGTATCAGATTTACCCTAGTGCTGTTCCATTCTGTGGTACAGCAATGACTACCAGGCAGAAGCAGAAGAACTTCCCTTTTGACATCCAGGAGAGGGAACTCTCCTTAAAGCATAGAATAAAAATCCTTCTTGTCTCTTAGCTCAACAAAGCCACTTTTTTCCCCTTAAATTCTTTTATTGGTACATTTTAGGTATACAATACATTTATATTTATCATTGGGTGCTTATACCTGCACATGATGTATCTTGGTTCTTATTTTTTTCCCCATTACCTGTGTGCCCTTCACCCCCTCCACCCTTCCCTCAACAAAGACACTTTATGTGATCCCTCTTGACCATAGCAGTTGCCAAAGACCTGCCATGTAGCTCTTTGCTAACTAATTGGAATCTTTTCTGGGACTTGAGGGACAGAGATGGTTTACTATGTGTGCTGCGGGGAAAAGCAAATAACCAAATAAAACTGGAGAGAGGGGAAATGAAGCAAGCACTAGTGTTCACCAGCCCATGTTTTTGATTGCCCACACTTAACACACCCATTTCCTGTACTTATATGTCAGCACTCCTGATACATGCATGAAATTCTTACACTTTTTGTAGTCAACCAGGATCTCTGTGTAGGGGCAAACTGTCCCTTCAGATATGAACTGTCTGCTGACATAAGGCCAGAGAGATCTGGATTTTGTGGAGCCTAATGCTTACACAATTTTCTTAAAATACTACTAAATTATAAACACAAAATTGGGCACATAACAAGGATATTTACTTAGAATGAGGAAACAAATCACAAGAAATTATATATTTTAAAAAGATAATAAATACCACAAACGTCAAGAAATCTAGAAAAAAAATTTATAATAAGATTTATTGTTAATTTAAATGCCTGACTCATCACTTTTCCTACATTTTGGTGTGTATATTCTTTGATCATATCTTCATATTTCTGTAGAGAGAATATAAAGTATAATCTTTATCTTATTTTTTAATTGAAAGTATAGAACATTCTTTCAACTTCACAACTAGTTTTGTTTTGAAGATCATAGTTGTTCATGTTTGTTGCATTTTCTTGTCCAGATAGACCTTTCTGCCTTGGGACAAACGCTAGGAGAATGCCAGGCCCTGGATCTCACAGGACATGGGCCAGATTGCAGCCTCCATGTCAGCCAGTCAACCTGGTTCTTCACACCTGCCGCTCCCTCTCTCCTTCCCTACCACTCTCATCCTGGGCCCAGGGGGTGATTAGGTAGTGAATCCTGGCTTATTTTAGCCACCAAGCAGAGAGCAAAGTAGCCTTCCATTCAGATCTTTCTCCCTTGGGTTGAAGCTACACTCCAGATGGTAAGATGTGGTTCAGGAGAGGCAAATACCCCTGAGGACCAATGAGGTGAGGAGTATAATAGAAGCCATCTTATGCTTCTGTCTGGGTTTCAAACTTACTTTCAGTCTAAATTAGCTTGTGATCTATGTGATTACCATACAACCTATGTGGCTTTGTGATAACTTTTGTGGCAAACATATGGTGTGATAACCATACGGCCTGTGTGGATTTTCTATAAATACATTTTTACCATAGAGAAGAACATATTTTTACCACCATGGGATTAGCACATGCTGTTTGTACACTACTATGAGATTAGCACATATTTGTACCAAGTTTCGCACAGCATAAGACATAAAACCTTCGTCCACTTTCCCCCTCATTCTCTGGCTCCATGCTTGTGGACTTTACCCTGGGCACTGCTCTTCACAGAGCTGTCACTAGAGCTCTGAGCTCCACAACTGTCTGTGACCATCACTCTGCTCTTCTAGAACACTCCATTTGGCTCCCCAGCTATACTGGGCTCCAGATTGCTGTGAGTTCCAGTGCTGCCACTGGGCCCCTGTGTTCTCACTGCATGTTGGCCAGGTGAAAGAAAGATCCTGCACCATCAGCACCACCTCCAGCTTCCAGCTTATGCCATAGGTGAGCTCTCCTTTGTCTTCCTGTGACTGTGGTAAATACTCAGTAAACTATTGCATTGAGGAAATTGTTCAACTCTGAGGATCTTTGTTTGGCAGAAACACTGGCTCCCTTTGGCTCTTCCTATCCACCCACAGGGTGGCCTAACTCAGAGTCTTTTGGCCTCTAGAGTGGGCTCCATGTCTGCTTGAGACAACCAGGCAGGCAGAAATGATAGCCCACTGATTCTGCACCAGTACCACACCAGGAGTGGAGCATTAGACCCCAGGTGGGGAGGTTCTCTGTGTCCTGCAGCTGTGCCTTGTGTCCCCAACACAAATGAGAGCACACTAAGCTGAAAGGGCCCATGGAAGTGAGGGGCCCAGACACTGGAACTCCACTAATTCACAGCAAATCTACTTCTTCTTATGACTGAAAAAATCATTAAAAATTCTAAACCATCAGTAGTCAATGGTAAAAAAAAGGAATAGATCAATAATTCTATTTTACATGAAGACAAAGGAAGTGATGCACAGTAGCTATGGCTGCTGGGCAGAACTGGAGAGGCCCTTGTGCCCAGCAGTGGGATGGGCCAGTGGACTTGACATTGCTCTACTGAATTTTCTGGAATGGAGCTTCTATTCTGATTTCCTCTATGGCCACACCTGAGGCTTGTTGGGTGATGATGTGTATACTCTCTGGGGATGTGCACCTTTTGCTGTCTTCTTCCTAACACCACAAATTCCAAAGTCGAAGGAGTGCATTGGGAATTAGGTATATATGCTAATGTCAGCCAGCCAAAAGCTATCTTTGGCAATAGAGCTTCTTTGTAAATTTAGTGATTGTTTCTAGGCAGTTTGGTTCTAACCGAAGGACCCAAGTTTAGATGTTTTCTCTTCTACATGTTGTATTTATCCACCTAGCCTGAAGTTTAGCCTTTGCGCCTTGAATCACTTTAAGCTAATGACTTTATTTGGAAAATCAGGAGCAGTAAAGGTCTTCTTGATCCCAAACTTATCCTAGATAAATCTGCCCAATAACTTTGATAGTGCCCTCTGTTAGATAGGAAATACAAAAAAGTGGTAGAGAATGTCACCACTATGGCAATGAGGCTTACCTTTCATCTAAGTTATTTGCGTTTTCTATGACTAACCCAGGGTTTGTGTACTCACTGTGTATCCTGGCTGCATCAGCAGGGTGGCTAGTTTCCTAAATGGGAATAACAGGTCCTCCAAAGTAAGGATTATAAAAGATGGAGCTATGCTGGAAGTAACTTTAGTCTAATTCAAGAATTTGTACTAGATGCTTGTAGTTATTTGGATTACGTTAAGCTGCAAGTAACAGAAAACCAGACTAAAAGCAGCTTACATCTTTAAAGGATAGTTGTTTACAAATACAAAAAATCTTTAGGCGAGAGATTATAGGGTGGTTCAGAGCGTTAGCAATGTCAAGGCTCTATGTTTCCAGGGTAAAATGATTTTGTTCTTCCATTGTGGGTGAAAAAGATGTTTGATGAATCTTCAGGCAACCTACCCTCAGGTAACAGGTTGCCACCCATGGTACAAGGGCAGGAGTGGCAAAAGGAGAACTTACTCCTGCAATTTTCCTTTATTGTGAAAGAAAAATCTTTCTTAGAAATTCCCCCCAGAAGATTCCCCCTTAGCCTCACTGGCCAGAACTAGGGCATATGCCCATGCATAGAGCAATTGTCAGCCAGAGGACTGGGGATACTGGGCTGAATTAAACCACCCACCTCTGGTGTGTACAAAGGTACCTCTCTCCCCTGAGTACATATCTGCCTAAAAAACACAATTCTGTCTGCTAGGAAGATTGAGGGGTGGCTGAGGGAAAAGTATCTGCATAAAGAGAAAAATAAAAAAAATTAGAGAAAAGGCAGCACCCAGCAAATGTCAAAACATTTATGTAATCTTTCTGGAGATACTCTAAGTGAGTTTAAGAGCCACTTGAAGTTTCTATCCACTGATTGGAAGCCTGAGCAGGAGACACAGACAGACAGCAGAGAAGAAAAACAACCAGCACACAGAGAGATGGTAGAGCAAAGCAATGAGAAATGAAGAAATGACAAGGAGAGGGGAAACTGGAGAACATAGACATGGCACAAAAGAGCATCCCTCACCTTGATGTTTATAATGAAAAAGTTATTAAGGGCCTCTGCAGATTATTTGGGGAAGGAGGAAATGGAGCAAGGGGTAGGTCCACAGAAAAGGCAGTCTCTGGGCAGGGGTCAGTCCAGGTCTTCCGGGACCTAAACGTATATAATTGAAAAGTCTTCCTTAAGAAAAAGGAAAAATGTGGATATGATATTAGATATGAATATCTAATTTCTCTACTGAAAATGAAAGAAGTCTGAACAAGTTACAAATTTAAAAAATACAATCCATCAAAATACATTACTTTTATTAACTATTTGACACAAATCTTTAATAATTTAACTCTTTGAATTGGGCATGGTGTGACACACTGTAATCCCAGCACTCTCGGAGACTGTGGCAGGAGGATCACAAATTCAAGTCTCACCTAGATAACTTAGCAAGATCTCAAAAAATCATAGCCAGATCTCAAAAAATGAAAAAGTCTGGGTATGTAGCTCAATGTGAAGGCCCTGGGTTCAATCCCCAGTACCAATAAATAGGTATGTAAATAAATCAAATTAAATTCAAATCTCAAAAACAATCTACCTTTTCATACAGATGACTGTTTTACATTATTTTTGTAGAAAACATAAAATGACAAATCAGCATAGTACTAACATAGTTGGTATTTTTTTAAAAAGTATTTTTATTCTGATTAGAATACACAAAACATATGACTTTACACAAAGATTTCCTCCCTTGTAGCACAGTGTCAGGCTCTATAAACATAGGCTTTCCTATAAAATCTGTTTCACCCACTTCTACTCAGAAGAAGAAAAATCATATATGATATAATTATAATTACATTTTGGGTATGTTCCTGACAAGGGAAAATTTTCATTCTAATGTGAAAATAAGAACCAAAATCCTCTGCTTAGAATTATAGACATCTGATGACGCTTACCTGGATCAGGTCTAACTTCACCTTGTAAGCCTGCTTCTTGTTCACTATCTTTCTGCTTCCAGTGCCAGGCCCCCAAAGCAGTACTTACCGAATATGCTACCCCTTTGTCGCCACGAGACGAGACCAGGTGGCCTGGCAGAGCACAGTGGCAGTGTCCCTGAGTACCATTCTTACTCCATGTGGCTCTGAGAACAAGCAAACCTCATAAACATATTTCTCCTAACCCAAACTAGAAGTATTCAGTAGTCAACTCCCTCTGAACCACATCCAAAAAAATCCTTACCCTAGAACCACTGAAAACAACATGAAAATTGATAGAAAGGAAGTTGACATGGAAAGAAACAACAATTCTAACAAATTGTGGTAAAAAAAATTTAGTTTTTCAAATTTCACAAAAACATATGACCAGGTGAAAACACTGCTAGGCCTCCCCCCAGACCTAAATCAGAAGTGTCCTTTGTTCTGCTAAAACTACTTCTGTTTGAAGGTAACAAATGGTATAGGGGACAAAGGCATTATTAGTAAATAATTTCACCATCTGAGTATTTGTGCCATGGCCCAGTACTGTTTCCAGCTTCCTGACTCAATTGCCCCTCAGTGGCAAAGGTAAGGCACCAGGATTCTCACCTTTGTTGTTAGCTTAACCTAAAAGTTTTTCTTCCTTACACATTGGGTGAATTCACTCCAAGAGCCTGCAATTTCTCTCAAGGAAGTGTTTAGTGATCTTCAGAGCAAAGGTGGCTTCTCTCCTGTTTCTTTGATTTATCACTGCATCCCTTTCAAACTTTTCTCATGCACCTCTGGAAGTAATTTATTTAGACTTCGAGTTCTTTCCTCTCATGAGGTATGTTACAACATCCCCAGTGCTCAGCCTATGTACACAGATGAGGCAGCTCTGGAACTACATTAAGAAAGAAACCTGAAGAAATTATGCACTGATGTTAGTATAATTAATGTCGTGTTTTAACATATCAACAACAGCAGATACAAGTTTTGAGCATTTAAAATGTGGCAAGCCACATTATAATCATTTAATGTCATGTCATTTCATCCTCACAATCAACTTAGGAAGTAGAGACAATTATTATTCATCCTCCATAGAGCTTCCACAATTGAAGCAGTTGCACAACTAGTACAACGCAGAGCCAGGATTGCAAACTAGGTCTGTATAACTTCCCAGGCTCATAAATAGTACATTCTTCTCTTATATGGAGATCTTCAAGGCTGATCCTATAGTGATTATAGGGTACAGGAAAGTCAAATAAACTACTGTCTTCTGGTTCACAGCCAACGTCACTAGTTGATTACGACACTTGTCATCTAGTTTGGATGTGAGGTCTACATCTACCTTCAGGTAGCTATCCCCTAATCACTGGAGGAGGGAATATTTGAAACCTGTTTTTCTTCATGTACCCAGTCTGTCCCTTTAGTTGAGAGAAGAGACATGTGCTCAGGCTTACAAAAGGGCTGCAGTCTCCACTTTCCACCCAGTGGACTTTGAACTACCCTGTGAATGATAACCTCAATTCTGGAAGTGCACTCTTTCTTGAGATATAAGACTAGAGGATATTCTCAGCAACTTAGTATGATCTAGACAAGCTATCATAATCATGAAGTTTAGAGTTACACTCAATATTTCTTCCAGTGATCTTTTTCTTCTCATAATTCATATAGATACAATGAGTGTATGTACTTATATATGTGTATATACATATATAATACAATTGTATATCATACAATATTCCTAGCAGGTATGACTATACAAACAGACCAATTAGGGAACTATAATTTGGTTCCTTGTTCTTTTCTGTTTTGGGGAAAACAATCTATTTTTTCAATTTTATGATGATTTATTCTTAGTCACATTAGAGCTATTAGTGGCAAAGACTAATATATTAGAACACTGAAAACTGAATTTGAAAGATAGTTTACTTCTCAGAATACTCCAAACTAATTTACATCAGAAAAGTATGAAATCAATTTGTGCCAAAATGAATAAAAACACCTAATGTGCACTGAGACGAGGAATGCTTCAGTGCAGCCACTAGAAATAAGCAAATGACTGACAGACTAGAAACTCTTGCTGGTGGTGCCTGTGGCTGCTCCTGTGCTCCAAGCTTGGCCTCCCTCCCACTGCCCCAAGTGGCTGCCAGGACCTTCCTGGGGTACTTCTCACAGACCTCCTGGTGAACCCTGGTGCTTCCCTCATGGTCCTTATCTTTCCTTTCCCAGACTTACCCAAGTATGACGTTCATATATTGCAATTTGCTTACTTTTCTTCCTGTCCCAACAGTTTCAGTCCCTCCATTCATTCCTCTCTCACATCCTGAAATGTCCTACTGAAAGCTTACTCATATCTTACGAAGTGAGGTTGGTGGTCATACAGCCTAGATAGAAGATCACCAGATAGAAAGGATAGAAAGCAGACACTAGTGTCCTTGGTGTAGACCTACAATGAGTTCTTTTTGTGAACTTGAGTGAGTCCCCTGCTTTTGCAATAAAAATACCAAGATCAGTGTTCTGAGTTTCCAGATAACCAAAGAACACACTAGCAAATGGAGAAATGATCAAGTTTGTCTGCAGCAATCGCCAGTATTTGAAGCCTACATGTTACCAAAGGGCCTCTAGCTCTAACTTTGTGCATCCCATTTTTGAGTTCTAGACCTTCTACTGCTAAAATTTAGTATCCCTTCCTGTCTTTCAACTCAAATTCTGCTTGATTCTTGTCAGTGGGTACTAATCTCTTACTCCTGTCTCATAACCAAGTTGAATTTCAATCGAGGTCTATAATTCACTTCAATGCAGCCCACATTTAAAATCCTTAAAATACAAAACGTGACCCCCAATTTCAAGACAATGGGAAAGCTACTTTAAGACTGGCCCTGGTAATGCAGCAGGTCTCAACAAGTGTCAGGTGAGCTGAATTGAACAGAGTGGTGGCCCTCATGGTACTTTTCAAAGCAGCCTTTCCCACCATTCTGCTACTGGTAGGTAAGATATAGAACAAGAGGCAGGTGAGCACTAGACAACACTTCAGAAAGGCAACAACCCCACCCTCTGACCTTTGGAGTGAGTAGAAAGGGAAAGCAATGAATGTGTATTAAGTACCTACTGTTTGCCAGGCAGCACTAATGCTCTACTGACTTAGGCTGACTGCTAAATTTTCCAACAGGGCACACCATCCACATGCCTGCCATACCACTTAAAGTTGAAGGGTGTTGCTTTCACCTCTTTGTAATTATGGCTGTTTTACAAATTCTCCCACTTCTCTCCTTCCTCTCTGTGCCACTTTAGTCTGCTTGGTCCTGGCCACAGCAGTGCCCTATCCCCTTGATTACACTTGTGCTTTCTGTAATCTTTCTCCAGGTGCCAGCCATACAGAGAGTTGAAGATGTGAAGTTAGAGATTGCTTCTGTATAATGGCTTCCCATCACCTTTAGAATAGTCTTCAACTCCCCACCTTTTCCATGATGATCTGTATCCTGCCTCGTACTGTAAGTTTTTTAGTACTTTCCCACCTTTTTTTCCCTGCCTTACTTACCATAGTTCATGCCAGAGACACTACAAGGACACAGAAGATCTTTCTAGGCAGAAGGAATAGCACATAAAGGCCTCAAAACTGGGAAGAATGGGTGGGCATGTCAAAAGGTTTAGAAGGAGGTGGCGTTATATTTGTGTGTTCCTGAGTTAAAGAGTACTGAGTCCAAATCTTGTCTCCTTTCATCTTGAGCTGTGTAACATTCAGCTTCTACTTTAGGAGCTCAAAGAACTCCCTCTATCTGCTCACAAAGGTGGAAGGACTAAATGATGTATGTAAAGTGTCTGGGGGTAATGTAGGGCATTAAGAGCTTGATAAATATTAGTGTACAGGGGAGGAGAAAAAATGCTGGTTTATTACTTGATGATAGAATTCCTGTTGGAGACAGGAAAAGTTTTGGCTTAGCAAATAATGATCATTTTTAGTCTGTGTAAAGAGCAGGGTAAGTTGGGCTAGAAATGAGAGAGACAGTTATCTGATAGTCTCTGTATTGATGGGTATTGGGAGGATTGGAGGTAGGCTCTGAGGAGAAGTGAGAGAGCCTGCATAAAGAAGAACTGGGGTCAAACAACAAGGTGGGAGGCTCTGTTTTCTGTAGAAGGACGGCCTCAATTAGAGGGAGTAAAAAATTGATTCTTTTCACCTTTACAGTTTTTATAATGTTCTGATGGAGTTAATGTACTGTCTTACAAAGTTTGTAAGAACATTTGTCCATATTGAACAGTGAAATTTCTTTCCTTTTTGCATTATTTTTAATTTATTTTTAACTAGTGCATAGAAACATATAAGCCGTACATATTTGGTATACCATATGACATTTCAATACATTTGTATATTGTGTAATGTTTAAATCAGGGTAAACATATCTTCTCAAGCATTTGTGAACTCTTTATGGTGAAATATTCAGAATCCTTTCCTCTAGCTTTTTGAAATATGTGTTACATTACATTGCAATAGGAAATCAGTCCATGCTACTCCTATCAATAACTTCGTACCCACTGATCAACCTTGGTCTATCCCTCCCTTCCTCCTATGTCCCGGCCCGCGGGTAAGTCAACGGAGACCCTAGAGGGGGAGTGAGAATGACAAGAGACAAGAGACACGAGAGATGGAGACAAGACAGGTTTCTGATCAAGTCTCGTTTATTGCAGAAGCTGCTACAGCATATATACCGTAAGGCTAGAGGGGAGGAGCAAGGGGAGGGTACTGGGGCTACTTCCTTGTTGCCGGGTAGACTTGCTGCAGGCCCAGACATGCCCATAAAAGGCACTCAAGAGTTCTAGCGCGGGGGGGGGGCAAGGCCCCCCACACATCCCAAGCTCCTAGGGCAGAGAAACTGAGCTGGTCCCAGCACCTGGAAGGAAGCTCCCCAGCTGCCATCCCAAGCTCCTAGGACAGAGAAAGTGAGCCGCTTGGGTGCCAGAAGCACCCCCCCACACCGTAGAAATGAGAAGACACATAAACAAGCCTCAAAAACAGACTTCTGGATCACCTACAGTAACTCCAAAGGGAAATGAGATGGAACAATCTGATACTGAACTACCTGGACTCCCTGAACTGGCAACAAAAGAGGATCTGGGAAAAATGAAATCAGAAATAATTACTCAGCTAACAGCAAAGATTGTGCTCATGGTGCAAGACATGATTAATAAATCTAGAGAGGACACAGATAAAAAAATACAGGATCTGAGGAACATGATGGGATCCCAACATAGGAAACAAATGGAATCCAGAAAACAGATGCAAATAGATTTCCAGGAGATTAAAAACTCCATGGAAAGTCTGCGCAGCAGAATGAGCCAATGTGAGGATAGAATTTCACATATAGAAAATAAGATTGCAATTAGTGACCAGGAAAAGAAAACTTGCTTTAAAATTGTAAGGGAACAAGAGAAATCAATCCAGCAGCTGCTAGATGATGCAAAGAAGAATAACATAAGACTGATTGGAGTCAATGAAGAAAGAGGAGA
>NW_004624733.1:10218682-10325408 GCF_000247695.1 Heterocephalus glaber | reverse complement strand
TATTTCCTCCAGAGTTAGTTTCATTAATTTGTCTTCCAAGGTACTTCTTAGAAGTTGTCTAATTTATTTCAAAACAAATTTTTGTAATATGCTTTCTATATCCTTTTAAATTTTGTAAAATCTGTGGTAATGTCTCCTAGATCTTGGTATTGTAATTTAAAAAGTGTATAATTAATATTGTGTAGCAGGAAGAAAAGGTCTAAAGGAGCAGAGGAAGTGGGAGGGGTAGGGGAAAGGAAAAAAGGGAAAAGAAGAAATATGAGAAAAGGAAAAAAATGGAAACAAAGTCTTTGCAAAAAGGGAAAGGTTGGAGTGAGGATGAAGGGAGGGCAAGGGAAGGGGGAAAAAAATAAGAACCAATAGACTCATGTAATGGTACAAGATCCCAATGTTGAATGTAACTGTATTTTATACCTAAAGCATACCAATAAACTTTTAAAAAAAGTAAAAAACCCAAAATATTTGCTTTTTTAATGCTGTCTCAAAATTCACATACATTTTCTGCCAGCCTCTTCATTCTTTTTTTCCTCTTCCAATCATATATTTTCAAATATCCTAACTGCACTAATTAATTCTTTTCTATTTGATTTTTCCTGTTAGTGATCCCTTTAATTGCATTCTTAATTTCACTTAATATTTTTTCAATTCAAATATTTCTGTTTAATTTTTTAAAATTGTTTACGTCTTTCTGTTAGGTTTCTCCATTAGATTATTGAAGTGTTTGCATTTTCCTAAAGCTCATGAGTTTGAGTTGACCCATATTGGTTACTACATGGTCAGTTTTTGATGCCTTATTTTGACCATTAGGTGAGGTCTTGGGTTCCCTGAAAGTTCTTGATGCTTGTTGATGTTATGTCATTTGTGTCTTGAAGGAGTAGATGTTTATTCCAGTCATTACTATCTGGTGTTATTAGTACCTATCTTTCCAGGCATTCTAACCAGGTTGTTAATTTCCTCTGAACCTGTATTCATTTTCACTGTGTGGACACTAGATGGTGCTGTAAGTCCACATTTGCCACAGGCAGGTGTTGGCATATTGTTTCAGCACTTGAGGGCAATCCAAGCCTAGGTTTGTCCCAGTTCTGTAGTAGGTTTGTTCAGCATGAACTGGCAGAGTACCTAACAATGGTAGTGAGTCCCCACAAGCCTATGTCAGGGAGTGGAGTTGGCTGGGATGAGCCCAGTTACCTCATCCACAGTCACTGGCTTATAGTCAAACACTGCAGGATTTTGCTTGGCTCTAGGAAGAGTCATTTTTGAAGGACCAGATTCCCATGCCATGACTTTGTACGCACCTTTCTTTTTTTCTTCCAAGCAGACAGTACTCTGTATTATGTTACCTGTGATTGAGAGAGGAATGTGGTGGGAAATCCTAGCCACTAATGCCCTAATGCTGTGTCACAGCTTGAGCCCACAGCCAGGCAAGACCAGTGCAGTGTTGCAGCAGGACCAAAGCCCACACTGCTATGGGCTGCCTACTTCTAAGTGGACTCATTGCCTAAGATCAACTAGACAGGTGATGCTGGCCAAAATAAAAGACTAATATGTCAGACTGGTGCCACATGTCTCTGCCTGGCATTGGGGCCATTCTAGGAGCTTTGTATATGGCCTAGGTATGAGGGCCATTAAAATCTCCCTAGGGTTAAGTTTCACCAATTTGGCAATGTGTTAAGGCCTATGCTTACCATCTACCCCTAGCAAATGGAGTCTTATGCTAAGCTATGCTCCCTGGGGTTGGGGTAGTGTCACTGAAGGCAGTTCTTTGGCCAACTAGCCTTATACCAAGCAGGGTTACAACTGAGTCTCACAGCTTCAAATACTTGGATAATCTCAGGGGTGTACCCATGTCCATGCTGCAGCTGGTAGTGATGAAGGTGAAACATAAGCCTTTCCCACCAGGGTGGAGGTTTCTAATTTTTAGGAATGTTTTTGATCTTCAGAAAATTTCTGCAGATTTCTCTGCTGGGGCAAATATAGTGACTTCACCTGTGAGCTCTGGCCTAAGTCTAGGGGCCTTTGTTTTCTGTCTTTTGGTTGGGTATCACCAACATGGGCCTAGAGCTGTGGTCCAAGGCCAATTTTATATGTTAGTTTTAACCTGCTCTACAGTGTATGGAGTTGGTATTGGAATCACACAATATGTATCCTTTTCAAATAGATGTCTCTTACATAGCAGTATGGATTTGAGTTCCCTCCATATATTCTCATGCCTAATAGATTATTTTTATCACTGAAAAATATTCCATTGAATGGATCAAAGTTTATCCCTTTGTTTAGGTGAAGAACACCTTGATTATTTCTGGATCTTGATAATTATGAATAAAATTGCGGCAGTTGTTCTTGTATAGATTTTTGTGTGGATATAAGTTTTGAGTTCTATTGGGAGCATGATTACTAGATCCTATGCTTTTTTAGCTTTGTAGGAAACTCTCTTCAAAAGTGACTATATGGTTTGTATTCCCACCAGCATGATGAAGGTTGCTATTGCTTCAGGGTAGCATCTGGTGGTATCAAGTGCTTCGATTTTAACTATTCTAAAATTTATTTAGTGATGCCTATTTTTTCCTATTTGCAGTTCCTTAGTGACATATGACCTCACACATCTTTTCTTGTGCTTACTTATTATCTTCTTTTAAAAAGTATGTGATCCAACCATTTATCCATTTTTAGTTGGGTTGTGTTATTCTTATTGAGTTATAAGAGTTCTACATGTACATATCTTGGATACCAGTCTTACTCAGATGTGTTTCTGCACATATATTTTTTTGAATCTTTTCTTCTCTGTATGATAACTGTGTGATCCCAGCAATATAAAATTTTGAAAAAGTAAAGATTACAGGAGCACAATTCATGACAGGTAAATCTTAGAAACAGCCCATATATCCATCAACAGATGAATGGATAAAGAAAATGTGGTATTTATACACAGTGGAATACTACTCTGCCAGAAAGAATAAATGAGTCATTTGTGGTAAAAGGGATGCACATTGAGACCATAATGGTAAGTGAAATAAATGAAACACAAACTTAAATATCACATGGTTTCTCTTATATGAGAAACCAAAATTATAAATAAAGAGTTAAATAAAGATAATAGGAATTAGGGAGATAGATCTTTCTCAAATGGGAAAGTGGCCAAGAGGTGGAGGGGAAGGGAAGGAGATGAAAAAAGAACTAAGATGTCTTATGTACTTGTACCAACTCCCCACAAGTAATGTAGTCATTATGTACTGTGAACATAATAAAAACAAAACAAAACAACCATACAACTGTACAACAGTGAATCATTATATAAACTGAGGACATATGTTCTTAATGTATGGATATTGGTTTAGCGATTGTAACAAATGCGCAACACTCATCCAAGATGTTAATAAGGAAAACTATGAAGGGAGGAGAGACATGGGAACTCTATGTAGTATCTGCTCAATTTTTCTGGATATCTAAAACATTCCTAAAAAGAAAAGTCTATTAGTTAAAAGAAATGTGGGCCTGAAGATTTTGTATGTTGATAGTGTTTGAGGGAAATAAAGTTAATGTGCAGCAGAATTATGGTTGCTGGTGTCAGAAATCAGTTGGTCAATTCAAAGGAAATAAGAGGTGGTAACTGGAGAGACAGGGGCAGTGCAGAGATTCTCGCTCTCCAAGAATCTCTAGATGAATTAGTAATGAAGGCAAAGGTGCTAATGGAAGTTGTATACCCTATTATATTTGGATTTAAAATATAAATCAGTTTCAAATAAATCTCAAAGGATTAGATAACTTAGAATGCTACTGTCTACCCCTTCATTTCTGCCTGCGGTATTTAAGATCACGTGTTTTCCTGTTATCAGAAAGTACTAGATGCAATACAATGAGTTCAGATATTAGTGTAAGCAAATCCTTGGCTATTCTAATCCACTTGTAGTCCAGATATTAGTGAAAGTGACTCCTTAGCTGTTCCTCTAATCCACTTTTAGTATAGACAGTGTTCACTTCGGGAGGTTATCCAGGACGCCCTTCTTTGCTAGTGTTCTCCACTCACTCTGCCTTCAAGTTTTTTTGTTTTTTTTTTCTTTTTGTCCCATGGAATCAAACCTCTGTTTTCTGCTGTGAACTGTCACACCTGCTGCAAGTTCTCTGTCGTCACTCTCAGCGTCCTCCAGCTTGTGTCCAGTGTGTCTTTTAGGTACTTCTCTGTGGATGCCCTTAGAGCCTGGTGATGTTGTCCACCAATCCTCTGTGCTATCTGATCACATACACTCTACTCACAAGGCAGGAGAAGAGGAAAGAAAAAAAGGAAAAGAAACCTTTCTTTGCCATATGAGCTGTTACTATCATTGTTGGTAGCATCTACAATGCCCTGATTTTTTATTGATTTCCTGTCCCTGAACCTGTCCTTGGGTATCCTAATAATCAATTTTCTTCCTTTGAAGTGACTTGAGTTAGCCGATCTCCAAACACCCGACCATCTTTGTATAACTCGAGCAGGAGCAGTTCATACTGCAGGAAGTAAGGCAGCACTGGCCCAGGTACAGTTCTTTCTGCAGGAGCCAGAACACCTGGCATCTGCTGTACTTATTACTTAGTGAGACATACTTGAGAAAGAAGGCAGCCTTGACAAACTTCCGCTGGGAAAGATTCAGCTGAATGGAGCTGTTGTCAGTATTGGGGGACGTGCTCAGAACTGATGCAGTACCTTGGACTGCAGTGAGCTCTCCGTCGCCATCTCCCTCTCCCTGATCTGTTCAGTCAGAAGGTTAGTGCCTCTGGGTGACTGGTGGTCTAGTGAGAAGACTAGGGCCAGCCTGCCCACCAGCATCCCATTTAGGCAGACCACCTTCATTCATCAAAGGGTAATATACAGTTTCTCTTTCTACCCTGAAGCCCAACGTAAACAGAAACCTTACTGCCAGTCCTTAGGCATCAGAGCCCTTTTATCCAGTTCCTCAATATTAACGTTTCAAATCCAGAGGGCTGGGCTGGGGATTTAGCTCATTGGTTCTGCCGCCTGCCTTGCAAGTGCAAGGTCCCCAGTTCGATTCCTGGTACAAAAAAAAAAAAAAAATCAAGAGGGTCACAAGAAGAGCATCTTGACTCCAATTAGCATCCTTCTCATAAAATGACAACAAATTAGGAAGGACAAAGAGTATAAAAATCTTGTCCAATTACACAGAGTTCACAGTGCCATATCAAAATGGGCACTGAGCTCTGGTCCCCTTTCGGTCACCTCATGCTTGCCAGTGACATCACTCTCTAGGGCCTTAGTTTCCTCATTCTGCAAAGGCGATAGGCCACATCAGAACAAGCTCCCTAAACCCTGGCTCCACTTTGAATTACTTGGCAAACATTATTATTTTTAATTTAATGAGTAGGGATTCCTGGGTCCATTGGCATGTATACTAAGTTTGGAATCTCTGGACTGTAGCCCTGAGCCCCTGTGTGCTTGGGGAGCTTCCCTCTGATGCTGAGGCACCCAGCTGGATGTTCAACAAAACCATGCTTGGGAGCCACTGACCTAAATGGCCTCTAATGACCCTTTGTGGTAGGAGTATTTATAAAATATTTAATTATATTTTAATAAAATATAGACATTTTTCAGAAAGGAAGAGAAAATAATTTCTAAGGGAAGATAATTCTACCAAAGATCTCTAAGCTGTCATTTGTCATTATGAACATATTTCTGAGATTTATGCTTTTATTGATTTTTATAGTTATAACAAGACTACAAAGACACATCTATATCTTGTATGTTTCACTTAACATTATCTTAAAAGCATTTCCCCATGGTTTATGTATTTTGCATAGTGAATGTTTCCAGAGTAAATTACATTAGTTGCAAGTACTGGGCAGGCCCTTCTTTAATCTGCCACTCCCTTTTATTGGGTATGTTTAGCTCAGTGATTTGGACCACTTGCTTTGTTGTATAACCTTTCATCTGAGGGATGTGAGAGGAAAAGATGACCCATCTAATCTCCTTCTCTGGCCTTTGTGGAGCTCGGATAACTCACTTTCTGCTCACAGATTGCCCTGCTTTGGCATTTGTGCCAGAGGGGGTGGAAAAATCATTGAGTCAAATGCTTTTAAGGGAATCCAGCACAGAGCATTCTCAGTGGCTTCTTGACTTATATGAGTGCCCAGTATCATTGTTGCTGATTGAACAGACTAATGGAGAAATGGATGGATATGGCTTAGAAAACACCTCCTGACTATTCCCCATCAGTTCTTTGTTTTTTGTTTCGTTTTTATCATTTGCTATGGCTTGTTTGGCCATTTTAAGGGCTTTAGTGAGCTTCAATATTAAGTGAAATCTCAGGTCAGGAAGCCCATTCATCGACCCAGTCATAAGCTCCTCAGACTGAATAACAGGCAGAAAACTCAGGGCTGACCTATGGGCAGAGATAATGCTCAAGAACTGGTAGATCCAGAACACCACTTAACTTCTCATAGGTGACAGAGGTTGGAAAATCCAGCTAACCACTCATTTTCCTAGGAGGAAGCTGAGACTCAGAAAGGCAAAGGAACTGGTCTAGGATTTCGTGGGGCATGAATGGCAAAGCTTGTGGACCAAGACTGGGTGCCTTTTCTAAACTCCTGTTGTCCTACACAGATGCAAGTCCTGACACAGGGTATGTGTGACAGCTTCCCCTTAAGAATGTTCTGAGGGTTCACAGTGGCCCCATTGCTTCTCCCAACTACTAGCTTTGCCTCAAAACCCTTGTCAATCTATGTGCACATGCTTATCCTGCATTTCCTTCCTTTCTTTTCTGTTTTCCTCCCTCCTTGTTCCCTTCTTTTCTTCCTTTCTTCCTTACTTTCACAGAGTTTCTTGAATGTTAGGCAAATGCAAGGCACTCTACTAGAGTTTCACAGATTCACCCGCTATTAGACTGACAGACCAGCCCACAGGCCTCTTTCTCTCCAGTTTGACAAATAAAATATAGGGCCATAAAGCTGGGTGTGGTTGCATACACCTATAATCTCAGTGCTCTGGGAGGTTGAGGCAGGAGGATGGTGAATTGGAGTCCAGCCTGGGCAACTTATTGAGTCCTTATCTCAAAAAAGAAAAGAAGAAATGGAAGGAGGGAAGGAGAGTTGGGGATATAGCTCAGTCCAAAGGCTTTAGGTTGAATTCCTTGTACCAAAAAAAAAAAAAAATGGTTTGGGAATTATGGGAACACAAGGAAGGTCCCCCCTGGGAAAAGTGGATGAGGGGCTTCAGGATATGTGTAAAAGACCACAGGGTATTCCATGGAGGGCCAACAAATGCACAAGAAATGCATTTAAGATCATAGCAAGAGAACAAGGAGACCATCTTAGTCACTGCTTCATTGGGACAAAACACTCAACAGATAAAACTTAAGGGAGGATAGGTTTATTTTGGCTCATGGTTTCAGTTTATGATCAGTTGGCTCTAAGGCACAAACAGGTGGTAGCAGGGAATGGCAGAGAAAAGCTATCCACCTCATGGCATCCAGGAAGCACAGAGAGAAAGGAGGAGCTGGGGACAAGAATACACCCTTCCAGGTAATGTCCCAGCAATCCCCCTCCAACCAGATGCCAGCTCCTAACAGCAAGTCAGCTGTATTGGCTGCATGATTCAAATCAACTCCTAAACACATGAGACATTTAGGGAATATTTTAGATATAAACTAGGACGTTCTTCCCCTGGCAATCCAAAGACTCACGTCCATCTCATTATGCAAAATTTAGTCCATCTCTGAGTTATCAAAGTCTTAACTCTTCCAGCATTGCTGAAAAGTTCAAGTCTAAAATCTCCTTTGAGACTCAAGGGAAACGCTTATCTAAGCTCCTACAAAAATGAAAAAGAAATTTTATGTACTTCTTATGTACAATGATATAGAGTAAGTATAGTAAGTGCCCAAATTACAAACATTCAAGTTGTAAACTTTCATAGATATGAGCCCACCTTACATTAAGAAAATTTGTAGATGCAAACAAATCATGGAAGTAGCCCATATGTCTGATGGACATAGTCACAATTGTGCTGTGGTGTGCTTACTGTACAATTTGACAGTGTACAGTAATACAGTGCTCAATCAGAGTCCAGGCTGTCCAGAAACAAGAGGAGAAGCAGTGTTGATGTGGAGGGTACTGCTAGGAAACACAAATCAATAACCATGGAAACAAGAGTGAAAACACTGAATTGTACTGTACCATCATTTTAAGGTAAATGGAAAAGTAAAAATAGTTTATTTACAGTATTTGTGTGTGTGTTTGGTTTTTTAATGCTTTACATTGTCTATTTGTTTTAAAGGTATATAAGACTCACTTTGTTGGACTTAGGAATGAATCTGACTTATAAACATTCTCCCAGAATGAAACCTCTGTTGGGGACTTACTTTATTCTCATTCCAAAGGAGAGGAATAAGGGAATAGAAAGAAATCGGGCCGAACCAATTTTGAAAATGAGAAGAACATACAACAAACAATAAACCCTGTAGCTCCATGTCCAGCACTCATGGAAGGTTGTGACACAGAGGCTTTGAGCAAAGGCTTTGGACAGCTCTTCCCCTACAATATTTTTTGTTGCAGCCCTCACAGCTTCTTTCTTGGGATGGTTTTGCTCACTGTCTGAGACTTTTCCTTAGCCAGACTTTTTCTATATCCCTGGCACCTCCAACTTGCTAGGATCTCCACTACATTTCTGCCTTCACTCTCACAGCATCATGCACTGTCCTCTCAGGGGCACATTGCTTGGCCTCCCAGGCCTTCTTCTGAAACCTCCATGGCTCCATAACTCTTGCATCATATATACCTGTAAAACCACCACCATGTGGATGATGCCAAAGTCTACTGATAGCTTTAGCAGTAGCCAGGCCTCCTTCAATCATGACTGTAGAGGCCTCTGAATGCCTGAACATCTGTGTACTATCAATCAAATCTTAAGGGACCAGTTTCCTAGGTGGTGGTTCTTGAGCAGGGGGCCCAAGGCCTCTCTTCTCAAATGAAAGCTTTATAATTTTCTACCCTTGAGTCTGTGAAGGCTACGGTCTTGCTAATTCCTGGGATGCCTTCAAACCATCTTTTCTGTTTTCTTGATGCAAAGTGCTTGGCTTCTTTGTAATGCTAATCTTTTTAGCAACCACCCTCTCTATGGCCCCAACTTTTCAGGATCTTCTTTTCTGATAAAACTGCAAACTTTTCACATCATTTACTTCTTCCATTTTCTACTGATTCTCACTGTAGATCTGGATAAAAGCAGCCAGTATTATCTATGCCACAGCCTGAAAGTTAGGCTTTCTTGAAATTTCCCCCACCAGGTTATCACACTGCCCTTTATCTCACTCTCCTGCAAAATCTCAGAACAGGGGCAAAATGTACATAAATGTCCTGCCAGAGTATAACACACATGACCTCTCTAGTGCACCTGCCAGTAGAGTCCAACTGAAACCTTCTGGGCCTGGCCTTTACTGTCTATATTCCTATTAGTATTTTGGTCTTCAGAGGTCTGACCAGAATCTCCCATCATGCTCAAGCTCAGCTTACGACATTGTAGGCTTCTCTAGCTGGCTTCTCCAAACCTTTCCAGTCTGTCTACAAACCAGTTCCAAAGGCTTTTAAACCACAAGATTAGGTAATCATAGCAACTGTCCCACTTCTCTGGTACTAATATCTGTATTAGTCACTTTCCCATCACTGGGACAAAATACCAGACACCAACAACTTAAAGGAGAAGTTTATTTTGGCTCATACTTTCAGTCCATGGTCATCTGACTCCAAGCAAGCAACAGGGTGGCAGAGAGGGATGGTAGAGGAAAAGCCACTCACCTAAATATATCTTCCCAGCTCCTAGCCCAGGGAACCACTTTCAACCACCTAACAAAAAGTTACCTACATTGCCCCCATCATCCAATCATCTTTCAGACACATGAGACATAGGTGGAATATTTTAGATGTAACCTATAACATAGACAAAATGGAAAGCATGCAGGTCCTAAGTGAGCTTACTCTTAACTGATCATTAAATTTCTCCTAAGAGAGTGGGGAGGGGCACCATCATGGTGCACCTGGCACATGTCTATGGGAAGAGTGAAACCTGAGTGAGAAGTGGTGGTGGTGTAAGCCGAGAGGATGTGCTGTGAGATAGGCAAGAAGTCAGAGAACATCTCTGTTGCAGTACCTCCTGCTACAGGGCTACCGAATTCCAAGGGGTGCCCACTTACTGCTCTAAGCCTGCCCTCAAGAGTCCTCAAAGCAGGCAATAAATAAAGTGACAGCTCTTATCCTTCTCCTACCACACAGCCTGGGTCATTGATTCCCCGGGACAACCAAACTGGCTTTCAGAATACAGATGCTTCAATGTTTCTCACTGAGCAGAACCCTGCAGCCTTAGAAGGTGTGGCCTCTGAGCACTGCTGAAATGAAACGTGTGCATCTACAATGCAGATTAATTGGGTTTTTGTATCTCTAAATTCATTATTAATGGCCAAAAAGAAGTCACCGTGCTGTTTTATTTTTTCTTGTTATCTAAATAAAACAGACATTTAAAAAATACAGTCCTTAAAGGATACTGCCAATTTTTCTTTCATCTAAAAAATTCCCTGGTATAAAATGCTGTGGTACCAATTTATACTTAAAATTGCAGATTACTGTTATTTGTTCTTCATTGTTCTGACTCAAATGTGCTGTCTTGCTTCACAGATATCAGATGTGCATCCCCTTAGAAAGTGTAAATGGCAGGCTAGGGATGCAACTCAAGCTAGCACTTGCCTAGCATGCCCAAGTCCCTGGGTTTGACCCCCAGCTTTGTTTAAAGAAAAAGACAATATTAAGTTTGCACCTAAAGCAAAATGTAGTGATGGAACTCATCCTTCTGTAAGATGGTATCTCCGGGACACTGAGCATGAAGCTACTCATCGCAGTGAGCAACATATGCCTGCTCCAACAGGAGAAAGCTATGAATGTGGATGAGCTGAAGGCTCCATCTGAGCCTTGAAAGGAAAGGAAGTTTACTTTGGTTGAATAATGCTGAGGGCCTCTTAAAAGTGCGTATATAACTAGGAAGAAGCTATTGTATTCAGCTGTGCTCTTGGACATCTCCACTCTTCCTGTATCTATTAGACAGGCACCCAGGTGGGCACTGAGGTGATAGAAAACAGGACTGATAAGTTTTCTGGGGAGGAATCAGATAATATCCAGAATAGAACTTCCCCATGTGGGGCACTTCTGTGAAAATCCCCAGGCAGCTGGTAGAGGGAGTCAGGAAAAGCAGAAAACACCTACTACAAGTGTTGACTGGGAAGGAGAGATGGGGACCAACTTTGCTCATTGTGTACCACCTGAAAGCCAACAGTATCCTTTGCTTTGGGGGTCTTGCTGCTCATAGTGTATCGTGTACTAAAACTTAAATGTCATGGTAGTATTGTTTTTATCAAGACAAATAATAATCTAAGCTTGTTATAGGGATAATCTTTTATGTGGGGAGATTGGGTTTCATTCCTTATAAAATCATTTCCACTTAGGTCATGGGCTAATTCTGGGTGATTTCTTCTATTGCCACCCTTCAAAAAAGATCACTAGACATTATCAACTAGTCTTATCTTTATCTGCGTTGGTTACTAAAAGTCCTTAGAGTTGTTTGTTAGACATACAGCCTAGATGCTCTCTCTTCTCTGCACAAGCTGGGAACAGTGACAGGGCAGACAATGTAGAAATAACAGGAAGTGAAGAGAATTGCAGTTGCTGAGTGGCTCTTTCACATTTCTAATTTAGTCCTCACCACAAATCTCAGAGGTATGTTTATTTCTGTTTTCCAGCTGAGGACACTCACATTCACATTCAAAAGAAAGGAATGTAATCAGGGAAAACATGGTAGGCAGAATTCTCTCTCTCTCTCTCTTTTTTTTTTTTTTGGTACTGGGGATCAAACTGGGGTCCTTGAGCTTGTGAGGCAGGCAGTGGGTAGGCAGAATTCTAAGATGATTCCTAGTGGCACTTGTCTTTCTAGAATTCCCTTCCCTTGATTGTGTGCAGAGCCTTTGAATAGGATGGTCTTCAGTTTCCTAATTAGGTCATGTTACAAGGAAAAAAGGTGGTTTAGATGTAATTAAGGTTACTCCTTGGTTGACTTAGTGTTAGTCAAAAGGGACATCATCCAGGTAGACCTGACCCAATTATATTAGCCTTTTATATCTGTACAGAGAGATCAAAGATAGAGGAAGTAAGAGATATGGAAAAAATCAACCTGAGGAATTGATATGGAAATTCAACCCCAGGGAGATTCTCCATTGTTGACTTTGAAGATGGAGGAGTCACTGAGAGAAATGCAGATGGCACTAGGAGGTGAGAGCAGTCCCAGTAGACAGTCAGCAATAGAGTGGAGTCTCAGTCCTACAGCCACCAGGGGATGACTTAGGCTGATAACCACATGCACTTGAGAGCCCAGGCTTGGGACAGGAAATCACCCCAGTTGACACCTCAAATGCGTCCTCGTGAAACTCTGAGCAGAGAGCAGTACTGGACTTCTGATGTATAGAAACCAGGAGAAAGAAAATGGGTGTTGTTTTAAACCACATAGTTTATATCTATTGGTTGCATAGCAGTAGAATGTGAAGGCACAAGGTAACAAGCTAGAATTTAAATTTGAGGCATTCTGGTCATAAGGACATTCCCCTCCCACTACAGAAGCTGCCTCTGCCTTCCGCTCCATCTATGGAAAGAGGTGAGAAGTGTTTACTGGACAATTAGATTCTACAAGTAGTTATTGAGAGCCACTCTATGCACAGCCCTAGAGTAGGCAGTGAGTTTACAAGATGATTAAGACTGGACATGAGCCTGCCTCGAAAGCGCAAGGTCCCGAGTTCGATCCCCAGCACAAAAAAAAAAAAAAAAAAAAGACTGGACAGCATCCCAAAAGGGGCTTTCTGTCTAGCATGAAAGACAAACTAGAGGCAGATGGTGATACTATGAGGAGGCCTGTGGCAGTCATACAAACAGTGTGCTGTAAGAGCTGAGTTAGGGAAGGCTGTGAGAAAAGAGACTCTGGGCTTGGTCCTACAGCCTAGGTTGGAAGCCATGGGAGAGAGAGGGAAGTGCATGTGGGAACAGAATTGGGAAAAGCAGAGTCACAAAGCACACAATATTTACATGCAATGATAGGTAGCATGTGGTATCTGGATTGCTAAATATATTCAGAACAAGTGGAAGATGGAGCTAGGAACATGGATTAGAGCAGATGGAAAGGGGCATTGCATGCCATGATATGGCAGTTGAGCTATTTCCTCCAGACAAGAAGAATATCTCTGTTCTGTCAGCCAAGTATTTCCATGGACTCCATAAAGCTCAATAGGCAACTTAGTAGATAACATTCTAGGCTGTCTTAATATTTACTAAACTGTAGGCTCCAAGAGCTCAAATAGTTGGTGTTCTATTGGTTATTTTTTCACTTCATTTAATCTGTAATTAGTTCAACAAACATTTCCCCATTTAGCTCTTACTGGACACTGTCTGGCCCAGGGCATACATAAATTCCAAGTTGTTGGTAGAATTGCAGGCTACTTTGATCCTACCTTAGTTTGGGAGGGGTTGAGAGGAAATAGAAGGGGTTAATAAAGCCTTTTCAGAAGAGAGGAGATAGAATCTGACTCCTGGAAAGTGAAAAAGGAAGAGGCCAGAAAATATCAAAGGCTTCCTTTTTCCAAGACATTCTGGAATTCTCCATGCCCAAGGGACCCACTGCTTCTGATGAATAGCTGTCAGACTTCAGCAGGAAGATTTATGCAGGCTACCGGGACAAGTTCATAGTTGGCAATTGTGCCTTGCTTAATTGGATGCTGAGAGCAGAATTTCTGTGCATTCTTTGCCTTAATTACATAATGGATTTTATTTATTAAAATTTGACATAATGACACCATATGAAACAAAATATTTCAAGGAGCACTTTGGCAGAAGAGTGTTTTTTCCTGTAGCAGACCTCACCTCCCCACTCTCAGGGTTAGAGCTTTTCAGCCCATTGTAAAACAGAAGTAGAAATGTAGGGAATTGGAATTGTTTTGCATCTTCACTATAGTGCTTGTTTTGTGAGGTTTTTAGACAGCTCTGACTAGCTACCATAAACTAAATGGTTTAAGCAAGTCATTTATTTTTCACAGTTCCAGAGACTAGAAGTCCAAGGTCAGGGTACCCAGCTTGTTTGGGTTGTAATGAGGGCTCTCTTCCATGTTGCAGATTGCTGATTTCTCAGCTAGCTCTAGTGTCCCTTTTCACCAATTCTGTAATGTCTAGGTTCTACCCTTTTGTCCCCATAGCCTTAATGTCTTTAAAGGCCCTACCTCCAGATACAAGTATTAGAAGTTAGAGCTTCAACATATAGAATTTGAAGAGACACAATTTTGTCAACATCGGTGGATATATAAATTTATTAAGACTCATGAATTTGTATACTTTTAATGAGTGCAGTTTATTATAGATAAACTATATATACATAAAATTGTTTCTAAAAATTGAATAGGCCGGAAGCAACCAGATTTTGGCTCTGTGGATTTAATACAAACCTTTAAAAAGGTTTAGAAAGTTCTCACTCTAGAATGCAATGACCAAGTCACCTGCTGCTTAGGGGAACAGTCGCAGCAGGAGTCACTCTTCCTGAAACCCCTCATCCCACTGGGCTTGCAGCTGCGTGTGTGACCAGGTCCCACAGGACAGGTATGGATGGTTTCTTTGTACCCCTGGTCCTAAGGTATCTCCTGCCCTTCCTCAGAGAGCTTTGCACACTGTAACTCCTGCACTCCATTTGGCTATGGAGGCTCCAGGACCAAATAAAAGTACTCCCCAACTTTGAGAAACAGGGCCATTTGGTTACCTCCCCTTGGAGTTAAGGTATTTCCAAAGGGCTGTGGGAGAGCTGTGGTATGGATGAAAGGTTTCAGGTGCCTACTGGCTTACTACTGTGCCTACAGACTCTCCCCTTACACCAGGACATCCTCTGAGGCTGATCCCTTCCCCAAGAGATTCATGCTCCAACATTTTCTTCCTCTCGATTCCTTCATAGAATATACTTATGTGTTAGTCTCCCAAGACTTAGCTTTTAGATGATGTGCTGGTGGATAGTAATGACCCGCCTGGCCTAGGATTGCCTCTGAATATAAGAGAAGCAAAGCACTCTGGAGACAATGAATCCCAAGGAATCTTGATGCTTTCAATGTAATCCTTACTGAACTCTAGTTTGTGTATCCTACTACGCCAAGGGGACTTTTCTCAAATCCCAGATGAATCATATCATTCAGCTATTATAATCCTTCATTATTCATTCAGAAGGTTTAGTAAATTTCTGCTGTTCTCAGCATCAGGCACATGGAAATGAATAAGACCATCTAGGAAATCACTGTTTGGCAGATGCAGGTAGACCTGTATTTTCTGAAAGGAGATAAATGTCACAGAGGGCTGTGGCTTGATAGAAATGATGGATTTAGGAAAGCCAAAGGAGGGAGATGTCAGAGCTTTCTCTGTGTCTTGTGGGTGTCAGGAAAAGCCTCAAAGAGAAAGTGACCCCTGAATAGGTCTGGAATGTAGTGGGTAGACATTATTCGAAGAGGAAACTGCATCAAATAAGGTATGAAACAATGTAGATCTCTTATTCACATTTTACTTAAAAGAAAGCATAGGCTCAGACAGGTGAAAAGCTTATCCATCACCCTATTATTTATGTTGCTTGTAGGAGCTTTTATGTGTCATGTATTATTCTTGAGTTAGGAGATATAGAAACTAACTCAAATTTAAGTATATAATTCTTTCTACTGCTCAACACTGCAACTGTCTCCTTTCACTTTAACAATGCTATTGAACATATACCTATTCTGCATAAGATATTTTGGGGAATACAGCAATGAGTAATACAACACTGTGTTCAAGATAAGTACATAATATAGAGAAGGAGATTATATAGAAGCACAAATAATTCTGTGGTCCTTTCAACTTTGGAATGTTATCCTGAAAAAAAAAAAATCACGGTTTTACTTTCCTGATATCAAAGTTACAAGTATCACAACAAAACCAACTTAACTGACATCTGATACCTGATACTAAGCCCTTGACCAGTTTTAATTTGTATATTCTTATGAACAACAGCAACAACAACAAAGAGGACCTCTGATCCAAAGTCTATTGGAAGCTATTCTTTTTGGACTCACGTTTGTGTGATATAACATGAACTGTCATGAGAAGAGAGGTCAGTTCACGAAGTTAAGTTCAGTATGTTGGGTCTGCTATGTAGCCTTCTTAGAGAAAGAGTCCCAGAATCCATAAATAAGAATCAATACTCAATCTACTCTTATACCAAGAAACTTTTTCACATGGATGTCTGAATATCTACCTCTATCTGGCAGAGGGAAAAGCAGTGATTAGATCGAGGTGGATATTGTTACATCCCTCCACATGACCCTTGTGTGTTAAATGAAGGTGAACCATGTAATTTCAACTAGAGTACTTGTATTCACTTAGGCTGTTCTGGTTCATTGGAACAGAAACTTGATTATTACTTCTTTTGGGTAGAAAAGAGGGCAGAAGACTGGGGATGATTTTTGAAGCCCACTCAGAGGTTTCATCCCCATCCCACCTCCCAAGTAAATGGTGAGATCTCTGGAAGCCCTACCTGGGCATACAACTGAAAACGTTAAGTGCCAAATTCCAAAAATTGTTTGCATACAAAATTTAAGGGATTGACAAATCCTTTTAGAGTTTTTCCATAGCCAACCAATCCTGAAATACATCCTAACCAATAGTTCCCAAGGGCATTAATATGTAGAAAAGATGAGCTCACTTTAGTGAGCAAGCTTTTGACCCTAAACTCCAGTACAAACCATGCCTGTAAGCTCAGCTAGGCCACTGCTGAATTCAGAGAGCATGATTCTCCCACATTAGCTGAGCCTGTTGTCCAACCTGGGCTTATGGCACATATCACTAACCAGCTGCTGTGCACTTCTATTGACTGCAAAGAAACTATCAGACTCTTGTTCAATATAGGAAGCCACAGCTAATTCATGTGATTAATACAAAGATGAAGCCCATTTACTAGCTTTTGGCCCAGAGGATAAAAACATAGTTGCTTTGTACTGTCCTTGACTCGCTGCTTCCCACTGGATTCTCCTGCTGTTCTAAGCTTGGCTGCATAACCATAGTCTTCAAGCTATTAAGAAAAATGTCACATACTTGGACTTGGGTCACTGAAGCTCTGCCATATATCTTCTTCCTTCCTCTTAACTTTCAGAAGCCAAGTGATGAGTGAACATTATGTTCTCTTGGCATTCATTCATTTTTTTTTTCTCTCATTCTGATCTGAGGCTTGCCCACCTACATGGGTTATCATTTGTGGTATTCTCCCTACCAGCTCATATCTTCAAATGAGTAAAAAAATCAAATCTTTGAAATGTTTAAATTAAGAGTAATTTAAATTTTCTCTTTCATTGGTTCCTCTGGCTCCAAGATCTCTTAATTTATAACTGAGAAAACTGTTACCTACTGTCACAGGGATATTTTATATTCCATTATCTTATGATGGCCCTGAGGCATTAGCTAAGTAATAATCAGCAAGTAAAGTCTCAAAACTTTTTACCTCCTGTAGAGAACTTTCTTTCTCTACTTTATCATATCTTCTCTGGACTTTCTGGGTTTGGCCTAAATCTTCCTCCACTGTGTCTCAATGGGTGGCTTCAATTACTCTTCAGCTGAAAGAATCTTAGGAATTGACTGATAATGTCTGCTCCTTTAGAGAAAGAATTCAAATGAATGTTTCCCTTTAACCCTGTTAATTTCACTCTGAGGAAGGCATCAATATGATTGATCAGAGTGCAAGGCCTCATTTTCCAGTGAGTGAGAAGCCTTCAAGGTGTAAAGAAGCCCAGGGCACAGCTAGACATTGTTCTATGCTCTATCTGTCTGTCTGTCTTTCATAATAATAATATTTAGGAGTTAAATCAGATGCCAAGTAAGTCAAAAGTGCACAGTAGGTAGGATGATGGCCTTTTTATGTCTAAAACCACTTAGGCTCCATGAAATCATCACAAATAGTCAGAGACAGTAAAATTGACTCTTAAACACAGTTCTAGTTCTCCAGCCTTGCCTTCCTCTGATTCATCCTGTGTCTTGAGCCTTTATGATTTGATGAAATGCAAGGATTGGGTCCTACCTCTACTCTTGGAGAGGAAAAGCACATGCAGACCTCTGGTATATGGATCACAGGAATGATCGTGCTTAAGGAAACACAACCTCTGTGTGTCTATAATCATGACTAGAGAATTCAGGCTCTGGGAAGAAGCCACACACACCTCAGCCTCAAAGGAGGCTGTGATGCTGAGCAGAAAAATGAGAAGGAACAAAAAAACAATGACATAAATTACAAATTTAAGAGTTGGGTAGGGCAACCAACGTGACAGAGTAGTGATCAGCAGCAAAATTCAGCCTCTCTGAGACTCAGAATACAGATAATTAGAAAATAACAACTTGGCAAAGAGCAAAAAAGAAGTAGATCTCCAGGAATGAGGAAGGAACTGACAAGAAAATTGGAAGCTACAGAGAAGTTGGAGAAGTGGATCACAATGGCAGAGGAAAGAATGAAACAGTCTGGAAGTTTCTCCCGGAGGAGAAACCTGTCTCCATAGCCAGAAGGTAAACACTCAGGGATGGCCCAGGCTGGCAACACTGGCCTCAGAAGAAGACCATAGCTATTGTAAACTGCAAAAAAAGTTTGGGGTTTTGATCTGAAGTGACTTCTTCCACATGGCAGGCAACTGCTGGAGAGGGAATCTCATGAGGTGCTCAGTGTATTGCCAAAGAGTGCTTAATCAGGTACCATTTCAGGAAGGGTTTGATTATTTAAGACAGAGACTATGAATAAGTTAAAAACAACTTCAAAGTTCCAAGTGTAACCCTTCAGCAGAGCCTGGGTGAGAGACAACCATGGGAGACAGTCACAGACTGGGAGTGGGCTAGACATAGATCCCCTGAGAAGTTTAGGCTCAGGCTGGGAAGGACCTGGGCCCTATAACCCCATGATAAGAAGCCAGGCCTGGCTTCTGTTGGCTCAGAAATGGCGGGGTCTCAAAGTGTTGGCATTAAGTACAGCAGGCTGATTGAACCCTTGCCTACATCCAGCTCAGATCAGAGGTCTGATTGCCATGTTTATCTAAACAACCATAACATGTCTAGGCTTGGAGCAGTTGTCACACTCCAAGGTAAATGGACTGAAGCTTCTGGAACAGGAAGGTACCTCATACACCCAAAGGTCATTAAAAACCTTGACTTGTTTGAGTCCAAAACCACAGATTCTGGCAAGAAACCACTCATTCAAAAATATAGAGAAATATCTTTTCTTTTTTTTAATTCATTAAAAAAATTTTTTTTATTGGTACAATTTAGGTATACAATATAATGACATTCATCTTTGGAAATTAGCACCTTTACATAATCTCTCTTGGTTCTTATTTTTCCCCCTTCTCCTACCCTCCCTTCAACCTCTCCATCCCTCCCTATTTACAAAGTCTTTGTTTCCGTTTTTCCATTTTCTCATATTAATTCCATTCCCTTCTTTCCTTTCCCCTACCCCTCCCACTTCCCCTTCCCCTTTGCCCCTTTTCCTCTTATTTCATATTATCTACCACTGTGGAAATCAGTATGGAGATACCTCAAAGAACTAGGACTGGAAGTCCCATTTAACCCAGCTATTCCCATGCTGGGTATCTTCCCCAAAGAATTAAAAGAATCACACCACAACAATATATGTGCACCCATGTTCATAGCAGCACAATTTGTAATAGCTAAAACTTGGAAGCAGCCCAAATGCCCATCAACTGGAGACTGGATAAAGAAAATGTGGTGGTGTTTTTTTTTTGTAAAATCGAGTACTGCTCAGCCATAAAAAAATGAGAAATTAGAGACATTTATAGCTAAGTGGATGCACATTGAGGCGATACTCTTAAGTGAAATAAACAGGACACACATGTATAAATACCGAATAGTTTCTCTAGTGTGAGAAACTGAAAATGTAAATAAGGACTAAATGGTGTAATAGATAATTTTATTCATCTTTTTATCTTCCACCCCTCCTCCTTCTTCACATGGGGGGGGGGATATTTCCTTTTTCTTAATTTATTTGTTTTTAAAATTCTCCTTATTTGTTCTTTTATCTTCTATTTCTTATTTATTCTTTTCTGTTATCTTTATCTAATTCTATTAATATCCTTCTACTTCTTCATACTTCTTTGTCTCACTTTTCTCCCCTCATCTTTTGTTGTTTCATTTTTCAAAATTTTCTTCTTTCATTGTCCCATTCCCCACCCTCACATCTTTACTAGTATAACCATATAGCTTTATTAGTCTTTAGATAGTTAACTCTGTTATTACGGTTGAGTTATTTTCTCTGGTTAGTGGCAGTGTCATCGTAACATTTAGTAGATATTTATTGTTTGTCAATATTTGATTTCTCTTAATGCTTATATTTATACTGTAAATACAGCTTTTTCCTATGGTTAAGGGTGGTACACTATTGGTTCTTAAGATATGTCTAAATCTTGTTTGTCTTGGATGATATGGTTGCTGATTTACTTGCTATTTCTAGGGTGCCATAGTTGTTGTTATTAATATGTTTTTTTATGTATGCTAATATCCAGATTACCTTTGTTTCATTAATAATACTACATTCTATCCCTGGAAAACTTGAGTGCTAGTTCAATTACCCCACATCCTCCCTCCCAAATTAATGAGGTGACCAGATCTTAGGACAGAAGCAAAGGCCTATATATAGCTAGCCACACACTGAAAAGCACACACTGAGTAAAGAGATCACCATACTAGCAACAAAGTCTTTCTACTGTAAGTACCCAAAAATCTTAGCACAAAACAAAACATAAACAAACAAAAACACTAGGAACATAAGAAAATAAGGTAACAAAATGCCTCCAAAAACTCCCAGGGCCCCCAAAGCCAATTCATGGGGCATTGGAAGGGGAGTGAGAAAGGCAAAAGAAACACAAAGAAACACAGCCACATTTTTCAGAGGGAGAACAAAAGAGATTACTTAACAGATCAATAAGGTGCTTGACAAGGTCATAGAAGATATAATTAGACAGATAATGGATACAGCAAATAAAATGATCCAGGGTTTTACAGAAGACACTAATAAAAAGCTAGCTAAGTTAAATGAAATGATCCAAAACATGAATGATCAGTTTAGCAAAGAATGTTGTCCATGAAAACATCCCAATCAGAAACCCAAGAGATTAAAAATTCTATTGAAAGTATGTACAGGAGAAGCAAGCAATGTGAGGACAGTATCAGAACTAGAAGACAGGGCTGCCATCAGAGACCAATTATTCAGAACTACCTTAAAAACAACAAGAGAAGATGAAAAAATGGGTCCAACAGCTGCTAGATGACACAATGAAGACTGATCACAGATTAATTGGAATTAGTGAAAAATCAGAAATAGTACAAATTGCATAAAAGACCTGGTTACAGAAATAATTGCAGAAAATTTCCCAAATATAGGAAAAGAAATGTACAGCTAAGTGAAGTGTATAGAACCCCAAAGAGCCACGATTCAAAAAACATGTCTATAACATATTATAGTCAAAATCCCAAAAGTCCAACCTAAAGACAGAATTTTAAAGGATTTTATTGAAAAGCAATCATTCACTAAGCTGAACCATCTACAATTACAGCAGACTTCTCAACACAAACCTTAAAGACCAGAACAACTTGAAATGAAGTGTTGCAAGCCTAAAAAAACACAACATCTAACCCAGATTTATGTATTCTAAAAACTATCTCTCAAAAATGATGGAGAAGTAAAGTTTTCCCATTACAAAGGAGCACCTGAAGAAATTCATGAATACCAAACCAGCATTCAAAAAATTCCCAAGAATATCCTAGAAAGAGAAAAAGCAGTCAAGAATGCCAGAAAGTGTAATAAAATGAATACACCAGGCAGGGTAAACAGTTAAGTAAATGAGGAACAAAAGGAAATCAGCAACAGAAAATTATTGCAACAACAGGACTAAGGCAGTGCCTTTTAGTAATAACTCTCAGTGTGAATGGATTTAATTCACCAATCAAAACACATTGGCAGAATGGACAAAGATATAAATCCCAACTATATACTGTATACAAAATACACATTTAATCCAAAATGAAAGGAACCCAGAAAAACACAGGAGTAGCTATAATAATTTTAGACTTCAAGTCAAAACTGATCAGAAGAGGTAAAGAAAGACATCATATGTTGGTTAAGGGAACAATTCAACAGGAAAAAAAAAAACCAGTTATAAATACATATGCACCAAATGCTGGCACACTCAACTTCATAAAGCAAGCACTATTGAACAAAAACACCAACATGATTATATTGGGTGACCTCAAGACCTCTCTGTTACAAATACAGTGATCAACTAGACAAAAAACCAACAAAAAAATATCAGAGTTGAACAAATGAACTTGAGTTTCCACACAACAGAATACACATTTTCGTCAGCAGCCTATGAGACCTTCTCCAAAACAGACTACATGCTAGCATATAAAGCATGCTTATGTAGATAAATAATTGAAATTATTCAATGCATATTATAAGATCATACTGCAAAAAAACTAGAAATCGATGGGAAAAAATTATGCAAAACTATGCAAATCAAACTCCTTCTCCAGTAATCAGGGAGTCACTGATGAAATCAAGAAATTAGACAGTTCCTAGAATCAAATGAAAATGCCAATACAAAATAGCAGAACCTATAGGACATAATGAAAACAGTCCTAAGAGGAAAGTTTATAGCTGTGAATCCGCACATCAGAAAAAGACAGTGAGTCCAAATAAATGATGTAACGATGCACCTCAAGTTCCTGAAAAAACAAGAACAATCCAAATTCAAAGATAGTACAAGGAAGGAAATTATAAGGATTAGGTAATAAATTAATGACATTGAGACCAGAGACAATACAAAGAATCAATAAATTGAAGAGTTAGTTCTTTGAAAGGATAACAAGACAGACAACCCCTATCCAATCTTACACAGAAAAGGAAAAAGATCCAAATCTGTGCTATTAGAAATCAAAAATGTGAAAACACCAGACACTTTACAATCCAGTAACAGTCAATGAAATTGAAGAAGTAATACAAAACTACCAACTAAGAAAAATCTAGGTCCTGACAGATTTACTGCAGAATTGAAGAACATTAGGGAAGATTTAATGCCAGTACTCCTCAAACCCTTTAATGAAATTGAAAGGGAAGGAGTACTCCCAAAGTCATTCCTGGAAGGTAGCATTACCTTGTTTCCAAAACCAGAAAACGACCCAACCAGAAAAGAGAACTATGGGCTAATCTCTTTAATGAACATAGACACAAAAAATCTTCGACAAGATACTGGTAAACAGAAAGAAACAAATATCAGAAAGATCATATATCATGACCAAGTAGGCTTCATCTAATGGATAGAGGATGGTTCAACATACAAAAATCAATAAATGTTACACAGCATATAAACAGAAGCAAGGACAAAAATCACACTATCTTCTAAATTGATCCAGAAAATCCCTTTGATAAAGAACATCTTTAAAGAAAATAGATACTAGGGCCCGGGATTTAGCTCAGTGGTTCTAGTGCCTGCCTTGCAAGCCCAAGGTCCCAAGTTCAATCCCTGGTACCAAACAAACAAACAAAACCAGAAAATAGATACTAAAGGGCCTTATCTCAATCTGTTAAAGTCCATTTATGACAAATCAACAGCCACCATCATATTAAAAAAAGGAAAAGTTAAAAGTTTTTGCTCTAAAATCTGGAACAAGACAAGGATGTTTACTATCGCCACTTACTCAATATTATTCTCACAATATTAGCCAGAGCAATCAGGCAAGAGAAAGAAATACAAGGGATTGTATAGTAAATGAAGTCAAATTATCAGAATTTGGAGATGACATGATCCTCTACATAGAAGACCCAAAAAAATTCCACCAAAACATTCCTAGAATTAATAAGCAAATTCAGTAGCATAGCAGGATTCAAAGACAACACACGAAAATCAAAAGCATTTCTGTACACCAATAATAAACTCACTGAGAAAGAAATTAGGGAAACAATACCATTCCCAATGTCAATAAAAGTGAAATACTTAAGAATTAACCTAAACAAAGATATGAAAGATCTCTGCCACAAAAACTACAGTGCTCTGAAAAAGGAGATTGAACTGGAAATTAGAAAATGGAAAGATACCCTCTTTTCCTGAATAGAATGAATTTTGTCAAAATGGTCATATTTCAAAAACTGATAAATAGATTCAATGCAATCCCAATCAAAATACCAATATCATTACTCACAAAACTAGAGAAAAGAATCCTAAAATTCATATAAAACTAGAAGAGACCCCAACTAGCAAAACTGGTCCCAGACAACAAGTGCAAGGCAGGAGGCATCAAAATTCCAAAGTTCAAGCTACACTAGAAAGCTACAGTGATAAAAAAAAGAAGTATGGTATTGGTAAGAAAAAGACATGGGGATCAATGGAACAGAATAAAAGATGCAGAAGCAACCCCCCCAAGCACATTGAGTATATAATCTTTGACAGAGGGGCCCTAAAACATCACTGGAGAAAAGAGAACTCTTTAAAAAATGGTGCTGAGAAAAATAGCTACCCACATTTAGAAGATTGAATCTAGACACTTAACTCTCACCATTTAGTAAACTAAAATCAAAATTGTTCAAAGATCTAAATATTAATGCAATGTCTTATATATTTTTCTCATTGCTGGGACAAAATACCTGACACCCAAAAGTTAAATATGGAAAAGTTAATTTTAGCTCACATTTTATACAGGTTTCAGTTCATAGCTGTCTGGCTCAAGTCAGGGCTGAATGGCAGAAGCACATGGCAGAAGAAAAACAGTCCATGGCAGGGTAGGCAGAAGGCAACAAAGCAGCAGCATCAATCCTCCCTTTCACTTTTATTTCATTCAGACTGTAAGTCCATTGGTTGGTGCCAACCACACCCAGGGTGAACTTTTACATTATCCACACCCAGAAGTATCCCAAACCAATCAGTGGACAAATTTAGTTATTATACCCTGTTAATCCTGGTATCACACACTCTAGATCCAGCAGCTCCAAAAAGCCCCACCTATTAATGCATGAGGCTTTGGAGGAACATCTAGATATAAGCCATGACAAACAGAAACATTTAATCTGCTATGAGATAAAATAGGTAAACCTTTTTTTTTTTTTTTTTTTTTGGTACTGGGGGTTGAACTTGGGACCTTGCTCTTGAAAAGCAGGCAGCTGAACAAAATAGGTAAAATTCTTAAAGACATAGGCATAGGCAAAGACTATGCCCCCAGTTGTACAAGAAATAATAGCAAGAATGATTAAATGGAATCATATCCAATTAAAATGTCTCTGCACAGAAAAAGAAACAACCAACAGACAAGTGACAACTTACAGAATGGGAAAAAATTTGCCAGCTATTCCTTGGACAGAGAACAAATATCTAGAATGTATAAAGAACTCAAAAAATTAGACTCCCCATAAAAGACCCATTCAAAGATATGGGCAACTGAAATGAACAGAAACTTCTCAGGAATGCAAATGGCTATTAAATTCATGAAAAAAGAATGTGTAATATCTCTCGCCATTACAGAAATGCAAATTAAAACAATGCTGAGATTCCATCTTACTCCAGAAAGAATGACTATCATCCGAAAAATCAGTAAGAAATCCTTGTGAAGTTGTAGGAGAAAATGAATTCTTCTACACAGCTGGTGGAAATATAAACTAGTACAACAGTTATGGAAATCAGTATAGAGATTCCTCAAAAAGTAAAGCCAGAAATTCCTTTCAACCCAGCTACTCCCCTTCTAGGTATCTTCCCAAAGGAGTGAAAGACATCATAGTACGCTGATATATACATATCCATGTTTATAACAATACAATTCACAATGGTTAAGCCTTGGAAGTAGCCTATATGTTCATCAATAGATGAATGGGTAAAGAAAGGTGGTATTTATACACAAGGGAGAACTACTCTGCCACAAAAATGATAAACTTGAGTCATTTTTAGGAAAACAGAGAAACCTTGAGACAATAATGTGAAGTGAAATAAATGAAACACAAGCTTAAATATTGTATAGTTTCTCTTACATGAGAAATTCAAAATGTAAATAAAGATCAAAATAAAAGATAGATAATCTGAAATAAATCTTTTGCAAAAGGGGGGGGTAGAAAGAGATAGAGGGGAGGAGAATGTGATGAAAAATATGATGTGTTATATACATGTACCAACTCCTAATGAGAATTGTGATCATTATGTCCTACAAACATGTAATAATAAAAATACAAATTGAAAAAAATAAATAGAAAAAATAAAATAAAAAATGACCTAGAAGAAAAGATTTGGGCAAAAGGTAAAGTCTTGTAGGCTGCCAGATACTGACTCATTCAGCGAGTGCATGTGGGTGGCCCCTCCCAAGCTGAGATTTCTGGGTCTACTTTTGGACAGGATCCTGGACACGGGGCCCAGTGAGAATGCTCTGTTCCCATTTCTAGGTAAGGCCAAAAGCACAGCTTGGGAGCTGCCATCTCTATTTCCAGGACTCTGGGCCTGATTAAGAGGCAATTCCAAGGCACACAGGTGGGAAGGAACTGATGTTCCCCTGCAGCTCAATTGGAAGCAGTCACAGCCAGCTGGCATCACTGAGCCAGGAGAAGCCAAAAGCAGCAGGAGGCCAGGACAAGTGTGGAGGTAAATGGGAGGAAGGTCAGATCTGCGAATGTCAGACAAGGCCAAGCTGGGGCAGGGAGGATGGTGGGGTCTGGAGTCAGAAGCTGGGTCAGGCCTGCGGAAGACACCCGATCTGAGCAGTGAGTGGAAATTTGGGTTTGGAGTCAGATTCAAGGGCAGGAGGAACTTGTTAGGAAATCAGGGCTAGTTTTCAGCACAGATGCTTGATTGGATGGGAAAAAAAATTTTTAAAAACATTTCCAGGCGCAGAAGGCTAGAGCATCCCCAGAAGCCAAGCCCTTCTTCACTATCCACCATCTTCTAGAAGTTTCCACTGCTTCTGGCCTTAAAGGCATAGCCATCCAAAATTAGTGTCCTCTATAAGTTGAGGGGCTGGACCACAGTATGCAATAAAAATGCAGCAAACATGTATGGGGAAATCGAGGAGCCTGCATCTTGGCAGAGGAATAGCCTGCATTCATTGCCTAGTTGTGTGGTGCTGAACAGGGGAAAACTAGTCACCTCAGATGCCATCTGGGTCTAAGGCATTTGCATTTTATTTTCAGAACATTTTGAATTTTCTCTGATGAGCTTTGAATAATTGTTCATCTTGAGACATCATAAAACCATGATCCGCATCCAGGTAGCTCTGAGGATGAAAAACTCAGGGCCGGTTTTCCTTGCTTCCTCTTATCCTCTGCTATTACTTCCTGAGAACCTCTCTGTAAAACTAGGACCTCCCTCATGGAGACAAACTTCTCAAAATACTGTGGCATTCTCTTTCCAGTCTCCTAGCTCTCCAGTGATCTGCTGGGCTGATGGACCTTTTATATTCCATTTCTAAGTTAAGGACAAAAGCCAAGAAATGGGCTTTTTGGAAGAATGAAAAAAATTTGTCAAAAAGGCAAGATAATCACAAGCATGACTCAAGAATGCCAGACAGTTAAGCATAGTATTTGTGATGTTTTTCCTTCCATAGTGTCTCTTTTGTTTCTTTACGCATTCATGCAGTTCTCCAACTTTGGAATATGTAATTTGACAGGAAAAAGAGGTGGGAAGTCTAGCTTCCCACCGAGTGATCTGGCTCATCATTATAATTTTAATGGCCTTGATTTGCAATGCCCTGTACCTGACCTTGACTCTCAGTGGAAAGGATTCTCTTATCAGTCAGCATGTTTCCAGCCTGAGCTAAGAATCATCAGATGATCACATAGGAAATCCAGTCTTTGATGCTGGGTCTGGTAAGGTTATTCATTAAAGACTAACCCTCTCCTCCTTTGGTATAAGCATTTTTCCTCTCTGAAACATTCTTTCCTAGCTTGTGCTAATCACCACCTGTAAGGAGTACCCTGAGGTCAAGACCCAGGGACCATCGAACCCTGCTATGCTCCTAGTCTTCTCATAGGGTCCGCAAATGCTTGCTGAGTATGACCTTTACTAAAAGCCAAGTCCACCTCTGAGAAGCCACCTGTATCCCATCAACTTACAGAGGATGATAGCTTTGGATGCCTGTGACTTTAGGACCTCGAAGCTACCTCAAAGCTACTTCAAAGCTACCTCAAAACACCAGTACATCAGGACAGGTGGTCTTTAGCAACAGAATGACCCAGACTAAAACACTTCCAGTGATGTGCCTATAGTATTTGTGAAGATATTTGCTTGTACGCACAAAATCCATGGCATTGAACCTAAGGCTTTGTTAGAAAAATCAAAGAAGAGAACAGACACACTAAAGAATCATAAAATTGAATTTGAGAACTGTAAGGGTAAGGATGGCTTTAAGGATGAATGAAACAGGGGCAGTGTCCTAGGAGGCCTTTTCTCTCTCCTCTACAAGTACTTCTGTGTATCTCAGTGTGCCAGAAGCTATGCTAAATGCCAAGGGTACAGTAATGAACAAGAAAGACTTATTCTTTATCTCACAAAATACACACATTGAGATTCAAATCTCAGAAACTACCCTGTCCTAGTACATGGAAGGGCCCTCAAAATAGGTGGTTACTGTTAATTGAACTATATTTTACATCCTGAATACATATTATGTTCATTTAGTTTTACGTCACTGTTTTTGACACATTTCACTTACCCTGGCTTGATGTTCTGCAGCCAGGGAGAGAGCAAGAAACTATTTTCCTTTCCCTGTAATTAATGCAATGTTCCCAGTAAGAGGTCAATAAAAGGTTCATTATTTAACTGTGGTTAGCAAAACTCAACTTCCAGGAGGCTTTTTTCAGAGCAGCACACAGCACAAGAATGGCATACAAAAAATCACCTGTCACACTTTGGCCACTGAATAGAGACAGAAAAGGAAAAAGAAAGATTTTGCCTTTCTGCGGTCAGCCAGGTGGGGCAGGGTAGAAGTGAGCAGAATAACCCAGAGCAAACTCACATAAGCAGGTCAACCCACAGCGGTGAGTGGACTGAGGGGGGTCCCACATGGAAACAGAAAGGTAGCTCTATCAGGTACCACTGAAAACTTGTGTTTAGTTTTCCCATTTTATCACTATGAGAACCACCAGGTGAGGATGTGTGAGAGGAAAAAAGAAAATGGGCCTGCAAAATGTGTTTGTTACGTGGCATGGCACAATGTGGGTGATTTAACAACAGGTAGAAATAAGCTGCTTCCATACACTAATTCAGTTGTAGTGCCAAAGGATCCTGAAAGCAGAGAAGCTGGTCTTGGCAGACCTTCAGTTCCTTGGCAACAGTGCTTAAACCCAACTTTATGTAATTAATGTAGGGAAACCTCCTTTCCAGGGGAGTGAGCCAGAAATCCAAATAAAATTAATTCTCAAGATAAATTTTATTTTCCCAAGTAGTTTAAGGAAATGCTAATCAAATCGGTAGAATAAATTGTGTTTCTAAAACACAATTGGGTGTCTCATGCTTTCCTCTGCTAATAAATACCTCTGATATTTCTCAGGTCACATGCTCCCCCAACCAAGCCCCCTCCTCACCATGAAACATGCACAGCAAAAGCACACCAGGTTCATGGCTCTTTTCTCAGTATTCACAATGTGACCTTCAGGAAAACGTGGACACTCCAACAGGAGAAATTTTAAATGGCTTCCCACATAAATTAGTTTTTGCAGTTTTAGATCTCATCAAAGTGGACGCTCACATCACAGAATTTGTCACAAGTACTAGACAATGATAGGTTTGGTGCAAGGGAAACATGGTGCCCACAGCCCTGCCTGAAGCCTGTGGATTCTCATCAGGGAAAATGGGCCTCCATTGTGCAGCCTTTGCCTTCTTTTTGGACTTCAGTGTACTCATTGGAGACTGATCTTTTCCTGCTGTTTCCTGGCTCTATGCCCTGTAGCAACTCTACTCTTGCAAGGATGTCTTTTCCCCTTTCCCTAGTATAACCAAGGAACCTCTTCCTGCTCACAGACTGGCACCAGTACTTGTTTTCTGTGCATGTTCCCCTGGCAGCCAGTGGAGCTGAACCCCGGAACCCCTCCCCTTCCCTGGGGCCTCTCTCCTGTACCTAGTGTAGCTCTAATGTACCACCTTAGTTTATGGAGTTTGTTTTGGGCTTCTCATTTCTATTTCTGAGCTGGTAGCTTCTCAAGGGCAGGGACTATGTTAACATTTGTTTGTATCTCCCACCAAGATAATACTGGCAACACTGCAGTTCAGCAACTGATAGTGGGAGGGAAGAAAGGAGAAACTTTTAATCTGTATATGGTTATAATCTAAGTGCTAGGGGAAGGGAGATGATATATTCAAAAGCTTTAGTCAAAAGATGTATGTGTGGTCCTAATTCTAAACAGGGAAATATAGAACCAGAATCAGGAAAACTGTGCTGTCAAAATTTGCTCTGTGATCCTAGGCACATCGCCTCTCCTTTCCAGGACTTGCTTCTTCTGTGGCTAGAAGACAGTGTTCCTAGAGTCTTTTACAGTCAGAAAATAGTGTGACTTCAGGAAATACCAATCCAAAACAGCTAGAAACAATAACTAGAGGGAAAAGTTTTTATTATTATTTAATATACACAACCCTTGAGTAGATTTATAACCTAAAATGTATTTACAGTGTAATCATGAAACCTGACAATGGAGACCATAATTAGCATAGTTCTTACTTGATGAATGTGATTCAAACATAAGAAGGCAAAAGTGAACTCTGCTATTTTTGACATCTTAATGGTTATCTCCTCTTCCCCTGCCCATCTTCTGCCTCCTGCCATCTTACCCCAATAGGTGAAATTAAAAAGCCTCAATGGCAAATAATGACAGTTTAACTTCTTCCTTTTCTATCTTTATTCCTCTATTTCTTTCTCTTGTCTAATTGCTGTGGCTAATGTTTCCAAAACTGTATTGAACAGGAGTGGTGATAGTGGACATCCTTGTCTTGTTCCTGATTTTAGCATGAAAGTTTTCAGTTTTTGACCATTTAATATGATGTTGGCTGTTGGTTTTTCATAGATAGCCTTAATCAGGTTGAGTTAAAGACCTTCTGTTCTAATTTTCTGTAGCGTTTTTATCACGAATGGGTGTTGGATTTTGTCGAATGCCTTTTCGCCATCTATTGAGATGATCACATGGTTTTTGTCTTTGACTCTGTTAATATAGTGTATTACATTTATTGATTTATGAATATTGAACCATCCTTGAATCCCTGGGATAAATCCGACTTGGTCAGGGTGTATGATCTTCTTGATGACCCTCTGTATTCTGTTTGCCAGTATCTTGTTGAAGATTTTTGCATCTATGTTCATTAGTGAGATTGGCCTGTAGTTCTCTTTTTGGGTTGAGTCTTTCCCTGGTTTGGGAAGAATTTAAGCAAAAAAAAAAAAAAGAAAGAAAAGAAAGCCTCAATGGCTAAAACAGAGTTAACCAGAACATTCAGTTCAGATGAGTTCTATAATTTACAGATATTTCTGGTTAGTCCACATTTTGTCATTTTGGGCATTAAAATGAAAAATCAGTCAATCACCACTAATGAGAGGCTGTCTTACCCATCAGCATGGACTCAAAACCAAGTGATTGGCTTTGTTTATTCTCTGCTTTGAGGGAGCCTGGTGACTTAGGAAAAGGACTTGGTCTCTTTGACACTCAGAATGCCAAAGCGGAAAATTAAGATACCAAATTAGAGACCGCAGAACTATCACTGTCAATGTCTTCCTTATGTCAACTCACTGACTAGATAATTCGAGTAAAGTCAGAGATGTTTTCCATGAGTCAACTTCAAGGAGTGCTGCAGCGTCCTCTTAACCCTTCCCATGAACAACTGATTATTTCCCAAAGGCTACAGAACTGTGTTTTGAGGATGCTATTGGCAGCTTTCTATTTACAAGGCTACAGGAAAAGGACAGGTAATACCTCTGCCTTCAGGACCTGCAGGTGAGAAGCCAAGTCACTCTCACCATTGGACTCTGTGATACAAAAGATATGAGGTTTTTAACTTGACCTCTCCCTTACCTATCTTCAGACTTAATGTCAGTGAGGGTTAAGAGGACTCTGGCATTCTGGGCATTAAAAGTTGTGGTTCCTCAACAGCTGTGTACCAAGGATGAATCTCTTCTAGAAACACAGCTATACTACACAAGGTGTAACTTTGTCACTGCAGTCTGTCCTGTGAAATATGGTGAGTAACACCTTTTCCATGTCTGGCTCAGGAAAACATTTTATTCCTCCTTCAAACTCCTCTTTTCTTTGCATCTGCAAGCTGAATGCCAGTGCCCAGGTCAACTGTGGAAGAAGCCATGCACTGACAATGGCAGAGGACTGGTAGCCTGGGCTCCAGAAGAAATGCCTTCCACTGAAGACTGCTCTGTGCTAGTGTAAGAAATAACTTCAACAGCTGAAGACTTAGGGTTCAGCATAGCTGAACCATAGCTGTCCATACAGTCATCTGCCTGTGTACCAAAAAGGTGTTTGTGCTATTACTTTTCACAGCATAGCATCAGTTTATGCAGCTTTTGAGGTTTCATCTACTGAAGCTAATCCATCCACTGTGGTTCTGATACCAGTTTCTGAGGCTGTACTGAATGAATGAATACTGAATAAATCATTGGATAAATAACTAAATAGATCTATCAGGAGTGGGTGCCCTAGAGGGCAGAGTGTACCAAAGTGGCAAAAACATCTTCTCCCCTGGGTTCTCCTATTTATGTCTGGAATGGCTTGGAGCAGCCACTGATTTATTCCTTGGGAAGTGGGACATAAATCATAATGCAGGGCTTGAACTCTCTGAGACAGTTAACAAGAAGCTCAGAAAGAGATTGGTTGGCCCACAACTACTGCCCAGCTATTAAGGACGGAGTAAAGAAACAAGACAGAGGTAAAGGCAGTGCCATTAAATCAGGAAGTAGGGCAGTGTATGTCCTTGAATTGGGAAGCAAACTGAGTCTACCCTCAGATTCTCCTCCTGCCAGATAAGGTGTGTCTGATTATAATTTTTGAACAATTAATATCATAGCCATTATATAATACAGAATGACCTCCTCACGTCAAAGGTTTTTCACAAATAGTGAAGGGGCCCAGAATGATGGTGAAGGTGGTAAAAAGAACATTTTTAAAGAACAGTAGTTTCACAGTCCACCACAAAAGGGAAGCTGAAGTAATTATCTGTGTTAGGTAGAAAAATGGAATATCTTGCAGGCAATGAAACATAGCTTTTAGGGGTATCTTTTTTACCAGAGAGGAATGTACATAGTACCTAGAACTCACTGCTTCTGATCCTGTAATACCAGTGCCAAACACAGGTTCATTATGCCATATAATTCTCAGAGTGGCCTGTGAAACAGTGCTCTAGTATGACATAGAAGGGACTTAATACTCCCCCTTTGGACTCATTTCCTAATAGTTCCTGTACTTAGATCATGGATAGTCTCCAAAGATTATTCTTGGTCACAAAAAATGTTGGTCTGTCATTACACACTAGTCTGATTATTTCCAAAGCTGAAATAAGAGGTGTTAAATTACCATAAAGTCCTTCTGAGTATATGGTATTAAACAATGACTAAGGCTGGAGATTAACCTTCTGTTTGGAATTTTGAATAGAGCACCTCACTTTGGGCTTTATAAAAGACTCCACTATTTGATCTTCTTGCTTGAGGCTAGAAATCAAGCCCATAAAATTCCACCTGACTTTGCATGCAATAACTATAGATTTTAGTTGATTCAGTCTCTCTCTCTTTCTCTCTCTCATCTTAAGGTTAGTGACCTACTTCTATGTAAGGTCTCTGTAAAGTGACTCCACATGTAAGCCATAACTCTTTGGGGGATGGGCTTCCTAGACCTGATTAAATGGTGCCAGTTTTCAACATGACACGCCAGACAAGGCCTTGGCCACACAGTTGACTTGTCAAGTTACAGCTCAGTAAAAGGGAATGAAATTCTCACTGAAGCTATGCAGATAACTATACTACTGTGTAAAGACCCTCAGGAAAGGTGTTAATTTCTGATTCTGTCTGAGGTGTTGGTGAAATCAAATAACATTAAAATATAATACTTACTTTACTAAAACATCATCTACTTCTATATATTTCCTATCAGAAATTGAGTACTAAGAAATGATAATTTTCCAAGTGAATATTTATAATGAAAATTCTCTGGTTAATTAACTTAGCCCTCTAAAATTAAATTTGATTCCATAATATCTGGGGTCAGCAGTTGCTTTCATAAAACTGTTTCTGAATGAAAAAGAATCCTGGACATTCTGACCAAGTCCTAATACCATCTAATAGTTGTCTAAGTGATGTCAGCCTTATCCTATTAAGCTTGTACCTGTACGTCCAGATTGAAGCACCAGTAGTTATTGTTACCTGGCACAGTGCTTTCCTCAAGATTTAGAACATGTTTTTCTTGCTAAAGATACTGATCCAGCCTCTGGGTCTTCATGAAAGCATCACAGGAAAATGGAAACAGTCTGTAGGTGACATATGTCTGTAGCTCACATTTTTACAGTAAAAAAATAAAAATAAAAATAGAGGAGAATTAGATTTTCTGTTGAGATATGAAACTTTCTCACAATGTGATCATAGTTTCCTCCAGGGCAAGAACATATTATAGACAGTGAGAGTACTGGCAAAACTGTAGGGCCTCCCTATCTCTTCTGCAAAGGGTATTCCTCTGAAATATAATGATATTTTACCTATCCACAATTATTCTTTGAATTGACCAATCAGTGTTTGCTTATCTTTCCCAACTCTGTTAAACTAATTAAGAAATATACCAAACATCTAATCATTCCTAGCTTTTTTCTATAAGATTAAAGAAATAAATCTTTGTGAATTGCCATTGGAACAATTCACAAATATGGACCTTTGGAACACTGAAAACATTTTAGGTGTAAAAGACATCTGAATTTTTTTCTGAATTAGCAGTCTGATTTCTGAATGGCAAAATCAAGAGCTATGAAAGGGGATTTGGACATTTGATTAAAATAGAAACAATAGCTTGGTTACCTATTAATCAAAGTGACAACACAATATTTTAAATAAACATTGAAGCAGACAGCATAATTTCATGGAATCTTAGCTCCTAAGGAATCAAGGACATGATAAAGTCACACAAAGCACAGAAAATTTTTCTGGTGAGAATTGGAATCATTGCCAACCAAACAGATAACATAGAATGGGAAGAATGACCTTTTACTCTACCCTGTAAGAGCAAACTAGATGGTTTCCAACCAATTTATCATTTTAATGCAGAGATAAATCAAAGTCTAGTTTTTCAATAATACCAGGCTCTGGTGATGATTCTCAAACTCCTCCCACTCCTTTAACTAAACTCAGGAATGAGCACAAGGCCATTGAGTGGACTCCTCCACAATCTGAGAACATTTGTTTGCTTTTCTTCTGATTCATTATTTGTGGGTGTTATAAATGAGATGAATAAGTTGTAATTTGTAAAAACCTGCGACTTCTAGGTCCATATTTTATCTTCCATTATTTTGTTCACATTGTGGAACTAGCATACATTTTACTTTGGTCAAAACTGTTTCTCTTGGGATGTGTATTGTGTTATCTTATAAATAATTACTTTCTTTGCTATTTCATCTGATTTTCACCATTTATATTCACTAACACTTGTACACAAATTCTAGGTTGCTTTTTTTGGTACCAGGGATCAAACTTGGGACCTTGCACTTGCGAGGAAGGTGGTGGAACCACTGAGCTAAATCCCCGGCCACAAATTCTATTATAAAGGAAGAACAGAGAGTAAAGTAATCAAGAACAATCTATCCTAGACCAGCATTTAGGCAGACCCAAAAGCAAAGAGGAATATAAACTGTGACACCTGACAGTCCCTCGTCATACCTTCTCCAAGTGGAAAAAAGCAATGCCTTCATTTGTAGGGCCCAGAGATGTGGCTACTCTATACCATATGAAAATAGGAAGCAAATGTATGCATAATTTAGACTCCTGGACTATAGTCAGTAACCAAGATTTTTGAGCTCTAATTTACTTAGAAATTAGCTAGGTAGGTAGTGAAAAATTATCTATTAATCAACTAAATTTTACATTTGCCTATCATTTTGAAGTCAATTATGGGTGTTGAAAATTATGTTCAGACTTACTATGAACATAACTGCTATTGATATAAAGATTTTTTAGAATTATAATTCAATTTAGTTAAAGATTCTACATTTTTTACAATCTTAAATATTTTATAGGAACAATATTAGCATTATCTGATTAGTAAATTAGTATAAAAAGTTTAGGAAGCTCAGATTAACTGGTCTCTTTAAGAAAGAAACGTATCAACCATTACTGTAAAAAAATTGCATTATGTCCCTGCTAAAACCACAAAAATTACATAAAGCTATTGATAAGTCAAAATTATTAAGTCAATCTGATATGACTAAGGATTGCTTCTGTTACCTGAATTTTGGTTCTTTAAAAATGCCTAGCATTGTAAGAAAGGATTTTCAACTGGTAGTTCATTTAATGTACTAGAAAGTTAAAGTTATTTGAACTCACAAGTGGTCAAACAGATAGACTGAAAAAGACTAACAGCCTAGATGCTCCATCATTTCTCACTCACAACTATAGCTTCCCTCATCCCAACAGAGATAACTAAATGATCAGCCTATAAAACCAGATTCGCAGTCATTGTGGTCACCCATGACAAATAACTGATTGATTACACATAAGTCAAAACCAAAAATAAGAGAGGAGAGGACGATGAGAATGAGAAGGAATAACTTGAACCAGGAAAGACAGCTTCACTTTGAACACATACCAAAAGGCAAAATAGCAAACCAGGGCTGGATTGCCTTTGAGGAGCAATTCCTGTGCAGTGCAATGTAATTGGTACAGTCAGATCACAATGAAGCCTTTAAACTCACAATTATAATTACTTCAATTCTCAAAAAGTTCGAAAAATACAAATATGTATAGAAAGAATAGCTGTCAAAGACTGACTCATCATTAAGTGAACCAGTAAGGAGTTAAAGCTAGCTAAAGAAGGATTTTCTACTACAAATTGCATTATACTTACATTTTATTTTAAAAAATCAACTTGCATTCTGAAGAACTGGACATGTATAGTTTAGCAAGAAAGGTCTTCAGAAATAGTGGTGGTTGTTATATTATGGTGGGCTGAAAAATAGCCCACCAAAGACGTCAATATTTTTATCCTCACAATCTATGAATGTAAGATGGTAACTAACATGGCAGAAATGATTTTGAAGATTAATTTAGATTAAGGATTTTGAGACAGACAATCTTAAATTACCTGAATGCATTCAATTTAATCTCATGAGTCCCTAAAAGTAGGTGAGAAAGGCAGAGGGTTAGTCAGAATGGCGCTACCTGAGAAGGACCTGTTGGTATGGGATTTGGGGATGGAAGAAGGGGCTATGAACCCATTTTCACCAGTAAGAACAAACTTGCAAGGAAGTGAATCCTTCCAATATTTCAAATGATCATGAAGCAGGTATTTTCCCCCTAGAACTTCCAGAAAGGAGAAAAGCCTACAGGAACTTTGATTTTAGTCTGGTTATACCTATACTGAAATTCTGACCACCAGAACTGTAAGATAATAGATCTGTGATGTTCTAAGTGACCAAATTTGTGTAATTTTCTATGGCAACAATAGGAAAATGACATACTAGGACAGGAAAAATTGTTAGCATTCTATAGGACAATAAATCTCTAAAATTTAAGGTTATTTTATCTACCAGACATATACCCAAACAGCATATTTAACTTTACTCTGATTTTATAAGTTGAGATCAAAGTCAAACACAGGTACATTACTCTAGATAATTAAATCATTGTTGAGCAAATGTGTTAAACAGCACCCCAATATGACATTAAAAGAAGATGTCACTCATCTTTTTGGCTTCTTTCCAAGTTCAATTTTTTTTTTAAACAGGTAAGTTCAGGAGGTTTCATTTCATTTTATAGACTAAAAGCTCCCTGAGGGCAAAGATTGTATTAATTAATGTTGTTGTACCACAGTGTACGACAATAGACATATGATAGGTTTTAAATAGAGGTTTATTAATTAACGTCTCACAACTTGTCTCTAAATATTTTATGCTATGAAATCTGTGATTCAATCATATTCAATTACTTTCACTTCTTGAATACAAACAAGCCATGGCTTCTCACTGTGAGACTTTTTCATTTGTTTGTGTCTCTGCATGGAACCCACATTCCCATTTACCCAGCTAACAAGCAAAGGTAAATTAGGTCTCAGCTCAGCCATCAGTTCCTCTGGGATGTAACATCTGGACACGTTATTCTCTTGTTCTCACAGCCCCTATACCAGGGATGGCAAACCTTTTAGAGACCAACTTCCCAAATTGCAACCAAAAATCCACTTACTTATTGCAAGGAACCAGCACTGCAATTAAACCTGAATACTCAGGTTTTAGTGTAGAAAAAACAACTGTTATCCAATGCTCAATTACAGAGGTGACTTGGCTCCTGTGCCTACAGAGAGGGCTCTGTGTGCTTGCTGTGCCATGTGTGCCATAGGTTTGCCACCACTGCCCTATACTTATCCCTTCATAGCACTTAAACATTTTATTTGCCTTGTATGTGTCCTGGTCGAATGCAGCAAACTCTAATAGTTTAAGCATCTACCCTAAAGTGAGACTGCCTGGCTCTGAAGTTGACTAGCTGTGTTATTTTAGGAAAGTTAATTAACATCTGTGTGAATCAATTTTCTCATCTGTGAAATAGGGGTAGTGTTAATACCTGTACTGCTTAGAGTGGTTGTGCAGATTTAATGCCAAGGCCTTAGGACAGAGCCTAGTAAAGGGAGAGCACATAAGAAGTTTTGGCTGTTTTGTGAGTTCTTTGAATTCAGAACCACTAAGTTGCTCATCCCTGTCTTTAGTTTCTGATACACAACACCTGACATAGAGTAAGTGCCCTTTGTATGTGGTACGCTTTGATGACTTGAATGAAATCATGATGCAATAAGGGCTAATCGTGTGTGACCAGAATTGTGTCTTGATATAGCAGTGTCTTGATAATGAGATAAGTTACCCAAAGAGATTCAACTTTAAATCAGAAGAGAACCCCACCACCACCACCACCTCTTAAAAATGTCTAGAAGTCAAAGTACTGGCTCTGGGGCTCCCTGGAAGGAGCTGTTGACTCAAGCCTGGGACATACACCTCATCAAATCACATGCTCAAGCCTTCCATTCCCAAAAGGACCATGGACACTCACCAGTGACAGACCCTTCTCTACCCCTACCTTCCCAACACACGTATACTTCTCCTTCCACCCACCCAGTACTTCCTGGGTCAGAAACTTCTTCAGAAGCCTTGAGACCCTTTACACTAACCCCCAAAATGAAATTCCCAAGAGCTTACTCAGGCCAGGGTGTTTTCTAGAGGAACATTAAAAAGCTGGATCGGTTGGGCTGGGGATTTAGTTCAGTGGTTTCGTCGCCTCCTGCACAAGCGCAAGGACCTGAGTTCAATCCCTGGTACCAAAAAAAAAAAAAAAAGCTGGATCAGGCTAAGGGAATGCAGGACTATTCTGTTCTCTCTGTGATTGCCGGGGTTGCTAGACTGACCATGGTGATGATATAGGTGCACAGCTTGCATGCTACCCTCTTTCATTCCTCCTGCCCAGCAGGCTGGGAAACACCAGCCTAGCCAGGAATAGCACAAAGCCACCCCCAAGGATGGGAGCTGCCGATGACTTAATCAAACTCAAACTCCTGCAGGCACTGTCAGCAGTCTCCAGAGTGAAGGGCGAACATAAATTGTGAGAGAGGCACGGTCGCTTTGCCGAAATTACCCTGAGCCAGTGTGGATTGCACATGTACAGAGAACATGAGATTTGGAATGATTTTTTAAAGGCCCAGTGATACTGCATTTTGGACTACTGAGGGCTGCATCCAAAGCAGCTGGAGGAAGCCTAATGGATGGCCCTCTGAATGTCCCACTTTCTGTCTCTTATTAAGTAAGGTTTTATCTTTACCTTTCTGTCGCTTTTCCTTTTCTGATACATTCTGATGCTTTTATTTTCCCTATCACTAAAGAACTGAAAGTGCTACATTAACATAGAAAAAGATGAAAAAGTATCCCCCTGAATTACTTTGCCTGTGAGGAAAGTGAGCCAGAAAGCGTTATACAAGGTTGTATAGCAAAATAGACCCAAAGACCAGACTCCTGGGTTCCTAGTTTCTGGAAACATTACCTCATCTCATCCACACAACAGTATACACCAGTGACGGCGAACGTTTTAGAGCTTTCAGTGATACAAACACCATGCTGAGGCATGCGTGTTACAGCTTCACCACCGCTGGTCTATAAGGTGGGTGCTAGCATCCCCCCATCACACTGATGAGGAAGCACTCTGTTCAATGAGCTGACTGGATTCTGTGGGAAGATATTCAGTGGAAAAATACAGTTGCATTTGATATACCTGAGTGGCAGAAAATTTTAACTCTAAATAAAGGTATTCAAATGCTTAGCAGTTTTGATGAAGCAAGTCCCAAATCCATATCCAGGTTAATTTTCTTTCTCTCGTCTCTCTAACATGAGAATTCATTGACATTTGAAGGGCCATTGTCCCAGAAAGCAGTTTTCTGGGGCCGGAGACACTGCTCGAAATCACAAGACCAAGCTGAAAAGACAAAGCACTTCCCCTTTGGCTCTGGACACCTCTTGGATTCAGAAAAAAGGAAATAGCCCCTTAGTGACACTACTCTGCAATTTCAAAGAGCAAGCTTGGGTGATCCCTTTGAGAAATATTGCCTTTGGTCCACCTCGGGCAAGAATAGGAAGTAGAAGTTTTTCACATGTAACCCTTTCCTGTGGTGCGTCTGTCCTCTGTATCTCTCCCAGGCCTTTGAGGAGGAAGAGAACAATGATACAGTAAATAGGACAAGACACACCTTGACAAGAAAGAACAAAGAGAAAAAAAATTTGTCAGAGGTCCCCTTTCACAGGCTCTATGCTAAGCTTTGTCATTATTCCTTCACTACTCTCAAGAATACCTGGCTGGGCAGGTCCCTTTATGCCAGACCTTTGTTATCTCTCCGCCTCTGCCACTTCCCTCCCAACCTACACTTCTAATACTCACCCAGCTCCATTCCCACAGCACCCTGAAGCTGCTCTCTGGTAGCACATGAACTTCTTCCTGTACTACTGTCAGTAGCTGGTATTGGTTCTTGTGTGTTGGGAGCAATGCTACATAATTTTAGGGTAAAATCATTTGGTTAGCCTAGTTGTCCTGCCTACAGCCCAGCGATGGAATTCTGAGACATAATTCCATTTTGGCCTCCAGTCACAACTGAGACCTCAATGATCCAGCGATGCTATGATTCTCCAGGACAAGAAACATCCTGGGAGCTGAGAACATCCTGGGAGGAACAAACATCTACTCAGTTCCTCCTTGTTCTTGGATTGTTACATCTTATTTACGCAGGATGTACTGAACTCTCTGGAAGTCATTTGTTACATTTGTTTCTCCCAATGTACTGAGTACTGAATAAAAGGTGCGGTAAGCTGGGGGCTTTTGTCTTTGCTGACCAGAGCAGCACTGATCCGACCCAAAGCTCAGCTTCTTCTCAGCCTCATTCTTCTACCTTTCCTGTAATTCGCCTTGTGCTACTGTGGCCCACAGGAGACTAGGACTTACTACAGAGGTTCTAGTCATGTCCCCTTTCCCTGTTCCCTATGCTTGTGTTGACCCAATGGTAAAGTATTACTATTCTAACATGGCTTCCTGAGACAACACCTTAAAGTGAAAGTGACATGCTAACCAGAGGGAAGATTGGGGTGGAGTGGGGTTGGAACTAGCCTCATATAGGCAACTGCCAACAAGAACTTTCTCTGGCATTTGTTAAGTTGTAATTCTGCTTCCTTCCCCCATTGCTTGACTAAGTCATCTAGAGAGGGCTGGGAGGAAATACTTAAAGAGCAGCATATTTATGTCTGCTTTCTGTCTCATGATAAAATACTTGAGAAAATCAACTCATACAGAGGGAAGGTTTATGTTGGCTTTGGGTTTTAGAGGTTTCAGTCCACAGTCTCTTGGCTTGCTGCCTTGGGTCTGTGGTGAAATAGGACAGCATAGCAGGGAGTGCATGGCTGAAGAACACTGCTCATCTTGTGATGGCATGAAATTATAGAAAAAAGACCAATGTCCCAACATCCCTTCAAAGGTACGGCCACATCCCTTCAAAGGCCACTAGATACTGCCTCCTACATATTCCACTCCCTTCTAATGGTGTCACAGGCTGGTGACCAAGTGTTTAGTGTGCCTTTGGGGAATATTTAGGATCAAAATCATAATAGAAGTTCAAACCCTGATTCATCACCAGTGTTTGCTACTGCCCAAGACAGTAGGGAAGCCTCTATGGGGTCTCTTCTAAGCCCCATGTCTCATAGTCCGTTGTCCTAGAACATCATTGGAAGATATAGACCAGGCACACCTGAGAATTGACTGCAGAGGGAGAGGAGGAGGAGATGGAATGATAAGATCACAAGCAACTTTACAGGAAAAGAGAAATGAAGCCATGAACTGGATTAAGACCTTTATGATGCAGAGTGGCACAAAATAAAGACTGTGAAGTACAACAGCTTTATGAGATATAAAGAACCTGGGAGGCTATATACAGTATTAAATATGATGGGACTAAAGGGTGCTATTCTTCAGAGTAGTCTTCTTGGTGGCCATGCTACTTACTCTAAATGTGCTTCGTGGCTCAACATGTTTGACCAACTCCAGCTTCGAAACTACTTCAAAAGCTTATGACACAATTGTTAATATGCCCTTGTCAATTTTTTTTCCTGGGAGAATGGATTTAAATATTGGGAAAATATCTCAAGGTTGTGATGAATCTAACCTGTTATGGAATGTGACCTTTCCCCCTCTTGCCTTGCACTGTGATTATGGAATAACGAGGTTAAATTTCTTGTATAATTTATAAAATGATCCTGGAAGAAGAGTAGAAGAGTTATTAAAAGTGTGTGGAATAAGCACACAAAATTTCAATGACTACTTAGAGGTGGGTAACTCTCACTAGGGTGATAAAGTCTGGGCAAGATTCATTGAATTATATAATAAATATTTTCCTATCAGAGCTACAGTCAAAAGCAAGTACTCTCATACAACTTCTGAAAACACAAAGAGGGCAATGAGCTTGTTAAAATCCAGAACTTTCTATAACATCCTTTTTCCTTATCTTCTACCATCCATATAGGAAACAGTTAAGAGTATGAGAGAGGGCACAGGTCACATGCACACAAAGGGGAGAGATATAGAAGATTTTGTTAGAGACAGATGAAGACTTTTTTTTCCTTCCAGCCAGAACCCTCTTTACTTGATAATCCACTGAAAAAAGCCTGATTATTGGGTCACTTTCCTCCCAGCTCTTTAGACAAAAAATGTACGTTCTAGTAATGTGTTAATTTAGATCAAATGTGATTGTAAACCTTCCAAATGATTTCTAAAACACACAGATCAAGTAGGAGAAACAAGTTTCATTTTGAGGGTTTTAAAGGTTTACATTAGTGATTGAGAAGGTGAATACCAACAGAATAAAGATGTTGAGTGCTACAACCCCTCTGTACCTAATTGAACATAAATAAATTCACCTAAATTGTTTGATTAGGTTGGTTAGATTCTATTTCCCATGTAACTAGCTATTCCTGGCAGACCTCATTCACCACTAAATTGCCTCTTGGTCAGTAGGTTAAGTATTATTAGTTGGCGTTTGGTCCAAATAGGAGTCTCAGTGCCAGTCTAAACTCACCACTTTGGAGCAGAGAGAAGCAGAAATGTATCAGCCATGGGCTGGTGTACACCACATGTGTTCGGGGGAGTCTGGGAACTCAAGCTGCCCTCAAATTCCTTCCATGTCTCCATCTACAATGAAGACAGAACCTGGGTGCATGTGTCCAGTGCCCTGGACCAAGTGTGCTGCCCAAAGCCAGTTCTGGTGCTCCCCAGGCTCCTGCATGAAATCATAGATCCACAGCAGAGCTGGGCTCCCTCTCCACTTTTCTCGGGTCTATTAAACATAAGTTTCTGGTTTTCGTCCATTTTGTGCTCCTGTAACAAAATATCAAAAACTGGATAATTTGTGAAGAAGCAAAATTTATTTTCTCATGGTTCTGAAGATTGAAAAATACAAGGTCATGGTGCTGCAGGCTGAGTTTGTCTGTGAGGTCGGCTCTCTGCTCCCAAGATACCACTTTGCTGCTGCTGCATACTCTGGAGGGGAGGAGAACCAACTGTCATGGAGGAGAGCAACACCCAAGAGTAAAGTTAAAAGCTAAGACCAAGCCAACTGTTGCACTACATACCTATACCTACTTACCTCCAGGTCCCCAGAATGTTCTCTGTGGCCTCACTCTACAAAAGACACTCCTCACTCTACAAAAGACACTCCTTTCTCCAAGCTCTTCTGACCTTTGAAGGAACTAAAAGTCTTAAACACAGATGGGACAGGCTGGTGTAAACAGTGCAGCAAAAACTGGGAAAGCACTTGCCCTCTTCTCTGCCTTCCCTACACAAGCAAACAGGAGGGCCAGGGATTTAGCTCACTGGTTATGCCGCCTGCCTTGAAAAGCGCAAGGTCCCAAGTTCAATCCCCAATACCAAAAAAAAAAAAAACAAACAGGAATGAAGGTGACAGTGATGATCACAAGTTTTAGAGAACAAATACCAAGTGTAGCCATTTTAGAGACATCACTGTGTTAATATCCTAGGAAACTCCATGGACTAGAGGAGCCAGTAAATGATGCACCTTCATTCTTTCCTACCCTTCTGGATGTGGCATAGATACTCCTTCCTTGGGAAATCTTTCCTTCTTCCCACCTCTTGCAGGCTGAATGCCTTCCTCACACAGCTCCCTGGAATTCTAGCAGAACACGTGGTCCTCCACTGGGATTGTCAGCCAGCCATGCCTGTCCTTGCTCAGGCTGTGAACTGCATGAAATGGGCTTTGTTTGTGTATACACAACCCCAGCCAGGACCAAGGGCAGAGTGTGCCTGCCCTTGGTAAGTGGTTGTCAAGTAGGTGAGTGCTGGATGCTGGATGGATACAAAATCTACACACAGTTTGGCCTGGATTCAGTAGACACTGAGTGCTTCCTATATACCAAGCACTGTGCTAGGTGTAAGAGTTCAACAGTGGCCAGACAGCTCTGGTTTCTGCTTTTAAGTTTGAGTCTCAACTCATTTCTCTCTCCCTGTCTTTAAAAAACCTACCCGTGGCCTTCATCCTCAGTGCTTGCTACATACCCAGCCTCTCTTATGTGTAGAGGACACAGCACAGGTCTCAGCCAAAGGGAAGTAATGAACGTGCTCTGGCTGGTAGTTGGAGAGAAGTGCAATTTTTTGGCTTCTTTGTGGTCTTACCACAAAGGCTGTGATTTCCCTGTGTAGAATTGCTGTCTTCCCTCTCGTGACCCAAATAAAAGCAAATCTTCATAGGGAGAAGGGAGCTGGTTGAAAGGCACTCAGGCAGGCTTACCAGGGTGATGCTAAATTGCCACTGGACCAGTGACCTGTGGCAAACGCTTCACTCACAACTCTGTAATCCAGCTTGGGGCAGCACGCTGCCTGCCGTGCCAATGAGATTCCAGAAAAATAGGCTGAAGTCAGGGTCAAATTCAGACTTATTCTTCAAGGAAGTCATGAATGGACTGTTGGGGTGATGCTGGGACCCCTCATGTTTATGGTAGGTTTCAATCACTGGAGCTAATGTATATGGCATCAGCCACAAAAGTGGCAGTGCTTATAGGTGGATGTGGTGACAGATAAACTTCCTGTAGCCTGCAGTGCTGAAATATGGGTAGCTCCTGCTTACACCTCTCCAAGTGTGAATAACAGGCTGTACTCTCCCGGAGCATGCAGCTGCCATGGTCTGTGGAAGATAAGGGCACAGATACTCAATAGCAAATGGCACTCATCTGTTCAATTGATACCTGTAGGCAAATGAGACAAGAAGGATGAGAGGACACTGGAAGCTGTTACTTGGCCTAGGGTCATGAGCTGGCATGTGGCAGAAATGGGACTGAAGCACTAGACAGTGTGGTCAGAAAGCCTGTGTCTTTCCATAGCACAGCAGATGCTGCCATGACTCTGAAGTCACTCCATAGTCAGGATCAGCTGTCTGTGTCCATCTGTAAGTATTCCCTGGATGTGGAGAGATGCTCTGATCCAAGACCAGTGGCTTCTTCTGACACTGTTGGCTTAGAGGCCTAGAAAAAGCCCACACTGTCGAGAAACTTTTGCCGGGACCAGTTCCCTTGAAATGCCCTTCAAGGAAGGATTTGCTGACCAGCTTCTGAAACGTAGAGTCAGCAGACATGTGGAGCTGTCACTCCTCCAAGACCTGCCTCAGCTGCAGAAAGCTGCCATTTACACAGCTCACACCTTCTCTGGAGCCTTTATGCAGTGGTGCTGGGCCTGCCACTCTGGCCCAACACAGGCCGGCAATGCTTGCTTCTGAGCTATGACCTAGAAGGCCGCCAAGGCTGTTGTCAGGCCTGCACCATAGTTTGGCTGTTCCTCTTGCCCAAGTCCTCCCTCCTCCTCTTCCTTTCCCTCAGATGCCTGTTCATCCCAGCAGATACCTTGTACTCTGGTCTGGCTCAGCACCTGCTTTCTCAGCTCCATCCTGCATGGGTGTTGAACATTTTGGGGATCTGTGTATGTGAGGAATGCGTGTGGAGAGTGAGACACACTGACAGCCCACTCTTGCTAGGGCTGGGTGCTGAGTTCATCAGGCAGGAATGAGGACATGGGGATGGCCTAGCTCAGGCCAGCACTGAGGAAACCTTTTCCTCCCTAGTCCTGCCTGAGGGCCACAGTAGTCTTTCTGGTCCTGCTCAGGAGGTTCTCCACAGCTGGTCTGCCAAGGAGTTTGCTCACAAGCTGCTCTTCTACCAAGGACAATGTTCTGGCCCCTGTGCTTCCAGTCATTCCCGACAGCACATTCACAAAACACAAAACAGATCACTTCCTCTGCTGCTTAAATCTCAGCAGCTTCTTACTACTTTTAGAGTAAACTTTAAACACACCCCCGTAGATCGTCCACCATCTGGCCCTACCTGTGTGTCTGACCTCAGCAAATATTATGGGAGGTTTGCCACATACCAGGCTCTGCCTTAGGTGTGGAGTTTATAGCAGTGAACAGAACAAAATTCTTCCCTCTAATAAGCCTCCATGATGGTGGGAATAGACAGTGATAAACACCTCATATGTCTGGTCATGATAAGTATGCAGAAAGTACAAAGTATCCAGGGGGCCGGGAGCAGGGAAGGAGGAGAAGAGATGGGGTGGTAAGAGGCCTCCATAATAAATTGATGTTTTGGCAAGCCTAAAGGATGCTAGAAAAGGGAGCCAATGGTTGCCTGGTGTGTGTGTGTGTGTGTGTGTGTGTGTGTGTGTGTGTGTAAGGGAGGTGTCAGGCAGTGCTTCAGCAGAGGGAAGAACAAGTGCAAAGGCCCTGGGGTGGTTGTATATTTGATGTATTGAAGCAAAGTGAGGTAGCTGCCGGAACAGAGTGAGGACAGGGAATGTGGGAGAGCTCAAGTACACGAGGGGCCTTCTGGGTCACCTGTGGGCATCAGGTTTTGCTCTGACAGGGATGGGAACTGTGGGGAGGATTGAGCAGCATAGCTCTGTGATCTGACTTATGTTTTCAAAGGGCCCTGTGGCTGTTGGATATAAGAAGGGCAGTGTGCGGATCTAAAAGGAGGCCACAGCCTGCTCTGGGGGGGTTGGGCCAGGGTGGCTGCAGTGAAACGGGGACAAGTGGCCAGGTCCTAGATGACTACTGGAGCTGTCTGGGCTTGGTGGGGTGGCCCCAGGGTTCGAGATAGTACCAGGGCTAGGTACTAGGCCTGAGACTGGGGCAGTGGGAGGATGGAGTCCCCTTCTTACTGAGAGAGGGAAAATAGTAGGGCAGAATTTGTGAAGAAACCACATCGCACTGCTCTTCTGTCAGTTTGTAGAAAATGTGACCTTGTCTTACTTCAGGGCCTTTGCCCTTGCCGTACCCTCTGCCAGATGGCCCCTATTCCCTTAAGCAGGCAGAGGGGTGCAGCTGTCTAACAGGCAGCTCTGGCTCCCAGGCACCTTTTGCTTTCAGGTCTCAGCATGACTGTCACTTCTTGTTTAGGCTTTGAAAATAGATCCTAATCACATGAATGGTTTGCTTGTTTTTATAGGGTTTATCACTATCTATAAACTTTGCCTTCATTTGTTTGTTTATCTGCTAGTCTGATAGTTCCAGGAGAGTTAAAATCACACCTCTCCTACTGCCTGGCACCCAGCTCAGAGCTTGGCACATGGTAGATTCTTAGTAAACATTTGTTTAACAAAGAATGGGAGTCATGATTCTGGACTTTAGGGGTTCACAGGCAAGGACAGGCAATGTCGCTAAACATTAATCACAGGTGAGAAAAAGCAAGGCTAGGCAGGGCCTACAGATCTTCTAGTGACCAAGAGACAGAGGCTGAGACAGGATACAGCAAGGAGGGCCAAGTGTCAGCCAAAGCATCTTAGGAGAACTGGGCAGGGGGAAAGCTGATCTCAGTGGGAAGAGCCTGGGTGTCCCAGACAGTGGGAGAGGCATTGGGGACCAGGAAGGGTCAGGGTAGCCTTCCCTCCTCCTCCAGCCAGCAGAGACAGGGTACACAGGGCTTTTCCAGCTCAGGGCGGGAAGCCTCAGGAATAAAAGTACCAGTGACACCTGCGGCAGAGGGTTCCAACAGCTCCTTCTCCAGGTGGCAGAGACAGACAAGGAGGCCATAAATCAGAATTAACTGCAGCTGTCACGCAGAGATAATTCTCTAGCAGATGCTCAGGCCAGGGAAACCAGAGGAACCAACTCCCCTGGGCCAGGCACAGGGACTACCCCATAGTCTCCACCCCACCCCATCCCATGGGCTTCTGCAACTGTGGTCTGACCCTCCTACTGACAGTCGCAACTTGGAAAACCCTGGCCCTGAACACAGTTGAAGGGTGGGCCTCCCTACAACCAGCCCAGGGGAAGGCCTGAAGGAACAAGAGCTAGTGAAAAACGGTGAAATGCTCTCTGTACATCAACTTGCTCCCACTCCGTGGCTACCTGCTGTCCAAGTGGCAGGTTTCCTTGAGGCTGTGGTATGTGTCAGCACAGAACAGGGGTAGGCAGTGGTGGGACAGGGAAGCTAGGCGGGACATCACGCTGGATAGAGTCCTTGTGGCTGACTTCCTGGGAACTACTGGCACTGTATGCTAAAGAAGTTTGGGCTTTGTTTAGCAGCAGCTTTTGGAGCAAAGATTGATTGGACTCATGGATTCCTCTGCTCTGGGGTGTTTTCCTTGGTTTTCAGAGACTTTAAGAGGTCCTGTCTTGATTCCTGTTACTGACTAAGGTCTGTGCCAGTTAAACTGGCTGCCCTGAGGGACAGGATCCCCTGCATCAGCACTGTGTTTGGCACAGAGGGGACATGCACAATTGGAGGAATCTCCAGCCCAAGATGCTGGGCATGCCAGAGGCAGCCCCAGGCACTTCTGAGGTGACTGGGGACATGACCAAATTGTGGGAAGGTTGGAGGGGCCTAGTACTGAGAGATTTCCTCTCCTGAGTTCTCAGCCCTCTGAACTTCCTTGGAGGCCTTTTCCTGTGTCATCCATCCCTCTGATGTGAATCCAAGGCTGGGCTCCTGGTGTGCTTAGCCCAGCTGTATTACCAGTCTGGTCCTTCATTGCCCCCTAGTGGCTTTCTAGGCTCACTGCCTGCTGAGCAGACTACTCTTGTTTTCCTTAAACATGGTTGACATTGTAAGTTTACCATAGGCTTAGTACCCTCCTTAGTACTGACACTAAAAAGAATATACTGTACTCCCTATCTACAGGGTATATGTTTTGAGACTCCAGGTGGATGCCTGAAACTTTAATCGTACTGATCCATGTATATGGTATATTTTTTCTATGACAAATTTTAATTTATAAATTAGGCACAGGAACAGATTAACAATAAAAATATGGATCAATTATAAAAATATAGTGATATGGTGGTGGTGAATCTGATAACCAAGACAGCCACTGAATGATTAATGGGTGAGTAGTGTATACAGAATGGATACACTGGTCAAAGGAATAATTTACATCCCAGGTAGAGTAGAATGGAATGACAAGATTTCATCACATGATTTAAAATGGTACACAAATTTAAAACTTATGAATAGTTTCTTTCTGGAAATTTTTAGTTTATATTTTTAGATTGCAAATTACTGCCTATAACTGAAACCACAGGAAGCAAAATCATGGCTAAGGGGAACCTCCTGCAATCTCCCAAGGAGGTGATGGCATACCCTCAGAGGAACAATGAAGCCAAACAATGAAGCTTTTGGAGACAGACAGGGTCACAGCACAGTGATGGAAAAGGCTCACAAAGGATGTGAAACCCACAGACTATCTTAAACCCAAGATGCATCAGGGTGTGGAGAGACTAAAGAAGGATTCTAGGAGGCAAGACTGGCAGTTAAGGGAAAGCATGGGGAAAGATCTGTTTGTACCCAGGAAGGCAATGAGGCAGCGGCATGGTGAGCACCCTCAGTCAGAGAAGGAGTATTCCCTCCTCCATTGATGAAAGCAACAGGGACTAATGGGCCCTAACTAATGGGCAACCTTGAAGGTGTCTTTTCATTCAAATCTCAGGATTTTCCAAATGATGATGTAGAAAGCAAGCCTGACACCACATATGGGGCCTGTAGATACAACAGCCTCAGGAGTAACAAGCACACAGGGTCCCTGAGAAACGCACCCTCCACAGTAGCTGGTCCATGTTCTCCATGGAGCCCCTGACAGACCTAATCCTCTGAGGTGCCTGTCTCCTGCAGGTATCCAGTCTTCCACCATTTTATTTGAGCATAAAGTGAGAGAAACATAAAATTGTCTCCTTTCACAGGAAAACCTAGGTTATGTATAAGAGCTTAAATATAAGGTCACCCAGCTGACGCGTAGGTAGGAAGAAGCTGTAGAATCTGTGATTCTACAGCTGGCTGTGCTTCTTTACAGTCATATCTTACCTTAGTGCCAGTCTATCATCCTCAAGGTACTTTCATATTTTCATTTAGTACAACCCTCATTTCAACCCCAAGAAGCTACAAGTATTAGTTTCATTTTATAAATGAGAAAATAATATTTCACATAACATATCCCATGCTTCATTATCTAGAAGATATAAAATGTGAAAATAAGTGGGTCTGGAAACCCAGGACCCTCTCACTACCCTAAAATGATGCTGTTATGGGTCCCCTCCTGCTGTTCACCTGGGAGCTGAGTGATTTCCTGAAAAAGATTTTCTGCTGTCTCCCAACCTGATCTGGGTCTCACCTAAGCCCTCCCTGTGCCCCAGCTTTATGGACGTGCCCTTGCCACAGGAAGTCTGTGGCACGTACCCACCAAGGGAAAGGAGCACCAGGCAGAGTCCTCCCCCCGTCACCAGCAGATGTGACTGATACTCTATCAGTTTGCTATGGTTCATTTTGTCCATCCTCATACCCAGCTTCAAGAAGGGGACACAGCTTGGAGAAAATCTCCCTGTGATTGCACAGGGGTCCCTAAATCCACAGCCATGACCTGGGGGAACCTGGAAGGGTTTACACAGCTGTGTTTTCTTAAAGGTATCCTTACCTTTTACCCTGAGAGTCCTTTCATTTATGGAAGAAAATTTGTGCAGGATTATTTCTGTCCATCTGAAGGAATTGCCTGTGTGGGAGAAGCAACTTCCAGTAACAGAAATGGTATGGATAAGTAAAACATAACATCCATGATGGGAAACAATGATTCCCACTACTTCAGTTAGATTATGGGATGATAAGTCATAAAAATGTAAGAGAAGTACAGGCCCAGCATGAAACACAGGATCAAAATATGGGGGTCACATTTATGAGAATTTTACCTGCTAAGCACTGGACATTTCTCTCTCTGTAAAAGCATCCTAACAACCAAATGAGTTGAGGATTTTCCTATTTCCATTTTACAGATGCAAAAATGACATTTCTAAAAGCTTAGGTAATTTGCTCAAGGGTTTGTAATCCAGTTTGACTCCCTCCCTGCCTGTCATAATCATTATTCAATATAGCACGTGAAAACAGTGGCTTTCACAATCACCTAGAAGCTCCACCCCTAGAATTTATGCTTTAATGTGTCAACGTGGGGTTCAACATTCTCATTTTTAAGAAGTTACTAGGTGACCCAGGAACTTTGAGAACCACTACTTTAGCGGTAGGACAGCTAATGGATAGTTTGCTCAAAAGAAACCTAAGTTCAACGGCAAAGGAGATTTGTATCATCTTGCATTTGAGGGTGAACTGGGATGATAGTGACAATGGGGTTCTTAACTATAACAGCAAGCAACCCTGAGTTCATTCCACTCTCTCATGGCTGAGGGGTACACAGGTGGGCACAGCACTGCTGAGCCTTAAAAGAACCCAAGCAGCAGATTCCAGTGGGCTTATCCATCACCCAGGACATGCTAGTTTGGTGGGCATGAGGGGCTCTGATTGACAGCCAACGAGTGCCAGAGGCCAGGGAGACATCACCAACCAGTACTGTGACCTGGAAAGCCTGATCCTAGTCTCCATCTTGGCCACACCTCACAGATCTAAAACTGTGCATCCCTGGAGGGTTGACTTTACTATTTCAAGATCAAGAAGCAGATATACTTGCTCTGCCTCTGGCTTCAACCTGCCTCCAGCCATACGCCATGCACAGCTCACTGCAGAGGATGACATTTAGTGCAGAAAAGGGAGGAGGGGGAGGCACAGCTAGGGAGCTGTAAATGGGAACACAAAGATGATTTCATGCCCTTGTGTCCCTGGACAATGTCCACTGTCAGCTGAGATCTGGCCCAGGTAGAGTTGTAGGTAGTGGCAAGAGGTTTAAATTCCTAATAAGAGAACAGTCCGCACATCTTCTTTTGTGGCTGCCTCTCTTCTCTGCTTCAGGTCAGGATGACCATGCGCAGACAATTAAACGCAGATATGTTGTTTGAGGAGTTGTCCAGCTGGCAAATATGCTTCCTATTGGTGCCATAATTTGGATAATCAATAACAAAGCAGTGAAAAATCTAGGAAGCAAGTATTTAGTAGGAGACACTTTGCTCTTTTTAAACTGTATGCATCTCCTCAAAATGGGCATGAACTGGAGTCAAGAATTAACTTATACTTTAATAAACGAGTGAATAAAATTGTGAAACAATTTTCCCCGGCATGGAATGCCTTCTAAGCACACAATAATATTCTATCCAATTTCTTTATCCACAAATGCCTTTGCAAAATACACTTCAATCCTAAGTACCATCATCAAATCAAAAATTTCTTCCCCTATTTTCAATCTGTTCTTTGGTTTTATCTCTAGCTTCAAAAAACAAAACAAAGCAAACAAATAACCCTTCTGGAAGATCTACCATTTACTTCTTCAAAATAACTTTTAATATTTTGGGTACATGTAATAATGTGATGATTCTGATTTTTTTCCAAGAAAAATAATTATACCAATCTTAGATAAATTTTCCCACTTCATCATCATGTTCTTATCCTATTTTTTAACCTCTTTTAGAAGTGCCTCTTCCAATCAAAGGAAGGCCATTTATTTAGCGATCTATAATTAGCTGTGGTTAGTTTCTTGTTGAACATTGTACTTCTCTGACTCTCTGTAGTGATGCTTTTCCTCCTAGTTTTCTTATTCTTACACAACCTTAAAAAATATTCCCCTCTGGAGAAAGCTTTGACAAATGCATGAAAATAAAAAAGGAACATGCCAAGTCCCCAGAGGGGTGGTAATTACTTAATAAATGAATGGAAAAAAATAGCCCAGGTACAGACTTCGGTGCTGCAAATAGCAATGCATTCCAAGATAGGTGCATCCGTCACAATTCTGAACAACACCCAGAGAAAACTGTGCTATTAGAACTATGCCAGTGGTCACTACCAGGAACCAGTAGGTAGACTGCTCAATCTCTATTTTCCTCTTTACCCTGAATCTCTAATGCATCATGAGGAAAACCAATTTCATTTAAATAAATGATTAACTTGGTATGATATCTGAAAGGGAATCCACCTCCAGGAATTATGCCCAAATATCTAGTTGATCTATCTTATTCCCAGCCCAAGTTCATGTATTGATGGTCTTATGGAAAGAGCCCTATGTTTTAGAAAGATTCTTATTTTACTTTGTCTTATGCTCTTTCAGTAGGTGTTACTTGTTTAAAGAGGAGCAATACAGCCTTGTTTGGAAATTTAATTCTCCTTTTGGATAGGAGGATAGGCTTAGATATCTGTCTGTGTTCATTGTTGACTCACGTTAGTTATCGCATAATGATGACCCATCTAAAGGAGACTCATTTATTTGGAAAAAAAACACACACATAAAAACAGGCACAAGATTCATCAGCCACCTCATAGCCAGATTGTCTTCAACATGACAAACTTTCATGAGTCCTGGGATTCCAAGCTGAGATTCCTTCCCAGTATTGCTTAGGAAATTTACATTCTCTGAATCTCCTAATTTTGAAAAAAAAAAAAATCAATCAAGAAATCAGGAAAATGAGAGACAAGTATTATAAATCTCTTTTGAGAAGAAATGGTGAACAAATTGTATTTCAATATTGTTGGTTTGAAGGAATCCATTGGACTTCAACTTGAAAACAAGTGCAGGAATTCTTGAAAAGAAAAGAAAAGAAAAGGCTGAGGTAGGCATTTCCAGGACCTAGAAACCAGTGCAAAGGCAGTCAGAACTAATGAGCCAGTTTCCCTTATAGCTGTCCCCACGTTTGTGTCCCTAACCCTGTCTGCTGGTGCTGGTGAGTCATTCTTTCAAACAAAATAAATATCAGGAAGTGTATGATATAGTATGCTTTATACAAATCCTAGAGTCGTGTTCTAAAATATAACAATTTTTGCAAACAAAATTGGCAATTTTGACATGATTCTGTGTCGTGTCATTAATCTTGCTGGGAGATCTGAACACTCTATTATTGGAATACTATCCAATAATCTTTGCTGGCATTTTCCAGCATTCAAATATTGCTATAGGCTATAGATCTTTGTAAAGACACTAAACTTAAATTTCCTTATTCTTTTTACTCATTCTTATTTATTAAATTTTTCATATATTCATGATAATGATAAAGGAGTATGAAAAATGTTGGAAGTATTTAAAAAAAAAAACTTGTGGTTTTGGAAATTTCAGAGAATTCCCAGAACATCCATATTCTGGTTCCAAATCCTAAAGACTTTCAGGGATTTGGAAACATTGCTAAAGGGTACATACCCTGAATTTCTTCTGATCTGCAGTCCTTATCTCTACCTCTAAGCACAGCTGTCATTTCCTTTAGACAGGACTGCTGAACCAGCTTCCAAATTGTTTCCTTTCAGCCCATTCCCTGTACTAGAGCCTGTGAAAGCTGACAGATACACAATCTGTTCATTTCCTCTCCCTATTTAAGAAATTTTCGTAGATGCCCATATTTAAAGATGCTTAACTTCATCAGTAACCTGGTAAATAAAACCATAATAAGAGATGAGTATATACCTGTCATATTAACAAAAAGATATACAGTTCTGGCTCCATGAGGGAAGAGACAGAATCTACTTTTGTTTACCATTTTACTTATAAGCTTAGCACAGTGCTAGACAGTTAGTTAGTAGGTGCTCAGTGGCCATCTGTAGCTGAAGTGTGAAGGTTTACAGATTTGGCTTTAATGTTTATTTGGATAAAGGAATGAATGAGAATCACACATGCAAGAACTCTCATTCTCTGATATTACACACAGTGTATCTCATACACTTGCAAAATAGAAGGTCTTCTCCAGCGCTGCCTGGGCATTATACAACGTGACTTTTCTTTTCTGAGGCTGACATTCAAATTCCTCATCATTTGTCAAATTCCTTCTGTCTTTGTTGCTGTTCTCATCACTGAGACATAATACCCGACACTTGCAACTCTAAGGAGGCAAGCTTTACTTTGGCTTACAGTTTGTAGGGGTTTCAGTCCACAGTTGGCTGGCTCCAAGGCAGGGCAGCATGGCAGAGGGGCCTGGCAGAGGAGAAGGAGCTCATGGGATGGAAGTGGGAAGCAAAGAGGGAGGGAGGGAGAGAGAGAGAGAGAGAGATCGAGATCAAGGGAGAAACAGAGACCCTTCCAGACCACACCTCCAGTGACCCAACTTCTTTGACTGGGCTCCACCTCTCAGTATCACATTTAGCTATATATTAATCAGTGGACTGATCCACTGATGAACATCACACACCCATGATTCAGTTACCCCCAAAAGCTCCACTTACGAGCTCATGAATCTTTGGTGTGTGGGGGGGCATCTAGATTAAACCATAACACCTTCTTTCATCAGAATGGTAAAATCCATTCTTAGGAGCCCAGATTTTCTTGAAAATGACAACACTGTATAACAGACTTGGTATTTTTATTCTTCTGAAAAATCATCAGACTATATCAAGTTATATAAAAATTCAGTCAAACATAGCCTAGCATGAGTGACACCATTTTTACCTTTCATGTGAGAGAAGCATAGGAAACAAGATAATGCACATAATAAAAGTGCTCCATAAAGCACAAAGCATCATGAAACATTAGTATTCAACATGATTAAATCCATTTTATAAGCACAACTTTGACTACCTAACTTTATATCACAAGGCTTGGATTCAACTTTAGAAAACCTGAGAGATGCTTACTGTTTGGCCCCATTGCCCTGCTTTGGGAGACTCATAATTTTTTTTTTTTTTTGGTACCTGGTATCAAACTCGGGTCCTTGCACTTGCAAGGCAGGCAGCGGAACCACTGAGCTAAATCCCCGGCCCCGGAAGACTCATAATTTGATACCTAATTTCCATATCAAGGTCTTCATCCTATTTAGAGGAAGATAGATTTTTAGTATTAAACACAGCTGGTTTTGGACTTTGCCTTTGAATCTTGTACATGTACCACTTCCCCCATGGTGAATGTAACCATTATGTACTGTAAGCATATACTAATAAAAATAAAATGTAAAATAAGCTTAATAAAAAATTCTTGGAAAGTTGATTAATTTCTTCATATTTTTTAGCTTCAGTTTCTCTATCTGTAAAATTGGAATGATAATCTCTCCCTAGTAAGGACTTTTTTGAGTACTGAATAAGGCTCAAAGGAGCTTCCTTACTATCTGACTGATAGCAAATGTAGGATATTTATTAGCTCCTTTTTACTTTCTTGAGTGACACCAACTAATTAAAAAGTTCATCTTCACTAACAAGAGAAGGCAAAATGCAGAATCTCCTGGTGAGAAGGGGAGGATAGCACATTGGGTGAAATAGCAAGTGGTGAGAAACATAACAGTACAGGTTCCTAGTAATCTTTCCCAGTTACCATCAAATCTTCTGGGTGATGGAAAAAAGGAGGCTGACTTACTAAGCAAAGACCCTTTTCTGAAAGTATGTTTTAGGAACAGGATAATTTTCTAGGTCTCAGATTCATAGCCAGCCAGGATCTGCACCATCCTGGGTTCGAGTGGACAACTAGAACACATTTTGGGAGTGAGACGAAAAACAATCTAGATACCATTCGTGACTCCATTTCATTTATTCCTTGAACCTGGATTTTCAGTCTAAGGAATTTTCATCTTAACCCAAGAACTGTAATAAGAATACCCCTTGGCATAAGTTTTGCTGTGAACCTTTTGCAAGATCACCCCGCTCTGGGTCCCATATATATAACCATGTACAAACTGACTAAGGTGGACTCCCTACTATTCTATCCTGTGGGTCAGTAGTATAAGCAGTTCATACCTTAAGATCAAGGAATGTTTCCTTTGCATTTAAATGCAAATCATTCCTACTGTATTTGATGTCTGCCCCTGCATCTTCTTTTTCAGTATAAAGGGAACTCATTGTTGTGAGCTCCCAGAACCATCCCTCCTCTGGCTTTTGATCTCTAGCTTCATACTCACACAGAGGTCCTCAGCCTCAGCTTTGTCACTACCAGGATGCTGCTACTGGCCTAATGGATTTCACTCACCCTGACATCAGCAAATGATGCTTTTATTCTATGCCTTCTCTATCAATTCAACACAAACAAATATGTGGTTCACAACACAAAAGTTTGCTTATTTCCACTCTGACTCAGTACATGAATTGAATCAGAAGGTCTTTGATCAGACACGAAAGGTTCCTAGCTATGAAAACCTGATGTCAAGGATTTCCCAGGATAGTTCCAATTTCAAATATCACATTTGATGTCCACAGCAGTTCTAAATTTGAATTATGAAAACAATCACTGTAATGAGGAGTAAGAGCAGGAAAGTGGTTGTAAAATTGACCTGGGTTAGAGATGTAAGTGATGAGGAAAATCCATGCCTCAATGCAGGCAGGAAGACGAGATACCCTTCAGCAGGAGCCTGCTCACTGTGATAACCCTACATGTGCATTTCCATATGTGTGTGGTTTTCCTGCCCTCTAGTGTCTCAGAGCATTAACAACGTGTTGTGCCTAAAAACATCTTTCTGAGAGTCACCCATTACAAAATATCACAGCAGTGTCAGGAAAAAAAAAAAAAAAACCTTAGAGAAAATGTAGACAGCATCATTGTTTTTTGAACAGGAGTGAAGTTGAAGACCAGAAAGGAAAGGACTTGCTCAGTCTGCCACAAACAGACAGCACAGCAAGGATTAATCATCTCTTTCATTTATTTATTCACTTTTAGCATATGTTCCTTTTATTGTAAAATATTGTCTAAAACATTCTTGTCAAGGATGGTGGCACACACCTGTAATTCCAGCACTCTAAGAGCCCAAGGTAAGAGGATTTCAAGTTCAAGCATGACCTAGGCAACTTGGCAACTTAGGGTGACCCTGTTTCAAAATAAAAAGGGACTTGGGATGTAGTTGAGGGTGAAGGCCCTGGGCTCCATAACTGTACTGCAACAAAAAAAAGGAATTATTCATTTTCCAAGTTATATCATTTTTCTCGGAAGTTCCCTTGGACAGAAAGTTATATCACTTTGGCTCCTGAGCCAGAATTTTTATTCAAAGTTTGTCCCTAAGCCCTTTTTTTATATCTCCTAGGAGCAAGAAAAGACTTGTTGCTTGTTGCTCACAACTGTCCAAATGCTTTGCCCAGAATTTGGTAAAGAAATATAGGTTGAATAAACCAATGAGTGAATGACAAAGTAATTTGTTGAATTACTTATTCAACAGTTACTTAATTGTGGTCAGTTGCTAATTAAACTAATTGTTAATTAGATGTCATTTTTTTGTCTTTCTTGTTATATATGCAGTTTGTTAAAAGAGTAGAATTTAACAAGTTATAGTCATAAAATAACTTTCTTCCTACTACCATCCTTTTAAATGTGTTGATTCTTTCTGTTATGTTTTCTATTTTACATTAATTATGTATAATTTACAGGTAAAACTTAATGAAAAATATATGTCTTCTGCTTAAAAATACATTATTCAAAAAAGAAACAATAGTTTATACCATATTCATAGATTAGATGATTAAATATTTTAAAGAATATCATTTCAAGTTGATTTCTGTATTTACTACAGTCTTGGAGTTATGTTGACTATATAACACTTTTCATAGGAATTAACCACCTGAGTCTAAAATTTATGCAGAATCCAAAGGACTACCTAAACCAGGAGAAGAAAAATAAGTTTTATGAACTGTACTGCTGAATACCAATAGTTAAGAAGAGTAAGACAGCATAGTATTGACACAAAAATTTACAACAGAGTATGATATAAACTCATGTATTTAGGGACACTTGGTTTGTGAAAAAAGTAATGAAGCATAACAACAATGAAAGGAGTCTTTACTAAATGTTTCTGAATTGACAAGTTATCTATTTGGGAAAGGAAATTTATATTGATTCTGACTTTATACACAAAGGTCAGTTCTAGGCAGATTGTATTTTTCATTGTGAAAGAGAAAGCACTGAGTGTTCTAGAACATAACAGCAGAATATCTTCATCGCTTTGAAGCAGGCAAAATTTTCTTTAACCGGAACATAAACCCACAAAGAAAAATTTTAATGAACTATTCTACATTAAAATTATGGATTTTTGTTCAAGAAAATGCACCATTAATAGAGAAAAAGAACAAGTCACGGGATGTGAAAATATATCTGCATTTTATATAATCAGCAAAGTACTCATATGCATATACAATATGAAGAAATCTAATAATATAAATACAATCTAAAGAAATTCATAAGAAAAATGAAAACTCAAAATAAGTGAGTAAAATTGTGACAGGCACCTCATCAAAGAGATCCAAATGGCTAATATACTCCTGTACAGATGCTCAACCTTGCTATTTATCAGGGAAATGTGAATTAAAATCACAATGTGATTCCACCACATGCCTACCAGAATCCTTAAAATAAAAATGAACTTCCTGATGAGTCTTGGCATAGACAGAGAGCAAGAAACTGTCATATGCTGATGGTGAAAATGCAAATTAGTACAAGCACTTAGAAAAACTCATTAAAATTATCTATAATTTATTAGATATGTATGCAGCAAAATTGCACAATATATGCACCAAAAGCCGTACAAGCATGTGCACATAACTGCTTTGTTCCAAAGATCCAAAAAGCATAAACATCTCAGGTGTTCATTATAGAATGAATAATATGTGGAATCCTGGCATTTTCACACAATGGGTTCTAGACAGCAATGAAAATACATATCAACAAATATATTCAACATCTGGGTGAGTCTCAAATACAAAATATTGAGAAAAAAAGCCAGAGCAAAAATGCATTTACAACTTATCTGTAATCTTGGAGGTTGAGTAATGCTTTTACTTGGAAAGAGGGAGTAGATGACTCAGAAGGACATGAAGAAGGGTTCTGAGTAGCTGGTGACAGGGTATGTCTTGATCTTTGCAGTGGTTAACAAGTGAGTTCTCTTTTTGAGAAGATGTACCCTTTTGATACGTTCCCTTTTCTGCATGTATGTTATGCTACAACTATGTTTTTGTTCAAACAATGAATGCATGGAAAATTGGACATAAACTAATGAAATCAATTTCTAAAGAACAAAGTCCTAATCTGCATTAAAAGTCTAGATACTTTCAGGAAGAGGATTTAGCTCAGTGGTGCCATCACCTGCCTCGAAAGCACAAGGTCCTGAGTTCAATCCTCAGTACCAAAAAAAAAAAAAAACGGTCTAGATATTTTCATATCCTCTGCCTCAGGACTTCTCTTCATAATTTATCCTAAGAAAGTATTTAAGGATATGTGAAAAGGTAAAAATGATTTATCTGCAAAAAATATTAAAGACACCATTGTCAACAATAATGAAAACACTACCTTAGTGTCAAAAGATAGTTTAATTAACTGAAATATATTCCAAAATACCATTGTAAACATAAAAATTTTAAAATCATTTCATTTACTTGAAAAGCTATAAGTGACAATTTATTAGGTTAGAAATTGCAAGATATCAAACATTCTTTTAGGATTTGATGGTTAATTTATTTGTTGGATTATAGTCAAAGTTCCATTTTTCTGAGTGGTATAAACTTAAGTGATTTAAATTTTCCCTTTTATTATTTTCCTAATTTGTAATTTTCTCTAGTAACACTACATTATTTATGGATATTTAATAGTGGAGTGGGGGAGTCGTTGAGGGCTCTTATAATTAGCTTGGATATGGAGCTATGGAGCAGGGATAGGATCCTCCTGTATAGTGTCTCCTCTGTCATTCCACATTTAGGTGTCTGGTCAGATAGATGGACATTTTATTCTATTTTGCCATCCTATACTTGTGAGGCAGGAGACCACTTGGGTGGGGTCTGAATGGTTGCTGGGATCTATGTGTTCAGAGGTATCTTTTCCAAGGGTAAAAAAAAGTTTTCTGGAATACATTCCTATGTATCTTGGAGGCAAACCAGGTTCAAATCTATTCACTTTCCTATGGATCGTGTCAAAGTAGCCACTGGCTATTTTTAATCGCGTAAATTATAAATTAGGATTCACTAATATGTAAAATGTAATAGTTGTGGCTCAGGTGGAATTTCTGTTTGTTTTTCATTTTTTGAGCCATTAGTAATTGGAGTAATAGTACAAACAGGATTATGCTGGTCCTGGAAGGATTTGAACTTTGGAAGATAAACCTCTATTACAAAGCAATTTAGGAGCTCTTCATTGGCTGAGGACAATTCCTTCACTAAAATTTTGCTGTCTGTCCATTCAAAATAAGTTTTATGTTGCTGACCTCTTGTCATCAGCTTAAATTTTTATATGTAGAGATTTAGACAAAATAAAGCTGAATATCTTTTAAAAATGACTTATTTGGAATTGGGGAGATATTGCTCAAAAGACATAAAATTTCAGTTCAATACATTCAAGAAATCTATTGTACAATGTGAAAATTGCTAATAGATTTTAATTGTTTTCATTATTAAAATAATAAGTATATAAGGTAATGCATATTAATTAGCTTAATTTAGACATTTCACAATGTATACATATTTCAAAGCATCTTGTTGCATGTGATAAGTACACATAATTATTGTTAGTAAAAGTAAAGAGAAAAAATGCTTCTTGTTGAACATGGACCTTGATCTGGCGCTGAATATTTATTTTATAAACTTATAAGGTCAATAGTTACTAATACCCTCATTTGCAGGCACAAAACAATTGTGAGTAGTTAGTTATATGACTTGCTCAAGCACACATTCAGTAATTAGTAGGGTCATATGAGAATAGACATCTTTCTACAGACTCATTTTTTTTTTTTCAGTTGGAGTATCTCCTTCAGGAATCTTGTTAGTTTAGAGTGGATTAAACTAACAAGACTGCCCTTAGCATCCAGCCATTATGATGCCCAGACCTAAGGCTTTCCAGTGGAGTAGATGGACTTGATTTTTGTAGTCTAATTGGCCTGTAGTACATCATCCCGAAGAGTCCAGTGCTTTCCCCAGCCCCTTGAAGGCAAGCTGCCTGGCTTCGCTTTCCAGCTCTCTCTGCAAAGTGCACAGCTGCTACTTCCAGGGGCTCTCACTTTCCAAATGACTAAAGAGAGGAAAACTAAAGAAGTCAAGCTGAGCAGCTCTTAATGCTCCTAATTGTCACCCACTGTATCTTTATTTTTTCTGTGAAATTAACATCATTTTTATGAAAGGGCAAAGAAAGTTCAGCTGCCTTGCATCACATCTCAATTTTCTCTATTGGGGTAGTTGGTTCTTAACATTTCCAGCTGCCATTCCACTGTGCTTTTCGTAACCTTTCCCTGTGGCAGTTTTGCGGGGAGCATGTTGAAGGCACACACATTGACCTCTGTTATCAGTGTTTGCGTTTGAACATGAGCACTGGTAAGCAGTGAGTCTTTTGAGAGCAGGGACAACATCTGCCTACCCACTGGGTACCTGGCACAGTGTTCCATACACAGTCGCAATCATTAAATGCTTATCATATAAGTCAGTGTTCTGTCACCATTCCTTTGTCAAGTCCTTTTGAATCCACTGCCTTTAAGTCTATGCATGACCTTCGACTTGATGGATAGAGTGAAATATGTAGACAGTCCCCAATTTATAGTGGTTCAACTCAATACATTGTGATTTTATGATGGTTCGAAAGCAGTATGTATTTGGTGGAAACCATATTTAGATTTTGAATTTTGCTCTTTTTCAGGACCAGTGATAAGTGGTACAATACTCTTTCATGGTGAAAGGCAGTCGCAGTGATCCATAGGTCCCAGTCAGCTACATGATCACTAAGGCAAAGAATCAACACTCTACAGTACATGAATTGCTAAGCTAAGATGTTCTGTAGGTGAGGTATATTAAACACATTTTTGACTTATCACATTTTCTTTCATCTTACGATGGTTTTATGAGACATTGAGGCACTTAGATGATAAATCTAAGAGCTGTATAGCAGAACCAGGGAAGAGGCAAACAAAATTGACAAAATCCTGCTATGCATCCTCTTCCATGGCCCCCTTTCCATCTCTGCTGCTGGTTCACTTTTTCTGTCTTTCTTTCTGTTCTTTCCATTTGAGGAGTTCCTCTTCTCCGGTGCTGAATTTACTGACAGCATAGAGTCAAAGAAGCAAGTCTTTTTTGGTTTGAATATAGTCTGTCTGCCAAGGGCTTGGTCTCCACTTTTGGAAGTGGTGTTGAGAAGGTAGGACCTTTAAAAGGTGAGTTCTAGTGGGAGGTGATTAAGTCATGGGAGGGTCACCCTCAGAAAGGATTAATGGCGTCTTCAGGCAATGGGTCAAGTCTGGCAGGAATGGATTAGTTCCCGGGACACTGCATTATTCTAAAACTAGTGAGCCTGACCCCTCTTGGTCTCTTGCTTCCTGTTTTACAATGAGACTTCTCTTTCTCACACACATTTCCACTATGATGCTGTCTGCTATATTATGATATAGCTAGAAGGTTCTCACCCAAAGCTGAACTGACAGAGGCAGCTTGATCTTGGACATTGAGACTCTCAAACTGTGAGGTGAGTAAACCTCTTTTCTTTATAAAGTACTCAGCACCAGGTCTTCTCTTATAGCAAGACAAGTGAACTCAGATACCTCTTCTTTATCAACAGGAGTGCAGAGATAGAAGTCAAACACTGAAATCATCTCCTACCTAAGCTGCTTAGGCAGCATCTTAGAATCCCATAGGTCAAAACACTATCATTTGTTGGCCCTTTTTTCTCTCCACGGGGTCCTAGAGAAATAATGTGGAGTCATGGAAAAAGCTCAGCTATGGGGCCATGGCTTTGTGCTCATTCAGTAAATATTTACTGCCAAACATCATGCTAGAATTGGGGACTATCATGGTCACATCATGGTCACAATCATGGTCCCTGCCTTCATGGAGCCTACAGGCTTACATCTAGAGGATCTGATAGAGAAATAAAAGCATGGCTAGTGTTTATGAGTGCTTGCCATGTGCTAAAGTATCAAAGATTTTCATGTATTATTTGAAGGTAAACTTATAGGTAACAGAGCTGGAGATTCATAAGATGCTTCAAGCCCAACAGATGAAAAATGAATATAATGAAAATACCAAGCAAAACACATGGCATTTAATGGGCAGTATGGTTGAATGAAATAGATCTGGATTTAGAGCCAGAGAATAGGGGTTGAATCCTTCATCTCCCACTTCTGGTTGTTTGTGATGAGGAACCACAGGGGTGAGGTTATACCAAGGGAGAGTGAGCTCCACAGAAAAGAGCCTCGTCAGGCAGGAAATGACTTTAGCCTTGGCATCTGACACAAAGAAGATGCTGAGATTCAACTGTTTTGGCTTAATTTAAAGCATCCTGGGAAATCAAGCAAAATAGCTAGTTAATTAATATCACTTGTTATGGTTTGGATAAGTATCCCCCAATGGCCCATATGTTAAAGGTTTAGTCACCAGTACATTGTGTTTATGGGGAAGTGGTGGGATTCTCAAGAGATGGGGCCTTGTATGTAGAAGTCATTGGGGGCATACCCTTGAATGGGATATTGGGATCCCTGCCTAGTCTCTCTTTTTACTTTCTGGCTGTCATGAGGTAAACAGCACTTTCTACCACATGATGTGCTGCCTTTCCACAGGCCCAAAAGCAATGGGGCAACTGACCATGGACTGAAACCTGTAGAACTGTAAGCCAAAATAAAACTTTCCTCTCATTAAGTTGATTTATCTCAGGTATTCTTTTGTAGGGATGGAAAGTTGACTAATCCACAACTTTCACCACTGATACTAATAGCATTCTCTATGTATGAAGGTACTTTTCTGTGTACTTTGATACCCAATGTAGAGTTCCTATTTCATAAAGAAGAGATGCTCCAGGGCTGGGGATTTAGCTCAGTGGCACCATGCCTGCCTCACAAGCACAAGGTCCTGAGTTCCATCCCCAGTACTGAAAAAAGAAGTGAAGCTCCACCGCCAGTGAGTGGGCTAGCTTGGACTTAAACTCTCCTAATGCAATTATCCTAGCAGACTCTAATTCATAACACTCTTTCTTGGTAGTCACCTTCATTTGGGTCTGGACTCTCACTTGAGTGGGTCAAAAGGTATCATTAGAAGAGGACCTTTGATAGGATTTGAAGTCCTCAGAACTTGAACACTGTTTAGTTTGGAAGCAGTTACAGTTAAGATAATAGAGAAGTTCTAATCAAATTAATGTATTCTCTGGGCCCATGATACCTTCTGCTAATAAGCACTCTATTCAAATAATGGTGCACATGAAATTGGCTTTCTTGCACTAAGGAGGAAGACTCGCTATTATTAAATGGTCCAGCCCTACTCTGAACCTATACCCATGCCAGCATGTGAGTGTGTGTGTATATTAGCCCTTGGCTTGGGCAGCTACAATCCCTTCTAATACTTCTGATGCTTTGAGGAGACAAGAGAAAGTATTGGTATGTTTCTCTGAAACGGTTTCTCAAGCTCAGCACTATTGACATTTGTTGTGGAAAATTTTGTGTAGGGGGCTCTCCTGTTCATTTTATGATGTTTAACATTTTATGATGTGATAGGACTCTGCCAATCACATCCCCTTCCCCTAGTTGAGACAATAACAACAAACATGTCTCCAGATATTGCCATATGTCCCTTGAGAGGTATAGTTGCCCCTGGTTGAGAACGCATCCTAAGAGAATGCCTCTTTGAGGAGGAATTAATTCTATATTGAGCACTCATTGAAGCGGAAGTCTTTTCTCTTGGCTGTGTAGCCTGCTACACTGAGGAGTTTGTAACCCAGCAGTGGCCACTCCTGGGAGGAGGGAGCAATCCCTGCCTCTGCCTTGCTTTCCTTCTTCTTCATACTGCATATGGAAGTCACTGTGTTTGATCTGATAGACATTTGCATACATTATCCCATGATATGAATGAATGAAGAAATGAAATTCTACTAATGGGTTATGAGTATCCTGACCCCAGAAAGGCCAATAACGATGATTTTTTAAATAGTCCCTTGACATTCTGCCTGCTAGTATCTCAAAACTGCCTCATCCAAAGGTCTTAGCAATGTATTTTTGTTTCTCATGCCACAGTCTGGAATTCCTTGGCCTTGAGAATTGGTCCCTGCCATCTCCCACAGTGAGACCTCAGTTCGTTCTTACGGGATTCTGTGTATCAGACAAGAGCTTCCCTGCCACTGTGAGATATGCAGAGTGACACGGGGCACAAGTGGGCTTTAGCCTATCAAGTCAACTACTGGTGACTTTTGTTCATATGTCCCAAGAAAAGTGTGTTCTTTGCCAAATAAAAAAGGACTGCTCCTATTTGCCACAATTTCCTAAAGCAAAGTTCATCGATTATATACATTCAATTTAAAGTAACTTTTTATTGACTTATTTTGTTTATTTTAGACTTTGATTTATTAAATTACTAAACTATAGGTAACATTGTTATAGAGGGAGTTAGTAACTACAAAGAAATGCAGTGCCATAGGAAATACAATAGTCCCTCATTTTTCAGAGTTTATTTTCTAGTTTCACTTACCCACGATCAACTACTGTCTGAAAATATTAAATCAAAACATTTAGAAATAACTCAGAAGTAGGGCTTTAAACTTCATGCTGTTCTGAGTAGCGTGGTGAAATCTCCCACCATCCTGTTCTGTCCAACCCAGGATGTGAATCATCCTTTTGTCTGTCATATCCTCCTTGTATACAATGCTATCTGCCTGTTAATCACTAAGTAGCCATGTTGGTTATCATCTTGGTTATCAGGCTAATTGTCAGTGTAACATACAAATTGTGTCCAAGAAACCTTTATTTTACTTATTAGTGTCCCCAAAGGACAAGAGCAGTGATGCAAAGGAGGTGTCAGGGCATAGACTGCAGAAGGGCAGATTAACTATAGCACTATGGGGCAACACTGCAGGACACATTGGGAAAAATGGGCTGTGATTTGATATCTGCAGTTTCGGGCATTCACTGGGGTCTGCGCACGTATTTCCTAAGAATAACAGTGAACTCCTGCACAGATAATCCTACTTCCCAAAGAGGAGAGGAAACAATTAGGACATTTTTATCATAATTCAGTGATATTTTTCTTTTGTGACTTTCATTTATTTTTAATTGTAAAAGGAAGTAATATATTACAGTACCAGCAAAACCCAGAAGATACACTCAGATTGAGCAACATGAAGAAAATTTAGTAAAGCTACTGTTTAAAGGGAGTAGAGAGGGGACAAGACAGGATGTAAGGAAAGTACAAGATGTGGCACACCAGGGTTCTGCTAATATAGTTGGGTACTGTGATCACCCAGAGCCTGGAAGTGGAGGGAGACACTGATAAGAAGCCAAGATAGAGACAACTGTGTGGGAAAGGCCTCCTGACAGAAAGAGAGCATATTGAGAGGTCATGGGGGAGGGAATAAATACCTTATCCTCACTCTGCTCCCTCCCTGCCAGTGGCCACTGGCCAACCATCCCCAGAAACCAGCAAACAAGTTTGCCCATGATACAGCCACGACTGGGTGCAGGATAGAGTGGAGGAGGGTAAAGAGTCCACCCAAAGGACAGACTGAAGACTTCCAGCCATCAAAGATAAATCTACCTCTTCCACACAAAGAGATGACTATTGTTTTAAGTTTAATATAGATCCTTCCAGGCATTTTTCTTGGTAGTTACCTGCATAATATATGTCTTCATAAAATGTGCATTTGTGCTCTGCCTGTGTAAGTGTGCTATTTTGTAAACAATGTAATACAGTGTGTATTGTTAAGCAATTTGTTTCTTCAGTCAACAATATGACTTGGAGTCTTTCCGTGTCACCACATATAGACCTAATAGAGTATAGGTAACCCCTGTGTGGTGTCCCACAGTGTGCTTGATAGGAGATGTATTCTCCAGTATATTGTCCTCTCCCTCTGCTCTTGGGCATAGAGGAGGACAGCAGTTTCCTGCCTGTTACACTCAGATGTGCCTGTGTGCCTTTGATCAGGAACATATAAGCCAATGTTATATGTGTTACTCCCAGGAAAAACTGTTAAGAGACAACACACACCTGTGCCACTAATGCTAGTGATGTTCTAGACCAGCATTGTCAATAAAAATGTAGGGGAAGCCCCTATACAATTTAAAATGTTTAAGAAATTACATTAAAAATTTTAAACATTGGTAAAATTAATTCAAGAGCATTTTATTTACCCAGTATATCCAAATTATTATTTCAATGTGCAATCAATACTAAAAGTTATAAATGAAATAGTTTACATTTTTAGAATAAGCCTTTGAAATCAGTATGTATTTTACAGTCACAGTGTATATTAATTCAGGGTAGCCACATTTCAAATGAGCAATAGCCACAGACAGTGAGTGGCTACCATATGAAAGAGTATGGTTCTACTTGTGCCCTGAGGATGGTACAGAGCTGAGTCCTCAGCCAAAGTATGGTGGGCATAAGGTATAAGAAACCTTTTTATTTGTTTGTTTCCTTAAACCATCAAGATTTGGATGTTGTCTGCTCACATAGGACACCTGTCTATTAGGACAGACACACATACCATAATTCATTGAATTGTTCCCTGCATAGTTCCATGAATGGACAAGCAAGTCATTTCCAATTTTCACTGTTAGAACAATATGTTGGTGGATATTGTTGAGCTCATTTTTTATACTTACAACTTTCCTCTGGGGTAAAATCTATGCACATTTTAAAATTTTTACAAGTTTAGCTAAAAGGCTGTCCAGGTTGACTTTACGAATTTGCATTTCTACGGGAAGTATATAAAAGTATCTATTTCCCCCATACCCTTACCTCATATGCAATCTTCTCACTTCAATTTTTTTTTCATTTGCTTTGAATTATCTCTTTAATATCACACTTGACAGATATAGCCTATTTTAACATCATATATATGTCAACCTAATGAGAATTTGCTGTGAACTTTGTTTTTAAATGGCATCATAAAAACATGGCATAGCAATAAGTCCATTGAAGCATTTCCTTCACTTTTTGGACATTCACATTGGAATTACTTCCAACTTTTATCATTCGTAAAACTAAAATATCTTTTGCACACACCACACGTTACATATTTTAGTTATTATTGGGCCAAATTTGCTTGTAGTTCTTAATATTTCCTAGCAGATTATTTTTTCACTTATAATACTAAAAATAATGAAAATTTTTATTAATTACATTCCTGTAAAGTCATCTCATATATTTGTATGACAAAAATATTTGCTATGTGCTATGCACTTTATCATTATTTCCAGTGTTTATGAGGGTCATGTAAGGTGACCAAGGGAAAATGACTTGTTTGGGATCATAGGGTAGGGGAGAGATGCTCATGTTTGAACCTAGTTTGAATAGCAAATTCAGACTTTTTGTTTGTTTTGCTTGCTATTGCCATGGACTTCTTTATATCGCCCATGAGAAAAATAGGCTTTTCCTTGCTCCCCATTTCAGCCACAGCTCTTAATCCCAAATAATTCATTAGCTTAGGTCTCCAAGAAGAGAAAGCCACTGTTAACTATGGCTTTTCTGTAGGAAAAACCTGTGTGTGAATGAATGACAAACTGTAATTCCAAAATGCCAGAAGAGGGCACTGCTGGCCTATGATTGATTTCAGAAACAAACAGGCTTGCAAAAAGAGGCTAGCAATTTTTGAGATGGTTTCCCTAAGAGAGACCTTCCATAGAAAATATTAAATTGGTGGCTAGAGTACAGAGCTGTTTTCCAATGAGTCTCATTGGAGTCCTCTGTTTACATGACTTAGCCACACAAACAAGCCACTTTGTTTCAAAGTGAAAGGTGAGCCATGATAAAATAACACACTGAATGAACTGTTTTAGATGGAAACTACTGCAGGTATTCCTTGGCATAGTTCTCACTCTTGCAGACAACAATTTTTTTAAAAATGGAGAAATAGGGCCAAATGCAAAATTTCCTTTTAGAGTTCAGTAGAGTTGAGGGTATCAGAAAAGATCAGAAACCATTTCTCTGATTTTTACATTTAGTTTCTTGGACAATGTTGTTGATATACTATAGCATTAGCTGCAAGCAGAATGCTTGTTTGTGCTTTCTGAAGACATTCATCCCTGCTGTGATTCAAGGTTCTTTTTTGCCTGGACCATAGCTATAGCTTTCTTATTAGTTTTTCTTTCCCCAGTGCCACATTTCTACCCACTCCCCCAACTTCACCCCTCTGCTGCATACTGCAACCCAATTGAACTTTGAAAGTAAACAGTTGGATCCTACCATTTCCCTCCCCAAAGCCCACCAGTGGTTTGCCACCCCTAGAAGATAAAAGCCTTGAGTGTTCAATGTCCCATGCTACCTTCAAAATCAATCCTCTACCCAATATCCCAGCCTCAGGTTATGCCTTTCTTCCTGCAACCCCTCATATTGTGGTCCAGCAACAGCGATCTTTTTGCCTTCTCCAGTGGTCTGTGTGTCCTCCAGAATTCATGTTAGAAGCTTAATCTCCATGCAACAATGTTAGGAGGTGGGGTCTAGTGGGAGGTGTTTAGATCATGAGGGATCTGCTCTTATGAACAGATTTATGCTGCTATAAGAAGGATTTGTAGAAGTGTATCCTCTCTACTCTTCTGTCATGTGAAGACTAAATATTCCTCTTCTCTGGAGGATGCAGCAAAAGATGCTATGTTGGAACTAGAGATTGAACCTACTAGCAAAATTATCTTGTTCTTCTAAATCTTCAGAATTGCAAAAAATAAATTTCTGTTATTTATAATTCATCCAGTATTCTGTTAGAGTGGACTAAGCACCTTTCCCTAAATGTATTTTGCTCTTTGATACATTAAAACTTTTTACCTACTTCAATCTGCCTAGGAAGTTCTTCAACACTTTATTCAACTTGCTTATTTACTCCTGCTTATTTTCTAAAATCTAGCTATCACTTCTTCCTGGTGTCTTCCCTGAATCTCCAGATTAAGTCACTTGTATACATCAGAGTTCTCCAGAGAAATAGAACCAGTAGGAAACCAGGGAAACCAGTAGCATGGCTCAGTCCAAGTTCAAAGGTCTGAGAACCAGGGAGCGGATGGTATAAGCAGTCCAAGGTCAAAGGTTCAAAACACTGGAGGGCATACTGGTATAAGTTTGCAAGTTCAAAGCCGAATGAATCTTGATTTCTTTTTAATTTTTTATGAACATGTGTTAATTGTTCCTATTAATGGGATTCTGTGTGATATTTAAATACATATAGTGTGTACTGATCAAACATAATCTTCCTTTTCCCTCTCCACACATACACCTTTCCCAATCTCTACTAATAACTATTCTACTAACCAGTTAATTATATTTTAGTGTTTGCACATATAGCAAAAACATGCCATACTTGTCTTTTTGTATGTGGTTTATTTCAGTTAACATGATACTTTCTGTTTCTACCCATTTTGCTGTAAATGACAGGATTGCATTCCTATTTATGACTGAATAATATGCTGTTATATGTATATTCCAAATTCTTTATCCATTTATCTACTAATGGACACCTAGGCTGAGTCCATGTCTTAGTTATTGTGAATTGTGTTATAAAAAACATGAATGTGCAGTTATCAGTTGGTATGCTGATGTCATTTCCCAGGAGTGGGATACCTTGGTTAAATGGTAGATCTACTTTCAGTTGTTTGAGGAAACTTCATATTATTCTCCGAAGTGGCTGTACTAATTTATAGTCCTACCAAGAGTATGTGTCTTTAATGCACATCCTTATTTATTTGTTCGTTTATTTAAATAGCTATTCTAATTGGGGTGAGGTGATATCGCATTTCAGTTTTGATTTTTATTTCTTTGATGGTTAATGATGTTGAACATTTTTTGATATATTTGTTGTCCATTTGTGTTTCTTCTTTTGACTACTTAGATCATTTACCCATTTTTAAATTGAGTTACTTGTTGTTTTGAGTTCCTTATATATTTATTTATTTTTATTTTTTGGTACCAGGGATCAAACTCGGGTCCTTGCGCTTGCACAGCAGGCGGCGAAACCACTGAGCTAAATCCCCAGCACCCTAGTTCCTTATATATTTAAGAGTATTAATTTAAGAGTATTAGTTCCTCTGTCAGAAGAACAGTTAGGAGCGATATTTTCTCCCATTCTGTAGATTGTCTCTTCACTCTGTTGTTTCCTTTATTGTGAAAAAAATTTTAGTTTGCTATAGTTCCCTTTGTCAATTTTTGCTATTGTTTTTTGTGCTTTGGAGGTCTCATTCAGCAATAACTGCCTCTTCTAGTACCTCGAAGTGTTACTCCTATGTTTTCTATAAATAGTTTCACAGTTTCTGGTCTTACCTTTAGGTCCTTGACCAACTTTGGGTTAATTTTTGTACCAGATGAGAGATAAAGGTCAAGCTTCAGTCTTTTACATGTGGATATCTGGTTTTCCCAGCAACATTTAAGAGGCTGAATGTTTCTGATCCATGTGTTCAGAATCAGGTAGCTGCAGATGCATAGGTTTATTTCTGGTCTGTGTCTTGTTTTGTTGATCCGTGTGTCTGTTTTTATGCAAATACCATGCTGTTGAAGTTACTATGGCTCTGTATTATGTCTTAAAATCAGTTACTTTAATATCTCCAAGTTTGTTTTTCTCAAGATTCCTCTGGCTATTTAGTCTTTAGTTTTCCATATGAATTTTAGGAAAGTTTTTTCTAGTTCTGTGAAGAATGCCATTAGTAGTTTGATTGGGACTGCACTGGATCTATAGATTGCTTTGAGTAATATGGACATTTTAAACAATATTGATTCTTCCAATCTCTGAACATAGATGGCTTTCCATCTTTTTGTGTTCTATACTTCCTTTCATCAGTGTTTTGTAATTTTCATGGTAGAAGTATTTCAATTCTTTGGTTAAGTTTATTCCTAGGCATTTTATTATTTTTCATAACTATTGTAAATGAGATTGATTTCCAATATATCTTTCTCAGTAAATTCATTACTGTTGTGTAGAAAAGCTACAGATATTTACAGTTGATTTTGTGTCCTGTGATTTTATTGAATTCATTTATGTTCTAATAGTCTTTCGGTGGAGTCATTAGGTTTTTCTATATATAGAATCATATCATCTGCAAACTGGGATAGTTTGAGTTCCACCCTTCCTATTTGTATGCCTTGTATTTATTTTTCTAGCCTAATTCTTCTGGCTAAAATTCTAGTAGTGTATTGCACAACAGCAGTGAAACTGAATTACCCTTGTCTTGTTTCTTATCTTAAAAGAAATGGTTTTAGCTTTTCCCTATTGTATAACGTTGGATATAGGTTTGTCATATAAAGCCTCTACTATGATGAAAGAGGATCCTTTAATACCTAATTCATTTATGAAAGGATGTTGCATTTTATGAGATTCCTGCACCTATTGAGATGATATTGTCACTTCTATCCTTCATTCTGTTGATATGGTGTTTTGTGTTTGTTGATTTGGATATGTTGCACCATCCTGGCATCCTTGGATTAAGGTTAAAAAATATTTTTTGTAGCACTGATGATTGAACCCGGAGCTTTGTGCATACTACACAAGTACTCTACTATTGAATTTCATCCACAGCCTTTTTTTAAAGACAGAGTCTCACTAAATTGCTGGTGTTCGCCTTGAACTTATCCTTCTGCCTCAACCTACTGAGTAGCTGGAATTACATATGTGCACTACAACACCTATCTTTTGATGTGCTCTTGAATTCAATTTGCTTATATTTTGTTGACAGTTTTTACATCTATGATTAACAGGGATATTAGTCTGTTTTTCTTCGAAAGTTTGGTAAAATTCAGTGGGGAAGCCATCCAAGCTGAGCTATTCTTTACTGGAAGATGCTTTATCACTGATTTTTATATCATTTGTTATTGGTCTCATTGAGATTTTTATGTCTTCATGGTTCAATTTTGATAGATGTTATACCCCCACAAATTTACACATTTCTTCTAGAATTTCCAATTTGTTAACATAGTTTCTCATAATTATCCCTTATGATCCCTTGTATTTTTGTGGTACCAATTTTCATGCTTCATTTTTCATCTCTGATTATTAAAAATTGTGTCTCCTTTTTATTTTCTTGGTTACCTAGCTAAAGATTTCTTGATTTTTGTTAATATTTTTTAAAAATCCTACTTTTTTGTTTTATTGGCATTTTGTATTTTTTAGTCTCTATCTTTATTCTCTTATCTTTGTTATCTCTTTATTTCTGCTAATTTTGTTTTTAATTTTGTTTTGCTTTTCTAGATCCTTCAGTTGTATCATTTGAAATCATTTTTTTTCTGGAATCTCACTGCTGTAAACTTTCCTCTTAGTCTGCTTTTGCTGTATCCCATAAGTTTTGTGATACTGTGTTTCCATTTTCATTTGTTTCGAAAACTGTCACTGTCAGAAATGTGTTGTTCAGTCCACATACTTGTATAATTACTAAATTTTTATTTGATTGTTATTATATCCCATTATGGTCAGATACAACTTCAGTTTCTTTGAGTTTGTTAAGACTTGTTTTGTGGCCTAATATATGGTCTATTCTGAAATAAGTTCCATGCACTGTTGAAATGAGTATATATATTCTACATTGTTAGCGAGAATGTTCCGTGCATGTTGATTAAATCCATTTAATCTATTGTATAGTTTAACTTTGATGTTTCTTTGTTGATTTTTTTTTGTCTGGATAACCTCTTCATTGATGAAAATAGATATTGACTTCTCCAATTATTATTGTATTAAGCCTATCCCTTTCTTTAGGTCTAATAGTGTTTATTTTATAAAATTGAGTGGTCTAACATGAGGTAAATATAGATTTACAATAATTATATTTTATTTGCAATGATACCTTTATCACTAGATAGTGACCATCTTTGTTCTTATAGCTTTTGTCATCTCAAACTCTACTTTGTCAAGTATGTTTAGCTGCAGCTTCCTTTAAGATTCCATTTGCTTGGAAAATTCTTTCCAGCTTTTCATTTTCAGTCTGTCTTTACTGGTGAGAGGAATTTCTTGAAGGAAGTATATTATTGGGTTTTGGTTTTTATCCAGTCAGCTAGTTTGTATCTTTTAAATGAAAAAAAGTAGTCTATTTATACTCTAAAAATTCTTATTGATAGGCAGAACTGACTCCTGTTGTTTTGTTGATTTTTTTTCTAGCTCTTTTGAGTATTCTTGTTCTTTTCTTCCTCTTTTGTTCAACTGTGTGGCTTGATGGTTTATTGCATGATAATGGTTCATTCTTTTCTTTTTCTCTTTTGTGTACCTACTCTTCTAGTGAGATTTTACACTTTTACATGTTTTCTTGATGGTAGTTATCTTTCACTTCTGGATATAGGACTCTTAAACATTTTTTGTAAGGCTGATCTAGTGGTCATGAATTCTCAGTTTTTGCTTATCTTGGACAGATTCTATTTTTGAAGGGTACATTTTCTGGGCATATTTTTCTTGGTTGGTAATCATTTTGTTTCAGGATCTAGGATACATCATTCTATCCCACCCCACTTTCCAACCTGAATAATAAGGTTTTTACTGAGAAATCTGATATTAATCTACTAAAGATATTCTCAAGTGTGACTTGGGAATTTTCTCTTACAGATTTTATTATTTCTTTGTTTTGCACTTTTTCCAATTTGACTCTAATACACCCTGATGAAGATCTTTTCTGATCATATCTGTTTGGTGTCCTAAAACTTCCTATACCTAGATCTCCACATCTTTCCCAAGATTAGGGAAGTTTTATATTATTATTTAATTGAATAGATTTTATATGTTAACTTTTTTCTCCTCATCTTCAGATATTACCCCCGGAAATGCAAGTATTCATTCATTTAATGGCTTTCCAGAGGTCTTCAATGTTCTCTTCTTTCTTTCTTTGTTTCTTTCTTTTCTTTGTTCTTTCCTTTTTGTGTTTATTTGTTTGACTATGATATTTCAAAAGACCTATCTTCAAGTTTAGATAATCTTTGTTTGGCCTGATCTACTCTGTTATGGAGGCCTTCAACTTTCATTTTTACTTATCACAGTCTTCATTTCCAAGAGTTCTATTTGGTTCTTTCAAAAACTCTCTTTCTGTATTTCTCATTCATTTCCTGTGTTGTCTTCCTAATTTCATTTAAATGGTTATCTATTTTCTCTTGGATATTGTTGACCTTTTTTTCCACAAACGTATTTGAAAATTCTTTATCAAGTGTTTCATTCATAATGATTTCTTTAGGATCTCTTACGATGTTCTTTTGGTGGTATAACATTATCTTATTTTTTCATATTTTTGTGCTCCAACATTGAGATTTTGAGATGAGGTATCTCTACTAACTTTCTGGGTAGCCTTCATAAATGACTTTCTTATAAAGATGTGTCCTGGGGCATCAGTTTGTTCTGGAATATTGGCTTCATTTATAGCTGAGCACCATACTATAGTTTCCCTAGAGCAGTGAGTGTGGAGAGCTTACGGTAGGGCCCTTCCAACAATGGGAATGGTGCCCCCATCATGTGATAGAGGTTTACTTGGGCATTGTTAATACAAACTATGCTACTAACAAGCCTTCTGGAAGTTGTGGCCCCAGCAGTGGTGAAGAGCCTGAAGTACTTGACCTCCAATCAGCCAGTGGTGCAGTCCTACAGAGGTGGTGGCAACTATGGCACACCCCTGTGTCACACTCACACCCAGTCTGACAGCAGTGCATGGTCAGACAAGTTGTAAGTTTAGGAGTTGGTAGTGAGAACCACACAGGTTGCATTGTACAGAAACCACAGTTTTCTTTTTTTCTTGTGGTAGTGCATGCCTGGGAGCAAGACTGTGGCTTACAGTAGGCAAAGTTTCTCTCAGCCTTCTTGGGCTGAACATGCTGGGTGTGGTGTGACAACTGGAGAAGGAACTTCTCTCCCCTACTCCTCAACTCCTTCAGCAACATAGACACAGAGTTACTCAAGCTCCCCTCTACTTAATCTTGGGGTTATGATAGCCCTGGCAAACATTGTGTTGCCTCTTCATCCTGTTAATAACAAGTACCTAAGAATGGCTCGAGGAGAGGAGTGGTGAAAACAATGTGAAAGTTTGCCTTTAGTCCTGACACATGGGTGGAGTCCACAAGTGGTTGATCATGTCCTTTGCTTTCAGAGGGCATGTGCCTCAATCTCAAAACTCAATGGCAGCATTTTCAGTTCCTTTCCACATCACAATACCCATCCCCTATAGTGCAGGACACCCAGAAGCTTTAGGTTCTCTTCACACCACTGTTCAAGTTGTGTTTACAAAGCAGCTACTCCCCAAACAAGTGCAGTGGGGTGTTTGGAGTCCCAGGGATGTGCATATGCTAGGGTTTCTGACTCCCACGGTAATCCAAACCCAGACCATAGTTCATTTTTCAAGGTGACTTCTGGCTACAACACTCTGGATATTCACTGGGAGATGTAAGATCCTTTTCCAAAGCAAGACTACTGCTCAGATTTTAGGTTCCTTATCTAAATGAACTACAAGCCTGTGAGGATAGTGAAACTTTCTACTAGTTAGGATTTCCAGGATGCACATTGTTTGAGTTTGCTACAACTCAATCTTTTACCCCTACTTACTGCTCTTGTTCCTAAAGCGGACACTACTCCACTACTTCCTGGTTGTGGAGTGTGGGTGGCAGATGCCAAGGTATTTGTTTCTATTACTATGCTGTTGTACCAGACTGTTGAATCTTACAAAGTTCCAGACTCTTTCTTGCTGATTTCCAATGTTCCCTTATCATCACTCATCTCAAAATGCAGCCCTTCTGATTTGGTTCTTTTATATAGAGGAAGTCACCCCCTATTCTGCTATATTGGATCCTTAAGCATCTTGACTTCCAACAGCCAAGGTCAGGAGAAAATGGATGTCCCAGCTCAAGAAGGCAGAACAAATTTGCCTCTCTTTCACTTTATTTTTCTATATAAGCCCTCCGTGAATTAGATGATACCTGCCCACATTGGTGAAAGAGGATCCTTATTCATTTTACTGATTTAAATGGCAATCAATCATGAAGACACTCTTACAGACACACTTAGAAGTAATGCTTTACCAGCTATATGGCTGTCTCTTAATCCAGTCCAGTTGGTGGCTAAAATTAGCCATCACACCAGTCTTCTATGGGTACACCCTAGGTCAGTGGTGGCAAAACTATAATACATGTGCCACAGGGGCCTGTTTGTATAGTTGAAAGCTCTAAAGGGTTCACCCTCACTGCCCTAGGTGATGTTAAGTCTCCATCTGCTGCTTTTCCTTTTGTGTGCTTATCAGTACCTCTGTACAAGGAGCTCTTATAGGAAAAGGATCACATCTCAGTTATTAATTAATGTCTAAATCTAAGGTTATATCTCACATGTAACCAACCTTTAATAAAATATTTTTATTATTTACATTTGGATAGGTTTTCCATGAATTTCAAAATTCAGGTCATATATACCACCTAAAATCTTTTGAATGTTCTGAGATAACACTATTCATAATTTTATAATTCACTCCTAAGATGATATTTGTTTGTTCTTACTTTTATTCATTTATTCTTCTGGATGATTTACTTAGAACAGAAGGAAGAAGGACATATGAGGCTAGATTTGGGACCAATACCAACATTAGTTTCTTAAAAGAGGTGGAATTTAAATGGGGAAGAAGAATTTCCCAATAGGTAAGAAGGGAATCCTCCTCTCAGCATTTAACAGAAGAAAGTAGAAAAATGAAAGGGGAGAAGAAAGTTAGAATTCTTGAGAGAAGGGTTGTTAAAGCCTAGAGGAGAGATGGAAGACAACTGGAATTAAAAAGGAGACAGAGAAGTGATTTGGGTCCCCTTATTCCTTTTCTTGCAACTTCCATTTCTCCCCCAATGGAAGAAATTAATGTTGCTAAAAGACAGTTGCCAAGAATCTACCTCTTCCCTTTTTCTTTCAGATAGTCATTAGTTCTAAATGACCATTATACTTCAAAGTATAGAAAGTCACCAGAGGGAGTGTTATTTGCTCACAAATTTATAGAACTTGTTACTTTATACTTTTTCAGTATTTTAATGTCTTGAAAGTCTTTATTGTAGACCTATATTTGCACAATGAGTCAGGACCAACCAGTAGCCTTTATGAACACACAATAGCACATGCAAGGTGGAATCTAACACATCTACTGTTCCACATGGGCATGATTCCATTTTCCAGTTGATGGATGGAACTCTTGTGTTGAGACAAACCACCTGTCTCCCAAATGGCATTTCTAGTGCTTCAATCACATCTTCAGTAATCACTTAGCCTAAACACATTAGTGGAAAATGCTATAAAAATAATTAAGCATAACTATCCACTGCAGTAGAAACTGAAAATTTCTGTTTTCTACGTAAGAGACATAGAAGAAAACTTTTACTTTCACCACTCAGATGCCTTCATTGTCCCACAGAATTGTCCCAGTAAGAACATTTGAGAAGGTGGTGGTTAAGAGGAAATAAATGAATATTTTAAATAAAAGAGAAGCTACTAAGAAAAATGGAGAAGATAGGAAGGTGATCAGGAGGGAAAGTAGAAAAAGGGAGTTATACCATAAAATTTGATTCTAATTTTGAGAAAACCAAATACAGTGTAGAATGGATTGGTATAGCCCCTATGACTTGAGAAACCCAGATAGACATTTAGTTCCTGGAAGGCTGATTCTGGCTTAAAATGAAATCTTACCATATATTACACTAGACACATTTTTTTCTCATATTTCCACCAACTCAGGTATTAAAAACTTTATCCTAAAATAAATCAGTAGGAAGTTTATTCCTCACTAGCTTCTAGCTTCAAAAACAACCAAAAGCACAGAGAAATAGTTCTCAAGTACATAAATGGTATTTTTTTGTCAAAGTATTGATTCTTCACTCCATCTGTGCATTACACACACACACATTTTTATAATAAATTTAATATTGTTTATAGAAATAAGTTCTGAGGAAACAAATAAGATATATGGTGTGTGTGTGTGTGTGTGTGTGTGTGTGTGTGTGTGTACACAAGCATTTTCCCACACTGAATGCCCAGTGGGAAAAAGAAGTTGGGATGGGAATTGTGCATTTCATTTTTCACTTTGGTTATGAAATATGAGTTGACTTGAGTTCAAAGGTATCAATAATAGACAACACATCACATATAATAATATCTGGCTCTGAATAAAGTTTATTTATTCAAGCACACAAAACAAAATTGCATGAATCTATCAGACTATTCTACAGGATTGGTGAAGGGCTATATTTTTCAGAAGGCACAGAGGAGCAGCAACTGTTTGAAGTTGATTTACTACAGAACAAAATTTAGAAAATTATTTGGATGCTTAGTAAGATGCCAGAAGATATAGCTTTGATGAATCAGAAATCCACAAGGTTAGGGTGATTTAAAATGAAAAGATAATAAGATGGAAGAGAGGATAGATAGAAAATAGATTTCATAAACTAAAAATAGAGTATTAAGTCTATGTTGGAGTCATTAAAGATCATAAGCTGCAGAAAAATCAATTTCATGATATAAAAGACATGTTAGAATATTTAATTGATGGAATTGCATATATAAAATGGGAGTTATATAGAGACAAAACAAAAGTAGGCAGTCCACTTAAAAATTACAAGATTTTCTAAGGAAAAATCTAGAGTCACTAATATTGAATCAGTAATCAAGAACATAATAGAATAAAGTTCTGCAGTTATTTTTTTTCAGTGGGAGACTTTAACAGCAAGATACTGGGGATAGAAAATCTCACTACATTCTCATATAGCATCAGTGAAAATGACCTGGATCTGATCAAAAGATCAAATAAGATATTTTAATTATAAATAAAAAGAAAACTCTAGAACTTGCAAATGACTGACAAAGAGACATGTATCTAATTGGCCCTTAAATTTTTCTCTGTGGTCCAAAATCACAGATAATAAGAAAGCACTAGTTTTGAGGCGGAAACAGTAGAACCTGAAAATTCATATGTAAAAGCAATAAGAAAATATTCTCAAATACACATGTGTTTTATGTATGTCACATATCTATCTCTATTTTAAAAAATACTTGAAAATATAGCTTCATTTGTTTAAAAAAAAAGTCCCATAAGTAAGAATTAGGATCACATGTACAAAGCACTGGAATGTCTTCTGCCATTCAAATTCTCTCTCCTGAGAAAATAGTTTTATATGTTCTGATTTATTGCACAGATATTAATTGAAACATTTTTTAGACAAATGTCAAGTGATCAACATCTTAGAACTATCCAAAGGACATATTATTCTTCACTCATTAATAGTAGTATTTAGGAAGAATTCTGAGAATGTGAAATTCTCAGAACATGAATTAAATGAAGAAAACATGACTGCTGTTTGTTTATGTAGAATAATACTTATTATGTAAAAACACATAGGTAAATAACAAAGGTACTTCTAAAGAGGGCAAAACAGGACTGAGCTTTACACTTTTAGAACATTTCAAAACTTTCTAGGAAAACTTTGAGGATAAGAATGGATAAGGCAGGATGTATCAGAATTTTAGAACTTAAAAGGACTTTAGAAATTGTTTAGTATTTTGATTTACAGCATGAAGCCATTTATAGAACTCCTCAAGCAATATTTAGTGCTTCAAATAATAGCAAGTTGCATTTATTACACATCCACCGAGTGCTATTCACTATGACAGTCCATATATACATTTTTATTATATTTATTTATATATACTTATTATATTTATTATATATAATGTATTATATATTATTATGTATGAATTTCCTCTAAGAGAGTCATACATGTATTCATCAAAAAGCCCAGAAACTGTGTCTGAAGTCTTCTAATAACTGGTATAATAGCCTTTCTAATGTCCTTACTATGCATTATTTAGAGTGTTCTCACAGGGTTGATGGTTGGAATACCTGGTTTTCACTGGAGTAAATCATATTGTACTCCTGGGAGGACAATATGTGGAATATTTTCTCAGAAACACTTGCAATGCAAAGTACTGAGAGCCTGACAGAATTGGCTCTCAAATAGGACTAAAAAACTTAACATCTGGATGATTTTAGGCAAGTCAATTAACCTTTCTGAATCTATCTTCATAGAAGTGTTCAAAGAATTTAATTAGATGACACATACAGAGTGCCTGGCAAGTTGCCTGGCATGTAGACCATGATTATAATGATTGATTCTCTCCACCCCTTCAGAGAGTGTTCAGAGTCCTGGCTGATGATCTTTTGAAATCTTGACCTCATAATCTGAAATAGGGAGCACTCTGTGGCCCATTTTCACATGTAATGGAACAACTTTCATTTGCCATGTAGCATGTTCCACATGCCCTTTTCTATTACATTTTCTAATTGAACACCAAGTACTTCAAATCCTCTTGGCAAAAGTTTTAAGGGGTTCTGTTTACTTGCAAATCTGCCTCTGATTCAGCCTGTTTTCTCTGCCTCTTACAATGCCAGTGGTAACCTCTGTGGAGACTTCAAACAAGGCTGGTTCAGCCAACGGGAGGAGGCAGCAAGCAGCCACTGATACAGAAATAACTCCCTGCCAGCCTGGCCTGCATGTGGACATTTCTGCTTTGCTTGTTATCCTGGGCTAGCCATGCAAAATCAAGACTCACTGATGGAGGAAGCAATGTGCATTACTGACTTCTTTCTTCAGCCCAATGAACAGGTAAAGAAGGAAGGTTGGTTCAGAGCCACATTTGGACCCAAAGTACCTTTCTAAACATTTTCTCATCTTTGTACTGCCCGGCACAGATCATTGCAATCCCAACAAGTTTCCACCCACCCTGGCCTCAGTCCCGTAACATTTTCTGTTCCCTATTGCAGTTCACCATCTTATCACAACTAACCTGAAGGCTTCAGTTGCCAGTTCATTTTCCCTAGAAAGCATTATCTCATTGCCCAGTCTACTCCATTCATTTCTTTCCTCCCCTCAACACCTGTGGCTCTAGGTTGCCTCCTTACTCATTTGTCCTTAAGAATTAAGACTAGAGTCAGATGGGATCAATTTTAATCTTGGCTCTTCCTCTTATTACCTGTGATGTTAAGAAAGTGACTAATCTTTTCTAAATAAGAGTGCTCTCATTTATAAAATAGGCATGCTAATAATATATATTTCATAGAAGTGCTTTGAAGATTATATTTTAAAATTGATAAACAAGAATTAGAAAAGCTCCTTGCACATATGTGTTCAATACACATATTCTAAGTTCTTTAAATTTTTCACTGCAAGTTCTTATAGGGCAAGATTGCTCATACACTCATAAATCTATCTATCCATGTGCCCATCCAACCTCCAATACTTGGGACCCAAAGATAAGTCAAACCCAATCTTTGCTCCCAAGGAGCTGGCAATCCTACTAGGGAGATAGACATGCAAGCAGATTCATCATGATCTAATACATCTGAAGAGCTGAAGCCCTGCCAATTTGGAACCTATGAGCCATCCCCAGTGATGTAACAGCTAAGACAGCATGCTCATTTGGCTGCAGCATGCTTCCTCCTCATTGCTTTTGGCTGCTCACTGAAGCCTCCTGGTCCCAGAAAAAAGCTGGAAGCGAGTCTGGAGGGACCTGCGCAATGTCCTGATTTCAATACCATTGCAACCTCCTTTTGTGCCATATGGGAAATAGAAGAACTTTTTATCAAAGGCTTGTGCAGTTCCTAGGAACTTTGCCAGGATTTTAGTTCATCCAAATCAATTATTCCATGATGAAGATCAATCTCTACTTTGGATGTAATCCTAGAATCAGGCAGCAATTTTACAGATCGACCAGTGCCTTCTTAGTACATTTGACCCTGCAGGTTTAATGAAACTGTCCCAAACAAGTAGTGAGATAAATTCTTGAAAGACTTTCAGAGAACTCAGTTCTACAGATGTCCCTTTCAATATGAGATTAATCATAAAACTTTTGAATCATCATACAAAGCTGCAAGAGCACACAAATACAGAAATAACGTCCAGCTCAGGGGATTACAACAGCCTGAATCACAGTCTTAGTCAGGGCTGTGATTCCCATGTAAGCCAGCTGGCCTTTCTGTGATGCCAGCAAACTTAATGCTGATAGAACAACATGTGATCTTTAGGAACCAGGGGAGAATGTGGGCAGCTCTGCATAATCCCCATGACCCAAAATGAAAGGCCATTTCCTGTACTGCCTTTATGCCTTTGCACATAGTGTTCTTTTCAATTGGCATCTTTGCCTACCTGGCAGATCCCAGCTGTTCTGTAAAGCCTCACTTCTGTGTCTCCACTTGTTTGAAATTTCTCCTCCTGCTCAGTTAGTCACCTGATACTTCCAGGAGTCGTGTTCAATAGACATTCCTACTTAGATGTGGATGTAACTGTGTTTTATTCTTTGTATACATGCCCATAGTCTTAGATAGGCTTGAACCACTCCAGGGCAGGGGAGTGTCTTCTTTATTCCAATGCTCAGCAAGAGTCAAAATTAGAAAAGATGAATAGATAGGACCAAATGAATAAATAATGTTAGAATCCCACTGGGGAATTCTAGTGGGGAAGGCTAGAGTTGCCGTCACCAAAGAGCTGAGAGAAATGAAACAGCCTCTGACGGTCTCCTGGGTTAAGAATGAAATGGGCAGGGTATGAGCTGGAACAGAAGATATCAACACCGCCCCTTATTGGCTATTTCCCACAGAGTTTAGCAACTTTTATCTCCTGACCACCTGGCTTCACCTTTTTTCAAGTTATTCAGCTAAGTTTCTTATTATCCAGGTTCTTAGATTGGTGACATCTTTTGTATCTGTGTAGTATGCTGTATATAGCATTTTTGGTATAAAGATGTGATAGATGTCTGTTACCTTAAGAACATTGGCAATAGTTAAATGTATAATAATTAGCAAATGACATTTTTTGAGTATATATCACCTTTTAAAAATATAATTTGTTTAATGTAATACTCAAGGTATATTTATTATGGTTATATATTTAATTCAGAAATTTATATATAGTTGTTCTTTGGCTTACAATGGGGTTAGCCCTCTCAATAAACCCATCCAAGGTGGAAAATATATGTTAAGTCCAAAGTACATTTAATACTCCAAATCTATATAACATAGTAGCTTGACAACACAGTACATGATAAAGTATTGGTTGTTTGCCCTGCTGGTCTTGTGGCTCACTGGGAGCTGTGGTTCACTGCTTCTGCCCAGCAAAGCAAAAATATCATACCATATATTGCTAGCCAGGTAAAGATAAAAATTCAATATTCATTGTACAGTTTCTACCAAATGTATATTACTTTTGCACTATTGTAAAGTAAAATATCCTTAGTTGAAACATCATAAGTTGGGAACCATCTGTAAAGCTGTGTTTAACAACCAGCTTAATAAATTCCTAAATACATGACAGTCAGCTCTGCTGAGCTGGTGTGAGTTGATCCAGCACACCACTGACAGGATGACTAGCTCAGATCACTGCCCTGGACCGTCTTCCCAGGAATGTACACATCAATGGGCACATTTCGTAGATAATCTGCATTCCACTCCTGGAGGCTTGAGCTTTGAACTTTTCTAGACATGTGCAGTATCAAAGAGGAATGGCCATAGAAGAACAGCCACTCTGCCTGTCAGAAAGACAGGACTTCTGAGGCTACAAAGCGGGCTCATCCTTTCACCACTTAATACAGGTTAGGTTCCCTAGGGTCAGAGGCCTCTGACAGAGAATTCTGTGTTTCTTATGGATTCTTATTGGTAACACCACTTGTGAATGAGTGAAGGAAGCGGGACTGGGCAGAAGTTGAGCTGGTATACAGCTGTAATGAAGATCCTAGTTGGTCCCATAGGTAGCTCCAAAGCTGAGAGGGTTTTTTTTGGAGTCATCCTGCATTGACATAAAGTGGCCAGGTTTTTCTATGCCCATGTCTCTGGTCACTGGCTGTGGGCTGTCTCTGAGGAGGAGATAGCATTGGACAAAGCAGTGGCTAAGGAGGAACTCAGCTATGACCCCTCTAACAGACAATACTACTGGCAGCTGGAAAATAAATGCTGAGGCCCTGGAGGAGTATTTGGTCTGCACCCCCAAGCGTCCCTTCCACCAGAGTGAGCCCTTCAGCAGCACTAGTTGGGAAATTGTTAGATACTAATTTTTAGGCTCTACCGCAGATCTCCTAGATCAGAAATTGTGAGAGAGACCTAGAAATCTATTTGGACAAGTTCCCCAGGTGGCCCTGATGCATACCAGATCTTGAAGAAAACTGCCTCACACTAGCTATGGCCTCAGAACCACTTACCCTCTCAAAGTTTAACTAAGACCCCAAAAAGTTTTTGTTTATGTGGGTAAAATTTAGCAATATTTATCACGTTACAAATGAAATCTTAAGTGATTTTTAAAATTATCAGTTTATTTAAAATAAGCTCATCATTCAATGAAAAATAACTAGATTTTACCAGTTAGTAACAACAGTAAGAACAGTGACATTATTTCACAATTTTGAAAACTTCTTCAATGTCTATCTTTATAGAATACAATTGAATTCTCATATTATTTTACCATCCATTCTGTTTTCATATCACTTGTCATAGATTTTCTAGAAAACTTCACTGTATGCTTGTGAGAGGATGTGAGAATGAAAAAGGTAAATAATATCTTAGGATTATTATAAAAATAGTTTAACCTTGGGCTAGGGATTTAGCTCAGTGGCTCCACCACCTGCCTCGCAAGCACAAGGACCCAAGTTCAATCCCCAATACCAAAAAAAAAAAAAAAAAAAAATAGTTTAACCTCATGGAACCTGAAAGGGTCCTAGGGAGCCCTGCTTTGAGAACCACTGCCCCACCACCTCTCCTAAAGCAAGAGACCTTGGCCTTTAGGTCAGTAATGCTGGTTACTCACATGTGCAATGGGTTTTTATTGTGTCTTTGGCTTTGTGAACATTGTGTTGGGAACACTGGATTATGTTATATCTTGAGGAATACTTTTGTTAATCTTCTCTAGAAGAGAATGGAATTGGCTAGAATCAAACTGCAGGCTCTGTTTCTTGGCCCACAACTGAAACTTTCCAGTAGTCTGATAGTCGTGCATGATGTGCAGTTCATCCAGAGATATAGCCAGAGTTTATACATAGAATTTGAAGGTTTCTGGTTCTTTCCGTTTTGGGTTTCTCCCTTCATATTCCAGAAGGTGTGGTTTCACCAAACTCAATCCCTTGGTTTTTCAGACCAGAAAGGTTTTGGAGTTTCTAGTGGAATTTTAGCTGCCATGTGGAGTGCAAATTTTAGTCTAGCCTTTGGCCAAAAAGCTCCATAAAAATCACAAAGTCATTTCATGTCCTTCCTTTGCTCTGTCATCTACCTCTTGAATCTCTCCTTGTCTCATGCCTTCAGAGCATTGCTTTTTGATACTCTGTCCAGCCTAATGTCCATTTGTAGGAGTCACTACAGGTGGTTAGGATCACTTGGTTACAGTGGTGAATAAGGACACTAGCCCTTGGGTTTAGACATTCATAAGCCTGGTCTTCTCTCCTATTCACTGCCCTCTTGGGTCCTACCAGAAAGGAAGAACACTAATGCAGAATCCAGACCCTATTGGGCAGAACTGCTTTGAATTACACAGTTGGTGAATGAGCACAATTCTCTTCTTTTTCTGTGGCAGAGAGAAAAGCAGACACAGTTCAGCTCCCTCAAAAGTACTCACCCAACATGTTTCTCTGTGATACGCCTTCTCTCTCCCTGTCTACAGCTTCCCTGGAATGTCTTCCTCCACTGAGATCAAGGATAGTTCTGAGTTAGGTATTGGAAAGTGAATCTTTTTCTACTACCTCTCTCTCTGGTTACATGCCTCTAGTAGTCAATGGGTTTGCATTGGATCAGTGTTTTGTTTGCAGTTTTTTATGCCTAACTAGCATAAGAAAAAGATGTTATATTTATTGTAATTACTTTTGCAGGCATTGACCCATATTTTTCTCTCTTTTTGGAAACTTAAAAGTTGATTGGCATGGCATGATTGAGGACTTCTCCGGTGCTTAGTAGAAAAAGTAAGCAATAGGACCCCAAACTCAACATCACTACCAACTAGGCATTCAGAACTTGGTAGGTACATGCCTTCTCTCAGGCCAGAGCCCAGGACCACAGGATACAAGTGGCTGAGCAAAGCCCAGAGTTCTTTCCCAGGCAGTCTGGAGAGACCTAAATAAAGGAGAGAAAGCTCTCAGGACTCGAAGCTTATGCTGGCCACATGTCTCACTGGCCCTAACAAGTAGCAGGTAGAGCTCAGTTGTGATGCCTCTCCTGCTGTGCTATGGCTGTCCCTTCACATTTGTCTTACTAGCTAGACTCGGAGCTCTTAGGTTCTCAGGAGCTCATCTCTTTTTCATTTTACCCTTTGCATGCCCTTGTTAGACATTGTTCTACTTTCTTCTCCAATTTAACGTGTTCAGATACCAGGTAAATTATTTCTATGTCCAGTTCTTGGCCACGTAACCTACAAGAGGCAACACCATTCAGCATGACTCCTATGAAACTCTAACTCCTCCTGCGCTCATCCCCACAGCGCCATACAAACCCTTTTCACCCTTCCAAGGGCCCCACCTACTGCCACTTTCCACTCTCTCTCCTAGTGGATGATCCCAGGTCTCCATCACTGCCACCTTACTTTCTCTGGTACAAGCTTCCTGCATCTTCTGTACCAGTCAGAGGCCTAACAGGAAAAAAAAAAGACATACACAAGCAGAATAACTGAAGGAAAGTTTGGTAAAGGGACTTTTTGCAAAGATGTGGCCAGGATTCAAAGAAAAAGCAAAGGATGGGGCAGCACTCCAGGACTGGAGACACAAAAGGTGTTATCGGAACTTAGACTGACAGCTCTATGGAGAAGCCCACTTACTAGGCTCTATGGCCTTTTGGTGAGGGTCACAGACAACTTATGGTGACTCAGAAAAGTAGGAGGCAAGAACAGAGGTAAACCTCAGCATACCTCACCTGTCATTAGTCTCTTGCAATTGATTTCTATTGGCTAGACTCAGCCAGAGGCCAATGAACAAGGGTTTCCATAGAAGCAAAACTCAGAGGTCCAACTCCAGAGCTCAGGACAGAGTTGAAGGGAGGTAGGAGGTGGATCTGGATCAGCAGAGAGGAGGTGACCCTGGGAACTCTCTATCTAGCCTTATTTATGTTTCTATCTAACTTAAATTGCCACATAATCTTGTGAAAACTATTTCATTTGTATGCATCTCAGTTTTCACCTTTGGGAAATGATGATGACAATACCTAGTCTACAGGGTGTTTATGAGACTGTTATGGTAGTTACAAATCCTGGAGGATGTGGTCTGGCATACCTGAGGCCTCTGTAAATGGCTAACATTCTTATGAGGCAGATCTTTCTCCATGTACCCTTAATCACATTAGTATTCTCTTTCGCTTTGCAGTTTCATTCTCTCCAAGGAATTCTATCTTTCTCTCAACAAACATGCCTAGGCATCCCTTTTTCTAATTCAATTCTAATTCTGTTCACAAAAATAACCATGGAAATTGGCATTTTCATAGTTCTGCTCACTGTTCCTAGGATGGAACCCTGGTATGGATGCAGCCTTGAACTGGCAGCAAGCTCATCACTTGTGGTCAACTAAAGGGCACAATTACTGCAGCCCTCTGCTTGTGTGAGGTTGCAGGAACCCAGGTAAAGGGGATGAATCTTAGCAAAGGCAACACCAAGACTGGGCAGCCAATCCAACTAGGTCAAATCAGGTTGACTATTCTGTAGAGGAGACAAAGACTACCTGTCTTTGGGTGTGATTAGCTAAGCAGCATGCGTTTGTATGGTTTATTGGCCTTGTATAGTCATGTCCTAAGTGTCATCAATTGTTTGGGCCTAGGAGCCTGGAGAGGCTCTTTATTGATTATAAGAAAGCTGCTATCCTTTAGTAGATATTTAACTACATCAGGATTGGAGCAGGTATATTATACAAACCACCAATACCCAGATGTCCTTTGATTAGTTTATGAGTGTAGCTGTTACAAAGTACCACTGACTAAATGGCTTGAACAAAGGAAATTATTGTTTCACAGTTTTGGAGATATTGGTCTAAAATCAAGGTGGGTTGTTTCTTTCTGTGTGTTGTGAGGGATGGATGGGTTCCAGGCCAGTATCCTTAGCTTGTAGATGTCACCTTGTCCTGTATCTCTTCACATCATCTTCCTTCTGTGCATGACTCTTGAGTCTAAAATCCCCCTTCTTTTGAGGATACCAGTCATATCGGATTAGAGCCCAGGGTATTCCAGGGCATAGCTAACCCCTATTTAAATAAATAATGATTTATTTAAATTGATTACCACTGGAAAGACCGTACCTCCAAATGAGGTCACATTTTCAGATATTTAGGATTTCAATGTTTAAATCTTCAAATACACAATTCAGCCCAAAGCATCTTCTAATGGTTCTTGAATCAATGGAGGCTCATATAAATAAATACACCTAGACTTTTCTCAAGTTGGTCATGTTCCCATAATTAATTTTCTAACCAACCATTCTTGCCAAAGGCAAACAAACTCCTTTCCCATTCTCCCTTGTCATTTTTTGTTTTTGGCTGGTGTCTGTGAATGCCAAATGGAGTGTTGAATTTACACAGCTCAAGGCTGTTGGCTAGACTACCCTCTTCTCTTCACACAGATTAGGTCCCTAGCTATCTGAATGTACAAACTGGCAAAGACTTGGAATTTCTGAGCCTGTCTATTTCTGGTCTGTCTCTGTCATACCCTTGAATAATATTGCCTGAGAGCCATTACTTGTCCTGTCAACACAGACCAGGAATAGAACATTAAAAATGAGCTCCATCAACCCTACCTTTTCTTCATCTTGTCCTATACCTTATGTCCAGAATCCCAGGGTGTAACTAACACCTACCCCTGGCCAACGTGAAAAAAATGTTTTTTTTCCTCAGGGCTTGAAATATTCAGTTAATTCCTCTGGCTCCAGGCTCCTGAGTCTGTAGATGTTCTCCTCTAGAACACTCCTATTTCTTCAGGGCTCAGTGATGCCACTGAGTCAGAGGCAGCAGGGTAGAAACAACAGGAATTCAGTTTATCAAAACCAGCATTTCTGGAGAATTTTGTGCTAGGTGCTGGTCTAGGCACAAGGGAAATAGATGGATGAGTCACCAAGCTTTGCTCCCAAAGAACTCACAGCTACTGTGAATGATTTACATAAACCATGAGGAATTGAGGATGGGGGTTGGGGAGCTGGAAAGGAGTTGAGCTAAGCTGATCTGGCCCTGCCTGGGCTAAATGCTGTGTGTGCCCTTTGGGGGAATGGATCTTGCAGGTTCTTCTTGATACTGAATAATCAAAACCCTAGAATGCATCAATGCTTGTGTCTTATATGGTATTCAGCTTGGGCCCATAGGGATACCCTGGTGATGAGATTCTTCCTGGCAGGATTAAACATGCGCACTCTTACATGGTTTATATCTAGCTGTCTCTCCTCATGTGCTCATAGGTGGGGCTTTGGGGAAGTGATTTGATCACAGGGCATGTGATATCTACTGAGAAAATGTAGGTCACTAGGATGTGCTCTGGAAGGGCTTATCTCTTCCCTGCTTCTCTCTTCACTCCACTTCCTGATTGCCATGCCATGACCTGCTTCTCCTCTGCCATGCCCCTCTTCCATGCCACCTTGCCTTGGAGCCAGTCTATGGACTAAAACTTCTACAAACTGTGAGCCAAAACAAACCTTTCCTCCTTAAATTTGTTGGTGACAGGTGTTGCAACTCAGCAATGAGGAAAATGACTAAGATAATGTTCCATCATTCTGGGCAATAAATGATTTGGAAGGTAGGCTCTAGATTGGAGTAAGAGCAAAATTTCCCCCTTTCTCAGGGTCCATCTGGTCCCAAATATAGGTGAGGGAGTACAGTGCCTCACCCTGACACAAGGAGGTTGCTTAGCTGGATGGAGTTAAAGTCACAGCAAGATGAGAAAGCCAAAGGATAGACTTGCTTATCTGGTAGCTAAGAGTCATGCCTTTGCATTATACATTTTCCTCATCACTCTTGAAGCTTTGGTAAAATATCAAGGTTATAGCTGGATCCAGGCACTGCTGCAGGTAGGGATGGAAGGGCCAAGTCCCCTCCATGGGAAAGTAGGCCTGAATGAAGTTCCTCCAGGATCAAGTGGTAGTATCAGCTGGGAGACAGATAGAAGGGTCATTTTGTGACAGAGCTGCTGGTAGAACAATGCCGTTGTAATTCAAGTTACACAAATAATTGAAATTTAGCCTGATAAATGCTGTGCACTAGGTCAGCACAAGTATAGTTTAGAACACAAATTTGGTATAGTTCAGTGATTAAGAGCAAGAAAGTATGACCAAGTTATTAGAGTGGCTCAAGAACCACACAGAAAGTATGACCAAGTGATTAGAGTGGTTTGAGGACTGTGAAGTGCCCACTTGTTAACTGGGTTATTGTGGGTAAGTTAGTTTTGCTAAGGCTCAGTTTTCTGATCTATGAAGTAGAGATGGTAATAGTCCTTTGTAAGAATCTTATAGGTTTCAGTGAGGCAACCTGTAAAAAGTATTTAGTATCATTCATTCATTCTTCAGGAATACATTTTGATCATTTGTGTTGTGCCAGGCCTTGTTCTTAGGGCCAGAATACATGAGTGAATAAAAGCAGACAAAAATCCAGCTTCCTATTCCTGTATCTTATTTTGCCACCATCACCAAGCTTATATTCACATGGTGTTTAATAGGGAATCAGAAAAAGTTAGCAAGTCTTCTTATCCCTCAGATGTCATTGGGGAAGAAATAAAAGGGTGACCAAGAAAATAAGGAAGCAGAAAGAAAGTAGGTAAAGGCATTTGAGGGAGAACCAGCAACACAAGCAAACCTGAAGGTGAGAGATACACAGCAAACTGGGATTTGACAGGCCTTTGGGCAGGCTCTTCACATCTCTGTGACAAGCCATGTCACCAAACATGGCAAGTTGGACTTAGTAGCTTAGAAATCCCATGTTGAAGCCCAGCAAATGCTGATGTGGATCTAGGTGTGCTTCTGAATGGCCTCCAAGCAACATCACAGCTGAATCAGTGTGCTCTGGGCTAAAATCTACAACTGAAAGCTTCTGCTTCACTTTTCCAATCCTTGCAGCACAATGATACCCTTCCTATTATGTTATAGGACTGAATGGAAAGGAAAATTAGCGGATGAGAAAATTATGCAAGAAATTCAGCTTGGAAAGCATAGAAATTAGCAACTGCATTATTGTAATAGAAAATGTGCCAAAGAAATTTTGAGAACAGTGATACCCTTGCTGAGAGAGAAAGGATCCCTATAGAAGATTCTGGAAATTCTGTAATAAACCATTTCTGAATTCAACTGAACTAAAGACTCCCACTGTCTTAGGAAACTGTGTAGCATTCTTGCCCTCTCATCTCTGTGCTCCTACTGTCCTGAGTGGGCCAGTGTGAAATTTGCAGGCTCATCTACAGAGACTGTCTTTTTGTTTCTGGTTTAATCAGTTCTCTGTGTCCTAAGCCAATCACCACCTGTGGTTTGTGAGTGGGCTGTTTGCAGTGTTTTCCGCACAGGAACATTTAATATTGTCCACACACCTGTGTGGATGACAGTACATCCCTGAGAGAAAAGCCAGGCACAGGGAGCTTGACACTGGCACTGGTGCATTCAGGCGCTAAACACTGGCCCTGTTAATTACGAGCAAAATCCATAGGGCAAATCTTGTAATCTGTCCAGAAATGATCATTATTGGAGTAGCTAACATAAACGATAGAATAATTAACAATAAGCTAAGTTCTTGCTATGAATAAGGTGATGCTCTAAACATTTTACATATGGTAATCTTAATGTCTGCAGAACTTCTGTAAGATAGATACAATTATTAATTCCTTTTCAGGTGAGGAAACTAAGACCCTGAGAATGTAAGCAACTTGCTGAAAGCCACTCAGCTGGTAAAAGGAGGAGTCAGGGCTTGAACTCAGGCAGCCTGTCCCCAGAGTCCTTCTTCCTGTGCATCATCTAAAGTTTCTCATCATGGTGGTCCTCCATCTCGGGCCACAGGACCCCTCAGGCTGAGGTCTGTGCTGATCTGACTCCCACCCAGTATAGGGCCTTCACTCTAAAGTCGTATCTCCTCTGGAGGTCCAGCTCCTTACCCTGGTTTACATGACTTACTACTCCTTGAAATGCAATTGGAGTGGTCTGGAGACAACTCAAATTCAAGAGTTCAGCTCTTCAAACTGAATTGGCCTTCTCTATGGCAGCTTTGCTTGAATGGAGTCTTACATTGACTCACTCTAAACACTTGAGGAATCTGAGTGGAAAAAAAGCCCAAGGGTTCTTATCCTTTTGCTGCTGGTGACTTTCTCTTCTCTGTTTTATGCAGTGAACAGTGATGGCCTGTATTATTAAAATTATTCAATAAGGAAGCACTGTTTTATCAGAGAAAAATTACAAAGTCCTGTTCCTTAGCTATATTTTCTTCATACTCTTCTGAAGATTAAACATTTTACATATATAAATATATACATATACACATATATAAAAGAACTTTCATATGTATTTATAGAATTAGGTTAATACAGGCAAGAGGAGACTATAGAGTAAAGAATGGTCTTTAAGATCTGGAAAAAAGTAGGATGATGAAAGAAATCGGGTAGCATTTTAGAAAGAAATACAGAGGGTCAGGGATGTAGCTCTGTGGTGCTGTGCCTGCCTGGCAAGTGCAAGGTCCAGAGTTCGATTCCTGATACTGCAAAAAAGAAAAGAAAGAAAGAAACAGAGAACTGACTATGGGGAAAGGCATGCTCATACAAATGCTTACATATTCCTTCCTAAAAATAAATGTACAGATATCCAAAAGCAATAGCCCTGGAATAAGTTGCCATGTAAGAAAGAGGATGCAAGATTTTTTTATTAGTACATGTTTGGAATACATAATGACTATATTCATGTGAGAAGCAAGTATATGTACATGTCTTAATTCCTTTTATTGCCTTTCCCCTCTACTCCCTTTCTCCCTCCATTTTTAGATTCCTGTCCCCTTCCCACTTCCACATGACTTTTATTGATTCTATTTTACTTTGCTCTTTGATTTATTTATACTTTGGATTTCTCATGTAGGTGAGTTATATGATATGTAAGTTTGTGTATCTGATTTGTTTCATTTAATATTATGGTCTCAAAGTGCATTCATTTTCCTAAAATGACTCAAGTTTATCTTTCTTTATAGCAGAGTAGTACTCTGTTGTGGGTAAATACCACATTTTCTTTATCTATTCTTCTTGTGGACATATAGGCTGCTTCCAAGACTTGGCTGCTATGGGTTGTACTATAAACATGGGTATGTATGTATCACTGTAGTATGATGACTTTAACTCTTTCAGGAAGATACCTAGAAGGGAAATGACTGGATCAAATGGAATTTCTAATCTTAGTGTTTGAAGAGTCTCCATACTGATTTCCATGGTAGTTATAGTAGTTTCAATTCCCACAATGTGAAAGGCTGTCTTTTTTACCTACAGCCATGCTATTATAATAGTTGCTATTATTGATTTCATGATGATAGCCATTATTTCTGCATTGATGGAATCTTGAGGTTCTCTTATTCTCATTTATCTCATTGGTAGAGAAGTTGAATATATTTTTATGTATTTATTGACCACTTGTACATCTTCTTCTGAGCAGTATCTGTTCATTTCAGTTGTCAATTTTTTGATTGAGTTTTTTATTGGGGGGTCTGATTTTTTTGAGACATTATATATTCTAGACATTAGTCCTCTGTCTGAGGAGTAGTTGGTAAATTATTTTACCATTATGTACATTGTCTCTTCACTCTATTGTTTTTTTCTTTGCTGTGCAGAAGCTTTTTAATTTGATACAATCCCACTTGTTGATTCTTGATTTTATTTTTTGTACAATTGTTTTAAAAGTCCTTATCTGTACTCATGTTTTCATTAGTTTTGCCTATTTTGTCTAAATATTTCTGTTTTATTTTGGTACATGATGATATAGATGGGTCTAGATTCAACCTTCTGCATGTGTATAACCAGTTTTCCAGCCCAGTTTGTTAAAGAGTCTACCTTTCCTCTACCATATACATTTCATTAATTAGTCAAAGATTAGATGACTTAATGTACCTTGGGTTGTTTCTGCATCTTCTATTTTGTGCCATTGCTCCACACATCTGTTTTTGGGCCAGTAACATGTTGTTGTTGTTTTTTTTATCAATGTAGCTTTGTATTATAACTTGAAATCTGGGATTTTTATGCCTTCTGCTTTACTTCTGTTGCTCAGGATTGATTTTGCTATTCTCAGTCTTTGTTGATTCCATATAAATTTTAGATTTCTTTCTCTAGTTCTGTGAGGGATTCTATTGGTATTTTGATTGATATCGCAATAAATCTATATATCACTTTGATAGTATAGCCATTGATTCTGCATGTCCAGGAACAGAGTATATCTTCCCATTTTCTGATGTCCTCTTTGAACTCCTTTGTAGCTTTCACTGAAGAGGTCTTTTACTGCTTTGATTAGGTTACTCCTTATGAATTTCATTTTTGAAGTATTATGAGTGGCATTATTATCTTAATTTCTTTCTTGGTGGGGTTCATTATTGGTCTTCAGGAATGTTATTAATTTTTCTGTGTTTATTTTGTACCCTAGTACATTGGTGGATTTGGTTATTCTATGTCAGTAAATTTTGGGAGGGTCTTTAATGAAAAGGGTTATGCTATCTGCTAATAATGATGATTTGACTTCTTTCTTTACTATAAATATCCCTTTTACTTCTTTGCCTTGCCTGATTGCTCTGCTTAATGTTTCAAGTGCTGTACCATATTGAACAGGATTAACAGTGGACATCTTTGGGGCAGGGATTTAGTTCAGTGGTACCGCCTCTTGCTTTGCAAGCACAAGGTCCTGAGTTCGATCCCTGGTACCAAAAAAAAAAAAAATAATGGACATCCTTGTCTTGTTTCTGATTTTGGAGGGAAAACTTTCAGCTTCTCATTTAATACGATGTTGGTAGTAGGTTTGTCATAAATGGGTTTATCAGATTGAAATAACATCCTTCTATACTTAGTTTCTTCAGGGTTTTTAAAAGTCAGAAATGGATGTTGGATTTGTCAAAAACTTTTTCTGCATCTATTGATATGATCATGTGATTTTTTTTTGTCCTTCTGTTTATGTGGTTTATTACATTTGTTGATTTGCATATGTTGAGCCATGTTTACATCCTTGGGATGAAGCCTATTTGGTCATGATATATGAACTTTTTGATGATTTGTTGCATTCTATTTGCCAGTATCTTGCTCAGAATTTTTGACTCTATGTTTATCAAGAAGATTGGCCTGTAGTTTTCTTTTTTAGTTGGATCCGGTTCTGATTTTTGAATCAAGGTAATGCTTGCTTCCAGGAATGAGTTTGGCAGTACTCCTTCCCTTTTAATTTTATTAAAGAGTTTGAGGAATATTGGCATTAGACCTCCCTTGAAGTTCTTGTGGAATTTAGCAGTGAATCCATCAGGTCTTGGACTTTTTTCAGTTCATAGCATTTCTATTACTGCCTCAATTTCATTACCTGTTACTGGACTGTTCAGAATTTTATATCTTTGTTCAATTTTCATAATATGTGTCTAGAAATGTGTCCATTTCTTCTGGATTTTCCAACTTGTTGAAGTACACATTTTCGTAGTAGTTTCTAATAATATTCTGGATTTCAGCGATGTCCATTCTGATTTTACCTTTTTAATTTCTAACAGGACTGATGTGTGTCATTTCTTTCTTTCTTTTAGTGAAGTTGGCTAAGGACTTGTCTGCTTTATGTATTCTTTCAAAGAACCAACCATTCAATTCACTGATAATTTATATTGTTAGTCTCAATTTCATTAATTTCTGCACTGATCTTTATAATTTCCTTTGTATTAGGTTTGAATTTAGACTACTCTTGTTTTGTTTTGGAACTTAAAGTGCATCATTAGGTTATTCATTGGCACTTTCTCTGTGTTTCTAATGTGAGCATTCACATCAATAAACTTTCCTCTTAAGACTGCTTTTATTGTATCCCATAGATTTTGGTGTGTTATACTGACTTTATCATTTCATTCCAGGAATTGTTTAATTTCTTTCTTGATTTCTTCTTGGTCCATTGGTTATTTGAGAGTTTATTATTTAATGTATTCTGTTGCCATAGGATAGAACACTCTGAAGATATCTATTAATGTTCAGGTGTTTGCAAAACTTCTGTGGTTTCTTTTGTGATTGAGTTCTAGTTTCAGTGCACTATGATGTGATAATATACACGGGAGGATTTTGACTCTTTTGTATTTCTTTAAGCAAGTTTTGGGACTAGTTTGTGATCTAGTTTCGAGAAACTTCCAAGAGGAATGTGTATTCTATTGTGGTAGGATAGAATGCTCTATACATATCTATTAACTCCATTTATTTAAAAGTATGGTTGAGCTCTGATATTTCTTTGTTCAATTTTTGTCTGTTTGATCTATCTGTGAAAGTGGGGTGTTGAAATTCCCCCATTATGATTGTGTTAATGTTTATTTGATCTTTTATATAAAGTAGTGTTTTTATGAAGTCAGGTGCTCTGGTATTCAGTGTGTATATGATTATGATTGTTATCTCTTCCTGTTTAATTGTCCCTTAACTAATATATAGTGACCTTCACTGCCTCTTCTGGTCAGTTTTAGCTTCAAGACTTTTAGCTGAAAATAAGATCTCTACCCCTGCTTGCTTTTGAGGTTCTCATGCATGGAATATTGTTTTCCACCCTTTGAATTTTACTCTGTGAATTTCTTTTTTGATTAAATGTGTATTTTGAATGCAGCATACTATTGGGTTTTGCTTTTTGATCCAGACTACCAACCTGTGTCTTTTGACCAGGGGAATTGAGACCATTCACATTCAGTTATTACTGAAAAGTTTTGACTTATTCCTATTATGGCAATATTTTTCTGTTGTTGGTTCATTCTTTTTCTCTTTTGTTTAACTACTCATTCTAATTGATGTATTCATTCCTTCATACTCTTTCACACTGTTGGTTTCATGGTCTCTATGATATCCTTGAGAATTTCTTGGAGTGCTGGTTTGGTGGTCATGAATTTATTAATGGATTACTTATAATGGAATGTCCTTATTTCTCCAACAATTTTGAAAGATATTTTCCAGGATATATTCATTTTAGTTTGAAATTTGTTTTCTTTTGGGGCTTTAAATACTTCACTCCAAGCTCTCCTGCCCTTAAAGTTTGTGTTTAGAAGCTTGCTGTAATTCTTTTTTTTTGGTGTCTGGAGAGATTTATTATGCTAGGACTTTACACTGTAAGTGACAAAAAGCATAACTCTGGTGTACTCTGGCAAGATATCAGTCATACCAGCACACTGCACTTTTTGGTATGATGAGTGAAAAAACTACAATCAAAATACAAGTTATAAGAATATAAACATGAAATGTAAAATTTCTATGGAGAAAGAAACACCTATAGTTTATAAGCAAGTGATACTTTTCAACAGCAAGTGAAAAATATGATAAACTTATAACCTTGCTCTAATGTAATATTGCAATGTGATATTTATAGATATCTTCTCAGTAAAATGAACAAGATAACATTGTTAATCTACCGGATGTTTGAAACAAATGAACTCTGAAAACTATGTACAGAAACCTTGCTTGAAAAAAATGTACATCAAAAGCAAAAATATTAAATCACCTAAAAAGGCTATTTATAAAATACAAAGTCAGAGTACATGCATGCATACACACACACACACACACACACCCACACACCCACACACAGTTCAGATTCAGCCACATTAGGCCAATAGGAAAAACACAACAATTTTACAATTCATGTTTCAATAGGCAATTAACCACAAAATTATTCCAAAAAATGACATAAAACTTAAGCCTAAGAACGCTGCCCATTAAAGTTATACCGTATTGCTTAAACAAAACTTGTTACTATGTCACTTCAATTTTTATCTCTGAGAACAATTAGATTTTTTAAAAAAAGGGCATAGTGGAGCACATCTGTAATTTCATTATGTAATTATGTAATTATGGAGGCTGAGGCAGGTGGATTGTCAGTTTCAGGCTAGCCTGAGAAACATAGCAAGAGCCTGTCTCAGAAAATAATCATAAAAACTTATAAATACATAGTCTGGAGGTCTACCTTAAGAATAAGCCACTAATCAACATAATACATATATAACTTTTAGTACAATTGCTTCAGGTGATATATTTCTTGGAGCACTGTACACAAATTAATTTACATCAACCTCATTATATTACTCTTATTTACAAAATTCCACTCCATACAACAGCACTCTTCACAAGACTCTGAAACTATTTTTTACAACTAGCAAATTTCATGGGTTTATCATACTCACAGATTTTTAGCCCAGGGTACCTTTTACATGGGGGCCATCTGAAGATTTCTGCTTATCTCTTCTATTCGAGTAATCTCTCCCATATTCTGTAGCTTTGTATCAGTGTGGAGCCAAAGGACTAGACATGTTCCCACACACTACAAACATGGTTCTCTCCACTGTGCATTCTCATGTTCCTAGAAAGGTCCAGTGTTAATGAGGCTTTCTCCTTTTCTGTATTTAGGGTTACCCTCTAGTGCCAGTTCTTTCACATTTGTGAAGGGAACTGTACTGATTGGAGGCCTTCCCACCTTTCGTATGGAAGATTTCTTTCTAGTGTGACATCTTTCATGTCTTCTGAGGGAACAGGAATCGCAATAGTATTTCCCACACAGCTTATATACATAGGGTTTCTCTCCAGTGTGAGTTCTTTCATGTATTTTAATATAACTGGAAGAACTAAAAGCTTTCCCACAATACTTGCATATATAGGGTTTCTCTCCAGTGTGAACTCTTTCATGCACTTGAAAGTAATTGAACCAATAGAAGGCTATACATAAGGTTTTTTTCCAGTGTGAGATTTTTATGTATTCAAATGTAACTAGTAGAACTAAAGGTTTTCCCACATTGCTTACAAACATAACGTTTCTTTCCATTGTGAGCTTCTTCATGTCTTTGAAGAGACCTGGAACAACTGAAAGCCTTGTCACATAGCTTACATATGTAGGGTTTCTCTCCACTGTGAGTTCATACATGTCTTTGAAAAGAACTACATAACTGTGACTTCTGAAGAGTATCCCACATTGCTTATATTCATGCTGTTTCTCTCCAAAAAGAAATTTTTCATGGTTTTGAAGAGGACTGAGACTCCTAAAGTTATCACATGGTTCACTTTCATAGGGTTTTTCTCCAGCTGGAAGCTTGCTGTAATTCTAATGGGTTTAATTTTATAAGTAATTTTTTGCTTTTCTTTGAAAGATTTTAAGATTCTGTACTTACTTGTGTTAGACTTCTGTGATTTTCCCTATGATGTATCATTGAGAGATCTTTCTTTGGTCATAATTATTTGGGGATCTATATGTCATGCTTAGCTGTATATTGAATTCTTTCCCATGCTTGGAAAGTTTTCTGCTATTATTTCTGTAAACAGCTTTTTATTTTGTATGTGCTATACTTTGAGTTTACCGTAAATTAGGCTTAGGTTAGTCTTCTTTGCATCATCTAGTAGTTCTCTGATCAATTTTCTTTGCTTTTATGCTGTTTTGAAGGTATCTATGAGTATTGGTCTCATGTCAGGACCATGTTCTTGATCTGACACTTTTTTTACATTGGTTACTTTTGCTCATCATATATCCAATAGAATTTGTTTTTATCTCCAAAATTTCTGTTTTGTCACCTTTTCATGTACTCTATTTCTTTGATAAATTAGTCATTCATGTTTTGAATGGTTTTGGTTAGCTCTTTTAATTTTTTATCTGACTCTTCTTTAAACATATTGATCAGTTTATTAATTCCACTATCTGTTTGGTTATATCATTTATTTTAGAGTCTAGAATTTTAAATTTTATTGAGATTCCTAAGTAATTTTTAAAAATTTTTAATTGACAGATGTTACTTGTACAATACACTGAGGTATTTTAACATATAGACAAAATGTGTATAATAAAATCAGGAAAATTACCTTACTTATTACCTCAAATATTTGTCAATTCCTGGGAAGATTCAAAATCTCTTTTCCTAGCTATTTTGAAATGTGCAAAAAATTATTGTTAGTTTTAATCATTCTCCAATGTTATACAACACCAGAATTATCCTATATAATTAATTTTTGTACTTGATAATTGGCCTCTTTTGGTCTTTGCTTCTTCCTTACTCTTTCTAGGTGATTTTGAGATAGTATCTTTTGGTACTGTCTCACTTTTAGTTTTTGTTGAGCTTGTTTAAATCACACTTCAATAAAAATATGTATTAAAATTTCTTTCTCCCTCATCTCAACTTGAGTTCTGATTGAGCCCTTAGAAATAGATGCTTCTTTTCTTTCAAACATGCATTAAAATTCATTGCCATTGTAATAGTGTCATGTTTGGAATCACAGATTCTTTGCTTTCAGAAGACTTAAAAGAAATGTTGTTCCTGTAAGTGTTTTCTATTGATCTTAGTTTTTATCACATTCTCCAGTTAGCTTGACTACCATGATTATTCAGAAGTTAAAATAATATAAACTCAGAGATTATACTCAGCTAAATTTGTTCTTGAATTTGTTTCCATTTACTATCTGTAGGGCTTTGAAAGGATTGATTCATCAACCTAGGACTCACTTTTTTATTGGACAATGGCTATGACTAGATGGCAGAGCCTGTGGGAAGCCCATACAGAGTGTCTTCCTTATATTAGCTGAGTATATTTCAGCTGTACTCACACTTCCACTTGTATGGAATTGAGCAGATAAAGTACAACTCCTGTTAAAATTTATAAATTCCCTCACATCATTTTCTCCCTTATTCTGGATTAGTAAAATCTGTGAATTTTATATGGACATATAATTGCCTAGAACAAAAACTATTTCCATCTTTCTTGTATATGGTCATATAAAGAAATGAAACTATTCCATATAACACATGTGGAGTTCCATTATAACAATGCTGTTGCTCTCTTCTATTTCCCTTTTTGTACTTGCTGTTTGAAGTGTGGATATATTGAAGTGTGGAACTGAGCAGGCATCTTGAATCACAAATTGGAAGATTCTTGATGGATGTCACTTGTGTACCAGAAAATTCATTTCATGGTGGGCTGGCTCCAAGGAAGAAACATCATGGTGGAAAAGCATGATGGAGCAAGGACATTTACTTCATGGTGGAAAATTCATTTACCACCCAGAGGAGGCTTCCTGGTCAATGTGCCACAGCTCCCAGTGCAGAGTAGGAGGCTTCCAGGCCAACCTACCACCACTCCCAGCACAGGGGAGGCACTTCCAGGTCAAATGCTACAGCTCCCAGTGCACAGAGTAGGAGGCTTCCAGGCCAACATACCACTGCTTTCAGCACAGAGCAGGTGCTTCTGGATTGACATGCCACAGCTCCCAGTGCAGAGTAGCTGGTTATATTATTTTTGACCTCACCATGTTTCTTTGCTTCCTCTTTTATCATTTCATTCAATTGAGCCATTTGGTGTTTGACTGCCTCTCCTTTAGTGCCCCTTAGATCTGCTTTGGGAGAGTTGGGAGTTTCAGAGGTATTTTGCTGCTGTATGTATTGCTTAGGGTTGAGGTAAAATAGGATGAAGAGACTTTGTTGTGGGTAGAAATATCTCTTTAGTTAGACTCTGTTTTCCAGTGATATGATCTTAGTTTTATTTATCAAAAAGCATTGTGTACCAGTTTTATCTATATATTTTAATATGATTTGACCCAGTCACTGCATTACAAGGACAGAATTCTTACTAGTTATAACAGCATTATTAGGTCCAGTCATTTATCAATCATGAACATTAAAACTTGTCTTGATATTTTCATCCTTTTATCACGCCCCCTGTAGACTATACTATACTGCTATTAGTGTTTGTTTTGGGATGTGGTGGGAAAAGAGAAAGAGTAGGAAGGGGGTATGTCAGCATGAAGAGAGGAGGATAAGAGAAATGTCAATAAGTCAAAAATAGATGGGGAATTGGATTAATTTTTATAGCCAGAGTAAAGGGCTAGTTTTGAGGGGGTTTGAGAGAATATTTGTGGAGGAAGGATGAGGGATGCAGAGGGAGAGAAGTGTAATTAAAGATTAAGAGAATCTGTGAGGTTCTGAACTTGCTAAGGACTTAACAGTTTACCCTGAGTGTCACTCAGGCAGTGCATTTGTTTACATAATGACTCTCAAAGCAGCACTTGAACAGGTGTCCTTTCAACCAGTCACTTCTTTTTTGCATGAGATATGCTAGTATGTCTGCTTTGTATCAACTCTTTTATGTGTACTTTTTTATTTAGAACATTATATTCACCTTTGATGTTTATTTCTAGTGAAATTTAATAATAAATTTGTTGTTTTCTTTACTAATTCATGTTTATTTTATTTGTGAAAAATAACCTATGATTTTGTGCTACAATCTATAAAAACTCTTTTTATAAGTACGTTAGATATAATTTTTGCACTTCTCCAGAACTCAGTGATATTCTTTTACAATACAAAGCAGACATGTCTGGGACACTACAAGTGAATAGGAAGAAAGTGCTAAAAGATCTGCAAATGAAAAAGGGAGAAATGTTAGCATATCAGAGAGGAAAGTCTATGTTATGAAATGGAAAGACAAAAAAGATGTCTGTATTGTCAACTATTCATGATACAGAAATGATAGAACTTGAAAGAAGAAACAAAAGAATTCTAATAGTGATCAATGATTCTAATAATTCTATGGGTGGTGGTGTCAGAGTTGACCAACATCTAACAAGCTATCCTGTAATCAAAAAGTGAGGAAAAAAGTATTATAAAACATTTATGGACCAAACAATTTCTGAACCAAACAATGTGGAAATCCTTGTTTTTTATCCAAAACGGGGGGGGGGGTGTCAAAAAGTCATTTATAATTTAGATTAGGTCTAATAGACCAAATATTTGAAAAATACAGGATACCAGAACACCAACCAGGATGTCCATCATCGATGTCTTCAGCATTAAGTTTAGTGAGTAGACATTTTATTGAAATTATGCCACCCACATAAAAAAGCCCAATGTGACAGTGTAAAGTGTATTGTTTAAAGAACAACAATAATACAAAAGTATTCAGAGAGTAGATACCACTGTGCAGACTGCAATGTTGCACTGTGTATTGAATGTTTTAAGATATACCATACACAGAAAAATTATTGAAAAAGTTAAATTTGTCATTTTATATTTCTTGTTATCTTATGAGAACTAATGAAAATGCAATTTTTTCGTCATCCTGTATTTAAATAATTGGACTGGTAAGTGGTTAATATTGTTGTACTATTTAGTTTTGTTTGGATCCTCTGAGCACAATTTTTTTTTTTTTACACCCTATCTCCATCCTACCTTAGATAAGAGTAAACCTAGATTTTTATGTAATCCTTGTTTGGTTGCTTAGAACTTCCCAGTTGTTAGAAGACAATGTTAGATATCAGAATCAGGAAATCTAGATGGTGCTCATCATAAATTATTTCATTCTATACCAATCTATTCTCTTTCATACTCTCTTATTTATTTATTTTTCCCCATTAAGTTTATTGGTACATTTTAGGTATAAAATACAGTTACGTACATCATTGGGATCTTGTACCATTACATGAGTATCTTGGTTCTTATTTTTTCCCCTTCCCTTGCCCTCTCTTCACCCCCTCAACCCTTCCCTATTTGCAAAGACTTTGTTTCCATTTCTTTCCTTTTCTCATATTTTTTCTTTTCCTTTCTTT
>NW_004624733.1:10191684-10216017 GCF_000247695.1 Heterocephalus glaber | reverse complement strand
AATCTGTTTGCATCTGTTTTATGGATTCCATTTGTTTCCTATGTTGGGATTCCATCATGTTCCTCAGATCCTGTATTTTTTTTAATCTGTGTCCTCTCTAGATTTATTAATCATATCTTGCACTATGGGCACAATCTTTGCTGTTATCTGAGAAATTATTTCTGCTTTCATTTTTTCCAGATCCTCTTTTGTTGTCAGTTCAGGGAGTCCAGGTGGTTGAGCATCAGATTGCTCCATCTCATTTCCCTTTGGGGATGCTGTAGGTTATCTGGAAGTCTGTTTTTGAGGCTTGTTTATGTGTCTTCTCATTTCCATGGGGTGGGGGGTGGAGGTGCTGCTGGCACCCACATGGCTCACCTCTGCTGCCCCTCTGACTACAAATTTGATAAGAGTTACACTGACATAAGAGTTGTGCCATGAATGGTACTAGTTAAATTGAAGCTTTGGTTAATTCCTATTCAGTTTTGCACATATATAGATGCAATTATATATATATATATATATATACACACACACATATTTATACACACATACATATGTATATCATATGAAAGGTAGAGAAGAAAAGGAAGATAAGGGGATAAGAAAATGAGGACAGAAGAAAAATAGGCAGAAAAGTTTTAAAAAGATGAAAGACTAAAAGAGAACAGAATAAAGAAAAACTTAGAATAAACTAGTAATAATGGTGAAGCAAGAACCAAAAAAAAAGAAGGAAAAAAACCCCACCCAGAACAAACTCAACACCAAGCAATTAAACAAATGAACAGAAAGCTTTGCACAGCTGCTGTAGCATAGAACCAAAATATGCACACAATTCCCTTTATGCTACAGTCCTAATTTGATTGCAAGCAGCCAAGCCAGTTCCCTGTTGTGTTGTGCTTCATTGTCTGCCTGGGAGTGCTGGTGGCTGCTGATCTGCATGGCTCTCTGACCCAGCCTCCTGGCTGCAAGTCATGCTTTGGGCACAGCCTTTATCACTGTCCCAAGATCTGTCCACTTCAATGAATTTGGGAGGAAGATGACGTGGTATAGTTGAACACCTTTTCTCTGTCAACTTCTGCCAGCATTCCCATTTTCCTTGTGGAACAAATCCTGAGGACCTCTTCTTGTTTTCTTTCCATGGCCCTTTTGCCTGGTGGGTTTGCAGAGGTTCTCTGACCTAGGTGTCACTTTCTAACCCTCTGTCCACAGTCCTTTATCCTTCCCTGTCCTAACAGCTCAGTTCTTTGACTGAGGAACTTGCAGAAGCCCCCAGGTTTGGCACAGGATTTGTTTTGTTTTGTTTACCTGCACAGGACAGTGGTTAGTGGGCAGGTTTTCACATTGTTTCAGATTTCCCTGCGCTTGGGGGAAGCAATAGGAAAGTGCTCACTTTGATCTGGCTATTCTAAATCTAACTTTCCTCTGTGATGTCTCCGGGGATTCAATCCATAGTTCCCCACCAGTGAGCTCTGTGTTTCCCAAGGTTCACAATGGCCAGCTGCTCTGTGCTTAGTGTAGGGCCTTCCCTTGCCAACACTGCATGGTGAAGGATGGTCAGGATGCCACAGGGACACAGTGGATGTTGGAAGGGGAGGGACTGCCTGTTTAGTGCTGCTGGCTCTCTTTCTCTGCTGTTTCACTGTTTGCGGTGAACTCTATATTCAAAACAATGATAATACAAGATGAAGATAAATGACAATATCTTAATGACCTTGTAAGGAGGTGCATAATAAATCTAAACTCTATATACAAAAGAAATTATAAGGAAATCTTACAAAGGTGAGATTCTTTCACATTGAGGAGTATTTAAATTTTTTCATAATAAAATTTTGGGAACAATAAACAACAGACTAAGAAAAAATGTTCATGACAAAAATAGGCCAGATTAATATTTGCATAGTATCAAATGCTCCTCTGAATGCCAAAATTTTAAAAAATTAAGAAAGAATAGAAATAGGCAATTAGCATAAAAAGAAATGCCAACAGATTATAAACATATGAAAAGTTGTTCAATTAGAGTCATAATCAGGGAAATTAAAATTAAATCAATAATTAGCTCATATTTCTTATCCATTAGATGGTAAATAATTAAGCTTATTGATCATATTCAGCATTGTTAAGGAAACAGACATTCTCATATAACCTTGCTTGGAATATTCATTTTGAAAACTTTGAGAGGACAATTGGAAGCATTATCAACACTTAAAATATGCACAATTCTTTATCCAGAGATTCTGTGATTCAGAATTTATTCTAAAGACATATTTTCATTCAAGATTCTCTTAAAATAATTAGAAAAATTCTTTTCATTAGAGGAATAAGGAACTTTGATGTATGTACATTATGGTAATTAGAAATAATCTGATAAATATATATGAATTGACACAAAAATGTTTCCAAGGCACTTTTCTTTGTCAGTGAGAATTCATAGAAAATGATTCCCATTATACAGAGAGAAAACAAAAATATTTTTTCTGCCTAGAAATGTGACTGGAAGGATAACTATTCCAATGTCTCTCCTCTCCCTCTTTCTCTCATGTCTACCCCAGGAATTGTGGCCCAATGAGCTTTTTTGATCATGCCAGCATCTCTCTGAACTCAAGATGTTTTTACTTTCCAGAAATATTCTTTCTCTGACTCTGAGCAAGGTGCCTTCTCACCCTTGTAGTATCAAGTTAGCCTTTTAGTGATCATTATTGAGCTGTCTGCCCCTACTCCCCAGCAATAATTGTCCTGTTTCCCTTTATAACTGGGCCACAGTGATTTGTGGTAGAATCAAACTCATGTCCAGTTCCTAGAGTGGGTTATAACTGGATCAAAGCAGGCAGTGTATTCCATTTCCCTGTTACCGTCTCCTTGGTGGTACCTGGCTTGGGAATGGACCACATTAACCTAAGCAGGCCAATACAATTTAATTCTAGGACTATAATTTTAAATAGTAATATAGTGTTTAAAAATAATAGCTAGGGATGAGAGAATTTATAGTCTAGGAGCCGCTAGAAAATATATCTGGTCTCTGAGAATGGAGCCCACCTGAAAATAGAACAAACTAAAAAGCTAAGCCAAAATGTAGAGAAAGAATCCTGTTCAGTGATGATATCATTGGAACCATTGGGTCAAACTATGCCTCTGCATGTTTTGGTTAGAGTACTGGGGCTTTCTGAAAGCCTTATTTGAAAAGCATTGCCACGACCCATATCTGAAATAGTCCCCTCCATCCATTTTTTTTTTTTGCCACTTATATATTGTCTGTGGAGAAGTTCATGTCTATCTCAAGTACTTCTGAAATTCCATGGTTTAGGGAGTTAATGAAAACTCAACATTTTTGAATGGCTGGATAAATGAATGAGTGAAAATGAAGGATACCACAGGAGATCTTCATGTTTTGCTCTACGTAATTATGTCTCACTTGACTTTTTTACTTAAAGGATATTTACTTTTGTAATGCTTAGTAAAAGGTTAAAAAAAAAGACAAAAAAATACAACCAAATGTTCACAGAAATTATTTGTTGTGGTGAGATTATGGCTGAATTTTTTCTTTTTCAAATATTTTTGATGTTTCCAAAATTTCTATGATGAATATACATGGCCTTATAGTTATAAGAACAAATAGTACAGTTTTTGAAAGAATATTTTTTAAAAGACTTTTCTGAGCTCAATATCAAGGGTCCTAAAGTGCAAATTAGGGTTCTAGAGTTGGCAAACAAGAGCAATGATCGTCAAATGTAGAAGAATTAATCCCTCAATAGGAATTAATCCCTTGGCTACTCAGGTTAAGAGTAGTAATGAGTTTCTTAATGACAAGAAACGGTAATGGAGATTTTTTAAAATTACCAGAGTTTCTTTGTAAGTTCTATTTACCTCCATGCTGTAAAGCTCCTTTAAAATCTTTATTAAGGATTGTGATAGAAAGTGCTACTTATTTTCCATTCCGTTTTCTTCTTCTTTCTTAACAATAAAACCCCTAATCTTTTAGCTATACATCTAGGATAAAGACTTTGTTTTTCAGCTTCCTTTGTAGCTCACATGGCTACATCAATAAGTTTTATCTAATGGAATGAAAACAGAAGTATGAAGTGTAGCATTTTTAAAGGAATGGGCATCATTCCATCTTTATCTTCTTTTGACTTGCTGCCTGGAGTGAGGTCAGGATTGTTGGAGCACGAGCATTTGGTCTGTGAGGAGGGTTCATGTGTAAACGATGATAAGACAAGGAAGAGACAAAGGGAGCTTTGGTCACTGAGGCCATAGAGTGCCATGCCAGCTCTGGACTGCTGGCCTCCAGTCTTTTAAAGAGAGAGAATCTTCTAACATTTTTAAGCTGCCAGTATTGTAGGTTTTTAAAGTTTTTCTTCTTTTTACCATAACGCAGTTGAACCTAAATTAACTAATCCATATATGTGATCATTTTCAGTAAATTTTTATTTTACTCATTCTCATTCAGTCTTATCTTTGTCAGACAATGAAAATGTTAATGAAGCTCTCCTAAGCACTGGGGTATTTACTTAGCTGGACTAAGTAGATACCTCCTAAATAACTTAATAAAATTTCTTATGCCCAAAGCAAACAAGATCAAGAAGAACTGCTCCTATCTCTCCCTACCTACTACCACACACACACACACTCACACACACACACAGACACACACTTGCACATGGCTTACAGATTTAGATCCTAATAAGTTGAGTTTTTCCCTACTGTGTGTTCTCATAACACCTTGAATTCTTATTCCTCTCATTTTTCTCATAACTGTTCATTCAAACTCTATTCTGTCCTTCAGAACGGAAGGACAGATCTTATGAATTGATGTGCATTCATGCCCTAGCATTTTGCTTGGCACACAATGGCACATAATATATATTTGCTGAATGAACAAATAATTTCTTTTAAAAACGCAACATTCAGAATTGAATAGATTTAACCATTCATCTATATATTATATAATATATATTAAATTTAACCATCCAAAGCATCAGACTATACATATTTCACAGCATCGTGTTATACTTGATAAAAGCATATAATATGATTTGTTAATTTGAAAAAGGTAAGAGGCAACAGTGAAATAAATCAATATTTTGTTAATTAATGAATTAACAAATAAATCAATATTCCCCATATCATGTGGCTAGCTAGAAAATAAGTTCATGTGTGACCAACTGTGGGTGTGAATTCACAGGCGTGCCTCTCCGAAGGTATTACATGTATTGTATTTCTCCTGATTTGCAAGGAGATCAGTGCTTCTCCTTATTTTTATGGACATGAGCACAGGCTTCATCAGGTATCCTTTCTTTGACACTGACATAGGGAATTCCAACACAGAAAAGACAGGACTGGGGGGCTTTTAATAGTTTATTAAGGCAACACTGGTACCCCAGGTTTTATTTAAAAAGAAAGAAGACAAGCTAGCAAAGATAATGTAGAGTTTGGATTGCACGGAATAGATAAACAATAGAGGAAATGCAGTTCTGTTAACCCAGATAATGTATTTCATCCCAGTATCTCGGGGGTGAAATGGATCCAAGAGGTTATCTGTCCCCATGATATTATTTTTGTTTTATCACATAAGCCTGCAATAGATACTTTATCACTATAGGAGGATTTTCAGCAGGGGTTGAAGGTGTACATGAGTGTCAGGAGGAAGAATAGCATGAACACAGATGGAGTTTGTGGGGAAAATGGGTGGATTAATCCTTTTTTATTGGTAGTTATTATTATTATTATTAGTGCATGGTAGTTATACAGAATAATGGGCTTCATTTTTGACACATTCATATGTGCATGTAACATTTTGATCACTTTCACTCTCCTCCTACACCCACTTTCCCTTCCCTTCCTTTTCCCCTTATTTCCTTCCCCTTCTCTGTCTCCTTTCTACTTTCCTGTCATCTCATGAGAGAATGTGACATTTGTCTTTCTGAGTCTGGCTTATTTTGCAGGACAGGATCTCAAGTTCCACCCCTTTTCCTTCACAATGACCCTCTTGTCTTTGTCTTAATTTTCAAGGCCACCTGTGGTCATTCTGGAGTAGATTCTGTAGCAGTAGACTTTGGGAAAGCTCTGTGGGAAGGACACAGTGACATCACCATACAAATGCATGTCAAGATTATGGCTTGAGCTGGAATTCCTTGTGCAGCTGTCTATCTCCTAGATCCATGGAGAACTATTCTGTAATAGTTGGCTCTCCAGTGCACACCAGGTGGATATGTAGTAGGTAAGTGGTAAATTGTTATAGAATTGATGCTATCAGATGCTTTTATACACATGGAAATAACATGATCCTGTATTTGAAAATCATGAGTGACTTTAGAAGGGAAAAAAAAGAAAAAGTTTGAAAACCTCTTATATCTCTTAACTGCTTTTTTAATTTTTCATTGAGTATATGGGTCTTGCTCTGGGATCAGGTGTGTGGTTTTTGATACATAAGTTTGAAGGCCTATAGGTAGAATGAGTTATAGGTTCGTTTTTCTTCCATCCTTGGAAGATTATTCTAGATAGCAATTTTAACTGTCTTTTGAGAAGGACTAGGAGGACCATATGATAGGAAAGTGTAAGTGTGGCTCCAAGTTTTTCTATTGTACCTACTGTGATTTTCTTGATGGACTTTCTTGAATTGTGTGGTGACTATTCTGCCTGCAGCCTTTCCTCTGAGGAATTTCTCTGTCTGTACATACTCTGTAGAAAAGGCATAGTTGGGCAGCCACGACAGTGTTCAGCACCCAGTTTTCAATTCAATTTATCACTCCAGCATGAAGGAAGCAGTCTTTCTCCTGAGAATTTCAGCTGCCATGGGAGCCAAATCCATCTCTTAGGGCACTGGAGTGGAAAGGCCCTGTAGGAAGTCAGAGGAGGGCTTGGTGTGAGCAAACCCAAAGCTCTACACTAGCCTAAGTTAGAGGAGGACCAGTGAGCAAGGCCACTGGACTGTCAAAAAGGAGTTCATTGACAGTCTTAAGGCAACATGAAAACCAGGAGGAAACTTCCAGAAACTCAGATCCACAGACCCCATGGCCATGTACATTGAGGGACTCGCCAGGAGATATCTATGGTGTTACCTCCTCACAACGAATGTCCTTAAATGGGTACTGATGTGAGTGATATCTATTTTTTGCTATCATTAATCTTTGACTAAGGCACTTGTGTTAGGTGAAAGTGATCCACCTTTCTGTTAGTACTTATTGGTGTGCAGTATTTGTGTGTGTGTATGTGGGTGCTCTAAGAGTTCTATTCTAGACGTCTGTATTTCTCCACCAGAAAAGACTCATGCCCATTATCAGACACCTCTACAAAAACAGTAGTTTTGAATTTAAGGGCTAGTTCTTTAAAAATTGAGTTCCCTGGGTATATGTTAAATATGATTTATTAATACACAAGTTTTTAGCAATGTTATATCTAAAATAAGGGCAATTCAAGCATATATCCCATTCTCTTCTGTCTTTGTAAGGCAAGTTGCATCATTACTTTTGTCTTCTAGGGAAAAAAGAAGGATAGGGTGTAATCTTTCCCTTTATAGATGAAGAAATAGAGGTTCATAAAGGTTGAATGACCTATTTACTCAAGGTCATAAAATCATCTGGGACAAAGTAGACCAGAATTCAGATGTCCTGAACAACAACACCCATGAACTCTCCTTTCCTTTAGCAGACTTCTTATCTTGCTAACTTTTAATTTATCCTGACTTCAACAGGCCCCACTTGGATGGCTAAATCTAAACTTAGACACGCTTTGTTTCTTTTCTAATGAAGTTTTTCCATATGGTTTTTTATGTAACTGGTTCTCAGGTAGGAAAGAAAATGTATCCTGGTGTCAGGGGGTAAGCCCTATGACTGTTCCAAAGTTAGCTTTCCACCTGCTCCACTTTTTAACTGAAAAGCCAAGTAAATCTAGGACAAATGCCCTTACCAGTCACTTATTGGGTCTACAAAGAAGGATATTCTCTGATCCTTGGAGGCTTGGCTTCAGAAATCCAAATAGTTTTAAAAGAAGAGAAAGTCTGTCACTTTTCAAATCTATTCTTTGTCTACATTCCTTGTCCTTGTCCTGCAAAAGCTTGGGCATGCCCAATCCACTCAGCTTCCCCTGGCTTGTCATCCCAAATCCCGTCCTGTGGTGCTCCATATCTGCGTAGTAACATTATATGGAGGCAGAAGGTAAAACTGCAACAGAAAATTATGAGTTGAGGGAAGCTAGTGAGTAAAGGAAAGGGACTCTGCAATGGCTGGGAGCAGGGGAGGTACAAGGTGAGAAATTCAAGAGTGTCAGGAAATCTTATTTTCTAGCCAGGTTCCAGCCTAGTGTGCATACAGCTCTGCCAGGCATTCTCCTACCCTAGATGTGTGCGAATTGAAAGGATGAAGAGGAAGGAACTGAAGTCATTGAATTAAAGTTGTAAATCCTTTTGAATGACAGGAGTGGGGCTTTAGAAAGGGAAGCCAGCCTACCATGCAGCCTGTATGCTTCTGTTGCACCCTCCTCGGAGAAGCAGGCATGACCTGCAGGGATCATCTCAAACCCTTCCAGCTCTGCTGCACCCTGCTTTGTGCAAATCGCAAAAAAAAAAAAAAAAAAAAAAAAAAAAAACCACCCAGAAAACAAAACAAACAAACCTCACAGTGGTATTAGCATTTGTCCTGTACAAAGCTAGGTACTCTTTACATGCATTAGCATTCAATTTAATCTTCCCTAATGCCTATTAGGTAGGTTATTATTCTCCCTATTTTCCAAATGAAGAAGCAGAACTCAGCAAAGTTAAACACTTTCTTAACTTTTCTACTGTAAATAGGAAAAGCCTAGATTTAAACTGAGGTTTCTCTGACCCTAAAACTCAGATTCTAAATCATCATGCTCATTATCTCTTGCAGTATGTTTGTTCTATAAGAAATTGCTGACCCTCTTGGTTACCATGCTCTGATACTGCCAAATAATCCATAGGGCCAGGCCTTCTAATTCCTTTTTTATTCTTCTCTTTCCTTCCTTCTCTTCTTTCTTTTCACTCCTTTTCCTCTTCCCTCTATGCCTCTTGAAAAGCTTTCCCTTATGCTCAACAATATTGTTGAAACAAATATTTTGTTCCCTATGTCAAAAGATTGGTGACAAAGGCCACACTCCTTTGGTTCCTTTGGTAATTTCCAATTCTTTCCTTATCAGAAATTTTTTTCAAAGATCTAACATTGAAAATAGGAAGTGCTAATGGTTGCTGAGACTCAAAGCAGGTACCAACAATTGTCAATAAAGAAATGTTAAAAAAAAAAAGAAAGAAAGAAATGTTATCTAGGGACCAGGAGCTACAAAAGAAATCAGGAAAAAATGCAGACTAAACCATCAATGAAAGGAGTCCATCACCAAGAAGAATTGAGAGCATCACCAGGTCAGAGGGAATGAGACGTTTCTACTGGTGAGTCAGGAGGGGAGACTGAGTGTACAGGCATCAGTTGCTCCTTTTAACTCCCCAACTGGTGTTGCTCTTCATCCTCCCAAGCTGCCTCCCTGCCACCCACGAAATATCCAGGTGGCTTCTTTCTTCCTCCTTCCACTTGCCAACCTTCTCAAGCTGATTCCAATTCTTGTTGCACACCCAATCAGTCTTGTCCAGTAGCCTGATGTATTAATCCAGCCCTGGATAAAGTGTTTTAGAGACAATCTACCTTTCTCTCTACTCCCTTTTCAACCCCCAAAGAAATCACACTAGAAAAGTATATTCCCAAAGATATTCTCAGAATTTGCAACTTCTCACTGCTAGACTGTGCAGGGCAACTGAGGCAATGTCTGTTCCATACCACAGAGTTACTGAGACAGCTGCTGTTCTGAGGACCATCTCTTTCCATCCTGTGATTTATTAGCCCAGCCCCAATTGACTTAACGAGAACAGGCAGAGGCTTATTAAAATATCATGTTGGATGAGATGTAATTCTTAGAATAATGTTAACATCAAGCCGGCTGTTAGGAAGTAGCATTGCTCCAGCCTTACAAATGTGGAGGCACTTTACAAGGTAAGCACATTTGTCAACATGAGCCGTAGGAGCTGGGAGGAGGGGAAGGCATGTGGATAAGAAGGCAGATGCCATTTGAAGGTTAGAAACTCCGTGTTGACTTGTCTCGATATAATTCAGTCCTATTCTCCGAATATTTGACTTTTCAGTATGTAATCTAGCTAGCTAACTAGCTAGCTAGCTATCTAGTTAGCTTCCTTCCTTCCCTCCTTTTTTCCTTCCTTCCTTCCTTCCTTCCTTCCTTCCTTCCTTCCTTCCTTTTTGAGACAGGATATTGCTGTGTAGTCCAGGCTGGCCTCAAACTTGCAGCAGTCCTCCTGCTTCAGCCTCTGGGAGCACTGGGATTACAGGTGTACACTGCCACACCTGGGTATAATTCCTTTTCAAATCTAAATCTACTAATTCTTATTTAAATTGATTGTTTATTAATTCTTTCATACTAATCAGCCACTAGTTCATTTTAAGAGAAGTAACAAAATTAACTTTGGAGACCTCCAGCATCATCTTTCTCATAGAAAGGACAAGTCAGTTGTGGGGCATTATGGGAAATATCCCTATGGCAAAGAATCTGCAGAAATAGTGAGTTTGGCATAGCATAAGAAACACTCTCAAGTTAGTTATTACAGTCCTAGTTCAGTCACTGTAGTGGGTTGAATAGTTTGCCCCAAAATTTCATGTCTACGGACACCTCAAAATATGAACTTATTTGGAAATAGTGTCTGCAGACATAATTAGTTAAATTAAAATGAGGCCATACTGGGTTAGGGTGGGCCATATGATTGACTGGTATCCTTATCAGAAGAAAGAGGTACAGAGATAAAAAGAGGGATGGTAATCTTGTGGAGATGAAAGCAGATGTTGGAGTGATACAGCTACACACCAAGGGAGGCATATGATTACGTGGAGTTAGAAAAAGCAAGGAGAAATTCTTCCCTCGAGCCTTCAGAGTAACCATGGTTTGACCAACACCTTGTTTTTGAACTTCTAGCTTCCAGAACTGAGAGGGAATAAACTTTTGTTGCTTTAAGCCACCAAATTTGTGGTAATTGTAAATAGCAGCCATAGGGGACTATTTCAGTCACTAATCAGCTGAGTAAACTTCAAATAGTTACTTAACCTCTCTTAGCTTCAGTTTCTTTGTCTAGATCAGAATGTAGGTTTGTGTCTTTGGGTGAATTACATGAACACTTTATTTTTCTCATCTTAAAATGAGGCTAATATCACTTACCTTTTTAAACAGGGAGAGTTGGAGTTAACAAACATTGAGCTGCTAGAAAATCATGATAAGCATCACGCCAGATATTTGTGACCTGTTTCTGTACCTTGCTTGGATATGGAAAGAAGTTGAGAGGTTTAATAAATTGTTGCCATGAAGTACAATAAAATTGGACAACTTGAAACCAAGCTTTCCAATCAATATATAATACAAAAAGGGAAACATGACATTTATGTGACTTACATGGCCATAGGGTAAATTATCACTATTTCATCCTGGAAATCCTAGAGAAGATATTAGTGGCCCAAGGTATACCCTACTATGGGCCTAAAGTTCTCCTATATGTGGTTCCTGATTTGATTTTGGCTCATATGTCATTAAATTTCTGTTGTGTACAAGTCTTACAGTAGCAGAAGCAAGGAAAGACCACATTTCTGCCCAGAAAGAACTGTCCAGTAGAAAGATAGGATTTAGAGGGCAGTCATACAATCTATAGGGAATTGTTATAAAACAGAAAGATCCTGGCCTCAGCCCTGTGAAGCTTGAGGGGATAAACAAGTCACTGCAGTCACATTTGAAGACAACCCGAATCTGGGCTCTTTTCTCACAATCATGAAACACATTTCTCACAAGGTGGTGGCCACCCCAAACCTTATGTCACATCCTGCTCCATTCAAGGCAGTTCAGAGTTTAAGGGCTTCTTTTTCCTGAAGGAGAAACAAAAACCTACTCTGAGTACTGCCATTTCCATGAAAACACAAGTCAAGGAATGGAACCAGGAAAGAGTACGTTCAGTAGTAGGACTGTACTGACAGGTAAAAACAGACAAGATTTTTGTCCCGATAGAGCTCATACTCCAAAGGGTATAGCTATGAGTGGCCATCACCCAGTTAAAGCAGAAAGTGTCTGTGCTGTGACTGATAACAAAGGTTATTGTTCTAATTAGGGGAATCATGGAGGTTGTCCTATCGGTATGATATTTGAGGTGAGAATTGAAGGATAAGTATTGTTTATCTAGGAGAATAGGGGTAAAAAGAGCATTCCAGACAGAATGGAAATTATGTGCAAAGGCCGTGTGATGAGCAAAGTTTGACGAGTAGAAAGGTCTGAACAAAGGCTAGTGTCAATGCTTTGGAAAGACAAAAGGAAGCCATGGAGAGATTGCCCTGTTGAGTTAGATTACAAGACCATCCCAATACCTTAAGGCATGTTATTTGGTGTTATCCCAAGAGAAATGGCATGCCTATTGAGTTTGTAAGTTTCCTCTTGAGGAGGGAGGTCATGATCAGCAGCTGGGGCATCACCAGGGAACATGTTAGAAAGGCAGAGTCTCAGGCTCAGCCCTATACCTACTGAAATAGAGTCTGTTCCCCAGGCCATTTGTCTCCATAGCATATTAAAGTTTGAGAAACACAGGTTTAGAATATTTTTCAGGAAGTAGAGGAATTCCCAAGTGTGGAACAACAATTTGAAACACCTGTTATTAAGCATGGGTGTATGTGTACATGTATTTGTACATGTATTATGGAGAGATAACAAATTCCATCACAGAATCAGGGTCAGTGGTATCAAATGTCATGTTGTTCTATGTACACACTCCTTGAAAGCAATCATTGCATTTCCTATTTGTGTTGGTTACTTTCCTTGTTGCTGAGACAAAATACCCGATACCCAAAGTTAAAGGAGAAAAGGCTTATTTTGGCTCAGTTTGTAGAGATTTCAGTCCGTACTTGGCTGGCTCCAAGGAAGGTGGCATGGCAGAGGCGCATTGCAGAGGGGAAAAAGTCCTCAGCAAGCAAAGCAGAAAGCAGAAAAACAGCCTGCAACAAGGCAAGCCTCTGTCCCTTATATGTTATTCAGGCTACCCTAGGAGCAGGTAGTATCCACACCCTTGATCCTACTCAGAACTATCCCAAACCTATCAGCAGACTGATCTATTAATCACACACCCTTAATCCTAGCCACCTCTGAAAAAGCCCCCCTTATGACCGCATAAGGCTTTGTGAGGAAATCTAGATAGGAACTGTAATATTATCTCATTAGAGTTCTTCTAAACAGTTGACACAGAACTGAGTATATTCAGCATGCTCTGTAATCATTGCATGGAACAAAAAAGTCACTACCATAGTGACAGCTCTGAGGTGCTCAAACTCAGTGCTTCAGTGTGACTGCCCCCCACTCCTGGATAGTGTCTCTGCTCAACTAAGGATCCTTTTTGAACTAAATTACAGAGTTTAGACATGGCTTTCCACATAGTTATCCAGTGCATACCAGTTGATCTGAATAGACACAAGATGAAATCAATTTTCCATCCCCAATTTCTTTGAATAAGTCATGGAAACAAATTTCAGCAACAATTGAAATTTCCAACATATTTTCTCAGAATCCCTCAGGCTTACAAGCTTTATTTCTGGAAATGCATTTTTGGGAAGGAAGCAGAACCACACCCCTTAGAGCTTGGTCAGTGATTGTTAGACAGCAGGGTCTCCAGCAAGGAGGTGAGGAATAAATACAGTTCTGAGCTTACTTCTTTCAGAGGCACCAGTGATGGCTTAGGAAGGAAAAGCAGTCTTCTTTGGATCAGGCAATGGCTATAGAGCAAGCAAAAGTTACTCAGCACTGTCCCAAGTGCACAGAGGAGTTCTGGCCTGGCAGAAAATGCTGTTATAGCTTTCAAGCAGTGCTTCCTCCAGGGAGAAGAAATTGTTTGTTCTTTTTGAAACACCAGAAATGCCTCTGGGGCCACAAAGAAGGATGACTGGAAGCTATTCAGAAAGACAACTTAGCCTTTTTCCCACTGGGCACGTTCAGCGACCACAGTTTAGACAGAGACTGCTAAGCTATCAACACCACAAAACTAATCCTAAATCTCTGAGCCAAGTAAGTTTCCCAGCAGCATGAATACCCAGGCTCATTTTGCCCCCAAACTGAGGGCAAAGGATAGATGACTCTTTCTCTCCCCCGAAACATGCATAGAGGTGAATGATAAAACTGGATTTTCTACCAATTGCTCCAAATGCAACATTTGGTCATTTCTTTAAAGTACTACAACTTTTCTGGGTAGTTAGATAGGGTAATCAAATGAAATTGGTTGTGTTTTTGAATGACTTCAGTATTTTAAGGTTAAGTGGACTTCATCTAGGTCAAGTTGTATTCATTTGATGAATTCACAAGGAACACTGAGTGAGCATTCTCTATCTGAATATCCTTTGAGTCCTAGTGGTAAGAGGAACAAACAAGAAACTCAGCTCATAGCTTCATCCTAAAAATCATTGACAAGTAAATAAATGACTGTCTAGTAATTTCCTCATTGCTGGGACACAATATCTAACACCCACACCTTAAAGAGAGGTTTATTTTGGCTCATGTTTTAAAAGTTTCAGTTCTCCAATGGTCAGCTGGCTGACCAGGCAGAAGCAACATGGTGGAAGGGTCTGTCAGGAAGGGGGAGGACACCAGAGAGGGAGATGTATCCTTCCAGGTTACATCCTCTAGTCACCTCCTCCTCCTCCAGGCCCCATCTCCTAACAGCACATTTAGCTATGGCACCCCCATGATTCAATCACCCTTCATAGGCCCCCCTTAGCAGTACACGAGGCTTTGGGAAACATCTAGATATAAACCATAACAGTGATAATTTATTCATTCCTATGACATTGGCAGAGGCAAATATATGGCAAACTCTAAAAAGGAGAGATAGTAATGGATGTCAAACAATCAAAAACATGTTCTGGGAGTGAGAAAGAACCAAAAAATAAAATTGGGTCTGCAGGTTTGGAGAAATAAGAGAAAGTGGGGTGGATGTTGACTGCTGAAAAGTGAAAAATGTTGAATTGTTTAGCACATCATGCAATAGCTATTTCTGGGGCTTTCTTGAGCATTTCTAGGACATCTTAGCTGACATTGTACCCTTATATCTAGAACAAGAGAGAAGCAAGAAAGGGCCAGGCTGGCAAAACTTGAAAGAAGGTAAAGACATCTTCATGCTAAACATCCGAAACCCTAAGAAACTTCTTTGCACTGCTCAGAAAGATTACTTTGGAATGCAGAAAGGTAGCAGCTAATTCTAGCTTTCATATCTGAGTACTGTAATTTATGTTTTCCCCTGGGAGTTTTCCACCACAGTTTTATTTTATTACTGTGTTTGGTTTTATGCTCGGCCTGAAAACATAAGACGTTTTGCCACCAAATCCTGTGATTCTTATTCAATATTTTTTTATACTTTAGCTAACCCCTCTGGGAAAAGTATTATTGAGATGTAGTCCTATTTGAGAGAACTATGATTTTATTAATTTACACAAAGCCTACTGCTGAACAAAAGATATGTATTTGGTTGTGTTTATTTTGCATTCTTGGCATAGTATAAGGTTCTCAATACAATAAGAAAATTGTTAGTTCATTCAGAAAGTCAGTCAATCAGCGGTTGTTGATTTTACATGGTGAGAACATCTGGATAAAGTATGGAATTTATGAATTGTTTGAAATTTTGACAATGGAGTAGGTTTAATGAGCAGTGGGAGGGTGCACAAAGGAGTTTGAGTTATATTTAGCTCGCTTTTTTGAAATTGAAAATGGATAATCTAAAACCAGAACAACCTGATCTGTAATTTAAGCAGTAGATAAAACTACAGTAAAAATATTCTGCTAATTTTGATCAGAATACAATAGAAAAAATATATTTAAGATCTGTGATCCTCATTTTAGGAAACATAAATATTCACAGGAACATGGCCAGGGAAGTGAAGTATTTAGACACTGCATCATGTGAGGAATGACAGAGAAGGTTTATCTAATTCCTTCAGGAAATTGACTTTGAATGACTTAAGAATGACTTTGTGAGGGAAAATTCATTCTGTGTTGTTCTAGGAGGCCAGAAGCCATGAAGATGTGAGCACATGATAGGATTTCCATGCTATTGGATCTGCCCAGTGATTGAATCACTGCAGCAGAAACAGATAAAGATGAAACAACAAAAGAAAGAGGGAAGTAGGTCACAGAATGAGAAACTGAGTGAGGAAAGTATTACTGACTTGGCCCAAATTTCTACCCAAAAGGAATAAGAACCAGGGAGCTTATTTTTTCCAGTGGATTTTATTTTTGAGAACAGTTGCAGGTTCTGCAAAAATTGAGAAGATAACACAGAGAATTCCTGTGTGGCCAGCACCTAGTTTCTTTTATTACTAGATGCTCCCATAATTATTTTACATTTGTTATGATCAGTGAATCAACATGGATACAATATTGCTAGTTAATTAGAAGTGTATATTGGGCCGGGGATTTAGCTCAGTGGTTCTGCCGCCTGCCTCGCAAGCACAAGGTCTCAGTTCGATCCCTGGTACCACAAAAAGAAAAACAAAAGTCTATACTTGATCTAGATTTCCTTAGTTTTACTTAATGCTTTTTTCTGCTCCAGGATCCTCTCCACATGACCTTAAAATGTAGTGTCCCCTGAGGCTCCTCTGAGCTGTGACAGTTTTTCATGCTTTCCTTGGATTTGATGACTTGGACTGTTTTGAGCAATACCAGTCAAATATTTTGTAGTGTGCTTTTCAAAGACATCTCTGATGTCTTCCACGTAGTAGACTGAGATCATGGGTTTGAGGAAGTGAGGCCATAGCAATAAGATGCCTTTTTTACCCTAGCATATCAGTGTGGTTTGTCCCTACTGATCACCTGGCCGAGGTCGTCATGTTTGTCAGGTTTTCCACTGTAAAAGTACTTTTTGGGAAAAGTCACTATGTACAGCCTAGACTTAAGGAGTGGTGATTTATGCTCACACTCCCTTGAGAGTACAGTTTCTACACAATTAATTCAGAATTTATTCTGGAAGGTAAATTTCTCTCTTCTCCATCAAATTATTGGTTTATTCAATAATTATTTATATCAGTGTGGATTCATGAATATTTACATTATACTTTGGGCTATACTCCAGTACTACTGCATTTTGTTCAGATTGTTCCAGCTTTAGCCATTGGGAGCTTTTTCAGTTAGCTTCTGTGACTCTTTGATAAAACTTCATCAGTGTTGTGTGGATTTTTTGTTTGTTAATATTTAAGTACTTCAGTACTTTCTAGTATGCTCCAGGATCATCTTGTATATTTCCTGCTCTTATAACAGTCAGCTATTTCTCCAGATCCTGATTCTTTTAAATGGAAATTGGTATTATGTAGAATAAGATATGGTTGCTACTGGTATGATCTCATTGCTACAGGTATGTTATTTCTAGGCCCTTCAGCTGACAGGACAAGAACATATGTATGTATATTAAATCATGTAAATAAATTTATCCTTAAGTTTTACTACATGTAACTATCTGTGTCTGTATTTAGCTAAATCTGAGTTCATGCAGATGTTTCCAACTCTAATTCAGTACCACATGGATAATTCCAGCTTATCTACAGCAAGCTACTGTCTATATTTTCTCTAAAAAGAACTAAGTTTCTTTAACGGTAACAAACATGGCTCTCATACACTATTCACTTACTTAATTGTTCCCTGTCAGTGTATATGGATAACAGTGTCTGAGTTAGTCTTGGAAAACAACTTTATCAAGAGGAATCCAGTGCTTACAATGCTTAAGTACAATTTGCCTTTGTTTTAGAGACTCTAGAGTTGCATAGGTCAGCACCTTTTGCTTTTACCCCTTTGAATAAGATAGTTTCATGATATTATAATACATTTAGTCTCTTCCTACAGACTGAATTCCTTCCTGGGATCCCTGACCTATTTTTTTTAAGCTGCTCTTATTAAGGTTTATACTTTGTCCTATGAAATTGTATGGATTTTGAAAATTACGTCACATCTCTACCATTATTGTGTACGGAATAGTTGTCTAGCCCTAAAGATCCCCTTTCCTTCACCTGTTTAACTCTCTCCCTGTAACTCAGGAAAACACTGATCTACTAATCATTGTTATAGTTTTGGGGTTTTTTTTCGAATGTCATACAACTGGAATCATCCAGTGTGTAGCCTTTTCAGCTTGACTTCTTTTCCTTATCAATAAGCACTTGGAGTTCATCTGTATATTTTTATAGCTTGATAGTTCGTGTCTTTTTATCACTGAATAACTGTCTACTCATGCACCTATTGAATGATATCTTGGTGGCTTTCAGTTTTTATCAATTATGAATGAAGCTACCATCACCATTCACATATAAGTTTTTCTCTACTAAAGTTTTCAAATGGATTAAATAACTAAAAGTGTAGTTTCTGGCTTTTATGGTAAGCCCATGTTTAGGTTTGTAACTATCTTCCAACATGCCATTTTCCACTTCCCATCAGGAATGCAAGAAAAGCTCTCAGTAGATTCCTCACCAACATTTATTATTGTTAGAGGAATTTTAGCTCTTTATGAAGGCATACAGCAGTATCTCATTGTTGATTTAATTTTAATTTCCTTAATGATAAGCAGTATTGAAAATCTGTATATTTCTTTCATGATGTGTCTATTCAGATCTTTTGTCCATTTTTAAAATTAGGTTGTTTTCCTCTTAATGAGCTTTACAGGTACTATTTGAATTTAGTTTACAAATTTTTTATTAGATATGCATTTTACAAATTTTTTTCTAGTCTGTGGTTATTTCTTCATTCTTGTAATAGTGTCTTTCACAAAACCAATTAATTTTAATGCTTTAAATTTAACTTTAAATTTTAACATTTTAAGTATAATTTAGGAATCATTTTTTTTCATGGATCATGTTTTCTGTGTTGCATCTGAAAACTCATTACCAAATACAAAGTCATGTAGGTTTTATCCTATATTTTATTTTCGAAGCTTTTGTGTAGATTTCCATTGCTGTGACAAAATACCTGACATAAATCAACTTAAAGGATAAAAGGTTTAATTTGGCTCATGGTTTTAAAGGTTTCAATTCATGGTCAGCTGGCTCCAATCATTCTAAGATGGGTGAAGGCAGAAACATGGAGGAAGGGCATAGTAGAGGAGAAATGCATTCATTTCATGGCAGGCAGACTGGCAGGCAAGAAGGAAGGGAGGAGGGAGGGAGGAGGGGAAGGGAAGGGAAGGAGAGGGGAGGGAAGAGGGAAGAAGGGGCCAAGGACAAGACATAGTCTCCATGGTCATGTTTCCCATGACTCACTCACTTCAACTAGGTCTACTTCCTAAATTTCCACTAACTGCAAATAATGCCAATAAAATTATGATCTCATCAATGGTTTAATCCACTGATGAAGTTAGAGCCCTCATGATCCAATTACCTTTCAAAGCCTCCACCTCTGAACAACTAAGATACTGGGGGAATATTTTAGATCTATATTATAACCACAGTAAAATTTTACACCCAGGTCTGTAATCCATTTGAATTTATTTTTGTGGATGGTAAGGTCATGTCTAGATGTTTTTGGTTCTGCATTTTAATATCCAACTATTCCAGCTTCATTTGCTGAAAACGGTATATTTCCTCCATTGAATTGCCTTTGATCCACTCATCAAAGATCAGTTGACTAGATGTGTGAGTCTGTCTCTGAGCCTTCTATTCAATTCCATTGATTTGTACATCATTTCACCAACACCATGTCTTCTTAGTTACTGTCAGTTCATAGTAAATCTTGAAGTCGTGTACTATTAGGCCCCTGACTTTGTTTTTCTTCAGTGCTATTATATGGCTATCTTAGGTCTTCTCACTTTCCATATAGACTTTGGAATCAGCTTATTGATACCTACAAAATAGCCTGCTGGGATTTTGATTAGGATTGCATCGAATTTTTGGAGCAAGTTGGGAAGACCCGATATCCTCAAAACATTGAATCTTCTTATCTGTGAGCAGAGAATATCTCCACTTATTTTTATCTTCTACTTCTCCCACCAGAGTTTTACAGTTTTTTGCATATGACATACAGACTGTAAACCAAGAAATCATAAGTGAGGTTAAAATAAAAGCAAAGATGGACTTACTCAAGTGCAGAATAGATTTGTAAATCAGAAAATGGAGATTCAGTTAGACTGAACAAGTGACCCATGGGAAGGTGGGCTTGGGCTTTTATTTTCATTTTCTTTATTTGAGATGGCATCTCACTGTGTTGCCCAGGTTAGTCTTGAACTTATGGGCTTAAATGATACTCCCATCTCACTCTCCTGAGTAGGAGTACTGATCTGCCCCATCACACTCAGCTTTTGGGCTTTTATAACAAGAAGTTGGTACATGCAACTTTGTGCTCTTTGGGGGAGATAAGCAGGGTTGAGGTAAGTCCTGCAGCTAAAAATATGTAAATCAGGGTGGTGGCCAATATTGTTGTCTATTGGAATGCCAGGTCAGGACCTAAACTACTCAGTTTTTTTTCCTCAAACCTTGCAAGGTATCGTTAGATTCCAAAAAATTGTTCCTTCTGGCAGATTCAGTTACCAATATGATGTGTGTGTAGCAATTTACCTGTCAGCAAATCTCTAAACCTCAGAAAAGGATTTTTGCTCTCTTTTCGACCACTCTGTTGCCCATATGATTTTTATGTTATCATGACCCTGTATATATTTTGTTACTTATACCCAGGAATTTCAATTTTGTGCTACTAGAAATGGTCTGTTTTAGTTTAAAAATTCTTCACATGTTTCTTAGCTTTTTCATAGCCTTAGGTGAAACAAAAAAGGCTAAAGGGGGAGCATTCTTCCATTTGTCTGGATAAGATGGGGCTCTAATAACATGTTTTTCAATAAATTGAAGCCTTTTGTTGTAGAAAATGCTACATTATGTTACCCGGATATTTCAGAATGATGACTTACTCCCTCCTCCTGCTGAATGAGGTGATTTGGATATTTACCCTGAGATCCTGATGAGTAACACATGTCAGAACCCACAAAAGTGGAGCCTACCCAAGACTGCAGCCCCCAAGGGGTTCTTAGTCTCAAGCTAGTCATATTAAGCCTCCAGCAATTCATCAAAATTATATTTAAATGTTCCTATTAGTTTATAGCTCCAGGAGCTTCTGCTCTAGGTAAATATCCCAGCCGTAATTTTCTGTGTTCACCCATTTCTCCAGATTTTGGGGTGGTGATTCCTCCTGCAACCACAGTGCTTTCATGGGTCAAAAAAAAGTTGTTGATTTTCAGCTTGTTCAGCTTTTTGTTTTTGTAAGGATGGGAGTGATGACTTCTAAGCTCTTTACAGGTCAGAGCTGAAATGGGAAGACCTTGGGGGAATGAGGGAAGGAAGTGAATCACAAATGAGATGTGAACTCAGAGTTCTGATTTTCAGTCTCAAAAAGGATTTTCACCTGTGTCCTACTTTTCCTTCATCAAATGAGAAAGTCTGTGAGTATACTGCAAAAGGTGTTGATTCTAGCCACAAAGCCTGTTAGACCTCCATTTACCCAAGTTGAAGTAATAAAAGTGAGAGACAGCAGATTTTGTTGCTTTGCTCAAATATGGCATGGAAGGAGAGAGTGAACTGCTTGCTCATAGCATCTATGTTTCCTTACGTATGGGTGCTCCAGTAGGTGGCTCAAAGCTGGAAATTGTTTCCATTTGTTAGTATTTTTCGTATTTCTTTAGTTAAGCCAGAAAATTTTATTCAATAATTGTTAATGTTCATAGCATTTGCTTTGTTTCTCTCTATAAAGAAATATTTTTCCTGAACCTTTAAAGTTAGTTGCAGACATCTAAATCTTTTTGTATGTATATTCAAATAGGACATTCTACTGCATATAACAACATAATTGCCAACCTCAGAAAATTTGAAAGAGATTCAATATAATTATCTAATATTCAATTAATTTCAAATTTCCGTGGTTGTTTCTAAAAGATCACTATTTGTTTTGACCCATTATCCAAAGATTATGAATTGCATTTAATTGTCACCTCTACGTTTTATCTAATCTGGAATAGTAATCTGAAATTTTTGGTGTGTGGAGGAGTGTCTTCTATGACATGAACATTCTTTTTAAACAAATCAAGACCATTGTTCTTTTGAAAGTGTGCCTAAGTGGAGTTTTGTCTGATTGTTTTCTTATAATTCAGTATATGTTCAGCATTTCAGGAAGAAATGCATTGATTATATTGCATCCTTTTAAAGAAACATCTCAGGGGACTCAGTGAGCCACTGTTTCCCTCCATTGCTGACATTAAATTTGATCTCTTAAGGTAGTGTCTACCAGATTTTTCTTTATGAAGAAATCTTTCAAATTTGTAATTAAGAAGAAACTGCTAGGGGAGACAGTCTTTCTTTCAATAAGTTAAACAGCTGCTAATACTTATGTCTGCATCAATTTTTATTCTCTGGCTATAAAATGGGGGCAATTTTTCTTTTGCATTCATTATTTGGTATTTTTTTAATTTTTAATTTTAATGTATTACAAGTAGATATTAATAAATAAAATATATAAAAGCTGTTGTATAAAAATAATTTTTTCATAACAAAAATTATTAGAGAATAACCATGGTAAATACACTGTGTATCATGATCATGAAAGAACATATTTTCATATTTTAGAATGGAGTTTTATATCTCCTCTTTCTCATATATATTTCTGGGTTTTTTCACATATATTTCTAATATTTGTAATTACACATATATGTATATATGTATGCATATACATATATAAACTAGATACTATGGGAATTTAAACCCCCTAGCCCTTATAGGCATAGACATTATCAATATAGACTCATGGGTTTCTTTTTTAATTAAATGTGTCATCACCTATTCCTATTTTTCATTTTCATATTTAAGTCATCCTAATTTGTTCAGTTAAGAACTCTTTAAAGCTGTCATTTGTATCCTTTTAGTCTTTGGGCAAATTCTTATTTTCTATCTTAACAAGATGCTCCAGGTTTGTTTATTCTTTCTGTACAAAAGACTTAGAATCAGACATTTCTTCAAAGAGTCTATGCTTCTTTCAGTGGGAAATAGTATTTAAAAATCGAATCTGGGCAGTAGGTGTACTCATTGCTTCTAGAGTGTCCTTGCTCCTATGCCATGTATGGAAAAAGTTAGAACATTTCTTAAATTATGAGTTCATATGGTTACATCTATTTCTAATGCAATATCACAGAATTCTTCCTCCTCCTCTCTCATTATATATTTGTATCTCCCTTCTCTCTTAGTGAGAATCTATGTTCTATAAATATTTATAGTGAGAACTGATTCCCAAAATCAGTATAGTTATTCACTGTTCAAATCTACAAAACATGTATCAGTAGTTTCTGAATTGGTGCATCAGTACCACTACTGACAACATATCTCCTAAAATAAAGTTCTAGGTTTTTTTGTTTTCTTTGTCTTCAAAATAAGCCTCAACAAGAGTATCTAGAGTGATGTGTTTAAAAGTTAACTTCAGTCAATCCTGTTTTGCTTTTGAATAGTCTTGATATCGATTTGATGTTGAGAAAGGATGTTTTGTCTGTTTAAATAATTTAGTTTTCCTCCATCTTTAATTTATTTTGATTGAAACATGTAAATTGCTAATTTAGAATCAAATGCAAAATTATAAAAGAATACACTTCTAGTGCTTCTAATTCTTTTCTTAGCTCCTGCACCCTACTCCTACCCATCCATCTAGGTTATTAATTAGGTAAGTAATTGCTTCAGTTTCTGTTTTATCCTTCATACATTTCTTTCTCTTAGGAAAAATAATGCATGCATATTTTTGTAATTTCTGTTTAAGTTTTTTGTTCTAAGTGCATTTTTAGAGCATGTTTAGATTCACAGCACAATTGAGAGAAAAGTACACTGATTTAGCAGATAGCTTCTGTCCCTACACATGCATAGCCTCCCTTATTATCAACATCCCTCATCAAAGTGGTTCATTTGTTAAAAATGATGAACCCACACCAGAGAAACTATTTGGTATTAATACATGTGTGTCCTATTTATTTCACTTAAGAGTATGGCCTCAATGTTCATCCACTTAGCTATAAATGTCTCTAGTTTCTCATTTTTTTATGGCTGAGTAGTATTCCATTTTATAAAAATACCACATTTTCTTTATCCAGTCTCCAGTTGATGGCCATTTGGGCTGTTTCCAAGTTTTAGCTATCACAATCTGTGGTGCTATGAACATGGGCGCACATATATCACTGTGGTATGATTCTTTTAATTCTTTGGGGAAGATCCCCAGCAGTGGAATAGTGGGGTCAAATGGGACTTCCAGTCCTAGTTCTTTGAGGTATCTCCATACTGATTTCCACAGTGGTTG
>NW_004624733.1:10141817-10181869 GCF_000247695.1 Heterocephalus glaber | reverse complement strand
GTGTGTTTCTTGTATACAGCATATTGTTAGATTTTGCTTCTTAATCCATTCTGTCAGTCTATTTCTTTTGATTGGTGAATTGAGGCCATTAACATTGATGGTTATAATTGATAAATATTGACTCATCCTTGTTATGATGTTTTACTATTGTTAGCTCTTTTGTTATTTCCCTCCCTTTCTTTTCAGTTTCTTACCTTGCCTGGTGACTTCCTTCTTTTGGGCCTCATGGAGTTGTGACCTTCACTTTCTTTTTCTAGGATATTGTGTAGAATTTTTTGGAGTGCTGGTTTGGTGTTCATGAAATTTCTCAGGTGTTCTTTATCACAGAAGTATCTAATTTCCCCATTGATTTTGAAAGATACAACAATCTAGGTTGGAAGTTATTTTCTTTTAGGGCTTGAAATACTTCACTCCACGTTCTCCTTGACTTGAGACTTTGAGTTGAGAATTCTGCTGTGATTCTGATGGTCTTTCCTTTGTATGTGATTTGTGTGTTTTCTCTAACTACTTGTAGGATTTTGTTCTTTTGTTGCATTTCTGGGATCTTGACTATTATATGTCTAGGTATAGCTTTTTTTTATTGTAGCTATTTGGAGTTCTATATGCCTCAGTTATTTGTATGTCAATTCTCTACCTCTGTTTAGGAAGTGTTCTACTATTACTTCTATGAACATTTTTTTAATGTTATGTGTACTTTCTCCTGCTTTTTCGTGGACTCCTATCAGTCTTATGTTATTCTTTTTCGCATCATCTATCAGCTGCTGGATTGATTTCTCATGGTCCCTTACTATTTTTAAGAAATCTCTGCTTTCATGGCCCTTCACCACAATCCTTTCTTCTATATCTGATATTCTATCTTCACACTCACTAAATCTGCTGTGAATACTTTCAGTGGAGTTTTTAATGTCCTGGATATCTGTTTGAATCTGTTTCATGGATTCCATTTCTTTTCTATGTTGGGTGATCATGGTTTCCATTTCTTTCTTATGCTGGGCATTCGTGGCTTCCAGAATGGTTCTGAGCTCTTCAATTTTTTTTTTTTCATCTGTTTCTGTTCTAGAGCCTCTACTCATGTCTTTCACTGTGCTCACCATCTCTGTAGTTATCTGGGAAATTATTTCTGTTTTGAATTTTTCTAGAGCCTCATTCATCTCTTTTGTTACTTCCTGTGCTATCAGTTCAGGGTGTCCAGGTAGTTGATTATCATACTTTTCCACCTCCCTTCCCCCAGAATTTGCATTTGGTGAGCTGGAAGTCGTGTTTGTGTCCTGCCAAGGTGTCTTCTCATTTTTAATTCTATTGTTGGTGCTGTTTTTTGCTTTAATTCCTGGGCTGATACTCCAATATTTCTTATTTTGAGGATCTTTATTACTGGTGTTTAGATTTTTTTCTTTTTGGGACAGGATCTCACTATGTAGTTTAGGCTCTCCCTGAACTATGTGGCCCAGGCTGGCCTAGAATTCATGGTGATCCTCCTGTCTCAGTCTCCCAAATGCTGGGATTACAGGGGTGTGCCACCACACCCGCTGTTGCTCATTCCTTTTTAGCATTAAATTGTATTCCCTTGTCTGGATGTACCACAGTTTACCCATCACCCCTATCCTTTTGAGGTCCCACAGCTTATTTATTCATTCACTATATCTCAGTTATTTCCAAGTTTTGGTAATAATAAATAAAGTTTCTATGAAGATATATTTAGAGGTTTTTATGTAGGTATAAGTTTTCAGCTTCTTTGGTAAATACCAAGGAACTTTGTTTGGTTTTGACATTTTTGTTTTTACAAATAAATTAGTATAAGTAACCTTTTGCACCTTCTTTTTCTTAAAAACATGCTGGAAATAATTTCAGATCAATTAATGAATATCTTCCTGGTTGACTTCTACTAGTGCACATCACTTCACTATGTGCCACCAATATTTTATTAATAGGCATGTTGTTCATTTCCAATATTTTGCAATAACAAATAATCCCTCAGTGAATGACATTGCTTACATGGCTGTTTGTCTGGATTTGTTTTTGTTGAGGGTCAACCTTCATATAAATTTCTGGAATGAGGTTGCTAAGTAAGATTTTCTGAGTTTTTATCACTTCCCATGCATACTTTCACTCAACTTTGAAAGCAAAGGTTTTGTTGTTTCTGTTGTTTGGATTGGGCTTTGCTTTTATATTGGTGAGGGAGGGATGAGTTAGTAGAATATTTTATCATAAAATTGTCAAGGAAAAAGCTTACTGATTGCTTATATCTCTTATATGAGAAACCCAGAATATAAATAAAGAATAAAATAAAAAATAATAGGAAGTAGGGAGATAGGTCTTTCTAAAATGGTGAGGTGTTCAAGAGAGGGAGGACGAGTAGGGAAGTGAGATAAAATGATGAATGAAGGTGTGTTATGTGCATGTACCAACTCCATACAAGTAATGTAAACATTCTGTATTGCAAAAGTGTACTAATAAAAATAAATGAAGGAATGAAGAGGTGAAAAAAATTGTCAAGATGGAGGCAATGGAGAAATAAATTCTTAAGCAAATTCTATAAATATATATAATAATCTAAAAAGTTACATGTATTTAGCACTCGTGGTATATAAGGCCTTTTAGGATGCAGAGAAGCAAACCCTGAATGAGTACAGCCTCTATACCATAGGCTGCCATGGTCATTGCTTGGAATTCACAAGTTTGTCAGGTAATATTAAGATCTACACTATGAAAGCAAGGAAAATAAGATTCAAGGAGTTTCATGCATCTGAGTTCAGCCTACTTTCAAAGTGCAGTTTGATTGTTCCCTAGCTGTGTAATTGTGGGTAATTTACCCATCCTGAGACTCAGCCTCATCATCTGTAATAAAGGAGATGCTGGGAGTCTTGGCAGCAGAGTCCAGCACAGCCTCAGACAGGCAGCATCAAAACCACCTGGGAACTTTTTAGAAATGCATGTTCTCAGGCTCCATCTCTGACTCAGAATGTGGCAGGGAGGAATAGGGTATTAGAGCCCAGCAATTCATGTTTTAATGAGCTCTCCTGGTTACTCTAAAGCATGCTACAGCCAGGGAAGTCATAGCATAATGGTTAAGAACAAGGATTCTCAGACCTGACTCCCTGGGTTTGGATCCTGCCACTGTGCTGCCTTTCAGTTGTGCAACCTTGGTAACCTAATCTCTGTTATTTAACCAATCCAAGTCTGAGTTCTCTCATCCATAAAATGGATTAATATTTGTACCTGCTTCTTTGCCATTGCTATGAGCACTAAGTTATCAATATACATAGTACATGAGTGCCTGGCACATACCAAGCATTGCAGAGAATGCTTTATAGCTGTTTGTTAAACAGAATAAATGAGAGTAGGGGTTATTGGGGAATTAGGAAATGTATGTAAATCATGCTTGGCACCACTTTAAGTGCTCAACAACTGTTAACAATTATTATCATTAGTGTCAATAATGCCCTCATATCTTATTCTGGAGTCCCAAAGGCACTAAGGGACAACAGCAGGCCTGGATGTGCTCCACCAGTGCTGTATCCTCAACACATAATTGTATCACACATAATCATGGTCTCACTTTTCAAGGGAGGATAAAGATAAAAAAAATCCACACTAAGTAGGTGGGTGCCATGGCAGAGATACCCAGGAGCCCTAGGCAGTTGCAAGCATGTCTGCATGACACTCAGAGGGAGGGCATCAGTGCAGGGGCATTGGTGGAGGGAGGAAGCTGACAGCCTGCTGGGTCAGAATTGAAAGGGACACACCATTTCAGCTGGAAACATTCAAAACACCATTATTTTGAAATTGCTGAGCAAATTCGATGCCTGGTATTGCTGTGCTAATGTGTTAATAATAATTCTGCAGTTAGAAACAAGCTTGGGCTGTTAGCATTCAAGGCCACTTAAATTTTAAAGAGTCCTTTCATGGAAAGTTTTAATTAGCTCTGGATTGTAACTAACGTTCTCTTTAAAACTGTTGTGAGTGTTTGATTAGGTCTGGGTTTCAGTGGATGGAATGAACTGGATTTTACTCGTTGCTCTGCTGTTGCATCCAAAGCAGTCCGTTTTTCCTGGGCCTCAGCGTCAGCTGAGCTCTGTGTAGCCAGGCATTATGCCCACCAGGAGGGGCGGGCCTGCAAGTCCTCATGTCCTCCATGCAGAGAGAGAACAGGAGCTGGGCCCTTCAAGGAGGAGGGTTTGTCTGACCCCCAACCACAGCTCCTGCCACAGCTGGCCTCCCTTGTCCTAGACCCCACATGCCCTGTTAGCATGGCCAACTGAGTACAATTGGATGCCATCTCTCCTGTGTCCCTTCTGAAGACCCACCTAGATGTGCAGGTCTAGCTTGTCATCCTTCTCTTCTGCTGTGTAGTGCAATAAGACCAGTGTCAACAGGATTTTGGTGGACCTATGTTTGAAAACTGGCTTTGACACAGGAGCTGTGTACTGTACGCTCATTATTATTTGAGACTAAGTTTTCTTTTTCATCCACAAATTGGGAATAAAGCACCTAATGTATTAACTGCGAGGACTGGAGATGATCCAGTTGCTGACACAAAGTGTTAGGTAGGATCATCTAATTTCTTCCTATCACTTTAATATTTAGTTTTGTTCTGTTTGAGTTCTTCTTGAATTATATTTTGGTATCTTCCCTTCAATAGCTGAACCCAGCTGACTTCTTTGAAATTTCTTACTGTTCTCTCACCACTATCAGAACATTAGCAATGGTGTTAATGGTGAGACTGGGGTTGCTCCACCTCATTCAGGCTTATGGTGAAGTATACAATGTATCAGATGATGTAACCCTTAAATAAAAAGAAAACCAGTGAAGCAATTTTTATATCTGGGACTTCATAATTCGTGCTGATGGGTAGGAAGGAAACCTAAGTATGAGGGATGATTTGTGCAAGTCCTGAAGCCATCTGTTATTTAAGACAAGGGAAGATAGCAGGAAGTCAGGGCTTCAGAGGGAGTAAAATGAACCTCATCCACCCCTATGACTGGGCAAGAGAAGGCATGGAGCTCAGCAGAGGAGTGAGTACCGGGGAATCAGACAGTAGGGAATGTTGAGGACCCAGGTGGCTGTCTTGAAGGGAGCCGTGGGACTTGGGCAAGCAGCAGAGAAAGAAGGGAAAGGCAACATGGGGCTAGACAAAGATGAACAGCGTTAGAGCCCATCCCTGGTATGTGTCTTTGAAAGAGCTGACTGGGCTGTGTGTGCCGGAACTATCCTTGTGTTTCTTTCCCTCAGTGAACCACCCACCTTCCACTTTGTGACTATCAGCCTCTTTGTGGCCATGTGACTGTACCAAGTGGACTCTTCGTTCTCCTGAGCTAGGAGTTCCTTAGGACCTAAAGCTCTGATTTCATGGGTTTTGAATTCTGGGCCTCTACCCTGTCCCAGGGTTAGAGTGCAGGAGGTATATAGAAATATAAAATCTAAATGAACTTTGGAATTACCCAGACTTGAGTTTGAATTTAGGTTCTAGCATCTTTGCCTTGGTTTCTGATCTATGAAGTGGGCAAAATAAGACTTATTTCTTCAGTAAGGCACATGTAGCATAATGGCCTGCTCATGAATAGTAGCTATTTGGTACTCAGTCACTCTGGGGGCTCTGGTAAGGTCTTGACTAGAAGAGCCAGTGAATTGTTCAAGGGATGACAAACTAACTGCAAATGACTAAAACTTTTTATATGTTTTTGCGGCTAATTTAGTCTAGTCATCTTTAGCTAACTCAATCAGTTCTCATTCACTAACAGATAAATTGTCCTCATCATAGGCCTAACCGTGCAGTTAATTTGGTTTTGAGATAGATTGATTATTGAAGCCCTAACTAAGGATAAATAAATGAGATAAACTCAGAAGGCTATGAAACCAACCCAAAATGACCAGTGGCAAAATTCAGTTACCTAATTTATTTAGCAATTGTTCAACAAATATGTATTATAAAAATTCTGTGCATGGCAGGGCTGGACTATATTCATTTTTGAACTTGATTATTAAGTGAATACCAATTCAGTTGTCACCAAGAAGGTTGACAACTGTGGGGTCAGTAGTAAAGTAAGTTTATGGCAAGGCAGGGACATAGCCAAATGCAGAAAGGGAGCAGAAACCAAAGCAATCAGCCCCCAGACAGCCAACAGAATTTCACACCAAAAGGTCTAGAGGGTTATCACTAACACAGGTGAGAAGTAGAGCAGGAAGGGAGAAGCATGCATTGATTCAAGAGTGATCACACATACGTGTGTTGGAGGGAGTGGGTCAGGGATTATGAAGGGAAAGAGTGAACACACCCACTTTTACAGCCTGGTTGGAGAAAGGTGAATTCACACATGCGTGGGCAAATTAACACAATTTACAGAGACCACACAGACTACACATTTGTTGAAATCAACATAAAAAGTACATTCTCCACTCAAATGTGACTGTTGGCTTTATAGCTATCTCTCTACCCTCCCTGCTAAGAGTTAAGTAACGGCACAGACAAGCAAAGAAGTGTCTATTTTTCTTGATTTTAACTATGATCTCAGCACTGAATGCATGTTGTTTAAATTTATTGCATGCCACATTTTCTGAACAGGACTATCTCACATACTTGCTCAGCTTGCTAGAATAGGATTTCCTACTGAGCACTGACTAGGAGCCATTTCCAATTTCCAGAGAAGAACTGTACAGGCTAATAAAAGTCTCAAATCAATGTCCAATTTATTGTCCAATTCTAATCAAAGTCATCACCCTTTTCTTAGTAAAAATGTTTTTTGGCTTTCACCAAATCATGACACTTCTGTCTGCTCTGGATAAAACAGAGCTGGAACATGTGATGGTTAATTTTCAACTTCCCTGGGCTAAGGGTTTCCCAAATAGGTGGAAAACATTATTTTGGGGTGTGTCTTCTAGAAAAGGTTATCCTTTGAATGGCTACACTGAAGAAAGAAAATGGCTATCACCCAGGTAATAGTCATCCTGCAGTCTAATGAGGGACCAGATAGAACCAAAAAGCAGAGGAGAATTGAATTTGCTCTTTGCTTGAGTTGGGCCATTCATTTTCTGCCTTTGGATGTCAGCACTCCTGGTGCTTAGGCCTTCCGAGTCGGAGGAGGTGTTTCACCACTGGCTCTCAGAGCTTTGGGCTTTGACTAGAACAACATACCCATCACTGGCCTTTCTAGGTCTCCAACTGGTTGGTAGACCACAGATCCTGGGGCTTTTCAGCCTCTAAAATCCTATAAATCAATTCCTCATAGTTAATCTCTTTTCACATGTCAGTATCAATCTTACGGATTCTGTTTTCTGGAGAACTCTGATTAATACAAGGTAGAAGACTCTGCATCTCAACTGGATGGTTTTAAATGCACATTGATAATTCTTTTCTCTTGTAAACATAGCTCAGGCAAGGAGTTGTAACATCCATGCAATTTTTTTTCCATTTTTTGTTATCAGTTGATACTCTGTGGTTTTCACCCTTGGGTAGATTTTTCTTCAAATGTTAAGTAACAGATCATGTTTTACTTGCCTAACATTTTTGTATCTTAGGTCCTCATTTCTGCCTCAGAAGAATGTCTTCTATTTAAAGTAGTGTGTCAGGTGATACCAAGCTGTGGCTTCAGTTCTAGAATCAAAGGCTCTAGAAATGCTGTCAGTGTAGTGAGGGCTCAATAAAAGTTCCAAGAGAAAATGAGACTTTTGGAGCAATATGTCTCATTTCCAACTGGATCATGAATATATGATAATTATTTGTTTATGTTTGACTTGGTTGTATTATTTGGGAATGGTGTTGGTGGGGAATTATTTCCCTATGTTGAAATCTGATTGTATTCGGGAAGCCGGGAGAACCTCGTGAAAACTATTTTCTCACATTCCTTTTGAGCTTCTCTTTCCTTATGTACATGACAGATAATTTCATTTCTTGAGCCCTATTTTAGAAATGCCACCTATAAAAGGAAACAGACCAGTTTCCCAACCCACCATGTTTACATCTGAACCAAAGTGAAGGTCAAGGGAGAAAGCAACCATTAGCTTGCAGAGAAATTGTTTTCCTTAACTGGCTTCAGCTCTGAAGAAGCTGCCATGAAGGACATTTGTGTGGTTCCATCATAGATGTTAGATATCAGCCACAGAGCAATTAATGCCACCTATTCTGAAACAAGAATGAACTTGGTTTTCTAAGTCATCTGTCATGGAACATTTGAAGAACAGAAAGACCTGTAGGAGAACTTTGTTTAGCGGGCTACCTAGTGGATGGATATTTGGAGTTAGCTAGCATCTCATCCCTCTGCTTGGAGTTAGAAGGCAATTCCTTGCACAAACGGTGTGTTGGTTTCTTTTGTTAACTAATTGTTTAAGTTGGCTCCATGATTGCTCCCTCTCAGGTGCTAAAATCTACTCTAATAATCCTGTTTCTCAGCTCATCTACTTCTAATCTAAATTCTTAGAATGTATTTTTAGAATAAGTATGCTTAGAAGTAGGTTTTTGACATTTTCAAGTATTAGAATTCAGAGGATTTTTTTCCTGTATCAAATATACAATGGCAGAATGTACCCTTAATTTCAAGAAGACTCATTAAAAACTTCCATCTTGATGCATAATTATCAAAAGTCAAAGTGGTCATGATTAGTCAAGCCTCACAATTAAAATCCTGTTTGATGAACTTTTGAAATAAAATACCATTATCATCTAAAACCTCAATTGTCTATGCTAATGAAGCCCTCAATTAATTCTTTTATTCTTCACAAAAAGATTAATAATTCCAGTTCATATTTTTTTTAAAGTATCAACATCTGCAAGAGATGTTGCAAATCATACACATATAAACCATATGTAACTAATTTCTTCCAAGGGGAGCAAGAAATAGATTTAGGCATATGTTTTATGGGCAGATAATATTTTTGTACAATAATTGCTCATGCTAATTATCTTTCTTGAATTGATTATGTTTGCGATAAATATCTTTGTGACTATTGCTAGTTTCAGGTAAATGTTCATAAAATAAATGGTGGTTGATCCAAATGACCTTGCACAGAATTAGTGTTTCAGATAAATGCCACATTAAGTGGATAATTGCTGTGATCATATCCCCACCCTTCTAATAGTTTCTTTTGGTTTAGCTGCTACTTTAGAAATCTTGAGCAGCAAAGCTGAATCCTACCAGTATTAAGACTACCTTGGACCTGTTGCATAAATTCTTAGGTTTATTTGAACACTGTCCTTGGTGTTATCATGACTTTGACTTGGATCTGTCTCAGTGTGGTGATCGGATTGGTCACAGAAACCAAGGACTGACTGACCCTTTATTTGCCTCCAGACCCATGGCTAAAAGGCAATGGCCTAAGGCATTATTTGGTTATCTGCATATATACATTCTCCTAACATTCCCAATCCTCATGATCAGAAGGTCCTCCTTATAAGTTAAATTTTTTTATTATGATTTATCTTCAGTTCCAAAATAACGAAGAACTGGGTGCTCAAGCTCTGTTGATTGTTAGTAGATAATACTACTGAGATTATTTATGGAGCAGTAAGTTTCACATACATAACAGTACATATGAATTACTAATTGGAGGCATGTTTCCTGCAGGAGACTTCTTAAAGGACCATTCAGCAGCCAGTTGTGGTTGGGAAGTCATCTAGAAGTAATGAATTAAGCAAGTTCAAATAGGGGATGAGTTCGTTGTCTGGACCTACCCTCAGCAAAATGAGTTAAGTTTCCTAAATATTTCTTATGCCTTACTTTTTAATCACTAAAATACCACCACTGGGACATCATTCATCAAAGATATGAGGTGTTCATTATGCCAGACCCTCCAGAAAAATTGTGAATAAGACATGCACTTCCCCAGAGCAGTCTGCTGGGATATTAAATAGGTATAGCATGGATAATAAATAGGTAGTGATAATAAAGGGCTATTGTGTGGTACAGGGAACTGTGTGTGTGGTTACAGACAGGTGCACCTAGACCAGCAAGGGGGTAGGGAAGACTTCCTGAAGGAAGTGACATCCAGGTGGAGTTTTTAGTGATGAATAGGACAGCAACCTGAGCTGAGTGAGGGCTGGGAAAGGCATACAGAGTTTTTTCTAGGTTCTAACAATGGGAATTTGTGTGTAAAGTTCCAAAGATCAGAAAGGTCCCAGAACATTTAGAAAAGAGTATTAGCTAAGGCTGTAGCTGTAAAAAGTTTGCATTTTATGCAGAAGGTAAAGGAAGCCATTACAGGGTATTAGGAGGGCAATGATGTTATCATATGTGCACTGTAGAAAGCAGACTGTGACAGTAATATAAACTATGGATAAAAGGAGCCCAGAGAGACATATAAATATGCTGAAAAATAATCTAGGAATAAGAACAGGACCTACTCCGGTCATTCCATATTCTCTGAAAAAGAAAGGCTACTTTGGGAACCAAATCAACAATTAAAGGGTGTTTTCAATTATTCTGAGCAAAAATCCAATCTACTTCATATAAGAAAAATGATGTTTGCTGTAGTTAGAAAGTGCTCAATTGGTAGTTATCTGGGAGAAACTACTCAGTTTGCTAAAATTTAAATACCCACAGAGTAAAAACAAAGACAGCTAATAAGAAATGTGTCACTGAAATTGAACAGAAACTAGAGAAGTCCTATTTCTTGTTCTTTTTATCTTTTCAAAAACGTAGCTCCACAGCAATTTACCCACACTATCATTCATTCTTTGTATCATTAGCATTTGGGAAAATGCCTGAAACTGTCACTATGAGACAAGCAATATGTAGAAACTAGAAATGCATTTGGGAGAAATTAGAAAATAAAAATCTTAAAGAGGAGGATTGAATGTTTCATTAAACATAAAGATGATGCTACCAAAAAAGTCCTTTCTGACTTCAGGAGTTGTAGGCTACTGAAATGTTATCAATTAGTGGTCTTTTGCATGCTCTGTGGTGCAAAACCAATTACCCCGACCGTCCCAGTCCTCAAAACACTGAGTTCACTGATGTGGGCAGAGAGAGAACCAATTTTGATACAAACATATATTAAATCAGTACCAGTTTTTAGAAGCAATTGGTAATCATTTATGCATTTGTTCACTCACATATGCGTTCATTCAGTCATTCCAGTATACACTGTGTAACGCAGGGGCCAGGGGTAGATGCCTGTAGGGCTTGATGTGGGCCATGCCCATAGAAGGCTTACATAGAGTCTGCAGGTGGGTCATGTCAGGGGTATAAACAGAAAAAAAAAGCTAGGTATTGATGAAGGCTGTGTTTCCATAAAAGTGGGCAAGAAAAAAAGTGGGGAAGAAAAATGTCAGAGGTTGGTGGATAGTGGAAAGGAAGAGGAGGAAAAAGACAGTACCAGTTGTCATTTTACTGGACTAAGCATTGTATTAGTGTTTACATGCTGTACTTAAAGAATTTCATGTGGTAGGGAATATTATTACTCTCATTTTAACTAAAGGGAATTCAGACTTAGAAAGATTCAACAGTTTACTGGCCTGGGACCAAGGCAATCGCCCTGATAACTATTGGAATTCAGACATCTCATTTTACTCCCACTCTCCTCTAGAGTCGAAGTGTTAGTAGTGAGGGGAAATAAAGGTTTGGTTTCAGAATTTTCCAGACTTTACCAAGTCAAGGAACCACTATCATACTCACTTTTAATTTTGAGAATTCAAAGTATATTCCTCAAATACTAAAGCAGATGTAAGGAACATGGAGCTGATAAGGTACTGAGACTCTTCTGGTGTGGAACCAGGATGAACAAGTCAGGTAATGAGGGCTCTGAAATTTCAGAAGTGAGATCTCAACATGCCAAGGAAGGCTTCCTGAAGGAGGTAGGGCTTTCCCTGGCCTTTGAAAGTAGGACAAGAGCCAAAGGAAGAACGAGAAAATGCTATGAAAGTAGAAGATTGATGAGGAACTAAAACCATTTTGGCATCTACTGGAAGGCTGATATTGGTGCCATATAAGAAAACTGCACCATGACCTCCCTGCATCAGTGTCCAGCCTGAGGTAAGGAAACCAAGAATGAACACCTTGCAGGCTACACACCAGAGGTGACCTGTGCTGTGTGAGTATGGGACCTGTGGTCTAGAGAAGTGGTCATTGGTAGACAAGCAAAGGCTGAGCTGCCCACTCCCTTGTCTCCACTTGTATGTCCACATTTTTAGAATATGCACAGTGTAAGTTTTCTTAGTTTTGACAAATGCAGCTTTTTAAAAACCATTCTTACTAGTACATGTAGGTCATGAAGATTAATGGAGTGCAAGTTGGCAGATTTGTACATACACATAACATGCTTTAGTCATTCCCCCCTCACCCTCCTCATCTCAACCTCCCTTCCAGCTTCACATGTTTTTAAAAGGAGGTTTCAATGTGTATAATGTATTTTGATCATACTCATACCCTCACTGCTCGCCCTTACACCCCATCTCCCTTTCCCCTACTTCACTTCCTTTTGTCTTATATACCCTCCCTTCTACTTTCTTGTCTTCTTTTTGAGGTTCCACATATTAGGGAGAACATACAATATTTGCTTCTCTGAGTCTGGCTTATTTTGCTCAACATGATGATCTCCAGATCTATGCGTTATCCTTCAAATGATAAATTTTGATCTTTTTTATGGCTGGATAATACATGTGGCTGATAATACAGGTGGTTTATATTTATATATACAGAGCCCACCAAAAACTGAATATGCATCTCAGGAAAAGAAAAATAGTATGATTTTTTTTTCAACAGATGGTTTACCCTCATATGGGGGACCAAAGAGAATATTATATATCACACATAACCCACTAAACTGCTGGCCCTTAGAGAAGAAATTAAAAATGTATGTCCAGCAATCTCAATGACCAAGGTTGCCCAGAGAGCAGTTCACTGTACTAATAATAAATGTTTGGAAGCTAATGGCCACCACTTTGAGCATCTCTTGTAATTGTAGAGGCCAAAGGTAATTTGTATTAATCTCATGATGTCTCAACAAATCTAGTCTTAAAATATTTATACAAGTTTGCCTTTTCCTGAAGTGTGTATAAAGTTTTTGGTGGACTCCATATATATTCATGTCTTTTTTATTCATCTGCTGATGAGTACCCAGGCTGGTTTGGTATCTTAGCTATTATGCCACGGTAAACATGCATACTGTACCTGCATACCCATGTTGACCGTGGCAGAATATACAATGAAATTACCAGTTGATCCAGCTATAATGCAGCTGGGTCAACTGAAAATTCTATTTTTAGTTTTTTGTCAACCTCTACATTGATTTCCAACCCACCCCAACTTCTAATCACAAGGTATCTGAAGGCCAGGGATTTAGCTCAGTGGCACCACGTCTGCCTGGCAAGCACAAGGTCCTGAGTTTGATTCCCAGTACTGAAAGGGAGGGGGAACAAAGCATCTGAAGCCCCTCTTGGAACTGTCACTTTAGAGAAGGGTAAATCAAAAGGTGAAGAGTAGGAGAAACTAGAGTATATCATTTATTCTCTGGCTGTCACTATCTCCTCCTATGCTATAGATTCACTTCTATGGTTTGTAGTTTTCCTTCCATTACTGGTTGAGCATACCAGTAAACACATTCAGTGTCAGAGATTTCAGTTCTGTCTTAATGTGATTAGGGACACGGGTGGGACAGCCAACTGTTGAAGGCAGAACATAGGATTTGGAGACTGGGTGTGCATTCTGAACTTTGTGCCTGATCATAGCTAAGTCACAGGAACAAATTCATTTTTATGACTACTGAGGTAATTCCTCTTGTTCTTTACAGGGAAGCACGAGGGAGTCAGGGCTGTGGGGATGTCTGACACAGATCAGAGAAGTGTGACTAGAAGGAAGAGTGCTGTTTAGTCTGTTTTCTGTTGCTATAAAGAACACATGAGACTGGGTAATTTATATGGAAAATTTTTTTTTTTTTTTGGTACCAGGGATCGAACTCGGGTCCTTGCGCTTACAAGGCAGGTGACAGAACCACTGAGCTAAATCTCTGGGCTGGAAAATATTTTTTTTTGGCTCACAATTCTGGAGTCTGTAAACTTTAAGAGCATAGTACAGCACTTGTTGTCTTCTAGTGGTGTCCTCATGCTGCTTCAACTCATGGTAAAAAATGGAAGAGCAAACAGGTACATGAAGAAGAAAAAGAACATGAGAGGTAGCCTTGCTTTATAACAACCTATTCTCTAGTAACTAATTCAGTCCTGAAAAAATTTTTAAAATGCATGAATCCATTCCTGCAGACTCCAGGACCATGCCTTTCACCTCCCACTGGGCCTCTCCTCCTAACACTACCACATCAAGGACCAAGCCTCATACTGATTTTTGATGGCAACAAACCATAGCAAGGAAACAGTTGAATTTTCTAAGTAACTCTTTTTCCACCTGAATAAAATCTATGATGTGTAATGTGGATGTCATTGGTAGATGCTCAATAAATACAATCAATTCTAAAGCTTTCAGCTCTGTCAGTAATGGCAGTAACTCAGTTGACATAGCCCTAGTGTTTACAGGTAGACGGAATTGTTGGGGTGCACTATGGTTTAGATCTAAATGTGATTGGATCTTGGGAGTGCTGTACTTATCAGTGGATTCATCCTTTGATTAGTTTGGTAGCTGTGGGATCTAATTGAAGGTAGGTCACCAGGGGTATGACCTGAAAGAGTATAATTTATTCCTGCCTCTTTCTTTCTCTCTACTTTCTGGCTGCCACTAGGTGAACAGTTTTCTTCTGCCATGCCCTTCCGCCATACTGTTTCTGCCTTGGAGCCAGCCAACCATAGACTGAAAACCATGAGCCAAAATAAACCTCTCCTCTTTTATGTTACAAATCTTGGGTATTTTGTCTTAGTATTGGGAAAGTAACTAAGACAAAGTAGAAGATATATTGATATATTACAACTTAGGCAAATAACACACATTGTTAGGAGCAGATGCATAACTTCAAAGATGCCCTTCAAAGGACCTTGGAGAAGCAGGAAATTTCTTCCATCCTTTACCTAAATTGTGGTATGGTGAGGAAACTAACCTGACTTAGGGTAGGTTTCTGTAGGGCAGGTGGGAACCTATGCTTTTTTTCATTAATGCCTTTCATATTTTAGATGTCCTCTTGGAGCAGAATTCCTTTTTGAGATACCCTGGTGTTTCTACACAGCTTTATTTTATTTTTATTTTTTTTGGCATTGCTGTTATTCCATCCACCACAGTCAGTTTTATAACTCCTTACAAGAGTAGTCTAACTCCACTTGTGACAAGAGGAGCTACTATTGAAATAATCTTCAAGCACTGTATCTGTTGAGCTGATGTCCAGTACATAACAAGTATGCCAAATTCTGGTTCAGTTAAACAGAATATTCTAACAGGTATGGCAGAGGCAAAAAATAATAAAACCTTGGGCCAGGGATTTAGCTCAGTGGTTCCAGTGCCTGCCTTGCAAGTTCAATCCCCGGTACCAACAAAATAATCATAATAATAAAATCTCTCATCCACTTGAACAGATTTATGCTTTCCTTTTCCCAAGATTATTAAATATTTACTATGCTAAGACATCATAAGTAATAAAATAAGTCAGTGGTACCATTCTGCTTTTGAAGAGCCAATCATTTCCATGAAATCATGTCCATCTAGAATTGGAAATGTTAGAAAAAAGTCAACACTATTAATAAAAATGGCTGTTTTCTATTTTAGCTATTGTGCTATTCCTCTTCCATTTTCACTGATGACATCAGCGATTGTTTAGAAGAAAACTAGAAATATGGAGGTGATTAGGAGATAGAAGGAAGGAAAGAGAAATGAAGTACTTGTAAGGACTGGGTGGGAAATACCAATTAGGGAATGGGAAGGATTAATTAATGTTTTTCTGTCTAATGTAATCACTCCTTCCTGCTGCTGTGAACAAGGAAGTCAGAATGTGAGTTAATAAAATATATTCAAATCTATTTATTTGAAAAGTACTTTATTCATTATTAGTATGAATTATTTAGCCATCCCTTTTTAGAAAAGGATCTAGTACTTACTTAGGTACAACTATTAGACACTTTTAAAGTTAATTCTCTAATTAAGATTATTAATCAAAATGATTTCCAGAGGAGCTAAAAGTTTGCATATAAGTATTAGTGCCAAAAAGCACTTAAAGAAAACATTGATATTAACTTGGGACACAGCTAGGGTTTCCAAGTGTACCTTCAAAGAATAAACCATAAAAGAGGTGGGAGGGAGGAGGTGGAACTATGTATATTAAATTATTTCTAAAACTTCTCCATACAGAAGACCTTATAAACAAATCTAAAAGGGAAATTATATGAACTAGGAAATTTTTTCAACATAGTTGGGGGGAAACTAACTTTAAAAAGAAATTCAAACAGCCAATAAGTGTACAAAATATATTCAGCTCCACTAGTCAAGTTAAAGATAAAGCAAAATGGGAAGCATTTTTAAAATAATACCAAGGCAGGTAGACCTAGAGCCACTAGTCCTGAGAAACAATCTTTGTGGGTAACAAAGTTGGCAGCATGTTTCAAATTTGGTACATCATTTGATGTAGAAATTATATACCTAGGAATGTATCCTATGGAAAAATGACAACAAAATAGTCATCATCTAATGCCTACTACACATTTATTATGTGCAAAGTTCTGTACAAAGCAATTTGCCTTCTTTATTTCACTTAATATTGCCAACAATCTTATGACACATGAACTGCATGCTCTATTTTTTGATTGTTTGAAGAAGGACAAGATCACCTACCTTTTGTGGAAAGTTAGAAAATGAATTATTTGCTTCTAATTAAAGCCCCAGAGAGGAATTTGTTAAATTCTGTCACAGTTATACAATGGGATTCAACCATCTTGACATTAAAAATAATGATGTAGAACATTTCTAATATACAAAGATATATATGATATATTGAATGTCAGAAAATAGGGTGATGAGAGAATATAAAATATCATCTCATTTTGTTTTAAAAATAGGCATCTGTATATTTCCCTGTGTACATATGGCCACATTTTTATGCCTGCAAGTATATACATCAAAATATGAGTTAGATTTATGCTGGAGAGTAAGATTATGCATGACACTTATTTCCTTCTTTTTGATTGTTTCTCAGTTTTTCTATGTTGAGTGCGTGTTACTTGATATATAAGATTCTCCCTCAATCTTACTCCCTGAAATCTGTCTTCAAAATAGACCAAAGTAAATTAACAGTTGTTTATTCTTATCTCAAGTTGAAAATAGAAGATCCAAAAGCAGTACACTCAGTGGATAATTAAAGGAACCCAGGAGAAACAGGTCTCATTTGGGCTCTCTAAATATTTTCTTGTCCACCAGTGACTGAAAATTGAAATGAACACCACAGGCAGATTGTCAGGGCTATGTGGCTTTATGAACAATAAAAAGAAGGCTCTCTGCAGCTGAATTGCTTAGTCCTTTACCTCCATGTGGAGCAGAGATTCTAAATTTGAGCTACACTGGGTACATGGATAGAATTCAGAGGGCCTATGAACTTGAGTAATAAGAAACTACATCTTTATTTTCACTAATGTCTAGCTGCAAAATAGAATTTCCTTCATTTATAAATGTAGGCATATTAATTCCATTCCCTTCTTTCTTTTATGAGAAAAAGAAAAAAATGGAAACAAAGTCTTTGTAGATAGGGAGGGGTGGAGGGGTTGAAGGGAGGTCAGGGAAATGGGGAAAAAATAAGAACCAAGATGGATTATGTAAAGGTGCAAATTTCCAATGATGAATGTCATTATATTGTATACCTTAAGTGTACCAATAAAATTAATTAAAACAAGCAAAAAGAAAAACGTAGGCAATGAATCACCATTAGCAGCACCTGTAATTTTGTAACCAATAGAAAGCCCAAATATTTTCATATCATATTACAAGTGTTATGTTTACTATTACTTGAAATTTTAGTAGTTATTAGCTTTGTTCTTTGCTCTTATTATTTAATGTAATACTAAAGCACATATGCTGTCATATCACATCTTTTAGAAAATGTTTTAAGCATCTCTCATTATCATTGCATACTTTATGTGTTTACAGATATGGCTCCAGAATGGGTCCATAGACTATGCCAAAGTGTCCTTAGTACAGGACAAGTTAAGGGGCCCTCATCCAAGATTCGTGGATCAGACCATGGTAGGAAGTTGAAATATGCCTTCAGCTCTCTGAAGTCCTCAATGAGCCTCTTGCCCTGAGGTCATAGAGCTGGCTGCAAGAGAGTGAGCATGGTGGCTGCATACATTAGACCCTTTGGTGTATTGTTACCCTCTCTTCTCTCCTTTCTTTACCTGCCTCAGTGAGTGGCCCATAGCTATTGTTGCCTACAAGCCAGTTAAAATATGACACATTACTGATTAGCTATTTTTAAAATGTCATCTGTTTAATTAAAAGGGCTATGTTTCTGCCGAAGTATGTGTAAACAAGTGATCCATTCAAACATCTGTTGGGTACACATCAGACACAAGGCTCATGATGTGGCCCTTGGACATGCAATCTGCTATCCCTGTGTCTTCCTGGAGAGTACCATCTGACAGGAGAAAACAGTGATGCGTGCAGTCTCCTCAGAAGGTGAGCAAGGGAAGGAGCATTTGAGCTTGATTTTGGGGTGTGGTTGCACACGTATTTTGGAATCTCTTTGCTTACCTTCTTTGTTATTTATAGGATTTTGGCTTATTATTTGTGTTGTTCTTATGAAAAAGCATCAACAAAAATATACCAATAGCACTGCATCACCCCTTATTTGCATTTTTCTGGCCTTTTCACTGCTACATTTCCAACTGGCCACTGACAACACATAGTGAGTGCTAAATTGCTGTTTGCTGATGGCTGAAGATGGTATGCATACTAGTTTGCCAAAACCTTTACATCTACTAGTGATAGCAGTCTAATAAGTGCTACTAGTGATAGCATACTAATAAGGCCAAGAAACACTTAGACTACTGAACATAGATTTTGAGATTGATCCCAACCTACTAAGTCAGAATCTCCGAGATAAGGCCCCAGAAACCTGAGTTGGAGATGAGTTCTCTCTCTTCCCTTTCTGGTTCCCAACCCTGGTGATTCTTATGCACATAACTTTTGGGAATTATCGTCTTAGAAAATCTTCATCAAAGCCCTATAAATAAAGCAGCACAAACAACATTAGGCCATTAGAGAAATTAGGGAAATGAACTTAAGTGGTTTTGTTTAAGATGATGTACTTATAACATGGCGGCTGATAAGGGTATTATACAGAGAGAGGAAGTACACAGGGAGGGAGCAATGTAAAGAGAATTTTTGTCAACCAGAACCAGAGGATTCATGCACAGAGAACAAATACCGGGTAGGAACTGTGAGGTGGGAGAGGGTAGGTGCAGGAGAGGTGTTGCAACACTGAAGCAAAGGGGAGCAGTCGCTTCAGCAAGGAAAAAGATATTGGGTATAAGAAGGAGAAAGCTGGGTCGATTCTCATTATTCACAGATCCCATATTTGCCATTTAATCACCTCCTGATTAAATTTATTTGTGACCCTACAATCAATACTCAGGTTGCTTTCACTTATATTAACAGATAGGCACACACCTTCACAGAATCTGATCTGCCCAACACCCACTTTCTCAGCTGAGATGGAACAGGGTCATGCTTGGCCTTACTGTTGATGTCACACTGTAAGCAAGCGTCCTTGTTGCAGTCTCGTTAATGGTGACACTTTTATTCACAGTGTTTTGCATTCTATTGGTTATGTTGTTGTATAAAATGGCCCTCAAGAACAGTGCTAATGTGTGCTGCCTAGTGTTTCTAAGTGTGAAATGGCTGTGTGGCTGTGACAGGCCATACAGAAAAAAATATATGTATTAGAAAAGCTTTATTTGGGCATGAATTATTATGCTATTGGCCATGGGTCCAATGTCAATGAATCAACAAGTATACTAAATAACACATCTTTAAATATATATCTTCAGCTATTTTTTTCTGATAAACACACATATACACACATTCACACATTCACATATGGATCCGTGTATGGGAATATTGTGATCAGAGACTCATAGCAGCCTGACCATGTATTTGCCTAGGAATGAAGGTTCAGTGTTCATTAATTCTGTGCCTGGCAACTTTAGGGAACATAAGTACCATGAATGATGAGAAATTACTTGGAAGAATCTCAGTACCTCTGTGCTTTAATGGCAGAACTATTAACCCTTATAATAGTGGCAGTGCATTTATCATAATCTACAGGGCAAAAAAAATGGAATAGGAAACTAAGGCTTAGCCTTCTTGAAATGATCCTAAGGTACTCTGAAAGAAACTCTGAGCACTAGTTTGTGACAGACATTTCAGAGTCTGAATCATCAAGGTTCCCTTATATTGCTGGGATGCGTGGGCAAGGAAGAGGGAGATTTTAAAAGGTAATCTCAAAATGTCAAGTCCTATTGACCAGGAGGGTGGTGGTGCCACTAGGAAGAAGAACAGACTTTGAGAAAAATGTATGCACTTGGCATGTTGGATTTTAGGCGGAAAGACAGACTTGACTTTAGCTATAGATTTGGAAGTCATCCACAAAGATGTATTTATAGTCATGGGAGGGGATGAGACACAAGCTGCCTCTACTTTCACCAGAAGGAGATCTTGAAAAATGTTTATATATAAAAGAGTGAAGGGAAGAAAGGAAACAAAAAACACAATCTGAAGCAAGTAAAGAATACAGAAACTAGAGGATAATGGATATGAAAGAATTTTCCAAAAAGGTGACAAGGAGATGGTCCATGGTGTGAGACACTCAAAAAGGTCAAACAGGATGAAAACTAAGAAAAGGTCACTGCATTTGTTGATAGAATGTCACTGGTGACCTTTGGGAGAACAGTTTCTGTAGATGGGGACTAAAAGAAAGAAATATAGAACAGGTCCTTAGGAAGTGGAGACTCCAACTGTCCTCCACCTGCAAATTTCTAGAGGGCTGAGGAAATGGTAACTTGAAGAAAAGATGGGAGCAGTCCCGGAAACAAGGAACCAGGCACCATGAAAAAAGAAAAGGAAAGAGAAATTATGGTTTCAAAACACAGAAGAGATTAAAAGATGAGGAACAGGAGAATTTTTTTCCCTTCGAAAGGCCAGATATTTCCTCTTCTTGAGATAATATATATCCTGCATCTGCTGACCTATAGAGATAGAGAAGTCTCAGTTTTCAAGCTAAAGCCTAAGCCTGTTAAACATGTTCATCTGAGAAGACAAAAACACGAATAAACTGCAGAAAAGGTTGGGACAACTACTATTCAAAAGCAGTGTGTTGGTCATCAATGATTCTGTTTGGAAACTGTCTAGTTAATTAGGGAAATATCACTGTTGAAGAAACAGACTATTACTTTAAAACAGGTATAGTGTCTGGGCTACTTCTAAAAAGTTATGACCTAGAAATCCTGCTGAATCTACTTTTGCCATTAATAATAACTAGTGGAGCTGGAATTTTCAGGCAGACACTGTGCTTACATTTCTTTACAAATACAACAGAAAACAACTGAAATCTCTCAGTGAGGTTAAACATTGCCCATTCTCACTTGTCTATTTTCTGTATTCATCAAGAAACTTTTTATCTGTAGATATTGCAGAAGCAGACCTCAGCCAGGTTTATGTTAAACTGTCACAAAACTACAAATTAATAAGACCTGACTGCCTACCACTACATGCAGCCTGGACCTGAATGCCCTTAATTGTCCTGCCTGTGGGCATGGGAATGTGGGCCGTGTGATGTTAATGTGTCTTGGTGATAAAATGCTTCCAGACACAGAATGTTCTAAACCCTTTGTTCCCTGGGAAATGCTGTGTAGAAGCTGATGGGTAATAGCAGCTCACTTGGCAGAACCTAGCAGTTCGAATTGAGATATTAAAGTTTGATGTGTTAGGGAAGTCACTTTATACTGGGTCTGGCTTATAGTTGTTACTGTCCCTGCCCTGTTCCTGGACCCAGAAGGAAACTGCTCACCATCAGTAGCCTCCTGTCTGATCTCATGGTGCCTAGCATCCTCTAGCCTTAACCCTTTCCCAAGGCTCCTGCAGTAGGTCAAAACTGGCTTCAAATCTGAACTATGTTGCTATCTGGTGATGCAATTTTAGGCCACTTATCTGCAAAATGCGAACACAGACTTATTTTGAGATGCAAACAAGAAAGTGTGTAAAGAAAGCACTCTGTGGGCATGATGCAGAGCATACTGAGCAGGCAGGGCTTGCTATCATTTAGCACTATGTGGTATGTTGTATGCTAAGAAATAATATTTCTAACTTTTAATTTGTTTTCTCCTCTTAAATTCCAGTACTATGTGCTCATTGTGACAAATTCAACAATACAGAAGTGTGCAAAGAAATCTTATTTTTTCCTTCCTCCCTTCTAGCCCCTTTCCACTCTCCCACAAGTATCCAGTGATAAACATCATGAGTATCTCCCATGCCTTTCTCCTTCCTCAGACTAATGCATTCATAAATATCAGGGCCTGTTTCTCCTATGCTTTTGTCTCATTTTTACCATTGTTTTACAAAATTGGAATCATACTATTCTTAAATTTACTCTCTTTTCATAAACATCTCTCTAGTCTAGAGTCACCAGTACAATATTTTGAAGAGCCACGTGATATCCTAAACAACTTATTAATATAATAAGTACATAGTATACTGATTCACTGATACAGTCAGCCTCCAATTGACAAAAAGTCAGGGTACTTATGACAATTAACCTGGATTATCAACTTGATTATCTTTAGAGCTGCCCAGGGGATTAGTGAAGCACGTTTATAGGTATGTCTGAGTGGGCCATGGAGATAGGATCTCTGTTACCTCATTCCTTTCTCTATGATGCTATTCCACTGTTATGCTTCCCCACTACCAGGAACTGAGCAGCTTTGCTCCACTGTGCCCTTTTGGTATGATGTTCCTGTCTTGGACCCAGTTGATCATGGACTGAATGCTTTGAAACTGTGAGCTAAATAAACCTTTCCTCCTTTAAGTTGTGTATGCCATGTATTTTGATTATAGTAACAAAAAGCCGACCAGTATACTGCTTATAGTTTAGTTACTCTGGCATAAATATTTTCAGTAGTAGTAGTAGTATTCCACAATGATCATAGAACTAGGCATCCTATAATATCGCCATGCATGCTTGTAATCCCAGCACTTGGGAGGCTGAGGCAGGAGGATTGGTCAAACCCAGCCCAGGCTACATAGTGAGTTCAAGGCCAGCCTGAACAACATAGTGAGAACCTTTCTCAAAAAACAATGGCAAACAGACGTACCCCAAGAATCTACTGTTATGCCCTATAGTCTACATTATATTTTCTCCTCATCACCACCACCTCCCTTCTTTTCTCCCCTTCCCTTTCCTCTTTCTATGCTCTCGGTACAATTGCTTTGTGTGGCCTTGATATACATAAAAATAGACACATTGAAGGTTAGCTTTTATTTCTGCATTTTACCAGATCTAGCCTTTGGGGATCCTATAGTCATTTTTATGAAAAAGTATTAGTTCTAAGAGGTTTTTGCAATCCCTAAGCAAAAGGTCTTATATAACTGAAGTACGAGTGTGTGCTGTGCTTGCTCAGTGGACATGCTGTCCCATCACTGATGGGCTTTTTCTATTCCATTCACCTCCCTTGGAAAATCAGCATTCCCTTAAGCAGAGGAGAGCTCTTATTTCACTCTGGAGAAGCAGCACTGGGCATGTTTTAAAATTCTTGTCATGAACTGAATTTGTGGATCTGCAGGCTCAGATGCATAAATGATGTCTGAGAGTTTAGTTCACCAGCTTCTTCCTGTAGCCTCTGCCTCCAGCACATTCAGGGACTCAGATCATTCTAAGGGCAGAGATCTAGAGTCATGGCCCAGCTTGCTTTCCAGTGGTGAGGCCCACAGGTGGCCAGCATAGGACATGCGATAGCACAGGCCAGAGCTGTGGGAAAAGATGAGGTTGATCCCAGGTTGGAGCAAATGTAGACCTCTAGAACAGGCTGTCAGTTGTGATCTGGTCTTCCACAGCTAGCTGCTGATGGTTGCAGGGACCATTGATGAACCTGAAAGAACAGAGACGGCATCTTTTGTAACTTTACTCACTTTATGCCACAATTGCATAATTAATTCTGTGACAAGTTGCTTTATATCAATTTTCTTATTTGTGGGAAGGGGCAGTATGTTTTATGGAGCAAAGATTTTGTTGTTCACTGTTATATTTTCAGCATTCTGCACATGACTAGACATGTCATCGGTGCTCAATTACTATTTATTTGCTGCTTGTATGAAGGGGTCATCAAAGCAGGGCCCAAGTTCAGAACCTAACTTCCTACAAAGCTTCATTCTGCCAACTCCATGAGGACTGATCTCCTTCAAGTCCTCATCCAAGGACCAGAACTGATGCTGGTGGTCAGAGCAACTGGGAGAAGAGGGGTGAGCAGCCTTGACCTAGCTAGCATAACAAGAAGATGGACTACTGTTCTCTTGAAGTCTTCTGGCCTGAGATGCCAAGTATCTACATCAAAGTGTTTAAAACAAGATTCTTGCTCTCCCAGTGCAAGATCCCAGTCGCCATCAATGGCCATTTTCTATACTTTAGCTGGGTTGAATTCACAAAGGAAAAGGAAAAAGGAATCTAAATCCAAACCACTTTGCTCTTTCATTTGACAGGGTTTTGTCTGAGCTTTGGGTGCACGTGATTAAAATCCACAAGTCTGCAGAGCCCTCTTCCTTTTTATACCAACATCTTTTACTCTCAGTTTTATGTGGGCGATAATATAATATCAGGTTTTAAAGGGTTTGAAATCCAAATCCTGCCACTTGTTAGCTGTTTTATCTGCCACTAAACACTGTAAGTCTTAAGATTCTTACCAGCAAAACAAGAGATCGTGCTTGTAATAGACATTTAATACATGTTAGCATCTGTGGTAAGCAGAAAGAACACTACACATTCGTGCCTCTCCATGGTCAACTGAATTGCATTCACTCATTTATAAATGAATTTCTTTAACTAATATTTCTTGAGCTGTTGCAGTGCTCCAGACACTGGAGCCCCACACTCTAGGTTCAAATTCTTACTCAGATCTTAATTAGCTGTGTCAACTTGGGCAAATTACTTAATCTCTATATTTCCTTAAACTTATGTCTGTTAGACAAGTGTACCAATAGAATTTAGAATTTGGAGTTAGAGCCCAAATCCAATTCCAGATAGAACCAATGACAAGAAAAAAATACAAAGGTCCTGGGGTAGATAAAAGCATGGCAAATTAGAAAAACTGAGGCCAGGCTGGTGCCATGGAGAGGCAGAAAGAGCATGCCAGGCAGGAAATCCACGTAGGTGCCAGACAGTGCAAGTCTTTGGAGGCGAGATGAGGATCTCAACTCTTGGTCCAAAGAACAGCAGAAGCCATCAAAGCAAACTCACAGGAGCAGAGAGAAGTTATGACAACTTTCCCTCACTCGCTCATTCTGCCTTTGGAGCTACATAATAAGATTAGGACATAGTCCTTTGGTCACTGAGTCATCCTATTGCAGACCTTCATGTCTTTACTGACTAAGCTATCTCAGCAACCTCACAGCACCGTCAAAGCTGGATTACTCTAGGGCAGTGATGGTGAACCTTTTAGAGCTTTCAGTGATATCAAACAGCCTGCTGCAGCACGCGTGCCACAGGTTTGCCACCTCTGCTCTAGTGAATGAGAAATTAGAGTGCCAACTATTTCGGTCTGCCATTCTCCACAAGAGAACACACTTCTAAAGAAAAATGATAACATTAATTTTTCTACTCTAACCAAACCTTCAGTGCTTAACACAGTATAAGGTGTGGTACAAGTCAATCTATCCCTAAATGGTGGATGTTCAGTACATCACCAATACTAACATCTCTACCATATCAAGACACCAAACTCATATCACTTTCTCTCCTGTCTTTCTGGTTTGAATGGGTAGGATAGGGACCTGCCCATTGGCCCCCTTCTCTGAGGCCCTGGCACAGCAAGAGTCAAAATTATTTCTGCTTTTAGACAACTCTGAGGTCCCAGAGACAAGATGTGGTGAGTGTTTTGCTTTATTTCTCTATTTTGCTTTGAGCAGCCATTTGTTCCCTCCTTTTGTACCTCTTTGAAAAGCTCCTGATTCCCTGGGAAGGATAGAAGCCATTTGCATTACAATGTGTTATATTCAGAACCAAGGTGTCTGTGTTGGTGAAACCTTCCCTTGATCAAACCCCAGCACTGCTGTAGACTGGAAAGGCACGGGGCTTTCTTTGCTATGCCTGAGGAGTGTTTTTCCACGAAGAAAGCATTGCTTTCTCTGAGTAACAAATCATACCTGTCAGGCAGGCTGCCCATCTTGGGGAGAATTAAGCGCAAGGCCAAACTGGGCAATCTTCCCTGAGCCGTGGCTGATTTTCCCAGGACTGATTAAACAGCAAATGCAGGGTCTGTACAGACAAATACAGGTCATCTTCCCCTTTGATGCCTGAGTTGCTATTGTGCGGTGGAGCTTCCACATGTCAGATCCCTAATAAGGTTTTGTTTTACATTCCAAACACAAGCAGGCTCATAGAACCTTCTGCCACTCACATAGGCTCCCACCCTTCAGCTCTCCCTGCACAAATCCTCCCACCCACCATCATCCAAGAACTTGAACCAACTGCACAATGATACAATACATTTCAGATTCAGGTTAGGGAATATTTTGATTTTCTGGTTGAATAGTTCTATAAATGTACAGGTTTAGCCCTAAGTCCAACTGGCTTATTGGATTTACGTATTTAAAAACAACGTTGATTTCCTTCATTGCTCATTTCAAAATATCCTGGGCTCAATCTGATGCTCTAAATTAGTGTGACCTGTCCCTACTTCCGCTTGGTGCTCAGTTCAAGACCCTGTGCCCCACATATAAACCTAAATGAAGTCAGTTCTGAAAAATAAATTTGTCAGGTCCTTGTTTGTCTGTGCTTGGGATCCAAAGACATTTGAGAAGGTCCCTTTGAGCAGAAAGTTGATCCACAGTCAATTTTAATAAAAACTTTCTTTTTTGTTATGTCCATAAGATTAGCTTTTCATAGGACAAGAGATGCCTAGAGGAGTCACAACTTCCTCCCATATTTGGCAGCTGTTTTACGTTCTTGCAGGAAATGGAGAATTAATTTTGTCTAATTCTAACTAATCATGATGGCCTAAATAGCTTTTCTCTAATCTTGTACTTTGTGACTTTTGTTGGTCAGTCCTGTTTTTTTGGCATGTTTCCCCTTGCTGTTCCTGGAACAAATTACTAAATCACTAGGCCTAAATATAATAGGGTCTTGCTAGGTCTGAGGTACAATGAATACAGTTCTTACCTTATAGAAATTAGGATTTAGATTGGAACAGAAACCTGTCAAAGAATGACCTGAATGAGACTGAAGTTGGTTCCCCTCTAGTATATATGAAGGTCAGAGATAGGTGGCCCTTGGATGACCTGGCATCGCTGTGATGACCTGAGATGCAATTTTCCCTCTGCCATCTGTACTGATCACTTATCCTCATCTAAAAAACATGATGGGTGTGCTCTTTCCTTTTTCCTTTCTTAACTTATTCATTGTGAAATATAATACACATACAGAAAAATATAGAAAATTCATTCCATTATCATAAAACAAACACGACCAATATCCAGGTCATGAAAGAGTATTAGCAGGTCCTCAGAAGTTCCCCTTTAGGTTCTTACCTAATCCTTCTCCTCACTGCCATCCCTAAAAACAAGTTACTTTTATAGTTGTCCATGCTCTGTTTCTTGTAATTTTATCAAATAAATTTTACCCCCATGCACTATAGTTTAGTATTGCCTGTATTTAAGATTTTTATAAATAGAATGATACAGTGTATATTTCTGATTTCTTCTTTTCAACATTATGTTTGTTAAGATTTACATTTGTTACTGGGTATAGAAATGGTTTTTTCTTGTTGTGCAGCATTCTAAGAATAAACAGTGGAATCTCATCGTGCTTTGAATTTGAATTTGAATTTTCAGTTAAGTGCTTTAATGTGCAGTTAAGTGCTTTTTGATATGGATTTTAGCCATTTGGAAAACTTCTTTTATGAATTACCTGCTCAAATCTCTCATCTGTTTTTAAATTTGCACTTTCTGTCTTATTGATTTGTGAGAACTCTCTGTATATGTTGGAAATAGTTTCTTAGTTATTATGATATAAATATTTTCTCACATTCTATGGCTTTGCTCCATGAGGCCTTCCTTTGATGGTAGAAATCCTTACTTATAATGTAGTCAATCTTTAATTTGTGGTTGGTATTTTGATGCCTTTTAAAAAATTTTCTGTAATCTAAGATCACAAAGTAATTGTCCTGTTACTTTCTAAAAGGCTTATTATTCTGTCTTTTATATTTAGCTCTACCATCCTCCTTGGATTGACTTTTATGTATGTGTGATATGGGTGAAATAAGATCAAGTGTTCCTCTACTGGCTAGCTAGTAATTCTAATACAGTTTATGAAAAATCTATCATTTCCCTGCTCCTCTGCAGTTTCACCTTTTTCATTTAATTGAGTGTCCGCACATGTATGGGTGCTTCTGAGCTCTCTTGTTTCTCCAAAAATGAATATTACCTTTTCCAGCTTCCCTTGGTGTTAATGTGGCCTTGTAACTAAATTATTCCCATTGAAATGTAAGTAAAAGAAAGGATTTTTAGAATATTCTATGCACTATTCCTGTGGGGAAAAAGAAATGAACTCTGATTCTCACCTCAGCCTACATCCAATGATCAATTCCAGATGGATTGCATATCTCCATACAAAGGAAAAACAAGAATAGCCCAGCTCAGCTCAAATAGAGTGCAAATTTGTCCTTCCCCTACCTTTTGATTCTAGTAGGGCTCTCGATGAATTAAATGGTGCCTACCCACACCAGTGACAGAGCTACTCCTTAATTAGATCAATGCTTCAAATGCTAAACTCACCTAGAAGCACCTTCATCTGTACATTTAGACAGAATAGTTTACCAGCTATCTAGCACCCCTTAGCCCAGTCAAATTGATACATAAAATTAACCTTCACAATATGTTTGACAAACTTTTTGTGAAGAACATCAGTTTTTAATGTTGGTGTAGATTACTTTATCAATTTCTATTTTATTGTTTTCTGTGTTTTAATTGAGATGTCTTTGCCTAAGCTGAAATCACAAAGAATTCTTCCTATGATTTCTTCTAGAGGTACAATAATTTTATTTCTTACAATAGTTTACAATAGTTCTTACAACTATTCTTATGATAGTTACAATATATTTTGCATTAATATTTCACAATTGTTAAGAGCTGAGTTTTTATTCTTTTTCATATAAACATGCAGTTGTTTAAAAAAATTATTTTTTAAAAAAACTATCTTTGATGGCCATAGTGGCACACGCCTATAACCCAAGCCTTTTGGGAGGCTGAGGTAGGAGGATTGCAGATTCAAGCCCAAACTGGAAAATTTAGCAATTGAGTGAGAACTTGCCTCAGAATGATGATGATGATGATAAAGAGGGGGAGGAGGAGGAGAGTGAGGAAGAGGAAAGAGCTGGGGAGGTAGCTCAGAGAAAAGGTCTTGGGTTCAATCCTCAACATCAAATACTACAAAAAACAAAACCAAACCCATTATCTCTTCTCTATTAAATTACCTTAACCAAAAATCAGTTAGCCATATAAATGGGGCTTATCCTGGATTTTGTTCCATTCTGTATTCCTATGCTTACACCAATACCACACTGTATTGAGTACTTGTAGCTTGAAATAACACAGTGTAATTCTTCCAACTACATCTTCTTTTTCATAATTGTATTGACAACCCTAGGCCTTTTCCTTTTCTAGACAAAATTTTTAATTAGTTTCTCAATTTCTTCAAAATAGTTCTAGTATTTTGATTGAAATCTGTTACATTGAGTTGCATTGAATCTATAAGTCAATCTAAGGAGGACAACAGATTAGAAAGATTGAGTGTTGCAATTGTGAATGTATGTCCCCATTTATTTAGGTCTCCTTTTGTAATATTTTCTAGTTTCTATGTATAAGTGCACAGCTTTCACTGAAGTTATTTCTAATTATTTTATGTTACTGTGAATGGAGTTGTTTTTGAAGTTAATTTTGTAATCATTTGCTGCTAGTATATATAAATGTACTTGCTTTCATATATTCACTTGGATTTGGATTGCATATATTTTTATATATGCAATCTTGTTAAGTTCGTTAATTAGCTCTTGTTAGTTTTTGTGCCAATTCTTTTTGCTTGGCTCTATTCACACTTAATCGTGTCATCTGTAATAAGAAGAGTTTTACTTTGTTTTTTCCTCTTCAGTCTTCCTCTCATGTAGTTTCCTTGCTGTATCGTACTGGCTGAAACCTCCAGTACAGTATTAGATAGAAGAAGTGACAGATGATACCCTCTCCTTGTTTGTAATCTTAAAATACAATTTCATGAAGACTTACATCCTTGTCTTTAGGTTTTTCATAGATGCCCCTAATTGGGTTTAGGAAATTTCTTTTCACTGCTAGTTTGTGAAAAATTTTTACCATGAAATGATATCAAATGGGAGGGGAGCTGAATCTATTGAAATAGCTAATAGAGAGAATACACTGAATTACTTTCATATCTTATATTTGTATATTAATATAATTTAAGGAAATACATTTTATATTAATATCATTCAAGGAAATAAATCATACTGGTCTGTTAACATTTCCTGCTTCTTGCTTCAGTTTTGGCAATTTCTGTCTTTCAGGTAATTTTCCACTTCTGTTTAGATTGTTAAATTTATTGTCATAAAATTGCCCATAGTATCCTGTCATCCTTTTAATATCTGAAGGACCTGTAGCTTTTGATGCTCTATTTATTTTTATTATTTGGTTAAGATATTTTCTGTTTTCTGAAATGATTTCTGTTTTTAGAAGATTATTTGGAATTGTGTTGTTTAATTTCTAAACATTAAGGATTTTCTTGGTCACTTCATCATTATTAAATTCATATAATTTTTCTATACATTTTCTTCTATGGTATTTCAAAAACCTGTATGTTTGTTGTTTATATCTAACTGATCTACAAGGTGTGGTTCATTTTTCTTTCAATCTTTCTTCTCTCTCTTCTTTATCTTATATAATTTCTGCTGATCTATATTCACGTTCACTTACTCTTCCCTCTCCTATCTCCATTTGGATAAGTCTCTCCTAAGAACTTTTTAAATTGCCAAAATTATATATTTCAAGTTCTAGAATTTCCATTTCTTTATTTCTGTTTGTCTGCTGAGGTTTTCCCTTAAACATATTTTATTTTGTTAAGAGTGGTCCTTATAGCACTTTAAAAATATTGCATATTAGTTTCAACATTTGGTTCACCTCATGTTTGCACTCAGTTGACTACTCTTTTCTCTTATCTCTTTGACAGTCATGTAACTTTAGGTTATATGCTACACATTATGAATACTAGGGAGGGTTTTGGAACCCATTATTTTTACCCAATGAGTGTTGCTTTCTTTGTTTTAGTTCATACTTTTCTTGGCTGGGCCTGAATTGCAAATTCTATTTCTTTGGCAACAGCTTTGGTCTGTATGCAGATCTTTTGTCTGTATTGTTTAGCTGCTCTAAATCTAACCCATGCCTGGGTAGTTCCGTGGTTATGCAGAGATAGCGATAAATGGAGTTTGGGGATTTTCTATCTGGCTTTGTTCCCATTTGAAGGGTCTGTCACTCTCTTTAGCAACCAGCTGAACTGCCCACTTTCACTTCCTGATTCCCTGGGCTGGAAGAACTGCAGGTACTTTAATGCAACTCTATCCTGCCTCTGTGCAGCAGTTCAGTCTCAGAGTGAAACCTTGGAAAGGAGTCCTTACTTATGTAGCTCCCTGCTCCTAGGCAGCACCCTCCCCCATCTGTGTGTTGTGTTCACTTCTTGGCCCCTCTGAAGGTGGTTCTACAAGTGGGTTTTGTATCATGTTCAGGAGTAATAGTTGCTTTCTCCAGAACATGGAGCTTACCTTAGTTTATCATCCAGAGAACTAGAAGTTCTAGAATCCTACCATGTAGGTGGAGAAAGGAGGGATCTAATGGCAGTGGGTCAGGATTCAGACTGCTGCTCCCCTTTCCTAAATGTTTCACAAATAAATGTCCTTGTGTCTGACATGAGGATATGACTAACAGAATCAGACCTGCTCTCCTCCCCAGTGTACAGACATATTGGCCTTTTGAGCAGGGGCCTCAAGGTAGGTCTAAAGGACTTGTCTACACTGACTACATTTGGAAAATTATTGGGTTTCAGGTGTGTTCAATGTGACACTGGTCAAGCTTGGTGATTAGAAACTCAAATTTCATGAGAAAGAACCCTCTCTACCTATGTCCTGGATATTTTCCAGTAAGGATAGTATACATACAGTGTGGTAGAATTCAGATACAAACAAATTAATCAAGAGAAGCTGGAAGCTTTAGGAAGACAGAAAGAGGCCACCATAAAATTCACACTGAAAAATAGAAACATAAAAAGCACTGGAGTTTATTAAGAAATGACTCACTGAACCATCTGGGAAATAAAGTTAGGAGTGAAATATGAGCAGAGAGGGCTTGTTCTTTGAGCCCATTTGGGGCATACATTCCACAGGGAAAGAACAACTGATACTGAAAATTCACCGTGTCCTGGGGATGCCAGTGGCCGCCTGTTAGACACACAAGGAAACTGAATCTAAAACAGCTTTTATCACCTGCTCAAGGTTTTAGAGGTAGGACATGGCAAAGTCAGAATATGAACCATGGTCAGCTTAGCTGAGAAAGATGGGCAATAAAGCATGGCGAGAGAACTTCGAACCCTTCCCTGGTTTCCATATTCTTAGGTTTTTCCAGCCCTTAAGACAGTGAATCTTTATTGCCCACTCAAGAAAGCAAATTGAAAGACAAATGAGCAGACTAATATTGCTAAAAAAAAAAAAAAAAAGCCACTAATCTCTAGGGAAAGAAAAAAAATAAAAGAAATAATGTACACATTTTAGTGTCTTAATTATTATTCATGACAAATTACACGAGCCACCCCTCTCATAATGTATCCTGATCCATCAGGATGAAAGCATATAGGCCTGAGAAGTATCAGCCTGGAGACAGGGAAATGGTGCATATTTAGATGCTGGTATACTCAGTAGGAAAGAATTGGAATCCAAAGATTTCCTTAGGCTTTACTGCAAAGAAGCGAGAGACAGCCAAGCTGAAGCCTGGTTTCTCCCATCTACTCCTAGCCCCTGTCCTTCCTAGCTCATTCCCAGCCTGCAATCAATCTGGTCTTTTAGAGCTATTGACCAGGCTGCCCGAAAGCCATAGCCCAAACACCATCTCCTCTCCAATCCATTTTCCCTGCCTCAGAGAAAGCCAATTGGATTTCTCAATTATCAAATTGTACAATCGTGAACTTACATACTTCTGAGAGGTAGTATGATGTTTCTTTTCTGTGGAAATGTCATACTAGCTTTTGGGGGGCATGAACAGAATATTTAAAATATTCATTCTGTCTGTGTGGTCCACTGAGAAGCAAACAAAGGTGAAATGTGTTTTGCTTAGGCTGTGATAGAATCCTCTGTTCTTTAAGAAGCTCTGAGGCTCTGATAGCATCAGCACCTGATCTTGTGTTATCTGCTTCTCCCCAGCCTAAAAAGTCTATAAATGGGCAAATGAAATTTCTTTTTTAACATATATCTTTGACACACATATGCTAATTTTGGCAATGTTTTAGCGCCTTTAAAAGATAATTAAATCAGCATTTAAAAAAATAAAGCAACTGCCATTTGTTGGTCTAGTACTTTGTGTTGAGCAATATTTAGGCGCTTTAAAAGTGCTATATAGTTTTAGAAACTAACTCCTGCTAATGAAAATTTCATATAAATATATTGTCCTTATAGAAAACACTGAAGCCAAATTTCATCTGAATATTTGTCCTCATGTAAGACTTTGCTGCTCTATGTAAAAGCTTTTCAGTGTAGTGCGCCTTTCCAGAATTTCCTGTGTGCTTATATACATATGTTCCTGTAGAAGAGATATAAAACAGTGCTTGTGTGCATGTATTTGTTCTATTAATAGAATCATTTATATGTTTCAGGCTGCAATTTGCTTTTCACACTCAACACTATATGAATGTTGGTAACAGTTCTGGCTTACTTTTATGTTCCTATTTTAAATTTCTTTTTTTGTAATGGAGTAGTACCAAATTTTATTTAGCTGTTTCCCTTTTAACACACAACTAGGTTGCTTGTTTGCATTTTCTTGTGCTAAAATAGAATTTCAGTATTTTTCATAAGACTTAGTGTTTCTTAGCCTCCATGTTACCAGCGAGGGATGTTGCAAGCGCCAAAGTCAGCCAAGCCTGTGGTGAGGATACACAAACAAGATTTTGAAACCTCAATTATAGTGTACAAATACAGACCAAATTACCTGCCTATTATTTTGAGGCTGGTAGGGGGAGGAAAAAAAGCTAAAAACAAATGGTAGCTGTTGAGATAGCAGCTCCAAGATCAGTTACATGCTTTTCAAACAAAAAAGGACAACCAAACCATAGGAAACACATAGTTTTCATTTCATTGTGGTTTCTTTGTGTTTTTAATTAGAAAGCAGCAGAAATCTCCTGTAGAGATGAGGAAAACAAACTCTGAATTAAGAAGATTTTTGTTTGGTAGGTGGAGACCTCATTCCTTCCAGACTCTCCATGCAAAGGCTACATCCTGTGTGCTTCACAAGTACAGGAAATCCTGCAGACAGAGCTCTGAGGGTGCACTACCCACTCATGGCTCTATCTCAAGTAGCTGAACTTCCATCCTGCAGGCTTCAGGAGAACAAAATGCAAACATTTGCATTTGTTTATTTTTTTTTCAAAATTAATAGCCTTTAGTGGTAGGTTTTATATAAACATGATTTATTGTCATCTGAGATACTCAAGCATTATAGAAATGTGTAAAGACAAAAGTAACAGAAATACATTCCCCCAATTTTTCTATCCCAATGTTAATTAACATTTTCAGTAAGCTTCTTGCTTTGTTGTCTCGCTTTCTCTCCCCTCCCTCTTCTCTCCTTCTCCAGAAAGTATACTTTTCTATAAATGGCTATAACTAGGCTTCTTTTTATAGAACTAGCATTTTTCACTCAATATGTTCTATATATCTTTCTTTCACAACGCTAATAGATGTGATTTGTTTTTGGTAGTGACTAAATAATAATCACATAGTATATGGTACTCTTGATCATTCATTCACTCATTCAGTTGTTCATCCATTTGTCTCCCAAAAGTTTATTTTGTGACTGGTACGTGACAGGCAATATACTAAATAAACAGCACACAATGCATACAATGGTAAGCACAACAAGCACAGTATGAGACCTCTAGGGGTTTCGGTCCAGGAGGAAAAACAAATAAGCAATAGCAGGGTGTGATAAATCTTAGGGTACCTAGTTTAGGACGTGTGGTTAGGGAAGCTTAGGTGGCAGAAGTAATGGCTATGGTGAGAAATCACAGCAGATAAAGTAGAGCTTGCAAAACAAAAAAAGAGATGTTATTTAATCCAGGCCAATATCATTTGCAAAGTCCTGGCCATTCTGTAAAAAATGAAGGTATTCCATGCAGCTGGAGCTCATTGTTTGGGAGATGTGAAGACAGATGATGCTGCAATTTGGATAGTAGTGTTGTCCGTGATCCACGACCCTTTAAATAGAATCAGCAGTTATTTTCCAAGCAGGGCCATATTCCATTCCTAAACCACCTAGTTACATTCAAGGCCAGGTATGACTCAAATAAAAAGGGGAGAAAATTAATTCTATTTTAGTAAGACTTGTGGAAAACTATAAATATGATTTTAAAAATTTATAAATATGTCCAAAATGAGGCAAGTTCAAAATACTTGTTAGTGAGGGGACATGCATTGGCTCCTTTTCTAGTGGATAGTATTGTTGAATGGGACTATAAAACAAAGAATGGAGTCTACACAAGAATAATTACCCAAATGCCTGTGTGTTAACTGTCTGGATATATCTGGTCTTATGAGGGGTGGATTGGAAGGAAAAAAATACCATAAAGGTGAGGTATTAATATTATATAAACACTTGAACGCTGAACAGACTTTTAGAATCAGGGCCACAGTGAGGCAAATAAAAGTGAGCAGCCAGCCCTACTGACTGAACGGGGATGAATCCCGCAAAACCTTTGTAACCAGGCTTTGTGTTTGTGTGCTCCAGGAACAAATGCAAGTCTGCAGTGAAGTAAGGTGAATGGAACATGGAAGATTGGAAACATAAGAGCCACCATAAAGAAGAGAAATTGTCCCCTGGGAAAAGAGAGAAGCAGCACAGCTGCCAGCCATTGGAACTTCCACATGGGAAGCTGACAGGAAGCAGGCCCAGCACAGGACACAGGTTCCAGAGATGGCCTCATCCTCATCAGGCCACACACAAAGGTACTAGAAATGGCCCCACACCAGCTGTTGATGGGAGGCCTGCCAGCTGAGCATGAGTTCCATGCCAGACAAGTCAGGGTGCACCATGACTTGGGGCCTTGCTTTGATGTGTCTTTGGGGAGTGACCTTTCCTAAGCTATTCCTTGCTCTTTAAGATATACAATTATATTCCCACCTGAAGTCAGTGATATGTAGGGCTGGTAACAGTTGGCAGTGGTGGTGGTGCCCACCCTTACTATACTCATGAAAGCAGAAAATGAAAGGCCAAAGGCAAAGATGATTCTCCAAGAGGACATTTCCTTGTGTCTTTGGTCTCATTTGTTTGGAAAGAGAAAATGTATGTGGGAAGAAAGAGTATTGATCTCTGCTAGAGGATAGAATTCCTTTTCCATCACCACTTTCAGCCAGGAAAGGAAAGAAGGCACAGAGAATGGACTGTCCCTGCACTTCCAGAGTCTAGCAGGTTTCTACTTTCACACCCGGCTGTAGTGCAGGGCCTGTCACTGTGAATGGTTCAAGAGAACTAGCGAGGCTCTGATCTCAAATATGAAGATAGAAAGGCTAACAAAGGGAACAGGAAACTAAATAATAATTCATAATTTTGACATTTAAAAGTACTCTCATTTCCTCAAGAATAGCTTGGGGAATTTGGGAAATTTTTAGACCCTTCACCAAAAGAAATTCTGGCAAATGTAAGTAGAGCTGTGGTCCCACTTAGTTTCTAAATTCTGAGATTCCCTGAGCTTTCTGGTTAAAATATCCACTTTTTTCTCTGTGTTGAGCAAGTCTGTTGAGTGCCTAGCAAGACATAGAGGTGACTTGGACACTATCCAATGTAAAATTAGCTTTGATCACATGTGGACCCCAATAGTCAGGATAGAAGCAAATCATTCCAAGACAGTGGAAAAGGATTTGCTAAAGAATTAAGTTCTGCCAGGGATTTAGCTCAGTGGTTCCGCTGCCTGCTTTGCAAGCACAAGGACCCTAGTTCAATCCCCGGTACATAAAAAAAAAGAAAGAAAAAGAATTAAGTTCTAATGGTGATATTATAAGTACCTTGCACTAATATTAGAGGGAAATGTTTATTGACTGTATATTGTACTGGGAAATAGAGAAGATAAATACTTGTGCTTCCATTGAGACACATTTAAAATTCCCAAATACCCATTGTATAATCTGCTAAGCGATTTTCCCAACTGTTTTGAATTTCTTCCTGAACAGGTGATTACAGTGATATATATTCTAGCCTGTGTGGACTTGCATTTGGCAATTATTTGTAGTTGTTATTTATCTAATTTTTAAGTGCATGGTAACTCAGTAAAAGTTATACATGAATTATTTTAAAATCTCATATTTTTAAAATTACAGTCATTTCTTTCTCCAATGACAAAATACACATATCTACAATCTTGAAAATTTGTTGCAGAAGAAAAAATATTAATTGGATGGTGTTACTCTGCTTTCAAGTCATGGAACTAGGTTTCTTGGTTAAATCAAATGCCCTGTTTAGGAATGAGTTACTGAACATTTAATATACCTAAAATACAATGTAGTGTGTGTCACTGCCTCAAGATCAAACAGGTATTCTTTGATGTTAAGGGAGTGTGGCAAAATCTCAAAGTGCCTTGATGGGGGAATCACCCACCATTCACCATTTTTTATTGAATGTAATACCCAGGGGAATACCACATATTAGAGAGCTCGATTGGCCAAATTTTGAAAAGCACAGTTTATCATGCATTTGCTCATTGACATTTTCATATTCAGAGACTGATTGTTCAGGAGTAAATGAAATGAGGTATTTTGGTTACATTTGACCACCAAATTATACCGGATAAACTGGGTTAAGAAGAAATGAGAAATGTGAAGACCAGCTATGACATTCCAGAATAAATCCAAGCCAGAAGTAAAATGGGTCTTGATGAAGGCAAAGACCACAGAGTTGAAAGGGAAAAGACTAAAGTTGACAAAGAAAAAAAGCCAGAGAAAGGGAAAGCTGTCAAGGATCCTCAGGGCTTAAGCAGTAGATATATTTGAGTTTTGAGGAAAATAAGGCATTCGGCATATTATTTATTAATACTGAGCATCTCAGTGATTCCAAATTCTCTCCCATAGAGTCATGTTGGCATTCTTTATTTCTGGGAGCATTGTGGGTGGGATTTAGTTGACCATAGACCTTTCCCTTTGTATTATAATTGCCTTTGGTCTCCTCTCTCCCTCACCCTGAGCTCTTTGACGGCGGGCTCTCTGTCTTTTATCTTTGTATCGCTAAAGCACATAGTATCATAGCATGCACAAAATAGGTACTTCTTAAATATTTTTAAAAGGAAGAACGTGGTGAGGGAAGGAAAGAAAATGAGAAGGTGAGTCAAAATGAGGATTTGTCCTTTGTTATTCATCTTAAAACTAAATACCTGAAAAGAACAGACTCTAGATCAACATCTTTAATTTACAGTTTACTTTTATAGGCAAAAGAAGGAACTTGACCAATCAAGGTCAAGGACAGTGAGTTGGAGGCAGAAATAGAGTCATAAACTAGGCCCATACTATCCACTGTTCTCTGCTTACCTGGTAAGCAATCTTGCCCTCGTCGAGGAGATCCGTATCTATTTTACTTCTCCTAAACGAAACAATGTTTGGGACACGAGGAAGTAACTACATGAAAAATATTTTTAATAAACAGACAGTGGCCCATGATAACTCTAACAGGTCTAGGGTGAAGCCAATAAAACTGACCGCAGGCCACATTGGCTGTGTATCTCTTAAGGTTCACTAGAGGAACAGATATAATATAATATATGATATGATATGATATATAAAAAATTTACAAAGTAAACTTATAATGGCTGCCTACAGAGTCAGGGTGAAAGAATGCAAAATATTCATCTGTACACTGAAGAGCTGGGGGATGCAATTTAAAGTCCAAGGCTTGGAGCTCATTCTCAAGCATGGTGTGCGTCCATGTCAGAAAGCTAAAGGGTCTGCACTAGAAGGCTGAAGGAACTGGACACCAGTGTCCAAAGATGATAAGACTACAGCTAGGGCAGACTTCCTTCTTTACTCCATCCAGACCTCAAGCTTAGTGGTAGGTGCCACCCACATCTGGGATGAGTCTTCCCTCCTCAATGTGTGGCCCACCTGTCAGTTATCCACCAACATACCCAAAACTGTGCTCCAGTAATCCACCAGGAATTTCTTAATCCATTCAAGTCAACATCACAATTAACTATCACAGACTGGTTCTAGAAAATTGAATTTTAAAAAACTATTTGATTAAATTTTTATAACAGTCTAAAACCTGAAGAGAATAAAAGTGTAGACATAGACACAGTGAGCAGTCACCTTCCATCCTTTTTCTGCTCTCACCCAGACAAGTTTCTACCTACACCATAGGTATTTACACTTCTTAGTTTCTTGTGTACCCTACACAGTTTCTTTATAGTTTACAAGCTAATTGGGAATAAATGTTCTGGCTTACTTTTTATAAAGAAAATTGTTTTATTGGTACATTTTAGGTATACAATACCTTTACATTTCTCATTGGGAACTTGTACTTTACATGATGTATCTTGGTTCTTATTTTTTCCCCATTCCCTGCACTCCAGCCCCTCCACCCTTCCCTATTTACAAAGACTTTGTTTCCATTTTTTCTTTTTCTCATAATTTTTCCTTTCCCTTCTTTCCTTTCCCCTAC
>NW_004624733.1:10114477-10138877 GCF_000247695.1 Heterocephalus glaber | reverse complement strand
TTCTTATTTTTTCCCCATTACCTGTGCGCCCTTCACCCCTCCACCCTTCCCTATATACATAGACTTCATTTCCATTTTTTTCTTTTCTCATAATTTTTCCTTTCCATTCTTTCCTTTCTCATTACACAAAAATTATCATATTAAAATACAGATCTCCACCTTGCTTCTTTTTTATTAGTACATGTTTGCAGTACATAATGTTTACATTCCTTATTTGGAGTTGGTACATGTACATAGCTCATCTCAGTTCCTTTTTTCATCCTCTTTCCCTCCTCATCTCCTTTCTTTGATCCCCTTCCCATTTGAGAAAGATCTCTCTTACTCTTTTTCTTAACTAAAAATATATCTTAGAAAACCTTAATATCAGTACCAAAAGAATATCTTTACTTAACTCAAAATTATTCTATTGGATGGATGCAATGTAATTTAATTAAATGGTCTCTTATTGATGAATTTTGGATTATTTCTAATCTTTAGATGGTAGAAAAATTCTTTTAATAACCAACATTGTATATACTTCAAGGGTTTAGCATTTGTAATTTTGATATATTGAAGTTACCCTCCTCATGTCTATACTGATTGACATTCATGTCTGTAGTCTGAGAGTCCGTGATTCTTTACAGCTTCCATATCAGAATGTTACCAAAGTCGAGGATGTTAGCCAATCTGCTGGGTAAAAAAATGGTATTTTAGGGAAGTTTAATTTGCACTTATTTTAGTAACGAGGTTGAGAATCTTTGAGATACTAGAAAATAAAACTACAGAATCAAACTAAAACATGATTTGCTTCTATTCAACCTGAAACCCAGGGCACACCTGATCCCAGAGGAGACCTCAGCCTCATCTGAGAGGTATTTGGGACCATGATACCCCTCAGTGCAAGCCCTTCACATGGATTAGCTCATTTCAATTCAGATATCCTTGAATGGTAGGCACTGGTATCCCTGTTTTACAGATCAGGAAACTGAGGTTGAGAAAGGACAAACTTCTGAAGATCTGATAATTGGCACAGCACAGACTCGAACCTAGGTTTGGAGAACTCCATGACCCTGGATTGCAGCCACTAACTGGCACTGTTTAGAATGCTGTATTTATGCATAGAGTTTGAATTAGGTCATTTGTATGCTGTTCTCCCATAGGATTTATGCTCTTCTTCTTGGCCTACCCATCTTCCAACTCTGTGGCTGGTTTGGAGGGACATATTTTTTCTTTAATGTAGCTGTGGTTCATTGCTTTTCCCTGTAGAATTTTGAGATGCAGCAAGTTTACTTTCAGGCAGTCTCTCCTTCTCTGCACTGTACTTTTTTCTGCTGTTGTCTTGATAAAAGCCACTGTGTTTGTAGCAAATTATAAATATTGATCAGTTCTCTCCCCCCCCTTCATATAAATATAGGAGTTGGAGCATTGTGCTGTGTAATACTAATAAAAAAGCAACTTGGAAAAATTTATTATCTCCTCAGTTATATATGAGAGATTAATTTATCATAACCATGTTAAAGATAGTTTAAGACTAATTGATTTCTAATCTCCTTATTAAATACAAGTAGACTTTTCCAGAATTACCTGGAAAAGACTGGTTTTTCTTAAGAAGAACTATTACATGGAAGAGATTGGAGAATTCAAAAGTCTGTTCTCTGGATATGTGACAGATGTGTCTCTATCTCCATAGTCGGTGGGATTCTGATCTTCCACTGAAGTGGTGCTCACTGCTATAATGGATTGGGAGCCCTATAGGCAATTGTTAAATGTCTAGGAAGCCTTAGACAAGCTGTGAAATGGCTGATGTGTACTTTCCTCTCTCCCCTCCGAGTCTGCGAATGCTTCCAGCTTCCTATGATTCCCATTGCACCTAGGCATCTGCTCTCTTTCCCAGTAGCCACATTCAGAATGCTCTCTGTAGCCACTCAGGATAGCCCTTCTCTAGATGATGCCTGCTTCTCCATCTGGGCCTCTCACTTCCTTCTTCTGTCTTGAGCCCTGGCATGGCTGCTCTGAGATGGTAGGTGCTGTGAAGCCAGGTCCCATGGCAGAATACAGAAAGTGTTCCAATCTTGCATCTTGGGTCTCCTGGAAACCAAGGCTAATCAAATCACTTGAAAATTGCCATGGAAACACAGCATTAGGGCATGACATGAAGTTCACTTGAGGGATGAAGAATTTTAAAGAATCACTGCCCATGTATTGCAATTTACCTCATCCTTCAGGCTTCCCTCAGAGATGCTGTCATCTGTAGGTCGGGAAGAGGGGGTTGGTCAAAGAAGGGAAAAGGAACTAAGATATAGGCACTTTAGTCTTTCTACTCTCTGCTTCTACTGTCATCACATTGAAATTACCTGGTGAGTTTTAAAAGAATGCTGATGCCTGGATCCCATTGGATCTGAATGGTCTAGGGTAGAATTTAAATACTGCATTGTTTAAAAGGGAGGGTACACCCATGTTCAAATAGCATTTTTTCCTAATAGGTGTGCTTTGATGAATGAGTGGACAAACAAATTGTGATACACAAAGATACACAGAATGAAAAATTATTCATCCTAAAAAAGCAAGGAAATTCTGATACATGCTACAACATGAATGAACCTGGAGAACATCTTATGTTTGAGTCTGGTAATTTAAATAAGCCAGACACAAAATAACAAATACTGTATTATTCCACCTATATGAAGTACCTAAAGCAATCAGGACATTTGACTCCCATGATGGACATTAGTGGTTTCTATGTGATTATCTCCAGATTTGCCCTATGGGAAGCCCCTAGGTTCTCTAGTTTTCTTCCTATATAGACAATCAATTATGCAATCCAAATTTCAATGGCTAGAATATAAGGATATGAACTTTAATAATCTCTTCAAGTGATGCTAATGTGCTGCTAGAGTTTCCTAAAATCCAACCCTCCTGATCTCTTGGGCAATCTGGCTCCCCATGCTTTTCCAGCTTTACTTTCCTGTGTTCTCAGACAGGACCTGTGATTCTCTCCATAACTCTCTAATTTGCCCCTAGGCAAGTGATTTTGAACCTTTTAGAGCTTTCAATGATACAAAGAACCCACTAGTTTGTATCAGTAAAGGTTTGCCAGTACTCCCCTAGTCCCTAGTCCAAAAACTACTTTCTTCTCCTTCATCTCCCTTAATCTTTGGGGCTTGGATTGACTTTTGTTTCTTCCATAAAATTATCCTCCTCTCTCCTTCTCATTTCTCTTCTCTTCCTTTTCCCCAACACTCATTACAATTATTTCTGAGCATTAGGGCCCTCTTAACATTTCCAGGATATGGTTGCATGGTTAAGTCTGATTCTCACTGGGAATATAAGGAATTTCCCATGGTCCTAGCATGATGCTTGGCTTAGAGTAAGTGCTCAGTATGTATTACATTATCTTAGTTACTTTTCTTGATGCTGAGACAAAATATCCAACACCCACAATTAAAGGAGGAAATGTTTATTTAGCTCAAAGTTTATACAGGTTTCAGTCCATAGTCAGCTGGCTCCAAGGCAGAGCAGCATGGCAGAGAGCCATCACTAAGGAGAAACATTTCATGGCATGGCAGGCAGAAGGCAGCAAAGCAGCAAACAGCAGAAGCAGCAGTGAGCAACCCCCCCTTTCCCTTTTATTCCATCCAAGATACAAGTGTTTTGGGTGCTGCCACCCATACCCAGGGTGGGCCTTCCCATTCTCCATACCCAGAACTATGCTAAACCACTCATTGGACTAATGTAGTTCCACACTCCCTTAGTCCCAGTATCACACACCCTAGATCCAGCTACCTTCCTAAAATGCCACCTCTGACCTCATGAGGCTTTGGTGGGACATCTAGATACAAGTCATAACACAGGTTAAATGGAACTTGACTTTCTAGCTCAGACCTTAGTTCTTAGCTCTAATATATCCAGTGGTCCACAAGATGTCTCAAGCATTTTAATCAAACAGAGTCAAAACATAGTCTTGATATTTCCCTACAATTTTCCCCTTTCTATACCTTCCCTATCCCCAGTGGCATGTCTCTCCAATCCATTACTTGTTCAGGTCAGATTATTAGACATCATCTTTTATAGTACCATATTCACTCACTACCTCCTATATGAAATCAGATAGCAGGATCTGGCAATTCCATCCCCAAAACTCCCTTTGCTTCCCTTTTCTACTGTTACCCACTATCAGGCTTCATCTTCACACCTGAAATGCAACCTGGTCGCAAAGAGCCACACTTATCCTTTCTAACTGGTTCTCTTTAGTCCAATAAGATTGATGTTTATAGCATGTCTAGCTATTTCACCTATTGCTCAAGCCCTTTCACTGCCTGCCCACTGCTCTTGAGAGTCGCAGTCTTTAATAAAATCTGGAAAGCTCTGCAAGATCCAATTGTCTCTGCCTTCTACCACTCATCCTGTTTACTTCCCAGCTCTATTGCTGATCTTTATTTGGGTCTTATCTGTTTTGTTTTCTAAGACTTTTCCCATAGTGATTACTGTGCCTTGAAAGCTTTTTCTATGTCTTTTTATTATTTTCTTTCTTTTTTTTTTTTTTTTTGGGTACCAGGGATCGAACTTGGATCCTTGCGCCTGCACAGCAGGTGGTGAAACCACTGAGCTAAATCCCCAGACCCTTATGTCTTTTATTACTAACCAGCTGCTTTTTCAAGGTTTCAGGTTAAATGTCACTGCCTCAGGGGGACGTGTCCTCAGTCCAAGTTTTATAGATTCCTGTACTTCACTCCTCAGAGACCCTTGTTTTTCCCATTTTAGCCCATATTTTAAATGTGCAAATTAAAAATAATTTATTGGATACTATTGCCCTTTGGCATCTCTATCTTCAAGCATATAGGAATGTCTCAATAAATGGTTGTTGGATGAATCAATTTCAACAAGTCAGTATAGACCATCCATATTTCCAAGCCCGACTCCTTTCTAACACAAAAGTAGAAAAAAATTCATTAATGTATTTGCCACAAATTGCTCCTTTTTTGATCTGACTCAGGCTAATCACTGATACTTAGAGTGGGAGGGCTGGCTCTGGAGTAGGACCTGCAGGATTAGGCCCCTCTTACCATCATGCTGCAAACCTTAGTGCTTTAACTCTTCTTGACTGAGCTCTCAACATGGCTGGGAACAGGGTTCTGAAGCCTCTGGCTCCCTACTGGGAAGACTCTTGACCTAGGACTGGGGGTTGGGATGGAGGAAAGCCCTACCTCTTTCCTGCCTCTCCAGGCATATTATCATGAACAAAAGAAGGAGAAAAAGGATTATTTTCTTAAGATAAATGTTGCATTTTAAATGAAGCTCCTTAGGCACTTAAACAATCGTATTTATTCTACATGCAACAGTAGTTTCATTATATATAGTGAAAATCCTTCTAAATGTTAATGTAGCATTGGCTCAAGGAACCTCACATTTGGAATGAATAAACCAACATGTGACCTCACATTAGTGAAAACTTACTGAATCCACTTCTCTGCTGCAATTTGTTTTAGGGAGAAAACAATTTTTGTAGTTGTGAAGAACTTACCTTTTCAAGAGAGAAAGACCTGGAATCAAACCCTAGCTTACTAACCAGATTATATCAAGCAAATTATTTACTATTACTGAGCCTACTTAATAAGAAGGGCTCTTGGATGGATCACAGGAAAGAACATACATCATCTCATTACTATAAAATGCTTTTAATTTCTACAGGTCGAATATCCTATCCCTTGTTTCAAATGCTTGGGACTAGACATGTTTGGGATTTTGATTTTTTAAACTTCTGAATATTTTTATGTACAAGTCTAAACACAAAATTAATTTATGTTTCAAACATGCCTTATGCACATGATCTGAAAGTAATTTCATGCAATACTTTTAGTGTACCTGTGTTTTAACTTCAATCTGTCATATGAGGTGAAGTGTGGGATTTTATACTGGTAGCATCATGTTGGCCGTCAAAAAGCTTTGGATTTTGCAGTTTAGGAATTTCAGATTAGGATTTCTCAACCTGTAATAAATCTTATAGAGTCACAGTTTTTCATATGGATGGTGCAATCAATGCTCAATAAATGGTAATTGTTAGTATTATAAGCTCATTGTATTCTAGTTTAGTAATAGAACTTATGTTGGGTCGCATTGACTTTTGCCTAACATCCATCATTCATTCAATATATGTTTCAGAGTCTCTGCTATGCTTCAGGAAGTGTGCTAGGTGCAAGATAATATTTTGGTGAATAAAATGGACATAGTTTTGACTTCGTAAAGATTAAGGACCAGAGCCAGGGATTTAGCTCAGTGGTTCTGCCGCCTGCCTTGCAAGCAGAGGGACCTGAGTACGATCCCCGGTACCAAAAAAAAAAAAAAAAAAAAAGATTAAGGACCAATGGGGCATAGAAAAACAAGTAAGCAAATAAATTACTACGTAGTTACAAAATGCACCAAGTGCTGTGAGAAGTGGTGGGGAGGAGCTACACTGAAGAGGTGATCAGAGGAATGACAAAGGGACAATTTATTCTGAGTGGCTCAGTCCTTTGACTCATTTCTGTTCCTAACCCTGCAACACAGAAGTTTGACTTTGTCACTTTGCTTACCCAAGATAGTGCTTTCAAATTTTCTGATATAGTTTCCAAAGGTAGCTTGACTCTGATGTTTTAATTTCACAAGAAATGATGAGTATGCCACACACATCTGTTCTCTAGGTCAGTAGATTTTTTTAAATCCTTAAATAAGTATGCAAGCAAACAAAACCCAGCAGCATTTTAAAGGAATAATACGCCACAACCAATTGGGCTTATTCCTGGATTCCCAAGCTGGGCTGACATAAGTAAATCTTCTAATAGAACATATCCTATCAGTCAGTCAGAGGAGAAAAACCTATAACCTAATTTCTTACAAGTGGAAAAATCCTTCCTTTGTATTCAGACTCAGAATGCAGCTTTTCCTTATTACTCATTGCTGTGGTTATTTTCCCTGAAGATCTAAGGCTTTTTTCAGTTCCAAACATGCTCATTAAAATAATCAAATCCTCAAGATTAACAAAGAAAACAAATTAAGTGAATGGAAGGGGTATAGCCTGGCTATTTCTACCAGGTTAATTTAGGTAACATCAATATCCAGGAGACTTGAAACCAACACAAGCATCATTTCAGCCTGGTCCATGCCACCTGTTCAGCCTAGAGTAGAGACAGAGGTAACTGGAAAAAACCCCAAAGGCTGAGGCTGCGGACTAGTGAGATAGTTTATGCCATCATATAATTGACTGACAGCCTCTGTTTCTGAAATTAATTACTTGTATTCTGGAGTTAAATTTGCTGATGGTGCTTCTCACAAAAATATGAGGTCTTTACAGAGCAAATGCTCTAATTAAACAAAAATAAAGGCAGAAAACTTCTAGAAATAAATGAGATACATTTATTCTGTGCATGCGGTTGAATCTTCAATAATTTGAAATGTAACGGTTTCTTCCCTCCTGGGAGAGCAATGATATCTTGCTCTTTCCTGTATTTGCATCTATTTCCCTTCTAATGTTTATTTATGACTGTGGCAGAGAGGAGAGATGCACATACTTTGTTCTTTCCCTCCTATCTCCTACCGAAGCTCACAGACCCTAGTGTTAGAGACTGAATGCTGTCCCCCACAGTTCCTCTTGAAGCTCTACCTTTAATGTGGCTATATTTGGAGATATAGCTTTTGGGAATAATGAAGGTTACATGAGGTCATGAGGACAGGGTCCTGACTCACCAAGATTGGTGGCCCTGTAAGGAGAGGAAGATCTTTGCCTCTGTCTCTACTTCTCCTCTTCCTCTTTCTCTTTCTACCTCCCCACCCCCTTACTCCTTTTCACCCATTAAGCAAAATGTCCTGGGAGCACATGGCAAGAAGCCAGCCAGCTGCAAATCAGGAAGAGGGCTTTGCCAGAATCCAGCCATGCTAGCTTCTTGATCTCTGACTTCTAGCTTCCAAAACTGTGGGAAAATAAATGTCTGTTTCTTAAGCCATCCACTATTTTGTTATGCCAGTCTAAGCAAAACTATGAGACCCAGACAAAAAAGAAAGGGGTAGCTGGGAGTACAGAGGAGGGGGAACTCAGCTTTCTCTTCCTTATCCTATATAAATGTTCTTTCCTGCTTCCAGGAAATAATCTGGATTGTTTATGCCCTTTGAACTGGTTTCTAGGGGACCAAGGATCCATATACAATTCCCTTCAGCTGGACAATGGACATCAGCATTGTCTCAGAATCAAAGCCTCCCATCTCTTCTCTGCCTCTCCTGCTTGATGGCTCCAACCTCCCTTCTTTCCATGAAAGGCTTGCTCTGAAATTCTAGCTATAAGGTGGTATATGAGTGTCCCACACAAGCAAAGTTACTTGCTCTGTTTCAACTGTCCAGAGACTTCTAGATTATCTTTTTCTTGTGTATCCCTAGGAGAGAGGACCCCGGTGAGTCTTCTGCCCTCGGTCCAATTTCCTGTGGCCCATAGAGGCAGGATCTCAGGGTAAACAGGACAGTGAGCTGGGAACAAAAAGGTCTCCTCAGAGAGAGCTATGCCACAGAAGGGGAAGAGGAGGGAGTGCAGGAGAGTGGAGTGCTGACTGCCAACTTTTGTTGTTTACCAGGTGTCTTACTGCATTCTAGGTGTTATAATGAATGCAAGTGGATAAAGCCGGGTCCCGAAGGGCCTAGTGATGAACAGCAAAGAGACCATTCCTAAGCAATTGGCCCCTCAGTGTTTACTGAGGGGCCAATTTAGTGGCCAAGTTGCATCACCTAAAAGAGCTCATGTTAAGTGGTGCCTGTGGCAGCAAGAAGAAAACTCAAGCTCACTGAGGCAAGAATCTGCTTCATGTGTTTACGTGTTTTACCTGACTCCAGCCTCACAACGGTTGTTTCTAAAAGTAAATGCTGACTGAGAAAAATTCCAGGAGGATGGAGGGGAAGGGGATTCTACTGCACCTAATGGCATAAGATAGGGTTTAGTGGTCAGAAAGCCCATGGTTTGTGCAGGGGAGATTCAGGTGACCGGTCTAAACAGAACAAGAAAGAAAAATGCTTTGGAGATGGTGGAGTTTGTAGAAAAAGTTTAATGAGAGTACAAACTATAATGAAATCACATTCATGTGTGCAATTTGCTACTTGTGGTTTGTGTATCAGGGTCTCTTTGTCCCTGCTATGGTGTGTCAGGCATGGGGGATGAGGATATAAATGAGATACTGCACAGACTTTGAGAAGCCCACCATCCTGATGGGCAGATGAAAAAGCATTGAAAATAACAGGCATGTTCTTCACACATTAGATATTAAAAAATCAGGATGCATTTTGTTTCTCTGAGTCATGTTTTGCCGTAACAAATAGGGATGCATGAGATTAAGCCCAGAAAGTCATTAGTGCAGCCACTGTTTATTTCTGTCACTTTAAAGGGTGCCTGAGGAGATTTCTGAAAGCCATACAACAATGTAATAGTCAAGATGGGAATTTTAGAGTGAGCCGGTAGCCCAAACAGCAGCATGCTGCAGATACTAATCTATGGCACCAATTATGGATAATACTCCAAAAAAGTTGATGCCATACCATTGGGCAGCAACTTTGTAATGGTGTTTATATAGAATAAATCTCATTTTTAATAAAAATGTATCTTTAAGATATACACAATGATTACCCAAGAAATAGATTGGGCTGTCTATTATATTGATATATACACAATCTCAGAAATTTGTCTCTAGTGCCTGGTTTACTATACATCAACAGAATTTAGAGCTCCATAAAAAATACTTTATAGCATTTAGACAGCAATGTTCCTATTTCTTATGCAGATACATTGGAAATAGGGTTGGGCTGTCATTCATCCCTGGCACTTAAATGTTTTTCACAAGGAGTTGCTGCCTTAAGAAAGTATCACCCAATAAAATGTTTTGATTCGGTTCTTTGCTGGTATGTCAATAGATATTAAAATAAAAACTTCCTTGTATTTAGTTACGATAGCCCCCTTCAAAATGTTTGCAAGGAGACCTGGAGGATCTCTAAGGACCCATCAGTGCGATGAGGAAGCAGAACCGGGAGATTATTACCTCTTAAAAGGATAGCTCTTGCTATTGGCCATTTCACCTTTATTGGAAAGGAGGCAGCATAACAGAAATTTATAAGATATATCCTCACATGCCCAGAGGAGGACGAGCATAGCCCTGTGTCTTGCACATCTCCCAGCATGGCAGGAGCACACGTGTCCTTATCTCCACACACCAACACTGTGCATGTGCCCCTTGCTCCATACAAACTTGGTATTTGATGATATCTTTACCTACTGGATGTAGTCAAGGAGGAGGAGATTGTATCAAGATTGTAGAAAATGATTCACTTATAGTGAACTTAAATATGGCTTTTCATAAGTATTATAGAATTCTGAGGTAATTAACCAAGAAGAAGAAAATGTCTACTTTGGCTCACAGCTTTAGAGGCTCCAGTCTCTCATCAACTAGTCCCATTGCTTTGGGCCTATGGTGTGGCTTGGCAGTACATCACAGTAGGAGTGAGTAGGAAAGCAAACTGCTCACTTCTTCAGTAAGACAAAGGGAAAGAAGAGCAGTCAGGACCCAGAGTCCCCTTTGAGTCAAGCCCACCGTGACATAAGGACATCCCAATAGGCCCACTTCCTAATGGTTCTGTTAGCTCCCAACAGGGCCACCTTGGAGACCAAGCCTTTAACACATAGGCCTTTACCCAAACCATAGCAACAGAACATTAAAAAATAAACTTTTGCTTCGATAAATTAGATTTGCCTGCCCAATTGTATTGCTTGCACTTAGGTAGGGAATTTTGTCTCTTTCTCCTTATTAGTACTGACAATGGTATTATTAAAATGATTACTGAAATAATAGTAGCACTTGCTAGCCCCTTCCTTTACTTTTCTCCATGGAACTGATCATCTGACATACTATTTATCTCATTTGTTTATTGTTTTCTCCTCTACTATAGTGGAGACTTTTCCATTACTTTTATCCCCAGAGCCTAGTATATATCTTGTTTAAAGCATGTACTCTACTGATGTAACAAAAGTAAAAACTAACCCTATACCATGAAAACCCAAATTATGATCTATAAATACCATTCTCCAAAAAGATTACAAAGACTTCCTAGAGGAGTGGCTGATACTGATCTTGGGTGGAGAATATGTACAATGAGAATGGAACATGCTGTTATACACAAATAAAAAATGCTCTCACAGAGTATTTGAGTTGGTTAAAGACTTAACCAACTCAAGGTTAAAGTCCCAACTTCAAGGGACTTCCACGGTGAAAATGAGGCAATATGAGTGTAAAAAGAATACATGCAATGGATTGAAAAGCTTAAAATGTTAAAATCTATTAGTTCATACCCATATTCCAAAAAAAAAAATGCCTGATCAGTCACCTTGGGGAAATGCATGAGTACTAACTTCTGAAAGTGGTAAATAAAAGAATCAAGATTTCCAGTTTTAGCTCAGAAATTCTGAGCATAGAAGCAGCATTGTTCCTATGCTTACAGCCAGATAAAATTTGACAGACTGCAAATGAATGTCTTTGCTTAAACTTTTAGAGAACTAAAGTCACAGAACAAATAGCTAACTTAAAATCTGGTGTCAAAGACAAAGTGCAACAGACAATGAGGACGACGATTATTTCCAGGCTATTGCAAGAGGAAGAACATCTGACATTCAAAGATTGATGTGTCTTGGAAAAGTGGTTCTGCCTTGTCTTTTAAGAGAGAAGTAGAGCTGTAACAAGTGGAGGACTTTACAGGTGGGGCCATTCTGCAGTCAGGGGGAATCTTGGCCAGCTGAACTAGAAATGTTTATTTCTGTGTTTCACTGGTTTTAGGGAGACAAACATTTCTAACTAAATGTTCATTCATGAGGCAAAGAACAGGACATTGGCTAGAGGCGAAGGAGAAAGTTCTAGATCTGCCTTTTTCATCAGATTCAGGCAAAAGGGTCAAAGTCTATGCTTGGCCTTTTCACAGGTAAACCCAGGAATCTTATGCCAGTCATGATAGAGCTGGACATCAAGTTTTATTTGAGTCTTATGGAGATAGGTGGTTTTCTGTGGTAAGTCATTTCACGCAGCACAAACGGTGTGGAAATTTCCTACCAGTTGCTGTCTGATGGGTACACAGGGCTTAGGTGAAGTTCAACATTGTCATTAGGCAGATAAGGAAGGCATCTATGGAGAAAAATGCAATGGAACCTCAAATTATCACCAGCCTTACATAGGAACAACGTGGATTAATTAGGTTAGTGGAAGATTCATCTGCCTCTTGTTATCTATAGCGTGAACCCAGGTAAACATCCAGATCTCAGCTGTATTGACCCAACCTGAGTTACAACCAGCTCTTACGAAACTGATCAAGTTCTTAAGTCTCAGTTCTGTAGAACTGAGCAGCAATTTACCTGAGACTGCCAGACACCAGAAAAGCTCATAAGAAAATACAGGTAAAAACTTCAGAGGAAAACCTAAAAACTGGCTTTTACAATGGTAGGAGTGTAAATTCCTTGGCAGTAGCAAACATGGTAGAATTTGCTAACGTTTACAGGTGGTGTTCTCCTCAGGAACACCAACCACTTCATGTTCACTTCTGTGCTGGCTAGAGGAGGGGAACAGAACTCCTGGGTTTCTGAGGCTCCGCAGAGACTTTTATCTGCCAAAAAACATAGGCCTTACTATTCAGAAAGAAGAAGAGCAAAACCTGTAGAACTAGGAGACTGGAGGCACTCTATTGAATCTGGGGGTGGGTAAAAGAAATGTAAGAGCCTCACACCCTGGAAGAAAGCCGGAAGAATGTAAAGCCTGGTTCTTAAGCAAAGGAATATCACCATTGTGAGACCACAGTCATGAGATTAGATGCATAGTAATGGCTCACAACAATCAGAGAACATCATCCAAAAAAAGTACCAGTGGATGACAGATGGGATAAGTGCCAGAGAGATGTTCCCTAGGAAGCAGGGCAAAAGAAGGCCCAGTGCCAAGCAAAGAGATGCAAAGCCAAGTGGGAGCAGAAATTGAGAAATGCCCTTCAGGAAATTGGCCTCCATTCCAAAACAAGGTAGGAACATTCATGGTCAAAATAGGCTTTTTAATCCATGTAAAATCTTTTTATTTTGTCTTCTTTTTTGTGTTTTACTCTACTTCATCACAATTAGTATTTTTTGTTAAACTTGCCTTACGTTTTCCACCCCTTTATTTTCAACCTTCTTATGTCACTTTGTCTCATATGTACCTCTTGTAAAAGCATGTGAAAAATTTTGTTTTGTTCTTGGTATTTATTGTGTTACTTTTTTAAAATAATGACCTCTTTGAATTCCTCCAGAGATATATCCTTGGAGAGTTGATAGGATCAAAGCCTTGGTTAAAGTAGCTTATTGGACAGTCATTTGCTGGAACATTTCCTTTAGCTTCCATATCATCTCATTTTGCATAAATCTCGGCCTTTGTAAAGGCCACATCTCTAAGAACAGTGGACCCTCAAGTTACAACCAGCCTGACATATGAACAATTTGGGTTATGACCAAAATTGTAGTTTTATGAACAAAATATTGAGGTACAGCCCAAATGCCGGCTGCTTGTGCTTCCAGATGGTCTCAGATACAGATTTAACCCTTAAAGAATTCTGGAGGGAATGTTACAACATCCTTTCCTGTGTGTAGTTAATTAAGAAATCCTGTGCCAATGTCTCTCTCTCTCCCTCTCCCTCTCTCCCTTTCTTTCCCTCCCCTCAACACTGAGATCTGCCTGTATACACCAAAGAGACTTTGAAAGCTATGTAGAGGAGCCTGAGCCTTCATTGACCACCCTGAGTTACAACCAGCCCTCGGGAACAAATTGAGTTTGTAAGTCAAGGGTCCACTGTAGGCTTTCATATAGCAGTTCCCTAACCAGCTCTTCATTTTTCATGTTGGCAGCTAGCTGAGATAGTTCCCTTTGTTTCCAAAGTATGCCAGTCATGTATTACTCTGAAAGTGTGTCTATATGTTTACTCTCTGGTCTTTGAGTGGTTGACAAAGTCTAATAAGTGAAGTAAGTCCTGCCAGCAGAGCTGATTTTACTGCACTTGAGGATGTACTCTGAAGGTGACCATAGTTCAGCGATACTGCATCCTGCTAGATATCCTCAGTTTCAATTCTGAGGTGTGGCTCATCTAATAAGATTAGGTCAAGACTTAATAGGAGTGTCTAATAAACCAAATGAGGTACAGAGTGTTCACTACCTGAGACAAAACAATCGCGAGCCTTTCCTCTGGTAGGGTCAAGAGAATGGGCTTCAGGTGTTACAGGAGCTACAGTAGTACTAAGGTGACAGGAATGGAGGAATAGGATCTCCTGAGAAGAAAATCACTGCCTAAAAGTTATGCATGTTCTTCATCAGTGGGAATGCCTGCACAGCACCAGGAGCCAGAAGGTTCCCCAAACAGGGAACCTAGAGCTACATCAGTAGAAACATCAGGTTTGGGCTGGGGATTTAGCTCAGTGGTTCTGCTGCCTGCTTCGCAAGCGCAAGGACCTGAGTTCGATCCCCGGTACCAAAAAAAAAAAAAAAAAGAAACATCAGGTTTGCAGTAGCATGGTAGGCCTAAATCATGGTACATAAGCCTTTATCCCTGAGTCAAAGTTAAGTCTATAGGGCCAGGGATTTAGCTCAGTGTTTCTGCTGCCTGCCTTGCAAGTGCAAATTCCAGAGTTCAATCCTCAGTACCAAAAAAAAAAAATGTTAAGGCTACAGTAAAGGGTGGGTTTTTTATGTTTTCCATGAAGTTTAGTTAAACCCCAAGGGCTTTCCAGAGTACTCATGCACATACACATTGTCTACTTACTTTTTTCTCATTGCTGAAATAGAATACCCAACACTCACAGTTAGAAGAGAAATGGCTTATTGTAGTTCACAGTGTGTAGAAGTTTTAGTCCATTAATTGGCTGGCTCCAATGCAGGGTGGCATGGCAGAGGGGCATCGCAGAGGAGAAACAGTTCATGGCAGGCAGAAGGCAGCAAAACAGTGAAGTACCAAGCAGAAAGTGACAGCAGTAACTGTCTTTCTGTCCCTTTTATTCTATCCAGGCCATTGCCCTTATAGTGGGTAGCACACACACCCAGGATGGGACACTCTTAATCCTAGTGTTATACCATTAATCCCAGTATCACATCCTTAATCCCATTATTACATACTCTAGATCCAGCCACCTCTGAAAAATCGCACCTATGACTGCATGAGGCTTTGGGGGGACATCTAGATATGAGCCATAACACATAAAACAGTTTTGTGTAATTGCAGATGCCCAGGAAGGGACTCTCGAGCCTTCTTGAAGACCTTTGTATTTTGAAGCTCTAAGCACAAAGGATCTCTTTCTGAAGACTTATTCATACATAGATTCTGTGAGCTCAGAAAAAATTAGCTCCCACTGTCTATGAATACCCAGTTAAACGTAGAAATACTCTCAATTGTGATTTGAGAGAGGTCAATGATAAGTTTCGAGTAGCCTTAAAACAATCAGCAGAGAGTATTTTCCCCTTGTTTTTATAGGTCATGCCCTAAGTCACCAATTCTTTCAGCAAAGTTGTATTTTATCTTTCAACACTTTAGGTCCCTTTTTTGCCAAGACAAGGAGCCAGTAAATGAAATCCATTTTCTAGGCATCCTAAACAAAAATCATGTACATATATTATCTACACTGAACCACAAGGGAAGTGGGATTCTTGAAAATATTGTTGAGAACCTGAGAAAACTGAAGGCTTCAGTAAGCTCTGAGGCATGATTATGTGGCTACACTGCTCTCTTACCCAGATGAATGGCAGAAAGGTGAAGGCACACTGAAAAGGCAGAGCCAAGATCCACCACAGTGAGCAGTTGACTTCAGGAGAAATTGATGACAGAATGGTGTTTGGGTTAGACATTTCTAGGAAACAAGAGATATAATTTTGTTGATGGCCCTGAAGACTTAAACCAACTGATATCCTTTTTTGTTTGGGTTCTTTACTCTTAGGACAGGAGTATTCCAAGGGCTATGATAGACTATGAGAAGGCCTTAGGATATAGACTTTCAAATGCTGTATAGTTTTGATCTCTTACTTGGCTTCTGGTTTGAAGAATACTGGAGAAGTTTAGGTAGTGGTTTGATAGGGTCTGTATAAGTTTTCATAGGTTCTACTTGAATTATTTTGCCTATATCAGTGAAAATTTTAGTCTCTGTCTCCTTACTTGGGCTATGCATTAAACATAAATGAGGAACCAAAGGTACAGCTAGAGCAGAAGCAATTGACTGTGAATAGAGGAGTCCTCTGGAATATCAAGAAATAGTCCTTCTAGGGTACATTTGATAGTACAATTTTATTTGCAAAATAAACGTCTCCCTACTAAATTTGCAGCAGTCATTTAACAAAGCACGAAAAAACTTTTTTTTGGTTCAAGGCTCAAAGGTTAGGGTAAAGAGTGAGAGACAGGGAAAATTTGTAGGTTATTTGAAATGGCTATCACCTGTGTAGTAAGTTTACACCGAGTAAGAGTTTAAGCAAAGGTGACAGGGTTTATTACGTAGAGAGTAGCAACAGGAACTGATGAGGATGGCTATGTTTATAGTTAATTTACTTTGAAGTGTCAAAGGGTCTGGCGGGATTTGGAGTACTTTTTCCTTCCTTGTAACACCCTTATGGATCCAGATGAAGGGTTTATTTATTTATTGGTTTTACTTTGTCTTGGTTTTTCTGTTTCATTTGATGGAATAATCTTTATTTCACTATTTCTTCTGTGAGCAATATCTAGAAGAGTTCTTGTCCATGGGTAGTTAGGGAATGGACAGATAGCTGTTTAATCTACAGGGCACAAATTCACCTTAGATCTTGTCTCATTTTTGTTCTAAAAACCCCCTATCAAAGTGCTCTGCTAGGTGTTATAGGTTAGTGTTAGTATACAGGGTTATTTTCTGATTTTTACTTTTGAATTAGGTCTCCAATTTTGAGTTTCATTCCACTGACAAAATGAGATAGAATGGTTATCAGCACCTTCTTGAACTCCAGAATGACATCCAAAGGGATTTTCTATCCATCTTAGCAAGCTTCTAGAGTTTCATCTATTGTGCATTCATTTGCATGACTGAATGATGATACCAAGAAATTTTACTGGAAATGTTTTACTGGAGACTTTTACATACTTTTCTGGCTCTTCTGTGACTCTCAGGTTTATTGCCAGGGAGAAGAGGGGTGGACGGGGGGAGACGGAGAGAGATCCTATCTGTCCTCTCCTGAATTAGTCCAATTAATTTTTCCTTCCAGGATGATGCATTTGAAATTCAGAATAGCATGTGTACAAGATGATATATCTTGAGGGAAATTTTAGTTCAGGTGAGGTCTAAGGTTCTGCAGTTTCTTATATGCTTACCTCATAACAGGGGTGAATCCTTGGTAGTTGGCATTTTGGGGTTTTAGGAAGGTTGTTGGCAAATTATATGGGAGTGTGGGCAAGGGGATGGGAAAGTGGAAGTGTCAAAAGAGATAAGAAAGATAAAAGGGAGAGCTGAGTAGCAAGATGAAACTTGAGGACAAGGACGGGGAGAATTTATTGATGAAATTACTTCTTTTAAGTTTGTCATATTACTCTTTAGCCAAAGAATCTTCTCGTGATGCAATTATTGACTCAGAATTGTGTTTGGGAGCCTCTCAATACAAAAAATTCTGCCCATTAGACTCCTGGGATCTTATTCCCTTTCTTAAGCTGAAGAATCTGAAAAAATGAACAATTTTATTCAAATCAAGTGTTCCCCGGAAACTGTAAATCATCCTTGGTAAAGTTACATCATTCAGAAAGATAAGCACAAGAATTAGGGTTATAATCAGAGTTTATCTAAGAAGCAGGGACTGTACCAGGTTGAGAATTTAGACTTAGATGATCACTTAGAGAGCTGGTAATGATTGATGGGCATGTAATGCTTGTGCACTCCATGCCTTGAACCCCCAACCTTGTGGTTGATCCCTCTGATCACAGACCCAACATTCTGTAGCCCTGGCTAGCTGGAAACCCAGAAAGAGTGCTCACTCTGGATCAAAGCCAAGCTTCAGGACATAAAATCAAGTAGAAAAGAGAATCACATCTGGTTTTATTAACAACCCGCAGTAAACTTTGTACAATGGATGCCAGCCCAGTGAGAATTGAAAACTCAGTGCTTTGTGAGGCTGACTAAAACAACATCTCACAGAGCATTGCTGTGCTGTCCTGATTCTCCTCATTACAGTAACATTGTTAAACAGCAAAACACAAACCAGGAATATATGTCAAACAAAAAATAAAAACAAAGAAAGAGGCTGTCCAATGAAATGCATTTTTCAGAATATGTCAGGGGAACATAATCTGAGATAAGCATCTTGTTTTGGATCATGGGCATATCCAAGGATGTTAAGGCAAGGGAAACTTTGAAGGCAAAGAAGTATATGAAGATTGTTTTAAAGTGAAAGTTATTGGTTACATGGGCTTATCACTGGTGGTAATTTGTGTAGTGGTTATTGCTAGGAAGGGTTCTTCACAATAAGACTTTGACTTCAAGGTTGCAGTTTATAAGGCTTAGTCTTGTTCACTTTTCTCATCACTGGGACAAAATACCCAAAACTCACAACTAGAAGAAAAGTTGATTTTGGATCATGTTTTAGGAGTTTCAGTCCATGTTCAGCAGGCTTAAACACAGAAACAACATGGCAGAAAGGCCTGGGCAGAGGGAAACTACATCCAGGAAGCAGAGAGAATGTGCAGGGAAGAGTGGGGAAGGAAGATGTACCCTTCAAGCCAAGCCCTCAAAGGCCCATCTCTTCTGATTAGACCCTACCTCCTATTAGCAAGTCAGCTGTAAGACTCCATAATCCAATCCCCTCCCAAAAGCTCTGCCTATGATTACATGAGGCTTTGGAAAGATGTCTAAAACTAAACCAAAGCAGGCTACTTACAGAATGGCAATTAGGATTGACCATTGCTAAAAAGATGTCTTCATAAAAGTGGCTCTGACTGCAAGGTCATGGTTTGGGCAGAGTCTTTTACAATATTTCTAATGGGTAATCATACGTGAGAATCCCTCCAACCTTCATGGCCTCCTAACTCCATTTTGAAGGGTTTGACGTAAATGGCTCAATTTTGATTCTGACAAGTTTCACACACAAAACACAGCATAAAAAGGCAGGAAAGGAGCACCTGAATTCAACCAAGGATGCCAAACAAATGGGACCCAATAACACAGCCTGTGAACCAAACTGAGAATAAATAGCCAAGGAACTCAATGTGAAAGAAATAGAATTCAGACCTGGTGCTGCATCACAAGTTGGATGAGCTTTGAGCAGCAAAACACAAGGGACCTTTGTGGATATCAAACCTGCTTGAAGGCTGTGGTCTGCACTGCATGAGGCAGACAGGGTCTCTATGGAGCCTCCACAGTGACAAAATAAATGAGGATGAGCCAAATGAGAACATTTAATAAATAAATAATGAAAGTTACTTATTCTGAGCTTGCTATAACAAGGAAGTTTGCCGCCATAACTTGTGCATGGCAGAGACTCAAAGGCAGGCAGAGGAATAGGAAAGCTTTAGAGTGGGGGAAAAACAAAAGGGTATCAGGTGTGCTCTGATCAGAGGCTGTTGGTTTGGGAAAGCTACCCTAGGCTAACTAGTAGTGAGATACCCTATGTGATTGATTAGTGGTGCATATTTGGTCCGAAATTGGGACAAAATTAGGGAAGTTGTCAGTTATAAGTAAAATCCTGGCTATCTGGGGTCAGTTATTACAGGGGTAATGTCTGACATCCTGGATTGTTGTTGGAGATGATGATCCACCTTCCACAAGCCTGACTTCTGAATAGCAGGTATGCTGGGCTGGTCACTGCAGACCATGAGCTGGTTTCCTGAGATGGTTGCTACAGAAGTCTATTTTTCTATGTGCTCTGGCCATTGTCTGTTTGCATAATTGGTCTCTAAATCAATCTAGTTTGTTCAAGATTAGGTACTCTGTGTTTTCTGGCAGGTGTGTAAAGTTTCACATGTATTCTTGGTATTGTCTTGCATGATACTTAAAGATCTCTTTCCAATTGGAAAGAGATACCCACCTTCAGTTCTTGGCTATTCTTTCACATTGCTGTCCTTTCATTGTCAACTCTTTCAGCAACCTTCATTAGAAGTTTGTTCTGGATCACTTCTTCACATTTCTTAACTTACTTTCCCTCCTCTTTTTTTTTTTTTTTTAATCTGGGTACCCTGTTGGCTGCATTCTGGAAGAATTCCTTATTTCAATCTTCAAACTCACAAATTCTTTGTTGTTGTTGTTGTTGTTGCTTACATTCTTTTATTGTTACATTTTAGGTAGACAATACATTTACATTTATCATTGGGTGCTTGTACCTGTACATGATGTATCTTGGTTCTTATTTTTCCCCCATTATCTGTGTGCCCCCCTCCGCTTCCCTATTTACATACACTTTGGTTCTATTTTTTCTCTTTTTTCATAATTTTTCCTTTCCCTTCTTTCCTTTCTCCTTCCCCTCCCACTTCCCCTTCCCCCTTTGGACCCTCTCTTCCTATTTCAAATTATCAATTATTCATTTTAATCCTTATTTATACTTTCAGTTTCTCACACTAGAGAAACTATTCCATATTTACAGATGTGTGTCCTATTTATTTCACTTAAGAGTATGGCCTCAATATGCATCCATTTAGTGATAAATGTCTCTAGTTTCTCATTCTTTATAGCTGAGTAGTAATCCATTTTATTAAAAAAAACACATCTTCTTTATCCAGTTTCCAGTTGATGGGTACTTGGGCTGTTTCCAAGCTTTAGCTATTACAAACTGTGCCGCTATAAACATGGGTGCACATATATCACTGTGGTATGATTCTTTTAATTCTTTTGGGAAGATACTCAGCGGGGGAATAGCTGGCTCAAATGGGACCTCTAGCCCTAGTTCTTTGAGGTGTCTCCATACTGATTTCCACAGTGGTTGCACCAGACTGCACTCCCGCTAACAATGGAGAAGGGTTCCTTTCTCCTCACACCCCTGCCAGCATTTGTTATTCGTTGATTTCATGATAGCAGCCATTCTTTCTGGAGTGAGGTGAAATCTCAGTGTTGTTTTCATCTGCATCTCTCGAATGACCAGTGATGAACATTTTTTCATATGCTTATTTGCTACTTTTACTTCTTTGTCTGAGAAATGTCTGTTCATTTCAGATGCCCATTTTTGAATTGGGTCTTTAAATTTGGGAAGTCTGATCTTTTTACTTTCTTTGTAGATTCCAGATAGTAGGCCTTTGAGGAAAAGCGGGTGAAGATTTTTTCCCACATTGTATGTTGTCTGTTAGCTCTGTTGGTGGTTTCTTTTACAGTGCAGAAGCTTTTTAATAAGATGAGATCCCAGTTGTTGATTCTTTGTGCTAGTTCCCGTGCTACTGAGGATTTGTTCATAAAGTCTTTTCCTATGCCAATGTCATCAAGAGTTCTACCTAACTTATCTTCCAGCAAGTTTTGTGTTTCTGTCTTAATATTTAGATCTTTAATCCACTTTGATCTTAATTTAGAGCATGGTGATAGATATGGGTCTGGTTTTAATCTTTGGCAGATTGAAATCCAGTTTTTCCAACACCATTTATTAAATAGGCTATCTTTCCTCCAATGAGGTTGGTTGGCTCCTTTGTCAAAGATGAGGTGGCTGAGTATGTCTGGAGTTGTTTCTGCATCTTCTAATCTATTCCACTGATCCTTGGGTCTGTGTTTTTGCTAGTACCATGCTGTTTTTATCACAGTAGCTTTGTAGTATAGTTTCAAGTTGGACATTGTGATGCCCCCTGCCATGTCTCTGTTGCCTAGAATTGCTTTTTCTATTCTAGGTTTCTTCTGGTTTCAAATGAATTTTTGGACTATTTTCTCTAGTTCTGAAACTCCCAAATTCTTTAATTGTTCATTTGGTATTTCAGTTCATCCATTGAGGAAATTTCACCCATAAACTGTGCTTTTTCTACAAATGTCTTTCAGAAGAGTTTCTCATATATTTAACAAAAGTATTGCACAAATTTTCATTATGTTTACTTATAGGGAACAAATATTTGGTAGTATTACACAAGATGTTTTTATTACATTGTCTGGAATTTTCTTGTACATACAAATGTAGTTTGCTGAACCATTTCCTTTCCATGTTTTCCCCACAACTGTCCTCTTGCCTGCTTTATTTTCTCTGCCCTTGGGACTCCCTAACATTTTATATAATTTTCTTATTTTGTTTATGATATATTTTCCTTAATTAGGATATAAGTTATTAAGGTAGGCAATTTTTTCCACTTTGTTTACTATGTATTTGCAGCATCCAGAACAGTGATTCATTTACATTAGGTGTTCAGTAAACATCTGCTAGATGAGTAGGTAAACTCTCTTACAATTCTAATAATTCATTCAAAGTGTTTTGGGGGTCTTTTTATGTAGTTACATTGTATCATACACAGCTAATGACAGTTTAATTTCTTCTTTTAGCTCACTTCTTTGTTCTTATCTTTCTGCTCAGGTTATTTCTCTTCATATAACTTTAGATGGAATCAATGCGATTAAGGATGGTGATATTCTCTCCCAGTAATACGGATTTAAAGAGAAACTTCTAATATTTCTCCCTTATGTATGATGATTGTTTGCACTTTTTATAGGGGGAAATGAGAAAATTTCCTTTTATTCCTAGTTTGATCCCTTAGAATATTTTTAAAATCATTGTATTATTTGGCCTTTTTTAACCTCTATTATTGATAGTTATTTGGTTTTTATCCTCAATTAATTAGCATGGATAAATGAATTAATATTGTCTAATATTAAACCTGTTGCATTTCTGAGAAATTTAGCAGTCCTGCTATATTTCTTATGTTGCTCTATTTGGCATGCCAATATTTATAACGGAATTTTATGTCTGGGTTTATAAGTAAGACTTACATATAATTTTTACTTCCTGTAATATGCTTGTCTTGTTTCAGTACCAAGATTATGCTAACTTCATAGAAGGATTTGCAATGTTTCCTTTTCTCTATTCTCCTAAAAATTTGTGTAAGATTCTAATCCGCTTCTCTAGTGTTCTAAAACACCTTTGTAAATCACCTGCATTTGTGTATGCTTGAAGGAAGGAAAATGGTTTTCTATTTTTTCTTGTGACAGCTATAGTAGTTTAAATTTTTTCTAGATGTCTTCCATTTCATCAAGGTTCTAAAATTAATTGGCATAGTTATTTTTATTGCAATTTAAATCTCAATCCTTCTATATTTATGTAGTTTCATTTCTAATATACATTTGTATTTTTCTTTTTTTTGTTCTTGCTAGCTAATTTGTTCTATCTTTTAAAAGAATTGGAATTGATTGGTTTTTGTTAATCATCTTTTCTATTGTTGTTTGTTTTTCTCTTTCTTTTCATTACTTCTAAATTCCAAACATATGAGTTGCTTTTCTGTTTATATTTTTGTTAGTGATTTTTAACTTCAAGATTAGAGTCTGAGGTCTTGGTAATATTTGTGACGTGAAATGTATTGAACTCTGTTTATTGTGTGGTCTAAGCATGTGTTTTCTCATAAAGGAGTTAATTCTCTATCAAATCCCACTATTAATTATGGCATTTTTTTTACCTTTCTTTCCTGTTGATTTATCATTGAGAGACATGTTTTTAAAATTTCTATTATCATGATAAATTTGTCAATTTCACCTGGAAGCTCATTCATGGTTTTGCTTGTTAAAGTACGAAGTATGTTATTAGGTACATGCAAACTTAGAATTTTAACTTACTTGTTTTGAATTTTTCTGTTTTGTTCACCACTATAGCCCTTGTGTCTAAAAGAATAGTACTAAATTATAGATTCCAAAAAAAACTGAGTTGAAATTTTTACCCATATACAGTGATTTATGAGTAAATTACTGTTGTTTTTGATTCTCAGCTTCTGGGGCTCTGTATGCCCTCTGGGGCATGTGTGCTGTAGGTTCACCACCACTGTTCTAGATGTATGTCCTCTGTCTGAGGAATCATTGACAAAATTTTTCCCCATTCTGTATGGCTGTCTTTTTATTCTTTTGATTGTTTCTTTTGATGTGCAGAACATTTATAATTTAATATGATCCCATGTTTTGATTCTCAGAACTATTTCCCATGCAACTTGGGTTTTGTTTAGAAAGTCCTTGCCTATTTCAAGAGTTTTACCTATCTTGTCTTCCAGCAGGTTAAGTGTTTCTGGTTTCACATTTGGTCCTTTGATCCACATTTATTTTACTTTAGTACATGGTGATAGATATGGGTCTAGATTCAATCTTCTGGGTGTAGATAGTCAGTTTTCCGAACACAATTCATTAAAGAGCTTATCTTTCTTCCAATGTGTGTATTTTGGCCTCTTGGTCAAGGATCAAATAGTTGAATGTACTTGGAGCTGTTTTTCTTTCTTTTTTTTTTTTTTT
>NW_004624733.1:10060882-10095187 GCF_000247695.1 Heterocephalus glaber | reverse complement strand
ATGAAAAATAAGTTGGAAGAAAATATTCATATTATATATAAACAAATGCTCTCTAAGTCCTTTTTAAAAAGAAGAAGAGAAGACAGTAAATAGTAAAAGTAGGAGTAGTAAAATAACAGGAATGTCAGGAAAAGAGAATTGCTCTCTGATTTTGAAGAGCACATGTTGGTAGCTGTTCAATGTCAAGATTTATGGTTGAAAAACCTTACCAGTCATTATTTAGCACCAGGTTTACCATCTGAATTCATACTCTGCAAACTGTGAAAAACAAAGTGTGTTGACATTGCTGATTTATCACCAGTGGTCCTACATATTGCATGACTCTTAAGATCCGATGTACAGAAAAAGGCAAACCTGGAGAGATGGGGGAAGCTGGTAGTCACCTGGAGCTCAGTGTGTAAAAGGGTAAGGACCTCATTGCTGGGTCTGGGGTTTCTTTATCAGGTAATGGAAATGTTTGAAAATTAAATGCGATGTGGTTAATAACTCTGTAAACTCAATAAATGTCACACTTAAAATAGGTAGATTTTATATTAAAAGCATAACTCAATAAAGTTAATTTTAAAATTCAACTTTTATGAATTGATAAAAACTCAATCTGTGGAAAGGTACTGATCAAATGTCACCCTTTCTAAGAGGTCTTTGTTTCCATTCCCATTTGATTATTCATACTTGTCCAACAGACAGTAATAGATCATCTACCAAGTGCTGAGCCCTGAGGAATGAGAAAGAGTAGGACAGAAAGAAATCTTTTCTTTTTGCATTATGATAAAATACAAATAAAAATTACAATTTTAACCATTTTTAACTGTACAGTGCTGTAGGATTGAGTATATTGACAGTGGTTGGAACCATCACTTCGACCCATCTACAAAACTTCTTCATTCCAAACTGAAACTCTATGCCTATTAAACATGAAATCTCCATTAGCTACTCCCCACAGCCTCTAGTAGCCACTATTATCATTTCTGTCTCTGAATTTGACTACTCTTACTACCTCGTGAATATAGAACCATAGAATATTTGTCCTTTTATATTGGCACATTTCATTTAGCATATTTTCAACTTCTGTACATATTGTAGCATTTATCAAAATGTCCTTCTTTTTAAGGCTAATAAATATTCCATTATGTTCATATGCCACAATGTGTTTATTTATTCATCTGTTGATGGACATTTGAGTGGTCAAAACTGAACATTGCTGGCGTGAATGTTGCTATACAAATGTCTGTTCAAGTCCATGTTTTCAATTACTGTGGATAAACACCTAGAAGTGAAGTTGCTGGATAATGTGGTGATTTTGCTTAGTTTTTTGAGGAAATGCCAAATTATCTTCCATAGTGGATGCACCATTTTACATTCCTCCTGGAAGTACATAAGGTTTTTATTTATCCATAAGCTTGAGTGACAATACATGTTGTGGTTTTGATTTGCATTTCCCTAATTATTAGTGATGTTGACCATTTTCTCACGTGATTTATATTCTCACGTGATTTATATTTCTCACATGATATATATTCTTTGGAAAAATCTCTGTCCAAGTCTTTTGCCTATCTTAAAAATCAAACTGCTTTTTTTGTTGTTCAGTTCTAAGAGTTCTTTATTCTGAATATTAATTTCTTATCAGATATATGATTTGCATATATTTCCTTCTATTTTATGGGTTGCCTTTTCATTCTGATGATCACACCATTTGATGCACAAGTCTTAGTTTTTATAAAATCAAAATTAACTTTTATTGTTACCTATGTTTTTGATGCCATATTCAAGAAGTCATTATCAAATTCAATGTTATGATCCTTTTTGCTTTTAATAGTTCTGTAGTTTTTGTTCTTACATTTAAAACATTGATCTGTTTTAAGGGTTTTATTTTGCAGTGGATATATCTTGTGCTGGGACTACCACTGAAATACATCTTTAGCCTTTTTAAAATTTTTTCTTTTGAGATAAGGTCTTGCTAAGTTGAGTGAGCAGGGCTTGAACTCATGATCTTTCTGCTTCGCCTTCCTAAGTGCTGTGATTACAGAAGAGCACCACCATTCCTGGATTTGAGTTCATTTTTTTAAGTAGTGAAAGGTAAGGGTTCATTTTTATTCTTTTGCATAGGATAGTACTTTTTCAAATATAGTTTGTTGAGAAGACAGCTGTTTCCCTCATTGAATTAGGCAGACATCATCACTGAAAAATTTTTAACCATATGTGTGTGTGTGTGTGTGTGTGTGTGTGATGGTTTGTTTCTGTTCTATTCATCTATATCTCTGTATGCCATTACCATATGATTTTGTTTCCATTGATTCATAGTGAGTTCTGAAATTAGAAAGTGTAAGTTCACTATCTTTGTTCTTTCTTTTTTCAGGATAAGTTTAACTTTTTAGGTCCCCTGAAATTCCATATTTAGGGATGAACTTTTATAATTCTGCAAAAAACACTGTTGGGATGTCAATAGGGAGTATGTTGAATCTGTAAAAATAAATACTGGGGTTTACATTAGGAAAACATTGATATCTTAACAAATGCCAAATCTTTCAATCTATTCACACCAATGTCTTTCCATTTAATTGTATTCTCTTTATTTCTTTCAGCAGTGTTTTATACTGTATTTTCATAATGTACGTGTCTTTTTAGCTCCTTAATTAAGCTGACTGATAAGCATTTTATTCTTTTTTATGCTGTTGTAAATGGAATTGTTTTAATTCCCTGTTTAGATTTTTCATGTGAGTATACAGAAATACAAGTGATTTTTGTGTGATTTTGTATCCTGAACCTTTATTGGATTTGTTTGTTAGTTTTAAGTTTTTGGGTGTGGTTTTTAGGATTTCCTATGTATAAACTTGTGTTGTTTGCAACAGATAATTTTACTTCTTCCTTCCCAACTTGAATGCCTTCATTTTTCTTGCCTAATTACTCTGGCTAGAACCTCCAGTAGTATGTTGAATAAGGGTAGCTAAAATAGACTTTCTTTTCTTGTTTATTATAGCAGAGAAGCTTTGCAGTGTTTTGGGTGTAATGTTAGCTACTGGCTTTTTCGTACATGGCCTTTATTATTTTGACATGTTTTCTCTCTATTTCTGATTTTTTGAGTATTTTTATCGTGAATTTTTTTTTTGTATATTGGACCACCTTAAATTCCAAGAATAAAACCCACTTTGGCATGGTTTATAAATGTTTTAATATGATGCTGAATTCCGTTAACTAGTATTGAGGATTTTTCTGTACACTTATAAGGCATATTCATGTATAGGTTTTTTTTTCATTAAGTTTATTGGTACATTTTAGGTATACAATACAGTTACATTCATCATTGGGAACTTGTACCTTTACATGATGTATCTTGGTTCTTATTTTTTAATAGTATCTTTCTTTGTCTGGATTTGATATTAAGGTAATGTTAACAGCATAGAAAAAGTTAGGAAATAATTCCTTCTTCAATTGTATGGGACAATTTGAGAAGGATTGTGTTTTTCTTTAAATATTTGTAAACTTCACCAGTGAGGGTCCATACCTTTTTTGATAGGGGTTTTGGATTGCTAGTACAATATCCTTCTATTTTTTATGATTTATTCTTGGTAGGCTGTGTTTTTAGGAATTTGTTCATTTCATATAGACATCTAATTTGTTGACATAGTTATTCATAACATACTCTTATCTTTTTTATTTCCATAAAATGAGTAGCAACATTACTGCATTTCAATTCTTATTTTAGTAACTTGAATCTTTTATATTCCCTTAGGCAATCTAAAGGTTTGTCAGTTTTATTAATCTTTTCAAAGAACCAACTTTCAGTTCCATTGATTCTATTTTTCTATTTTCTATCCCTGTTTTAATCTTATTTTGATCCTTCTGCTAACCTTGGGTTTGTTGTTACTTGTCTAGTCTCCTAAGGTATACTGTTAGGTTATTGGTTTTAGATCTTTCTTCTTTTTTAAAGTAAGCTTTTAGAGCTATACTTTTCTCTCTTAACACCTATAAGCTTAGATATGTTGTGTTTACAGTTCATCACCATCAAAATATTTCCTAATTTCTCTTGTGATTTCTTCTTTGACTCATTGGTTGTTTAGAAATGAATTTCCACATTTATACATTTTCCAGTTTTTCTTTTGTTATTGATTTACAGTTTCATTCCATTGTGTCATAAAAGATACTTTTTATAATGTGTGCAGTTTAAGGTCTTAACACAGTAAAACTTATTTGTGGTTTATCTTAGAGAAGGTTCCATGTACACGTGAGAAAAATGTATATTCTCCTGCTGTTGGGTGAGGTATTTGATAAATGTCAGTCAAGTTTAATTAGTTTATAGTATTGCTCAATCCTTTACTTTTTTATTCATCTTTTGAATGGTTATTCTATCCATTACTGAAAGTGGAGTATTGAAGTCTCCATTTATTATTGTTGAAGTAGTTCTTCTTCAAATCTATCAATATTTGCTTCATTTATTTTACAGCTGTGATTTTTGGTGTATGTAATTTTATACCTTCTTGGTGAACTGAAACTTTTAACTTTATAATGTACATTTTTGCATCTTGTTGACTTTTTTTACTCTTTTTTTTTTTTAGTCCTTTTTAAAAACTCTAGCATCATTATAGCCACCCCTGCTCTCTTTTGGTTACTATTTGCATGGACTATCCTTTTCCAGCCTTTCATTTTCAACCTCTTTGTGTCCTTAGATCTAAAGTGAGTCTCCTGTAGATAACATATAGTTTGATTGTATAGTAGATGACATATAGTTTAACCCATTCTGCCTATCTATTCCTTTTTATTGGGCTATTATATTTAAAATAATTACTAATAAGAGAAAATATATTTTAGCCGTTCTGTTATTTTCTGTATGTCTTATAGTTTTTTTCTCCTTCTTTTCTTCCACTACTGTTTACTTTTGGTTTTGTTGATTTTTCTGTGTAATAACATGTCTTGATCCCCTTTTTAGTATATTACATTTATATTGTATTTGCAACTGCTATGGGAATTAAACATAATATCCTCAAGTTAAAACAATCTATTTAAAACTGATAATTTCAATTGCATATAAAAACTTACTCCTTTAAAACCCCTAGCCCCCTACTACTTTATATTACTGATGTTACAAATTATGTTTTTATATGTTGTGTATACATTAAAATACATTAATAATTCATTTGCCTTTTAAATCCCATAGAAATTGAAGTATTATAAACCAAAACTACAATATACTGGTTTTCATATTTGAGCATTTATTTCCTTTACTAGAGAAATGTTCGTCTTTGTATGGCTTTGAGTTACTGTCTAGCATCCTTTCATTTCAACTTACAGGACTTCATTTAGTATTTAATGAGTCTAATAGTGCAGAGATCCATCAGTTTCTATTTGAGGATGTTCTCATTTCTCTCATTTATGGACATTTTTACTAGTTATGGAATTCTTAGTTGACAGACGACTTTTTTTTCTTTCAGCACTTTATATATTAGCCTAGTAATTTCTGGATTCTGCTGAGAACTCATGTTATAATCTTAAAATCAGGGTCTGTGATAAAAGTTCCTCTTGTTTCTTTCAAGATTTTCCATGTGGCTTTCACTTTTAACATTTTAATTATAATATGTCTTGGTATGAGTCTCTAAGCTTAATTTGGAGTTCATGGAGCTGCTTGGATTTGCAGATTATATATCTTTGTTTGAGCTTGAGACATTTTCACTTTTATTTTCTATTTCAAAAAATCTCTTTACCCTTATCTTCCTCCTTGAATTCCCAAAATGTGCATATTGGTTTATGGTGGCCCATAAATCTCTGAGAGTCTATTCAGTTTTATTCATTCTCTTTTCTTTCTACTCTTCGGACCTATAATTTCAAATGTTATATTTTTTGAATTGAGTTTTGTAATTGCTAGCTTTTCCTGCCTAAATCAGATATTAAAGTCTTCTACTAAATTTTTCAATTGTTATTTTATATTTCAGCTCCATAATTGTTTCCTTTTTTATAATTTTCATCTATTTATATCTCATTTTGTTCAAATCTCATTCTCTAATTTCCTTTAGACTTGTTTTCCTTTAGTTATTTGAACATATCAATGAGAGTTTTTACAAAATTTTTGTCTAATAAGTTTATTGCCTATACTTTGCCAGGGAAATTTTCTGCCACTCTATTCCTTTGAATAGGTCACTTTTTCCTGTGGCTTTGTATGCCTTATGATTTTTGTTGTTGTTAAAAATTATTTTTTAAACAGCCCACCTCTCTCAGTCTTTTCAGATTTGTTTTGTTCCAGGGCAGTTCCTCATTATTTAACAAGGCAAACTTACAGTCTTATCATGTACCTTAAATGGGTATGTATCTTGCCTAGGCCTGTGTGTGTGTTTTTTCAATGTTTCTTGCCCACTGCTACTTTTGAATGTGTTTATTTACTAGAGTCTTAATACAGGTTCTTTTGGGAGTCTTAGATGATCGAATGTATGACTGTACTCATAGCCTCTTCCCCCAGGTATCTGTGGGATTCTTGTCACCTGCAGCGGCCATGAGCAGTGCTTGCTGCTTCTACCTAACTGGAATTCTAGTTAGATGAAATAGAAATGAGTTATTTAGGAGGCCTTCAGACAGGCTAGAAAAGTCTAAATGTTTGCTGTTCTCCTTCTGGTTTGAGGGAGGGAATGGGGAACTGGACCACAACCTCCTCTACACTCAGACCACGCTGTCCTAAGAAGGTGGGTTGAGAGTTCTCCCATTTTGAACGTGCCCTTTTGATCAGGTGTTTACTTAATTACTATAGACCTGTAACTATTTTACAGAGCTCCGGTGTGGTTATTTTTAGACCGTTTTTGGCTGTTGTTTTTTATGTCTCTTTGGGGAAATAAGGGTTTGGAGCACTTGATCATTTTGCAACATCTCTTATCAGAAAGCTCCCGTTTGAATGAACAGTTGAACATGAGAAATGAACAGCACTAGGTTGGAGGTACAAAGAGGTTTCCAGAGGAAAGAGGGGGTGATGCCTGGTTCTCCTGAGAGCAATCTGAAAGGATTCCTAGAGGAGGAATCATTTAGCTGAGTCCCCAGGACATTCTAGAGAAAGGATCCAACAGAAACACAGGCAGACACTTAAGAAGGTAGAAGTGCCTAAAAAATTAGAATTTGGGGATACAAGAGTTGTGAATGAATCAATTTAAAAGAAATGTTTTTGCCAAGCCAAATAGAGTTGCCCCTCCTTATCTATAGCTTTACTTTCTGAACTTTCAATTACCTGTGGTCAATATGTCTGAAATGATCAATGGAAAATTCCAGAAATAATTCATATTTTTTAAGTTGTGTACCGTTCTGAGTAATGTGATAAGATCTCACACCATCTGCTCTATCTTGTTCAGGAAATGATTCATCCTTTTGCCCAGCGTATCCATGCAGTGTATACTATCTGCTTATTAGTTTCTTAGTCGCCACCTCAGTTATCAGATTGACTCTTGTGGTATTCCAGTGCTTTTGTCCCAGTGACCATTATTCTACTTAATCATGGATCTGGAGCACAAGAGCAGTGATGCTAACAGTTCATAAATGCCAAGAAGAAGCAACAAAGTATTGCCTTTAAATAGCAAAAATTCTCAACTTAATAAGGAAAGAAAATTATATGCTAAGGTTGCTAAAATCTATGATAAGAACAAATCTCTTCATGAAATTGTGAAGAAATAAATTCATGCTAGTTTTGCTGTGATATATGAAACTGAAATATTTATGGACACAGTACATAATACATGCTTAAGTAGGAAGCATTAAATTTGTGGGTGGAAGATATCAACAGAAATATATTTCAAATGACAGCAACAAGTTACATTAGAAAGCACTGAGCCTGTACAAAGACTTCATCAAGGGATCCTCTGAAATGAGAGACACCAAGCCATGTAAGAGATTGTCACAGAGACTCAGAGACAAATTTATACTGAAAAATATACAAATAAGTGGGTAGGCTAATGAAAAAGCTGGTGCCATATTTCCACATTTTGACAAAGGAGAAAAGATGTCATCCAAAGCAAATCTTCAATTCAATGAAGTAGGCTCTTCTGGAATAAGATGCCCAGTGGAACTTACATTCTTGAAAGTATGGAGTCACCACAGAATAACATGTGAAAGAACAGATTAATTCTATTACTGTGTCAAAACTGCAGCGCCTATGATAAAGACAGGTGTAGTTTACAAAGCAAAGAACACATGGGCTCTCAAAAACAAAAGCAAAAATGATCTGGTCTTATTCTAACAACACTATCAGAAAATGTAAGTTTCAGCATTCTTTTTTATGGCATGGTTCCACTGATATTTTACTTCAGAAGTGAAAGGATACCTAAAAGAGGAGAGGTTGAAACTTAAAATTCTATTAATAATATACTGTGCACCTGGTCATCCTGAATCTGTTTGTTGTGAAAATGAAAATGCCAAGGTTATATTTTTACTTCCAAATATAACTTCATTGCTACAGTATCATGACCAGAGCATTATTCCATTTATCAAGGCCATATATACCCACCTGGTATTTGATGATATTTGACCAGTAATTGATGCAGACCCTAATTGGGACATAATGCAGTGCTGGAAATCATTCACACCTGCAGACACAATAATATTCATCAAAGCTAAAATGGATGAATGAAAACAAGAAATTGTAAGTGCCTGCTGGGAGAACTTACAGAGTTAAGCCATGAATGATTTTAAAGGCTTCCTAGGTATTGATAGAAAAGTTAGGAAAATCATTTACACATCAAGACAGATTGGTGGGTAAGGATTTAAAGACATGCTTAATGAAGAAATGGAAGAATATATTTAAGGCTATCAAGAATTATTTACAGTTTAAAACTTGGAAGAACTCATAGAGTCCTATATAAAGGAAGAAGAAAAGGAAAATGAAACAGAACTAGCAATGCAGACATTTCTGAAGTTTGCCCAAGTGCTTCAAATTGTGTAGATGTAATAGGACAAAATTATTGTGTATGATACTTAGCCTTAAACACACCTATATGATCATTGAAGTATTACAAGCTCTATGGCAGCACTTTGATGAATTAAAAAGAGAAAACAATTTCCAATACAATGTTTTTCCAGAGGTTTTTTGGCAAGAAAACCTTCAACAATCAAGGATACTCACCCATTGACATTGTGAGTTCATGATATTCAGCCATCAACATTGTTGTGGCTGGATCCAGCATCACTGGAACAAATGACCTCTCTCTGACATCCTTGGAAGGTCAAAAGTAGACCAACCATATATCACAATGCCTCCATCAGTCAGTGCACCTCATATAATTACATGAACACTGTATCTCACATCACAAGGGTGAATATAGTAAGATCTTTTGCTAATTTTATAACATAGTCATAATTGTTCTACTTTGTTATCAGTTATTAATCTTATTGAGCTTAACTTCATAAGCATCATAAGTATGTATGATAGTAAAAAGTGTTTCCTATGAATTGCTTATTTTTATCTTTTATCCACTGGTCTGTTGGGCTGCATTTTTCTTATGGATTTGTAGGAGTTTAAAAATCATTTTATACCCTAATCCTTCATCTGTTTTATGTCACCAGTATCTATTTTAGCCTCTGGTTTATCATTTAAATTTGTATATGATGTGTTATTAATTTTTATGGAAACACATTTATCAGCTTTTTCCTTTATGGCTTATGTTTGTAAGGCCTTAAAGAAAAGCCTTGCTGGCTCCCACTGCCATTGACAAATTCACTGTGTATTCTATCATTTCGATTTTTAAAGGCTTGAAATTGAGGTGTCAGTGGGAAATTCAAGTAGAATTACCTAAACAGCAGGTAATTATTTCAAATGGAGTAGCGTCAAAATCTATACTGGAAGTATAAACTGGGGTTCCTCAGACTGAAGAAAATGTTTGAAACTAGAGGCAGAAGACTGTCCAAAGAAAACATGTAAAATTAAAAAGAAATGGGTCAGGGGCACAGATCTGAGGAGCAGATATGTTAATAGACCTGGTTGAACAATATGATATTCAGGACATCTAGAAGGAGTGGCCCAAGGGGTAGGAGAAAACCTAGGGAATGGTGGATAAAAGGAACTAAGGAAGGCAAGCTTTAATGAGGCTTGAGTAGTCTCTGGTGTCTGTGATGGCATCCCTTGACCTAAACGGTCATAATTATTTATATCTTTTTTCAAGGAGCTAATAATTGTTCAGAGCAATTGAGTCTGACTTTTATATTCCTAGAACTGAAGGTTTTGTCTGCCCACAGTGGCATTCATCCATTCAAAATAATCTATAAACCTACCAATTAATAGTGAAGTCTCCTTTTCTTTTGAATCACGATATCAAAATAAATCTTAGACCCAAACATCTTGAAGACCTTTTTCCTCAGTTACACCAAGTTTGTGAGCTGGGCCCCTGGTCCTCTTTGGTTTTGGCTTGGAAAGATCAGGGTGGCATCTGTGAAAGCTCAACTATAAAAGAAACATGGGGATTTGCCTATAAAACCCAGCTGACTGCGGAGGTGTCTGCATGTGTCCACACATGCTCTCAACTCTGTAATGGAGCCTTTACTATCCAGGAGGTTTCATAATGGCCATTGTTCTTTTGACATTAGTTACTTTGTGGATTTACGATGCACCTTTTCTTGAACTGTCAATCTATAAACTGTCTGTAAAATCTTCTCCATGGAGTAAAGGAATGGAATTATTCATAAGATGGTTTCTACTTCAGCTCAATGGTGAAATTATTCACTTAGGGTATAATTAAGTCCTGGACTGGCTTGCATGTGGATAAAGATGGAAGGAAATAGTTGTGTCCCAATTTGTGTGCTTCCTGGTGTTTGACAAGCATCTGGTGTATTAATTCACAGATGGAGGAGAAATCAGGGTCCTTGTAAAGGGGTGAGAGATTCTTCCCCACCCACCTAAGGGGAGTTAGAGAATAACTAGCTGGAAAGGAAATAAACAAGCAGAGTTTAAAATGTTAAAAGTTAAAAATAGGATAACAATATGAAATCTGGTAGGTAAGGAGTAAAGCTAAAGCCTGAGAGAGAGAAGCAGCTAAAATAGAGGTCAGGTGGTTTGGCTCTGAGTAGCCACAGGGCATGTGTATATCAGGACAGGACTGACCACCGGCAGGTCAAGATTGGCACCTATGTATGGCAATCTTGACTGAGGCCATTGGTGGCAGGCCTCTTCAGCTCCAGACTGTCCTGCAGTGACTGTGTATGGGATGTGGCCTCATGACTTCATATCCAAGCTAACAAAATGGAAACACTTCAGTGTTGCAGACAAAGTAAAATTTATTGAGACAGACAGAAATGCACCTACTCAGGACTACAATTAAGCATTTGCTATTAACCAAAGAGTTGTGTTCACATTCCAGATAAGTGTACATGGAAAAGCATTCAGAATACTAGTTTTTCTACATCACTATTTCATCTACAATAGGGACAACAAACTGACACTCTGGATTTGATGGGCTCTCATTACAAGGCTACACACTGAACAGGGACAAACATCAGTGACTTTGAGAAAAAGGTATAAAAAGACCAAAACCACCCACTGTAGAAAGGGCTCTTGGATGTTACTGTACAGTGTGGTCAAGCTAAACCAAAACCAAATGGGAATGGCATCCTGGGGAGAATAGAGGGGCAGACCTGGACAGATCCATCATTTGCTGATATGGGTAAGGAAATGGGCATAAACAAAGAGAAGCTGGCATAAAACCTCAAATTCAGTAGTTAGGTATCCCCACGCCCAGAACATTTGTAAACAAAAAGACATTCATATGGCAGACAACCATGGTGAAAGAAAATCCTTGGATTTGACTTGGATGCCACAGTAATGGTAATAAGGAACCAGTTATAGGATAAGAAACTATTCACTAAAGAATTTCCAAAATTAAGTTAGGATTGAACTCAATACCTGTCTCAAACAAAGGATTGGATTATTACAAGACTATTTTCTCTCTTTAAAAAATTCAATATCTTATGCAAACTTGGTCACTGTAACTAAAGGGCCCCTTCCAAAAACAAGAAAACAAAAATTCTACTTAGAAGGATAAGGTAACTCAAAATTTAATCCAAAATAATACTAGTGGAAAGTACTCAAGATCTTTAAAGGCCTAATGCTGTTGTGCCAAAGTGAGGCATGAAAAGTGATGTTAATGTTGCTCCATTGATTTTAGGTTCCAGTCTTACAAGGGCTTTTTGTTTAGTATTTTAATGAATCAAAATATCTTCTTGGAAAAATATCTGAAAATGGCATCTCATTACTTTCCTGGGAATTGCCTATTGAGCACTCTTCTCCATCATTAAGTTAATGCTAAGGATCTTTAAGTGTCATCTTAATTTGACACTTGTCATAAGATAATTAGGCAAATTAAAATCAGTGGTTCACTTCGTTCCTAGAAGTTTCTCTAAGTGAAATCAATTTGTCGATTTTAATTTGTTCTCTTGTGCATTTTTCCAAGCTCAGAGGACACAGTAACAATATTTTTCTTTGATGATATAAACTGAGCTTTTTTAATATGTCTTGATTTTTATGTTCACTATTGTAATTTAGCAGCAATTAAGCACCTGTTTTCTAAATTATTTTCTCAGAGTTGTAACTGAGTGGGGAAAAATATGGAAATGGAAGTGATGGGGTTGAGATCCCAATACAGAGCTTGCCTGTGGTCTCCATATAGGGACAGTACATACATTGTCTATTAGGTCAAAGAAATCGGCAACACCAGGTATATTCATTTCCCATCTGAGACCAACCCTAGGGATAATGGCACTTTATCCAGCCTATGCAAGGAATGCTAATTTAAGGTGGGTTACAGCATACAAATGGTCAGTTTGGTGTGGGGGTTAGTCAGCTGCCACAGGGATCATGGTCTGGCTGAACGAATGAAATATATATATATATATTTTTTTTTTTTTTTCTTTGCCTAGTTGATGTGGTTGTCTTGTGGACTGGATAAAGGCAAGAAAGAGAGATGAGGAATATGTGGCCTCGAGAGCTGGGGTCTGGGTGGCTGACTGGGGCAACTGAGGAGGTACAAAACAAACAGGGTAAGAGTTTACAGACCAGTACTAAACTGAATGGGGCCACTGTGAAGACTACTCTTTGGTACTTGTATGAGAGAATTCTAAAGAATGTGGAGACGATGGCCCTACCGGATTTAGAACTAGACTTCAATAAAGAGTTTTGGGGAAAGAAATACAATGGTGAAAAGCTTTCTTCAGAAATGTCTCAAGACTTTTGTGTATGTAGAGAGGCTGGGGGGCTAGCTCTTAAAATTCCAAACCTAGCTTCTATATGCTACTCTGAAGTTCCTTCTAGGCCTCCGTTTTCTGAAAAATATGGGTGGTTTTAAAAAACTCTACACAGCTTTTGTACCCTTATCATGATTTGTGGGTGAAAAGGAGCCAAAATCAAAATATTGAGTTAAGAACCCTAAGTTGTATTCTAAGGAATACCATGGTTCTGTCTTCTCAGAGAACCGGGTGGGTGCATGCATGCCTTACAAAAAGCCCTTGAGTAGGTAGGGGAAGGGAGGACCCTGCACTGACAGGGCTGCTGCAGCCTGTGGGGCTTTGAGCTGAAATGAGAGCAATGGCTTGTGAAGCTGCCCAAGTGGGAGTCACATGGCTTCTGCAAGAAAAACGATTTAGGCAAATGATTTGGAGGCTTACCCAAAGCAAAGAAGCTTCCAGTAACTGCTAATGCATAGAGAAGAAACCTCCTCAGCCTGCAGGCTACAAGTGCCAACTGTTAGTACAAAATGGGACTTTCATACAAATTTCTTATTTCAGAAATTGTGTTCCAGGTCTGGACAAGCTGACAAATTGAAATTTTCAAAATTAATTTTTAATGGATAGCCAGACACTTTTTTGAAAAGTGTATGTGCAAAGCATGCACATACAGTCTCTTTTGTACATATGTACATACTTGTCATGTACAGAAAGAAGCATCCAAACATTGATTTTTCAGTAAGTGAATTCCCCCAAGGGACTGAATTAAGGCTGTTATTTGTAGGAAGCCAGATATAGGGCTATGAAAATTAATTTTTAATAATAAACACCAGGGGTGGTTGGGGCAGGAGGAAAAGGTACAGTGTGGTGTGTTTTCCACGACATCTACAGGACACAAGAAAAGCACTTAGACACTGTAAGGCTGGGAACCATGCTGTAATAACCACCAATGTGGGTAATCAGAAAGGGTCTTTGACATTTACGAGGGTGGGGGCTCCCTGCACTGTTGGATTCCACATAAATCACATGCTTGTTGCAAAACTCTCACAGGAAGGAGGGTCTATTTAATTAAACCAGCCATTCTCTTGTCCAAAAAATAGCAAATTAAAAAAAACCCCAAACAACACCCTTTCTCCCACACAACCATATGAAAATCAGAATACTCCGGGACAAGCAGTTGTCTTCCAAACCTTCAGTTGGGTACAGAGAGCAACAGTGGAGAAGAGACGTTGGTGCCTTGGAGTCTTAGATACCAATGCAGGAATAGGAAGTGACTTGCAAGTGTGTGCAAAATGTGTGTCCTCTTCCTTGTGGGCACTACCATATGTACCCAACCTCATCTTCTTTGTCATCATCCTCATCTTCGTCATCCTCTGTCACAGACCGAGTGTGAACCCTCAGCTTCCCCTCTTTGTCCTTTGGTCCCAGCTCCTGTTCATCTTCTAGGTCATCCAGCAGGACCACGGAGCCACCACTGCCAAAATCCCCTGAGGTTTCCTGCTCCTCTTCTGGCACAAGAGAAAAAAAGGCTGAAGGTCAGTTTCTGTTTCTACATCACAGCCTTTGTTGGGGCTTCCCTTTGCCTGTGACTTGACTTGCAAGGCAACTTGTGGGGCAAAACCATAGAATTTACTTTCTGAATCTGGGAGCATGCCTGCCTACCCATCTGGGGTCAGTCTCTGTGGTGAGAACTACAAACTGTATTTTGGCATAAACCCTAGAATGCTGGAGTGCCACTACCTTCTCAGGAGGTTTATAATCCCAAGTGAAAAGTGTCCTGTGCCTGCAGCAGTTATCCTAACTCTCAAAAACTCCCCTCTAACCTGTTGGTCTTGGTCATGTGAGTTCCTGCCACTTGCAAGGTTATGCTGTGCTATGTATGCCATGCTATGCATGAGCTCATGTAACTTAGGGTCCCCGTGTCTCCACTGTAAACTCATAGTAGAACAGAGCTACCTCTCAGTATCTGCCATGATCCTTACAAAGTGAGGACTGATGACTCTCCAGAGTCAGTGTGTGGCTGACGCAGAGGGCCTTACTCACCACAGCTCACGGCACCCTGTTTCCTGGAGCCAGCCAGCTCATTCCCGTATTTATCCACACACCAGCACTGCCCTGTGCTGCCGTGGCACTGCGTGGCTTTGTAATAGCCCTCTTCATTACACCGAGGTATGAATGCCCCTGGGGGAACAAGAGGTCAACTTTAATGAGAGAAGCACAGAGATACTCAGGGTTAATATTATTCAAGACAGGGAGGAGAGCTCACACATATTTGCTACAGGGCTGCCAGGAGAGAATGGGGTTAGTTGATTACTTCATCAAGACGATAGGGACCTGAATAGTTAGGAGCCCAAATGCACTGAACTGGAAGGATCTCAATTTTCAAACAGGCTCAATAATAGTTAATATGTGTTAAATATTCATGTATATGTGGGTTACTGAACAAAACCATGCACACATTCACACAATTTCTGATTGTCCCAAGCCCGAGAGACCAGTAGTAATGTTACCTTTTATTAAATAGGAGACTGAGGTACAGGAAAATTAAGTAATCTGCCAAAGGCACCTACAAATAAACACCAAGTCTAGACTCGCATCATTGACTGAATCCAAAGCAGTGCTTCTCAAACTCCCTCCCGCGATAAAGAACTTGTTTTTGTTTAACTTCCAGTCTGTTAAAGACAATACTTGGCCTACCTACATAAAATGACTCTGTGAAATTGCTATAAAGGTTTCTAAATGTATCAATTTCTGACTCACGGCTGAACCCTAACAAGCCTTTTATTAGCTACAATCCATACAGCACACTTTTCAAAGCCATTCACTGTCACTGTTATCATGCCTCTAACAAAGCTGATAATAGCCAAATGCTTCCCTTGCAGCATTCCACTCAGCTATCTCAATAACAGCAAAGGGATTGGTGTTTACAGATAAAAAGTGATAAAGGAGTTACACTACTTGTCTCAGGATTTTTTCTATTCCCTCTTTACTAGAGTTTTATTTTTTCCCTTTAAATCACAAATGGGTACTACTGCTAATTCATTTTTATCAGTTGAGAAAAAATTTTTATCTTTTATATAGTCTTAATGAATTACAAGTGACATAATATTAGAAAACTGCTTTCATGAAGTAGACACTTCTTGGTCTCAATACATTGTTACTGAAATATTATTGCTGATTAATTTGTAGGTGTTTTTGCAAACATGTTACTAAATAATTCCGGTATTTTTTCCATCTTTTTCTAGACATTTTGTACAAAATAAGAATGATCTTTTCCTTGAAGAATTTCCCCTCCTTTCTATCCGGGGGAAAAAATATTTTGGGCTTGTTCCCTGTTTGGGGTTTGAGAGTAGCATTTTGATTTTTTTTATAGTTTTGATCTATTGTGCCATTTATGGCCCAAACTTGACACCTGATAGTATCCATTTCATCTCAGCTTTCATAACACTTGTTCTCGCAGTTTGGTCTGAGGACTAGCAGCATAATTTGCAAACCTCTTAGAAATTCAAATTTTGGATCCCCAGTTCAAAAGCGCCGAGTCAGAAATTTAGGGACTGGGCCCCAATGGTGTCCGCTTTGATAAACTCTCCAAACTAAAGTCTGAGAACCCTGAAGTACACCAGTCCTCTCTAACTTAGTTTCTATCACTCTCATTTAAATTCATGGCAATATTTGAGCCTTTTTACCTCATAATGTCATGGGTTTCTATTTCATTGGTTTGTGAAAAAAATCTTTGACATGCTATTGTGTTTTTATTTCATTGTTTTCTGCTTGACTTTAGTCATTTTGGTTTATTGTGTATTTATAGCTTTTGAGTTGAAAATCTAGTTAATTTAGTCTTGATCTTTATTTTTCATAAATGCATTTTAATTTATATATTTTATTAGAATAAAATAAATGCTGCTAAATATAAAGATGTATGCCCTATAAAAGTATTTTGATAGCAAGTTAGAATTATAATTCCATACTGTTGGTGCAATCAGAAAAAGGTGGTAAAAATGTATTTCAAGCTTATTCAGTAAAAAAAGAAAATACAGACTAAATAGGATATATAATTTTTGAATGCACAAAAGAAACATATGGAGAATATATATTTTTTACTCTATTTTCATAGATTTGATAGTTACTTCAAATTTGAGCAATATTTAGAAAACCCCAACATATATGGAACTTTGATAATCTCATTTTTTTATTCTATTATTACCGTGTTATGATCAGGGAATTTGATATGTGATTATTTGAAATTTGTTGAGTTTTATTTTGTTGTATAGTACATGGAAGATATCTAGTGTGTGTTTGAAGCCCATATATTTAATGCCTAGCTTCAGAACTACGTAAGTATGAATGCAAACTAGTCGTGCTGTTCAATTCTTCTGCCCTTTTCAAGAAGAGATAGATTCTGAGGCTGACTGTGGATATGACAGTTCCTCTTTGCAATTCTGTTATATTTTGTTTTAGGAGTATATAAATTGGTAGCATAATAGGAATATTTTGGCAAGATGATACTCTTGTACCATCTTATTTTTTAGGATTAGCATTTGTCAAATATTAACACTGTTATACAGAAGAATATTTCCCATTTAATTTCAGCTTTCTGAGAACTGCTTTAGATGTAACTTATTTTAAAAATTACCAGTCCATTCTTTCTCTCTCATAACAAATGAGTTTGGCCCATTCACATTTATTGTGATTACAGATTGCTTACTTATTTTTGCCACCAAATTGGAATTTTTTCTATTTATCATCTTCCCCATTTTTGGGCCTCCCATGGAAAGTTTTCTCTATGTGTTTCTTTTGAGCATTGAAAAACTATATATTCTATTTAGTCTGAATTTTCTTTTCTTTCTGAATTTTCTTTTCTTCCTGAATAAACCTAAAACACATTTTTGCCACCTTTTTTCTGATTGCCCTCAACAGTCTGTAATTATAATTCTAATTTGCTTTCAAAATACTTTTATAGGTCATACATACTTAGATTTAGGAGTAATTTTCACAGTTGCAGCTGAATAATTCTGCCATCATTTATCTGGTATAGTAAATCCTTTAGTGATATTTTAGTAAGGTAAATCTTAGATGGATTGAGAGTACCTTTGTCACCACACATGAACAATAGTTGAGGGAAGTTTAAAATTCTAAGTTCAATTTTGCCATTTATTTATTTATTATTATTATTTTTTGATACTGGGAATTGAACTCAGGACCTTGCACTTGCCAGGCAGGCATGGTGCCGCTGAGCTAAATCCCTGGCCCTCAATTTTCTCTTTTTAAATTAATGTTGCCAATAGAAAGTCTGATGTGAATCTGATTCTTGTTCAACAGTAGGTAATCTTTATTCATGATAGATTTTCCTGACAAAGTATGTGAATATGATTCATTTTTGTGTGCTTTTTAGTTTGACCTGAGTAATAATATCCTGTATATCAGCTTCCTAAAAATAGGGGCTCTTGCTTATCACTGTAGCTTTGCATTCCTTAATTTTTTACCTATGTGTTTAGAAGGACAGTGTTTTCAAACTCACCTTTTATTTTATGGGATGATATAGGAAGGAAAAGTGTGGCACTGGAGGAAGAGGTTTCTATAATTTTGAACCAAGATTAATACCCAGATTCACCTGACACTACAATCTACTCTCAAACCCTCTACTCACCTGGCTATTCCAAGATGACCAACTTGCCAGGGATCACATGAGATTGTGCAGGGGATAGTGGCTCTGGAGACCCTGAACACAATAGACAGCCCTCAGGAAAGGCTGCTGGTTCCTCCAAGAGGCTCCGTGATCCTGCCCTCTTACCTAGGCACTCAAGTCACAGCACATTGGCCCTCATCCCTCATTTTCAGGATGTGGAAGGGAATGAAAAGGGAGATGCTTTCAACAGCCCCCAGAACCAAAAAAACAAAGAAATTTAACAGATTCTTAATAAAGTACTACCATGAAAGAGAACTAGTGAGCAGGGAAAATGCTGATCTTACCCCTTGAGCTGTGGTTTAAAAACAACAAGATTTAATAGAGCAAAAATAAATAAAAATTGGGCTGAGCCTCCAGGTTGGTAAGAAGCAGGTGCTGCACTAAATCTCTAATTTAATAAAATTACTGCTTTTTCTAAGTAGGTAGTAATTATAACTGATTATAATTTGTTGTTGCCTATTTTGTTATTTATTTGAATCTGAATATCCCTGAATACACAGTTATTATATTAGGAGATTTCCCCATGCATATAATAATGTGTAAGCAAATAAATGGCATTTTTATGAGTCAGCCAGAGTAATCTCCATGTGTAGGAAATGTGAAAAGACAAGGTGGGATTCTGGTAGGAAAAAGGCATTTCATTTGTGTACTGGAGTAAGTGGAAAATGAGACACCTCAGATGACAGACTTTACAAATGTCTAATTAATTACTAACTGATGAGGCAATTACAGATATCCATATACCATGGAAACATTTTTAAAGCAATATATGAATTAAATAACTACATGTAGATCTTAGGTATGCCACACACCCAAAACGGCATTCCACACGGAGGAATGAGATCAGTCACTGTAAGTCTCTGCACTGGAAAAACATACGGAGAGTGGATCTAGCCACTTTATCTTCTGACTAAAAAGATATCTTTTTACATAGGAGAAGAACTTAGACCTTGGGAGTTGAAAATCATGATAATCTCTGAGTCTCTTCGGAATTGAATAGGGTATTGTTAGAAGTCAAAAGTATGAGGCAAGTCAGGGAAATAAGTAATTTCAAAGGTAGAAGGAAAGAGTAGGTACTTTGAGGTGACCCATAGATTCAGAAGAGAAATTGTCAGAATTCATAGATTCCCTGCATTTGAGAATCTGCAAGAAAAGTTGTCCATTTCCTTCAAATAAATAGATAAACTTCTGAAATGGCAGGCTGCTTTAGGGAATGCACCTGCCTCGGAATGCTTAACAAGAATAATTCTGAGTTATTGTGTTGCAGCTGTCAGCTCTTTTCAAAAAAGCAAGGAAAGCAGACTCTTTTTCAGAAAATGAGGTTTGTCAGTGATGGCCTGGTCTAAAAGCCACCATTCCCCTGAGTGCTAGAGCAAGGAGGGCCAGAAGGGAATACTCAGGCTGGCGCTTGTCATCTTTGCTTTGACCCAAATTTGCGTGTCAGGGAAACACACCTTACTTGCTTCTGTCCTAATGGAGAAGGAGAGATGAACAGTGTCTCAACAGCCAGAACACTTTCCTCTAGGGATTAGGTGAAAACTGAGAGATAGGAAAGTGCAGACAAGCCTTTCAACCCTATCTGATAAATTCTGAAGGAGGGGAGGGTACTACTTGTCTTCCTCCTGGAATAGGCATCTTGCTCTCAGGAATAAGGAAATTCAGCTATAGTCTTCAACCTTTAGAAATGGAAAGACTATGTGTTTGTTAAAATTCTATTGAATGATCCTCAGTACAAACAAACAAAAAAAAACCAACAAAAACAAACAAAAAACCCCAAAAAACTCTATTGAATGGCTTTACTTGAAAAAGGAGAAAGCCAGGGTTTATTGTAGTCTATGATCAGGAGAAAGTTAACAATAGAAATGGGCCTGGAATCAAGCCCTTCCTGAGTTTGGGTCTAATCTCTGGCCTCTCCTCTTGCTGGTGAGACATGTGGTAGCTGTTATCCAGATACCCAATCCTCTGCTTATGTCTAGCTATCTGTGGCATATTACCAACTGTCTGCAAGCATTCAGCCTGGACTGAAAGGAGGCATTTTTTTCACAAGATGCCTGCCCTAAGTGAGTAATCATCGAAGTGGTGAACATTACAAGAGACATGGATGGTTTAATTAGTTGTTTAAATGGATGGCAAACAATTATACTTACCCAACAGGCTTTTCCCCTTGCTCAGCTTTTGAATTCTGTTCATTTCATTCTGGCAAGGGAGACCTAAAAAATAATTTATAGAAGTCAGTTTCCAGATGGTATGGGATATAATCTCTAATGATTGACTTCCTGTTTGATGTGAAATGAAGTCAATGAAACATCTGGGAGTGGAACTGCTCCATATGCTGTTACATGCAACAAAGCAAATTCAGGCCAGTACTGTTATTAATTAAAAAATAACCTCATACCACATGATACTTAAAATAGTATTTTGGGTTTTCTTGCATTGTTTAGGAATTTTCTTTCCTCTCATCGGCTTAAGCAGACACCAGGTCCTATTAGGTGACTTGCAACAGACTTTCTCCTTTTCATCAGGGAGAAGTATTCAGCTAACATTTCTGTGAGCTGGAAACTGGGGCCGAGGGTTAAGTGTTCTGAATCCACAGACCAACTAGCCAGAGGTGACAACTACTCGATTTATTCTAAGTCTTGTGGCAGGAGAGAAAGAGGATTAGAACTACCCTAAGAATGTAAAACACAGGAAGACACAGAAGAACTCTGGAGACATAGACACAGTGTGGGTAACAATTAAGAGAATAGTTTTTAATCTACCTTTTATCACCACCTCACTGAACACTGTGGAAGTCTCTTTTCCCCTCTCAGCCAGAGTCCTCAGTTATAAGATGTATATTTTATGAACCAGCAAAGGACAGCAGCAGAGACCCACACGGCTAAAAAATGGCATGTGTGGAAGAACATGGTACTTTTGCCTCCTTAGAAAAGAACTTACATCCATTCTAAGTACAATGACACGTGACTTCACTAATTCTTTGTAGGTCTGGTGTCCTGGGAGGTTCTGCTACTTGCTCATGGTCATCCTGGCATTGGCAATGTGTCCTTTTTTCTCAGTTCTGACAACTGGCTCATACTGCCTCTTTCTATAGGCTATATATATATATATATATAGTACCTATTACCCTGTGGATTTCACTATGCCACCTAGTCTTGCTGCTTGTTCTGCAAGAGAAACTAGTTATAAAATACATTTGTTGACTTCTGACTTTTAGATGCTTTCAGAGTAAAGGAGAAAGATCCAAACTGAAAGCAATAGAAAAGGAGAAACTAATTCCATATGTGATTATAAAAAGGAGCGTTTACTATGACAACTAACATTTACTGAATTGCTAGAAGGTGCCAGGCATTGTTCTAGAACTTCACGTGTCTTAATTTAGTCTTCACAAACACCATGTATGATAGGTACCAATATTATCCCTGTTTTGTAGTGGAAATTTTCATCTTTGTAACTATGCAGAAAGAAGAGAAACTGTAGGTGTTTACTTCTACAAAAGGAAGAAAAGCAAAATCCTATAAGCATTGGCTCAGACAGTTCATCGTGAAGCAAGTTTCTAATTTTAAGAAACTTCCTTCAAATTGTTGTACAGAAATTTTTAAACTCTATTTAAAGATAAGGAAAAATTAATCCAACTAAATTTACTCAAAAAAAGTAGAACAAGAAAAAACTCCAGGTGGAATTCTGTAACAGTGTTGGTTGCTGAGCAGATAATGATTTCCACAGACCCCTCTCAGAAGTCTAGGAATCTGATGAAAAATACACTGTGTTAAGACTAGAGTGCAATACACGGTGTATGGAGTCAAGGAGAACATGAGGCCAAAAGCAGAAAACTGGGCCGTTAAAGAAGTAAGGCCATATCCAAAACAACAAAACTTATATGAAACCCCTATGCTGTTGATGTTCTTGAGAAAAGACTAATCAGACGGAACTTAACAAAGGCCTTAATTCTAAAGTTCCAAAAAGCCTAACTTACCTCAGAAAAAAGAGAGAGTGACACAGCCCTAAACATGATTAAGACGTGCTAGGAATTAATGTCCTTGAAAAGCACACAAAGAATTCTCTGGGCTTCCAAGCAAAGTGGTTACATTATAATAAAAGAAAGAGAATAGTCTTATAAAAACAAAAGCAAACAAATATGACTCCAGGAAGTTTATACTTAGTATCTCAAGGATAAACGAAACAGAAATATTTCAAACATTCAAAGACTAATTGAAGGAAGGCAATTCCATAAGAATCGTAGAAAAAAAGACTACTTGTGAAATTCAAATTTAGGGGGAAAAAAAGTGAAACTACTCAACAAGTAATCTTCCCAATGTTAAAAAAGTAAGAGTGCCCTCTAACTTCATCACTATGTTTTTCATGCTCTCCAAGTTTTATATAAAATGAATTAAATTATTAAGGAAGTAAAATAGAACTCCTACAGCTGGTTATGGAGCAGGAAGGGAGGTGGTGAAGATCTAATTAAAAAAAAAAAAAAGGAAATGAGAGAAATCCATAGTTAAACAATGAGAAGTGAAGAACTTCAACAAATTACTTTGCAAAACTAATCCAGGTTCCATGCACAACCATGGGCCAGTGAGGAATCTTGGCTTCCCCGAGCAGTGGCAGAAAGGGCAGCCTATCCCGAGGGTCGCCCATGGCAAGGTGACCAGCTCCGTGGCTTGATTAAGGCTGTGTCACCTCACCCTGGCACTGAACTAGAGATATATCATTAAAAATCAGTCTCTGTTCTGCCGCTTGCCTTGCAAGTGCAGGGTCCCGAGTCCAATCCCCAGTACCAATAAATAAATAAATAAATAAAAAATCAGTCTCTGTGCTTTTAAGAAACCCAGTAAAAATCACATAATTTTAGATGAATTCAAGCGTAAAGCTATCATTAAGCTTAATGCTGCATCACTACAAGTATTTATTTTTAAAAACCCCAAAACATAGGTATTTTTAAACATCAATTTATAGTTACTAGATGATGTAATTAGAAAACAGAAAGAAATGAGACATAAAATTTTAAAAGAAAAAGAAAAAAATGATCTCTATTTGCAGATGATATGATTGTGCACCTGAAAACCCAAGCAAAGCAACCAGGATAACTTATAAACAAAATGAGGATTTAAGGCAGTGGAACAACCATTAGAGAGGAAATACAGTGGAAAAAACAGTGCATTTCCAGTGGTAGCAATAACAAACACAAGGGAAATGCAATATTGGTGAGAACAAAAGTTAAAAATGTAACACTACTGGTTGACAGACAAATACTGTTCTAAGATAAAAGGATTCAGTGCTATATAGCTAGCAGGAACTTATTTTTAATTTTAAAAAAATTCTAAAATTCAGAGGAAGAAAAATACATGAATATCCAGAAAAATTCAGAAAAAAATACAAAGAATTAATGGCAAGAAAGAATGGGCCTAGCAGATACTGACATACATATAGCAACTGTGATTTAAATAGTATAGAAATGATCTATAAGATGAACAGGACAGAGTATTTGGGAATATGTGTAAGATGTATGGGTGTACCCATAGGCGTGCATTTGCCGTTACAGCTGGTATTTCAAATTGACAGGAGGGAAGATAAGTTTATCAATAAATGACAGAAGGGCAACTGGATAATCATTTCCAGGGCCGACGGAAGAGGCTGTATACACAAAAAAACCTAGAGTGATATAAAATTTAAATAATAAAAAACAAAGATATTGAAGAAAATTACTACCTAAAGCGGGGAATACCTTTCTAAGTTTAATATAATCTTTATAGCTTCAAATAAGCCAGAGAATTAAAAAAATGAAGACATTACTTTTCTTAAAATTTAAAATATCTCCCTAGTAAAAAATGTACAAAGTTTACGGGCCAGGGATTTAGCTCAGTGTTTCTGCCCCCTGCCTCTCAAGCGGAAGGGGCCAAGTTTGATCCCTGGTACCAAAAAAAATGTACAATGTTTAAAGCAGAAAAAATATTTGTGATACCTATGACTGGGGAAGTTCTGATTTCCTTAATACAGAATTTTGGGGCTGGGGATTTAGCTTGGTGGTACCGTGCCTGCCTCACAACCGCAAGGTCCTGAGTTTAATCCCCGGTATCAAAAACAAAAAAGAATTTCTTACTACAAAAACACAAAAGTCTAATAAGAAAAAAAGTACAAAGAACATGGACATTTCAAAGAAATCTGAGTGTTAAAGATGAGTAAAAATGTTCAACCTACATAAGAGAAATGGAATAAAGCCTATGAGGCAATGATCATGAAGTTTCATAATGCCATGGAAAAATAGGTATTCTCAGATAATTTTGGTGAGAGTGAAAATTAGTACAACTTCTTTGGAGGGCAAATTGTGGATAATGCTCAGATTAAAAGATACACATGCTTCCTGACTGGCAATTCTGTTTCTAGGACTATCTTGTAATGCTATAAATGTATACTTGTACTTACTGCTCACTTCATGCCCTTTTTTAGTGCTGACATTTTTGTTGTATGTTTGTTTTATCTATGCATTCATGCAAAATTTAAATGCTATTAGTAGCCATCCTTTTTTTTCTTTTTGTACCAGGGATCAAACTCGGGACCTTGTGTTTGTGAGGCAGGTGCTGGAACCTGAGGTAAATCCCCAGCCCCATCTTCCTTTCTTATGGGTGAGGGTGCCAGCCAGGCCTTGACCTGGATACTTGACCCATGCTGGACCAGATTACTTTGGTGTTGGATTTCAAATGCAAGCCATTTTCTGCTGGTGCCTTTGTGGACTGTCACTCTTGGGCACAACTCCCAGCAAGCTGAGACAGATGGCTATAAATCCAAACCCATGGTGCCCTTGCCACTGGACTCCTGAGAATCCTTCCGTTCCCAGTCTGAATATCTCCATAGGATGACTCTCCTGTCTGACATTGGTTTATAGGAGGTACTCTGCTATCATTTCATATATTCCTCCAAATCTTAACTCTTTCATTAACTGGAATTTATATAAAAATATTTTACAACATTAAATATAAATCTATAGACATGTGGCTTTCTCTAAGGGGAACATGGAAAGTTTGTGTGACAATGGGAATTACGATACTCTTACATTTGTACAGTATTTTTCACAGTGAGAATCTCAAAATGACCTTGGGAATTATACAGGGAAGGTTTATGTATGCCCACTTTATAGATGAAAATACTGAGGTACTATATGGTTGCGAGATTTTTCCAAAAGAAGGAACAACTGGAGAGACTTCTTGATTATATACTTAGTTTTTCCAATATACTGTGTCAAAAGCAAAGGTATATTAGGAGAAAGGAACCTGTAGGCCTACCATTAAATGGGCTAAATTCTTTATTCTCTAGCTGTGTTTTTTGTGCACTGATCACTTTTGCCACCTTGCTATGTGCTAAGTAGGCCTCCCAGGCCTAGCACAGTTATCCTGGGCACTGGATCCCATCTCCTTCTGGCCTTACCTCCAGGCTTCTGAAAGCAGTAGCACCACTCATTGTTAGAGAGCTTGCCATCCTTGAAGGAGTCACAAGAGTTGAAGAGAGGCTTGATGCAGGGCTCATATTTATCCAGGTAAATGGCATTGATCTCTGAGTGGTCCAGCAGGAGGTCATAGTTCATGTCCAACTTGTTGAACATCCAGCCCAGGGAGTCCTTGCAGATGGGCAGGATGCTGGTGTCAAACCCTGCAGGGGAAATGCATGTCTCAACCACCACCATCCTAGACTTTCCCACCCTGCCACTCACTGGCTTCCTGACTTAAAAAGACCCCTCCCCTCCCCCTGTTGCCTTGCCTGGATCACTGGCATGCTAGAATATTTTGTTGTTTATTAAATTAAACATATTAAAATGCACAAAACAGAAGGGAATACTTGAGGAAAATATGTTCTGAAGGGAACAAATCCCCAGTGCTCACATTTCTGGGATGTGAATAAGGTCTCATTGACTAGACTTGCTTAAAATAGGTATGGTTAAAAGGAAAAAATACAGCATGGTGAATAAGAGATGTAAGTTATCCTGAGAACTATGCTTTTATACTTAGGGGGAAAATAAAAACAAAAACAAAAGGATGCATAAAAAATACCAGTGAAATAAAACTATGTAGCATAATCCAGAAGCACTGATTATATCCCAGAGGACTGTTACATCCAAACAGTCTGAACATTAATGGCAAAACAAGCCAGGTACTACTTCGGTCCCCATCCTTCTTTTCTGTAATCCCCTAAGGAGATACATGAGATGGACTCCAAATGAACCAAGACAATAATTTCTTCCTTATTTCCCCATGGGAGGGGAAATAGTTTTTTTTAAAGAGTTATTTCATTTCAAAATAGAAACTATGTATTTCAGTAATAACACTTTTTGTACACCAGAGATACTGAGATCACTGTACAAACCCAGAGAAGGCACACCCCAAGTCTAAAGCTCACCTTTTTTCAGAGCCAACAGCATGGTACAATCTTGGGTTACTCTGTGGACTAGATTTCTAGTACTGATTGCCCTGGCACACTGATGCTAAAAGTTAGCTTCTAGGTTGGTACAAATAAAGCACCCTTCTAAGCTATTTATTTTTAATTATCTCATTAAATCCTTGCAGTGGTCCTACTAAATGGTACCATATCACGTCCACTTTATAGGTCTGAAAATTAGGCTCAGAGCTTGAGTGTTACTTGTTCAAGGTCACCCAACTATAGACCTGGGATTCAAACCCAGAGAGCCCAGTTCTGAGTCTGTACTCTGAGTGCCTCTCCTCACAAGGGTCCTTCTACCTCGGTGGATCTCCCCATGCTGAGGACATGCAGCCAGCTGAGGGTGTCTGTTGGGGGAAGGCTAGTGAAAGAAGGCAATACAGGGACTGCCCTGAGCGATTTTGATGGGGTTGATGGCCCACTTGTGTAGTTTCTATGCATAGCCTGGCCATCAGGTTTCTGTGTTTGCTGCCAGGACCTCTGTCTAGTCAGCAATATATAAGATACAGCAAGGTGTGCCCACCTGCCTGAAGCAGTACCTTTATCTAGAAAGGATTTCACTGTTCAGAAGCAACACAGTGAGCTCAGCACCTTCTCCACTGAGCTCTCAGTAGAACTCTGTGCTTTCGCTATTGCCGATGCTGTTAATAACAGACTGTAAGCACCCTGCAGACTGACTTCCTCCTTGTGCCCTTCAGTAGCCTCAGCCAAGACAGCCACGTAGTATCAATAAACATATTTGTTGTGAGAAGTTTGTTAGTTACTTTTAAATTAACCCTTTCAAACATAAAATATTTGCATTTTTAAATTTATTCATTTTTATAGTTTAGAACACATTTTTTTAAAAAATCCCCCATATTCCAAAAGGGGCTCTGGAATATAATGTGGCCCTTTTCTTTGAATGTCATGACTGTCCACAATCTCTGTGCCAAGGATGTCCTTCAGAGCTACTGAAGGACAGTTTATTCTGACAGTACATTGCTGTATAATCGTGTGTAAAATATATAATTTGAATCAATTTTATGATACTAACATTTTTATACATAAGAAAGAGGAGTTTACTGCTACCAGATAACCAGAAAGAAGTGCCAAGCTAGTTAGACAGCAGTCAAAAGGTCGAGAGCACTCTGCCCCCATCCGAAAGGTTCTAGAACAGGGTGTCTGTGACTGGAGGGGCAGAGGGTTTAGGTGGCCTTAAGTGTGCAAGGCTGAGCGTGGTTTCAGCTTTTTCTTTCAGAACTCCAGGCTGACAAAATTGTCATTTACTCCTTTGGCCTTGTGGGCTTACTGAGCATCATTCCTAATATTTCCTTCCCTCCAGTTGCTTTAGGACATCAAACCAAAAGCCTCTTTAGGGACTCAATTTGCTCCTGGCCAAAGAAGTCATTTGCAGGCTCCCCAGATGTCTGCAAGAGGACCCTCGGGGGACCTCAGACTGCAAGGAGCTGCACTCCTCCCATCAATCTGCTCTCAGTTGAAAGGCTGTTCAGAAAACTCAAGGGCCAGTCTGCTCCTTGAGGACCCAGGGAAAAAGTTTCTCTTCCCGCTGTGAACTAATTGTCCAGAAACTCCCAAGGAGTCTCTAGCAAGAATGGAAAACAAAGAAACTGTCTTGCTTTACCTTTCCTACAGACACTATTGCCAAGAACACTTTAAGGAAGCAATCACTACTTGTTTCCATACCTCCCTCCACTTCAGTATTTGCTTTCATTTTTCTAAATTTATTTTAATTTTTATTACTACATGTTTGCAGTACATAATAACTACATTCATCATGCAGACTTGGTATTGGTACATAACACGTCTTAATTCTTTTTACTTCCCCCTCCCCAGCACTTTCTACCCCCTCTTTAAAAAATTGTCCCCTATATCAGTATTCTCCACTGGTATTTCTCAATGGGTAGGAGCAGCAAATAGCAACCAAAGAGTAGAGACTTTCATTTTCAATTGTTTTTGTCTCATTGTGTTGTCCAGAGTGGCCTCAAACTCCTGAGCTCAAGCTGTCCTCCTGCCTCAACTTCCTGAGTAGCTGGGATTATAGGAACATACCACTGTACCTGGTTGGAGATCATGTTTATGCTGGTCGTACTGAATTCAACATTGACGATGTAATTTCTGACAACTCCTTACAAAAATTCCATCCAAACAATTGTGGGATCAGGGATAGGGCAAAATACTTTGCTTTAAACAATGTGTTTTTGTATTTTGACCAAATAACATACTATGTGAATAGATTGTTGCAAAACTACATGTATTTAAGTGATTGTGTGGATCAGTAATTTGATCTCTGCCTATTAGCTACAAGGTAGAAAAGCCCATCACTAAGCGTCTTTGAGTTGAATGCCTGGAGAGACCCCATCAAAGTGGAAGTGCAAGACCCACTCTGAGCCTTCTCTCAGCTGCTGATGGGAGAGAACTCTGCCCACTCCATAGCTGAGCTCAGTGGTACCTCTCAGAGGTGGCTGCATGTTAATGGTGGGGAAGGGGAACAAGTGGCCAGGACTTACTTGCTAGGGAAAAACAAAACGCAAGCAGGATAGTGTGCACAATGATATACTATCAAAGATGTTTGCTGCAGTGTCTTTTATAGCACTATACATTCGCAACAACATAAATGATCCCTAAATATAGGTCTAGTCACATAGTTATATCCATATATTAGGATTCTGTGTAGATATTGTAAAGCAGAGTACTACTCAACAACAGGAGAGTGCAGTCACAGTTATAAATGAGATTATAAAACAGTCTGTAAAATGTGACCCCAATTTTATAATCATAGACAAACACAAATATATTTTCATCTATGATGAAGAAAATATCTCAAAATATATACCATGGCATCCTTACAGTTGTTAAAATGATGGAATTTTGTAGTTTTCTATAAATTTATTTTCTAAAATGTAAATATTAAACATATTTTTGTAATCAGTTATAAAAATATGTTGTAATTTTCCTTGATTCTAAAGCATCATCCCCTCTGCCATATGTTAATATTTTTTAAATTGGAACATATTTTAATGTAGTGTTTCTTTTTTAACCTCCAAATGCTATTGCTAAATCAATAATGTCTGCTAATTGAGGAAATGTGATATTTATAGTGAAATAAATTAGCAAACATGGAGTAGTCTTACTGCCTTGGGCTGTGTCAGAGCTGGTGGGTTTGATGACCCTGTTTGCATCCTCATGAAGAGCTCCAAACCAGTCTTTCAGCCGGGAAGCAAGGTTCCTCAACTCCTTGTCCGTGCATGCTGGAGAAAAGCAAACAGAATACAGATGAATCCCTGGGCTCTGTACCCTGAATGTATGGCAAAGTCACTCAAAGCAAATCCCCCTGGCCAACCACAATAAAACTTATCAGAGGGCGATCAATCCTCCAACTGCCTAGAAAGGGGGTGGGGAAGGATAAAGAAAAAAAGACAACAGAGACTTGCATAATTTCAAAGTATATGGGGGGGCCAAGAGGTCAGTGTCTGAGTGCGCAAAGACAAACCTACTCCGAGGTAGCCATTATTTGTTTGGTACACACAATAATTGGAGGGAGCATCAGGTGACTTAGGGGGAAGTGGTAATCCTATGTTGATGAATGAAAGACCCTAGTTAGCAAGACAGACTCCATGTTGCTGCTTGACCCACCTGCCTGCCCTTTAGATGAACTCAGAAGGAGGAAGCTTAAAATCCTCCTCCCCTTAGAAAGTCTCTTTAGAAACAACAATTAATCAACTATTGTTTTACAAATGTTCTAACAGCAGGACATTCCGCTTCTGTACCTTTTGCTTGCTTTGCTAGTTCTATCCCATAGGGGGGCCTAGAAACTGTTGGCCTTACAGGTGTATAAAACATGTTTGTCTCCCCCCAGTCGGGGCTCAACTCCGATGCTCGGCTCCAGTTCCAGCTGGTAATAAACTCCTATGTGGATTTAATATCGGTCTCTGGTTGGTTCTCTCTTGCTGGGTGTAACATTCTTGGAGGCCCCAGTGAGATAGCCAGCTGCTCTGGAGCTTATTATCTTGGAGCCACTGTTTCTTATTAGGAGAGACCTGGATCAGACATCGGCGGCATTTGGCCCCTCTGGACACTGGTCTGTGGAAGGAGAGGCCACCCTGATGGTATTCCGGGGCTCCAGGTAGGCCAGTCCCAGTTGGGCCCTATCGCTGATCAACCGACCTGCAGAAGTTTATTGGGAAAGCCTCTAGAGGTAAGAATCAAATGATTCTTAGTGCACTGTGGGTGGGCAGGAGGAAGCTGGACACGGCACAGGCTCCCCTACTTAGAGTCTCTTCGAGACGGCAAGCAGACTCACTGGTTTGGCGTCCTCAGAAGACTGACTCCCTGGGTGGGGTCTGAATCCGTTCAGCCCCAGAGGTTTTACTTGGCCAAAGTTTGTCTTTGTCTCTTTATTGTTGTCTGTCTGCTTGCTCTGTGTGCCTTTTGCGTTTTCACAGGCTAAAATTATGGGTTCCTCACAGTCCACAGAAGGAACTCCACTTGATTGTGTTTTGAATAACTTCAAAAAAATTTATTCCACAGACAGGGAAGATGAATATGGCATGAAGTTTTCTAAAGGGAAATTACAAACCCTGTGTCAATTAAAATGGCCCAGTTTTGGAGTCAGTTGGCCCCCGGTGGGAACTTATTCTATGCACATTGCTCACAAGGTTTGGAATGTGGTCACAGGAGTCAGGACCCCACAGGTCCCGATCGACCTTTGGCACTCGATCCAGACAGGACTATGGTCCATCAGCCCATCAGTCCGTCTTCCTCCTCCCTTTTTCCTTTAAAACAGATAGAGCCCAGGGGAGAATTGATTTATGTCCCTTTTACAACTAGTGATCTTTACAATTGGAAACATCAGAATCCCCCCTTCTCTGAAAAACCTCAGGCATTAATTTCTTCTTAAGTCTGTTTTTCATACCCACCAGCCAACCTGGGATGATGGCCAGCAGCTTTTATGATCCTGTTCACCACTGAGGAGTGGGACTGCATTTATCAACAGGCAGTCAAAGAGGCCCTGGGGCCAAACCCCGGCATCACTCCCGGAACTCCAGGGCATTCGGCCAGGGCTGAAACAGTAGTTCTGTCACGACACCCCAAATGGGACCCCAATGATGATAATGGTGAGAGGAGGCTGGGGACCTACTGCCAGCACTTATTAGGGGGACTCCAGGCAGCTGCCAAAAAGCCCACTAATTTGAGTAAGGTAAGTGAGGTTCGCCAGGAAAAAGCAGAGTCTCTGGCTGCGTTTTTAGAGAGACTCTTGGAAGCCTATAGAGTTTTCACTCCTATTGACCCAGAGGCTCCTCAAAATGCAGCAGCTTTAAATTTGGCCTTTGTTGCTCAGCTGGCCCCAGACATTGGAAAAAAAAATTACAGAAATTGGAGGGATTTGAGGGAAAGAATAGGACTGAACTACTGAACATAGCCCAGAAAGTTTATGATAACTGTGATGCCCCCGAGAAAGTCCTAGCCAAGAAACTGGGGAAAGTCACTATTGCTGCACTCCAGGCACAAGAGACAGTCCCTCCAGACAGAAAAGGAAAAAGCGCCTTTTTGGCTTTAAAGAAAGCCTTAGTGTCAGCACCATCCCTGGCCCTACCTGATATCACCAAGCCCTTTTGGTTGTTTGTGGCTGAATGAGGGGGCATAGCCAAAGGAGTGCTAGCTTAGGCATTAGGGCCTTGGAACAGACCTGTGGCCTACCTGTCTAAAAGACTTGATCCTGTGGCAAGTGGATGGCCTACCTGTTTGAGGGCAGTTGCAGCCACTGCCCTCCTGGTCAAGGAGGCAGATAAGCTCAGCCTGGGACAGGACCTGGTCACCACCACACCCCATGCGGTGGAGACACTGCTGAGAGGAGACCCAGAATGATGGCTCTCCAATGCCTGCCTGACTTAGTACCAGGCCCTGTTGCTGGATGCTCCATGCATCAAATTTGCCTGAGAAACAACCCTCAATCTGGCCACCTTACTCCCAGACTCCAACTCGTACGCATACCCCTCCATGACTGTTGGACACTCTGACAACTTCCACCACCAACTGCCCAGACCTGACTTATGTTCCCCTGCAAAGCCCAGATGAGACCTTCTTCACTGATGGAAACAGCTTCATGGAAGACAGAGTCAGGTATGCAGGGGTGGCCATAGTCAGTCCAGGAGGACAGGTGCACTGGGAACAGGCATTAAGCCAGGGGGCTTCAACGCAGAGGGCTGAACTAATAGCCTTTAACTTAAGCCCTGTTAGGTCAAGACAAGGCTGTAAACAACTACACTGACAGCTGGTATGCATTTGCCACTGCCCATGTGCATGGCGACATCTACAGACAGAGAGGGCTATTGACATCAGAAGGGAAAACTATCAAAAAAAATTTTTGGCCTTATTGGAAACAATTTGGGAACCCAGGGTGTTGGCCATTGTCATTGCAAAAGCCACCAAAATGGAGACAGCTTCGAGGCCCATGGTAACTGAGAGGCCGATGATGCGGCCCGACGAGTGGCCAGAGAACCAGTGGGGCCAATAGACATTCTGCCCATCTGGCCCTTTGGCTACCTGCCAGAAAGACCCACATATACCCCAGAAGAGGAAGGGGAAAACCAAAAGCAAGGGGATACAAAACTGGACTCAGGATGGTGGAAAGGGACAAACAAATTTGTCTCCCCAGAGCCCTGGGGTGACAACTTGTTCATCAGTTACATCACTTAACTCACCTGGGAGAATCAAAGTTAAAAAGACTAATGAGCTCTAAGTTTTCAATCCCAGGACTGACCTCTATGGTCCAGAACATCAGTTCCAGCTGTCAGGTGTGTGCACAGGTAAACTCCAAGATGAGACCAAGGAACAAAGGTAATCGACTATGGGGAAGAGAGCCAGGGGAACATGGGGAACTTGATTTCACCAAAATAAAATCCAGCAATAGGTTCAAATATTTACTGGTATTGGTTGACACCTACTCAGGTTGGGTAGAAGCTTTCCAAGCTCGTGAAGAATCAGCCAACATAGTAACTAAGGTTTTGCTCCAGGAGATAGTTCCC
>NW_004624733.1:9897331-10059702 GCF_000247695.1 Heterocephalus glaber | reverse complement strand
AGCCCTAAGCCACCAAGTAGCCAGAGATTTAGGTCACCTGGAAGACTCGATCTCCAGATTAGAAAACCAGGTTGATTCCCTAGCTGAGATGGTCCTACAAATCAAAGGGGACTTGACCTCCTGTTCATGAAACAAAAAGGGTTATGTGTAGCCCTAAAAAAATAACCAAAACCTGTTGCTTCTATGCTAATGGTTAACTACCCTAGTTTCTGCTCTAACAGGCCCCCTAGTTATCTTCTGCTTTTGCTCATGAGACCTTGCATTATAAATGCTCTGACTAAATATGTTATACAGAGGGTTGATGCAGTTAAACTGATGGTGTTGAGACAAAATTATGAGATTTTAAAAGACGTTTTAAAAAAAAATTCAAAGAGTAAATACAGGAATCAAAGAATTGATTAAGTTACAAGAACCAGTGGGGAATGAAAGACCCTAGTTAGCAAGACAGACTCCATATTGCTGCTTGACCCACCTGCCTGCCCTTTAGATGAACTCAGAAGGAGGAAGCTTAGAAACCTCCTCCCCTTAGAAAGTCTTCTTAGAAATAACAATCAACTATTGTTTTACAAATGTTCTAACAGCAGGACATTCCGCTTCTGTACCTTTTGCCTTGCTTTACTAGTTCTATCCCATAGGGGGGCCTAGAAACTGTTGGCCTCAGAGGTGGATAAAACATGTCCCCCCGTCAGGGCTCGAGTCCGATGCTCGGCTCGGGTCCCGGCCAGTAATAAACTCCTGTGTGGATTTAATATCGGTCTCTGGTTGGTTCTTTCTCACTGGGTGCAACAATGAATATCTCATTCTGATGATTTTAAGTCATGAGAATCTTATGTTAATGAAGGCAGTAAGAAGAACATTTTTTTTTGTTTTTTTTTTTTTGGTACCGGGGATCAAACTTGGGACCTTGCACTTGCAAGGCAGGTGCCGGAACCACTGAGCTAAATCCCCAGCCCCAAGAACAACATTCTTACAATAGTAGGTGGGCCAAGATAATAGCAAGCTAATAAAAAGCTTGTGTTCCCCCTACCCCAAAACTTTTCTTTTTTTTTTTTTGGTTCTTGAAGAACCACGGTGTCTTCAGTTGATGTACATTTACCCTTGTCACTGTATCACAGGACCACTGAGGCCTCAAATTGTGACCAGAGGCAAAACGGAGTTATGTTTCCAAATGCCATTGCCAGCTCACTGGCAAGGTGACATTGGGCCTTAGACAGCTATAGTCATACTTTAATTATGAAATGATTTTCCCCAAAATTGATGTAGAATGGCTCCCGACAATAACTGAAAGTGCCCCTCATGACGATGCCATCACAAGAATAGAGTAGAACAGAAAGAATCTAGAGTCCCAAGATAAGCAGTGCTGCTGATACTGGGATCTGGACCGCTTCCCAGCTGTTAAAGCAAGCTGCACAGGCCACACAGTTATATAGTGTCCTCCAAGGACTGACAGGGATCCATTTTGCTAACCACATAAAAGTCACTGCTGCAGTTTTGCTAGAGAAAATTACATTTTCCACTACACTCATGCCAAGAGATTAACACCCATGGATAGCCAATGCTGCTCAGGACACCAAAAGATCCCAGGAACAGTAGCCTCCCAATTTCGTTTTTGCCTGTTGCTTGGATTTTTGGATTTGACCTATTCTGCCAGGCTTCCTATGGACTCATTCTGATTTTCCACCATTATAATAGAGGAATGCCTTCTACATGGGAGTCCTTTTTGTCTCAACCCATCCGTTACTATCTGGTTCATTTTATAGGGTATAGCAGAGTAGTTGAGGCAGACGGATACTCCTGAGGACAAGAAATCTAGATTCATGGGTGGGCAGGCAGGTGAGGAGGTGAATGAATGAACAACCTGAAAGTCTTCTAGAAGGCTGGATAAGACTTGAGAAGAGAAATCCCTAAGGAGGGAAAAGGAGGCAGAGAAAGGAGCTGACTTTCTAGGCAGTGGGATGCTACTAGGACACAGGAAAACCAGCAGTGCCCTTTGTGACCCTTAGCAAGTGGGGAGGAAAGAGACAAAAATCCCAAAGAATAGCAAGGGTATAAGGAAATGAAGCGCACAAATGTCTCTCTTTCCCAAATTCTAAAGGTACAGGAACAATGGCTGAGAAGTTAAGCAATGCACTGCTAGGGTGCAGAGCCAAGTTCTGAATGTCTCCTGGAGCTGAAGGGACATAGGTTCGGATTCAAATCTACCAGGGCACACAGACACAGGAGGGCACAAGTGGCCATAATGGAGAAGTAGACAAGCTCCAATCCAGCTGCCACATAGCACAGGCCCTGACAGAACCGAAGAGATCAGGCCCTATCTGTTTGCTCTCTAGGAGAAAAGAGAACAACACAGATCCTCTCCTTGTTTTTATTACCCACTCTGCATGTCCATCAAGCCCATCCTTCTTAAACCTGGTGCTCAGTGGAAGAACCAGCTTCCTAGACCTCAGGCAGGAGAGATCTCTCCCCATCCGCTGACCTACAAGAGAAGTGACCAGACTCACGCTGAGCTGTGCAACCTGAGTGCTGTTGTTTCTAACTGTTGCCTTCATTCCAGCCAGGATCCAGACTTTGAACTCTACAAAGCTCAGAGTGAATGTGTGCCCAGTGTTTATACCCAATCTCTTAATGACACTGCATTGCTTTTAACAACCAGGATATGACTATTTTTAAATAGCCATCAGGAAATGGCACTGAGAAATGTCTTGACTGGCAACAGATGTAACAGGTATGGAGTCACACTGCTTGGAATGAATCTCAGCTCTGCCACTCACTGGCTGGGTGACCTCAGACCAGTCACTTAATCTCTTGGCCCCTTAACTCCTCACCTGTAAACTCGGGATAACAACATCATCAAGTGACCACAAATCAGACAGTGTGTGTAAAGTTCTTAGCAAAGTACATGGCATATAGTAATTACTCAGGGATGTGCCTGATATGGTTTACATTATGACAGTTACTGTTTTTGAGTTGAACATCTATAAGTAACCTTAGAGCAAGCAACACAGCATTCAAAAAATCAGGAAGACAAATGCATCCAAGCAGCCCTGGCTTTGTCTACCTACCTAAGAAAAAGGTGAAGATAGATACTTGTGTTATCCAATAAGTTGCTGTTTGCCAAATATAAATCAATTAAATTCAGTTCCTCAGTTGCATGTCCCATTACACATGCTGAATAGTCACAATTGGCCAGTTGCTTCCACACTGGAGAGCACAGATAGAGAATATTTCCACTACAGCAGAATGCTGCGCTGCATACCATTGGGTGAAGAAGATTTCCGACTTTCTAGAGAGTCACCATTGCATCCTGATATCCAAATCTGTGCCTCTCCTTCCCTTCAGCATTTTAAGATGGGTGACAATGATGATGAAAAATCCCTGCCAGCCTAGATCCATCATCCCATGCTAAGCCAAGCTCATAGATGGGAGGGGAAGCAGCTGTCACTAAAGGCAGAAATTCCTGATACCAAGTCTTATCCCAAGAATAAGCTCCCTAACACACTTGTCCCAAGTCTCAGGATCTAGGGGATCGAATCTGCATTTTTCTGACACTCCCCCACTCTAAACAAGAAAGCATGTTGTGTAATAGCATGTGGGCTCTATAGTCAATCTCACATTTGAAAATGAAAAATTAATAGCATCTATTTTTTCTCTATTGCTATGCACACCATCTATTCTAAATATTCTCTGAGCAGAGAAAATTGCCAAGTTAACTTGCAAAGGAAATCACACACCGCAAGATAAATTAGTCATGTTTAACTAAACCCAGACAGATGTGCAGGTAATCTGTATCTTCACAAGACTGCTACATTTCCCACAGGCTTCTTAAAGTACACAAGTTGTGGATGTCTGGTGGAATCAGGCACTGGAATCTTGAAAGAGTGAATCTGTCACTCAGGGAGGAGTCCACAAGCAGGGAACCACTGGCATTAGTAGAGATCAGAAAACAGAAATGGAGATAGGAGGTGCTCTATTATGGGTCCTGTTCACACATCATGTCCTCATCCAAGTGGTCCTTGGGAAGAGAGAGTCTGGCCCAGTTGGCCTGGATACTGACATATTCCAGAGGAAAAAACAATCAAAGATAACAGCCTGCAGAAAGCTATTTGTTCACATTTGACACCACAGCCACAGCACATGGGCTGTTTGTGAGGAAAACTGCTTGCCTTTTAAGGTATCAGTCACCAGCCCAGATACAGGAACTAACCTTGGGTTCATATTTTCAGAAATGAGGGGCCCAAAAGATACTTCCAACATACTTAGTTACTTCCTAAGGAAATTAATTTTGGGGGGAAGGAAACTGTAAAACCATACCCATCTGGCTTTCCTGCCCTCTGCCCCCAAATGGGCCAATCCTCATCGTTTCTAGAGAGGGTTCCTGCTGGCTTCTCCATCCCTCCTGGTGAGAGGAATGGGTGTCAGAGTCTTCAGAGAAAATATGGTGATATCTTGGGGAGCATTTGGTTAAATCATAAACACTAAGACCTGATCCATTTTGCCACTACATCACTTTACTGGGTAGATGAGCACCAGTTAGCCTGCTAGGTCTCCCATTTCAATTGTTTCCTTCTGGCCTCCACCTGGGTTTCAGCTTGCTTTTAGTGCTCCCTCCCCAGCAGTCTCTGCTCAGCATCCTCTGTTTCAATGATGTTTTCCCACTTGCCCTCCTGTTTCTGTAGGTCATTGCATATCTCTTTTACATGGTCTTAGTCTGCTCCAACATAGCTAGTATGTCCTGAGCATCTTTAGAATCCCCTGGCCCTTCCTTGCTTTCTCCAGGAGTCAGGAAATGGTATCACCATATACTCATAGCTACAGAGCAGAAATGTGGAAATTATCCTGGGCTTCTCTGCCTCTCAGTTTGCCAGAAAATGTTTGCTTCTTCTTTGCTATCCCTACGTCCTTTATCCCAGTCCATTACACCACCATCTCCTCCCACCAAGACAGCTGGAACAGGCTCCTAATTGGTCTCCCATGCTGCACCTCACATTCTCTTATCCATACAGCAGCCAAAGTAATCTTTCCAAAATGGACATTTCATCTAGTCATTTGCTTCAGCCACTTTAGAGGCTCCAAGTTAATCTGTAGGGTAAGTTTAACCTCCAATAATGTGAACTAAGTGGCCCACGGGGTCCCTCACTGCAGAACTTGCTGTCTCCTTTGCTTCTCTCCTCTTTGATCTCCATGCTCCAGCCTTCCCACCCTTCCCACACTCTTCCAACTGGACACACCTCCTGGCCTTGCCAATGCCAAAGCCTCCCTCATCTCACAGTTTTAAAGTGATTTCCTCTCAGAGGACTTCCTAACATTCAAACTAGTGAGTTTTCCCTTGGATGTGCTCCTAGTGCCTTGCTGTTAAAATGGCCTTCATCCCACCTGTAAGGTCTCATTGGATGCCTGTGTCCCCAGGTCATACCAATACGAACCTGCTGTGATCCTGCCTTTCAATTGACTGCAACTGGTCACTAGCATGAAAAATGCTCTCACTGTAAACTTAATGATGAACTATCAAAACCCTCTCACTGCCTCTTGTAAACTGCAATTTTTCCATCTGCAAAATGGAAATACTAAAGCTTAACTCATAGCAACTTGGCATGGAATAAGAGGAGAACATATTGGTAAAATATAGCTCACAGCTATTGGTATATATCAGAGATTCATTAAATTTATATTGCCTTTCCCATATCCCAACTGTCTGCACAATGTGTTAGAACTTTATTGTTGTGCTTTATTTTTATCCCAAGAAGATTCTGGTATTACAAGGAATAACATCTCTCTCTATTTTATAGGTGGGTCAGCAGAGCTCCATGAGATTCAGATTGCAATTTCTGCCTCTCTTCTCAGGGGATAAGCTTCACAATGTCAGGGGAGAGAAGCCCATCCACACCTATCACTTACCCTACGGAAGAGTTATTCAAAATATATTTATGGAAAAGAAGCTCAAATGAGTGAACACATGGGTTACAGACTCAAATAAAATATTATTGTAATAATGCCAGGATTTGAATGCAGGCTGTCAGCTTGCAGGGCTATACCTGTGTGCAGAACTGGCCCCGGGATGGACTGGAATTGTGGATAGCCAGCACTAACATATACAATTGATATACTTGGACCATGCCCTGAAAGAAGTCCAAAGCCAGACCCTCCCTTGTAAAGGAAGCTCTGCCAATGATACAAGAAGGTAGCTGGCTGAACAATGAAGGATGGAATTGAGACTGTTGACTTCTTAGCTTTGGTGTGAGAACACTGAGCTTCCAGGAAAACTGCAGAACAACCTGCTGCATGTCACATGTGCAGCCACTGGGGCTTTGTTAGAGAAAAGTATAGCGCCACTGCACATTACTCCACAATGTGAAAAAAAGACAGCTCCCTCCCCCAGGAAAGCATAACACACAGGCAGGGAAAGGTCCAGGTAATTTGGTGCTCTCCCAGTAGATTTCTCCTATCTGTTTGGAAAATATGACCACAATGCAAGAAGCAAGTGTAAATAGGCACATGCAGTCTCCAAGGAAGGTACACAGCCCTGGGAAGCAAATGTGATGGCTTTTTCCACCTGGGAGCCATTCCTCCACTGCCAAAGGCATGGAGCTCTAAAGGGCTGAAAGACAGGCTGGATTTGAATGTAGACAACATTCCACCAAAATCTGAAGTGCAGCATGAGTAACTGACCTGATGGAGAGGAGGAAGGACAGGGCTGATCTCCTTTCAGGGAGCAGCTACTGAGTGCGAGGCATTGTTTCAGACTTGAATAGCATCACTACCCTAGCTCTGCCTGCCCCTGGGTGCCTCTACCTCATCTTGCCAGGCCCCTTTACCCTCCTGCAGACAAAGCCACAGGATAGTGAATAGCTGGTGAGGAAGTTTCAAATTAGGTAAACGTTTAAAAGAAGACCTACACTAGGAAATCCAAGCTTCTTTAAAAAGTGCTCCCAAAGCTGTAGCTGGTGTCCCAATCTGGTCTCAGCTTAAATAATGACCTGGGGGGCTGAGTGATACTCTAAAAAGCCCTGTCAGAGGACTAGATTTAAAAGGGGGAAGATAAGGAAACAAGCACAAGTATAGAAAATACTGGGGAGGTGATATAAAAAATAGAGGTAGGAATAGGATAGAAATTCTCCATCCAAAACTAGAGTGATAACCTGACTAGAAAGAGAGATAGTGATCATGTATGACTGAGTTAGCAGTCCTAACTGATGCCACGATATCTGAATATCTGAAAATGGCAAATATGACACACAAGCATCAAAGAATATCTGTAAACCTCTTCTTGGAAACCAATTAATGGTCTACTCTTGAATGAATGAAAATTTTCAGCTAAAGAACCCAAGGGGGGCAGGAATACCTCACCCTTCACACAGACCTACCTGCTCCTTCCACCCCACCCCCACCCATGCTTAGCTCAGGGCTCTGGCAAAAGCTAATATGAAAACAATCAGAATTTAATTTAAACTTTAGTGCCTCAGAGGGTAATTAAAGAGTTGGGCCTGACTCAGGTTCTCTCTCGGAGTGGCTGGGAGGCCTGTCAGCAATGGAGACGTGGTGCTGGCCCTTTCGCACTAATCTCTTTCAGCCCTCCTAGGTGCTGTTGTGAGTAATTACTTAATCAGAGCAGCTCTGGATCAATGCACTCAGAGTGTTTGCAATTAGCAGCTTCTGTAAAAGGTCCAACTGAGCCGCCTTTAGGGTGGAGATTAGACTCTGGGTAACACTTCCATAGCCTGTATTCCAGAAAGCCAAGGATGCCATCCTGGCCTGGCCTGCCCCGCCCAGCCCAGCCTCTTCCCTTCACCATGACATCCTTAGGCTGCTGATCACCTAAGGGACTCAAGAGTCCTCCTCCCCCTTGACAGGGACTGGGTCCCTCCTGGTGATGAATATCTGGCACAAAGCAGGTGCCCCAGTGCTGGAACAGCTGAGGAGGGGATGCTGCACACCATGGGAGCTTTAAAGAAACAGTGAGTCTATGAGTTCCATAGGAACATGGGCTGTAATAAACTGGAATGCAAATAAATGAGTTGATGCTGATTAGCACAGTTTTAGGAGCAATAACCAGAGTCATTCTGCTGTCAGAGGATCCTGGGGAGGCAAGAGAGAGTAAGCAAGTTTTGCAGTCAGACAGCGGTGAGCATGGATTCCAGCTCTACCATCTCAACTGACACTGGACAAGTTCTTTCCAACCTTCAATTTATTCACCTGCAGAATGAAGGTAATAATAGAGCCAGCTAATAGGGTCATGGGAAGGATTAAACAAGACTGTACTTAAATGCTTAGTACCAGATCTGCCATATAGTCCACACTCAATAGCTCTTGCCATGATCTTATTTGTGTCTATGAACACAGAGTAGCACAATGATGGACCAAATACAAAAGTTTGGGAATCAAGATCCTGCATGTGGTATTTTCACATGAAAGCCATCTGGGAAGACAATATTTCCTGTTGTGTTTCAGAGACACTGAATGATCTTTCCCAGGCCCTACACATGGTGAGTTGTGAAACAGACTCATACCCAGATCTTCAGGTCTTATAACTGGCAGCTCACTCATCTGTACCTATAGCACAATAGGTACCCAAAGATGCCTGCATCTGCTCTTCCACACAGTTTCCCCTTGGAATGCCCAAGGCCTCTGACATCTGCCCCAAGGAACTGACCTTACACTTTAGTCTTGGGGAGTTGGAACTACACTACCTTCAGGTTTCTAGGTTGGAATACCAGCACTCAGCACACAGTTGTGATTGCTCTTCAGGTAAATCAGGGCTCTTCTCTGAGCCTCTGCTTTTGCATCTGTAAAATGGGGGTGATGACAGTATATCACAGGTATCAACCTCACACGTTGGAGTGAAGACTAACAAATCAATAGGAAACCACTATCATCTTCTGTTCCAGAGATGTTCAGGAGCTGGTAACACACACTCTTGGGATGCTAATAGATGGTGAGATCCTAAACATAAGCAACTGCAGTCACAGAAAATACAATCAGGGCTCAGGAAAAGGATTTCTTGAGCATACCCAGGTGAATCTCATTTCTAATAGAGCATCTGACAGATTTGAGCCAGGTTACACCTGCTCAAATTGTGCTATATGCAAATCGAGTTTTCACTTTTCAATACCTAAAACATCAATATGACTATATATGCATGTTCTCTTATCTGTAGAGAAGGTATTGTTTTTGTAAAAACAAGCACAAGCAAAGGAATTAAGGCCCCATTATTCCGGAGCTTGCTAATAAAATCCTTTAAAAGCAGTCTTTGGAAGAGCTTAAAATACTGACATTAAACTGAGAAGATGAGTTAAACTAATTAATAGTACAACCTACAAGCAAAGATGGATAAATTTCCCTATTAAAGCCATTAAAACTATTCTTGCTAACCTGATTTGAGGAGACTTTAATGTTTCCCTTGGTCCAATAATCCTTCATCTGGAAAAAAGAAATTCACAACATGCACAACATTTGTAATGTGCATGAATGGAGTAACACTTATTTTTCCCTCTGAATAATCTAGAATAGGAAGGTTAGCTAGATGAAAAAAGCTTTTAAAGCTTCTGACAAAATCTATAGCCTTCTTCACACTCCGGGGCAAAAAAAATATGGAATATGCAAAATATTGGTTAGTAATGCCAATCCTGGCTTAAATTGTATTTCCTACTCAGCAGGTCAGAATTTCCCTGTTTGAGATCTGGAATAGTTCTTGAATGATTGTAGAAAACAGAAATATAATCAGCAGTTATACTGAAAGATGTCACAGCCAACCAGACTTCTTAAACCCTCAAGTAATGAAGAGTAAGCTAGAGAAATGACATCTGTCATTCTCATCTCAAGTGAGTACTGGCAGGAACTCCAAGATAAAATATGAACAGGCTCTGCCTAGACTTCTGAGAGAGTCAGGATATGCAGAGGCCTTGAACAGACCTGCGGTGGTGATGGCGGATCCCTGTCTGGGTCACCCCGTTGTAGAAAGGTATGTCATCATATTGTATACCTAAAATGTACCAACAAACTTAATAAAAAGGAGGGGGGACAGACCAAGAGTCTGAATCACTAGACCTTCTGTTAATGTACATGCTCAAGTGGCCAATGGCAGTAAGGGAAGGCTTCCAGGAAATACCAGAACTTCCCCTGAAACCCACTTGCAGGGAGGACTTGGAAGGAAGAAAGCATTTTAGGCAGGTCTGAGAAACAACGAGGAAGCCATTTTGAATGAAGTGACTGATTATTAAAGCTGAGGTATACTTAAGACTAGTTCTCAAATTATACACACCAAATATAGCATGATTAAGTATTTCTAAATTGTAAATTATATAATAATGTATAAATGTACATATATATCTTCTGTATATCTAAAGATATTCTGATATATTACACATTACATATGCACACATATATACCAAGAGATGACTTTTGACACATTGATCAAGGACCCATAACCAAGTCTTCATCTGTAAGTGGGGTTAGTGACAGAAAACATGCCTTTAGGGTATACATAAGAAGCAGCTATATTCTTCATGAGCAATTTGCACCCAGTTTAACCTGCTCAAATTCAGCATATTGTTAAATAGTTTCAGTTTCTATGATTTTCAATGCCTAAAAAAACACTACATGCATGTACACTTTTAAATAGGAGATAAACCCAGACTGGAAACTGATGGAGCACAAGGGATTGGTGGGAGACATTCAGTGACAAATTTGAGATCTGAGATCAGATCCTGACAGCAATAGGAACCCTGGGAGGTATCTGCAACTTGTGAATGACTTTATTTGGTTGTGTCAGGAGAATGCTGGACACCTTTATATATAGATTAGGTGAGTAACCAGTAGCAGACATGGGCCAAAGGCAGAGAAGCGTGAGCTCCTATTGGTTCTTCCAGCTCCCTTCCCTTGCCCTGGTGTTATGGTTTATATCTAGATGTCACCCCAAAGCCTCATATGCTCATAGATGGGGCTTTTGGGAGGTTATTGGATCATGGAGGCATGATACTCATTGGGAGATTTGTCTACTGATGAGTTTATGGCTGAATGTGATGTTGGGAGGTGAAGCTTGCTCAGAGGAGGTGGGTCACTGGGGGTGTGGCCTGGAAGGGTCCATCTCCCTCCCTCCTCCCTTGATCTCCCTTTGCTTCCCGCTCCCATGCCAAGAGCAAACCTCCTCTGTGATGCCCCTCTGCTATGCCATCCTGTCTTGGAGCTAGCTGACTATGGACTGAAACCCTTATATATTGTGAGCCCCAATAAACCTTTCCTCCTCACAGTTGGGGGTGTCAGGTATTGTGTCTCTTCAGCCAGAAAGTAAGACACTTGGTCTAGAGTGCATGTGACATGAGTACACAGGCTGGTTAGAGGGACTGGCCACTCTCACCCTTCTGCAACAATGGTCATGTGGCATTTCCAGGGGTTCTAGAGTCCAGGGTGAGAAGGTGGAGGCTCAGACTGGAATTGAGAACCAAGCAGAAGGGTCTCACAGAGAGCGCTGGCCAGAAGCAGCATCTTTGCTTTCACGATCTGGTAGACAAACAGGTGAAAGATCAGGATAATAACACAAGATCTAAGGAAGAGCTGCCTGGAACTATAAAGGATTATTGCCGCCAGGCTGAGTGTTTCATTCACTAATCCTTCCACCCCTCAGGTCACATAACCCAGTTTGTCCTCCTCAGGGAATAAATGGGGACAGTGACTTGATGTTAGAAACTGCTCACATCCAACCCTCAAGGTATCTCTTTTGGGCTCAAAGAGGAAATGAAATATTAGCCCTCATTATTTCTCTTTCTAGTAAAACAGCTATATTCAATCAAAATTGCCTGTCAGAGATATAATGTCTAACAAGGAGGACACAGCCAGCAACTTCTGTCTTCCACTCTTGAATTGATTCTTGATTCTATATGATATATAGAATCGACAATATAAACAGAAAAACACTCATACATTTTAATTTCACTAAAATTAGAAGGAAAGAAGAATCTTCAGGCTTGAATGGTATAGCAGAAGCCTCCCAGACAGAAGTAGAAAGTAAAAGGTCCTGGTGGGTCAAGAAAAAAGGAAACAAACCAAAAAGAGCATAAATATGTTTCCCAGAGGCAAAGAACTCACCCTGAAGTGACAGACCAAAAGTTTCTGCTTAGCATGAACTAAAGGATCAGGAGGAAAGGAGGTAGAGAAACTATGTAGGACGAAAAAGCATTAAGGAAAAGAGGGAAATGGCCTAGGGGCAGCAGTTCTCAGAAATGGCCTGGAAAATTGTTCTTTGTGTAGGCAGGAGGCTCACTGCCAAGTGCAACTTGGGGGTAGCAGGAGAATTGTAGATGGAATGAGCTTGGTTGATGAGAGAAACCCTCTTGGGCCTGATCTGTTTCACAGGAACAGAAAAGATAGGACCACAGAGAAGAGCCATTAGGAAGAAGTCATCTGTCATTGGTGAATCATTGAAGCTGGGTGCCTTGGATGTAAGGTCTATAGATAGTCTGGTTCCTCTCTTCCAACCACAGGATTCACTTCAGAATAGGCAGACTGATAAAACCTAACTTATTCTAACAATAGTTTGTTTTTTAAGGAACTGGTATCTTGATTAAAAAGTAATAAAACAAAGGAAATTGTGAATCAGAACAGCAAAACTTATCACAGAATACTGAGCAGAAAAATGAAAAAACAAGAGAATGCAGACCAAGGATAACAACGTGAATTCAAATGAAACAATCACTCTTATAAACAAATATAACAAAGCATCTTTTTAAGAGGAAAAGTGAGACAGTGGAGGAGATGGAGCCAAAATTAAGAGCTATAGCAAACATCAGTGAGAAACACAGTAAGTGGAAAGGATGTGAAAATGAGAAGAGGGTATAAAAGAAGAGGAAAGAAGGAAGCACAATTGATTAGAGGGTGATAGCTCTAGAGAAGAGGCAAAAGTGACCCTGTATGTGGATAACGGATGCCCCTGAAGAGACAAATGAAAACAATGGAACAGGACACATTTAAAATACAACTCACCAAGCCATTCTTGAAATGAAGAGTTGAATCCACATACTGAAAAGGTACAGTGTGAGCCAGGGAAATAGACCCAAGATGGTCAATACTAAGATACATCCTAATGAAATTGGTAGTTTCACAGAAATATCAACATGGTAGTAGCAGAAAATATAACCAAGTAACTTGGAAAAAGTAATTAAATAAGGCTGCACTCAGATTTCAACATAGTAATATTGAGTGCTGGAAGTCAATGAAGCAATACATACAAGTTTATCTAGAAAAGAACATTGAACCAAGAATTTTATATCATCCTGGACTCTATTCCAAGAATAAATAATACAGAAACCAGTTTTGAACATACAGTAACTTGAGGACTATTATTCCTATGAGCCCTTCCAGAGGAGATTCTAGATGACTCACCATGGCAAACTGTGGAGACAACTTGAGAAATACATACCTTTGATGAACAAAGGTGAAGATTAAGATACCAGACAAGAACATGACTATGATATGCTCCAACAAGATACCAGATAAGAACATGACTATGATATGCTCAAACAATGAAGGAGTGATAAACTAACAAAAAAGGGGTGGGGAGAAGGGAAGTAGATTAATTTTGTTGATTGCCTCAATATATAATAGCCAGAATTCAGATAAAAGGATTAAAAGATGGCAAATCAAATAGAATAAGAATAAACAAAGGTAGGGCCAGGGATTTAGCTCAGTGGTTCCACTGCCTGCCTTGCAAGTGCAAGGTCCTGAGTTCAATCCCTGGTACCAATAAAAAAAAAGAATAAACAAGGGTAAACTCCAAGAAGATGAATATATTATCAAGTGGTAAAAGGATAGGAGGGGAAAATTAAAGAGAGCAGATAGGGGAAAAGAAAGGGAGGAAAAACAATGTTAATTATATCACTGTTTGAAGTGATAACACATATCAGACTAATTATATACACATGTCCTTCTACACACAAATAGAACATATAGAAGGAAAAATATATAGAGTAAAACAGACAATCAATAGTAGACCTGATGTGACCAAATGCAACTTTTTATATCAATAAATATAAATGAGTTAAATTTACCTATTAAAAAAATAAGGTTGTATTTTCAGACCAGGCCACAAAGAAAATCCTTACTGTATATGATTCTAAAAGATACAACAATGGCAAAGGGATTCAGAAAGGTCATTATACATTTTCACCTTAAAATTTTACTTTGGGACTAAAACCTATGGATATGCACATATTCATGTTTGCAGCTACTTGTACAACACTATTCACTGCAGTACTGCATGAAATAGCAATAGGCTGGAAACAGTTCAAATATCCATAGTGAAATCAATTGTAACATACCCAATGGAACACAATATCAGTGTTCATAATATGCAAGGATCTTCAAGATATAGTAAGTTAAAAAGCAAAGCACAATGTATATCATATGCAACTATCAGTGTAAGGGTAGGGAGGCAAATTTTGTATTTGCATTTACTTCTATATGCATTAAAAAAGAGCCTTTTCAAGAGGTCAAAGAACCAATAATGATGGCTTTGGTTTGGAGAGAAGGTAGGAGTTGGCCCATTGGAGACAAAAATTTTATGGCAAATTTCTATATTTGATTTTAGTACGTGCATGTCCAAAATATTAAATGTCAGTTTCTTTGTGTTTCCCTCATTAACCCACATGCTTCTGAATGCAAGGACTGTGTCTCTCATTCACCTAGCTATCTCCTTAGCACTGAGCTCAAGACCTGAGATACACAGGCAGCTGGTTGAAGTTTGCTGAATGGATTAATAAATGAATGAACAAATGCAGTGCAGGTAGGGAGAAAGTCTGAGTGATATAACCACAAGAGACTTGTTAACTGTAAGTCAAGACAGTTTGCATCAATCCATCAGTTTTCATGCCACATGCTAACATTTTTCTTGTTAACCCAAAGGGGAAAAATACTCCCTAAATGCAAGATTTTTTAATCAACACAATCTGTGTGCTGTACTCCAGTCTTCCCTGGGACCTTGGGCAGGTCTAAATTCAATACCAGCATTCCCTGAGCCAGACACTCTGGGGGATAAAGAGATGATTAAGACACAGCCCTTGCTTGGTGTTCAGTCTCCCCTCTCCTGATCTGTAAAAGGAGAATGCTTTCCCTCCACAAGTTGGTGGAATTTTAATGAGGGAGCCATGAGATGCTTCTCTCTCAGAATGCTCCTTTCTAGAGAACCAAGGCTCAATTCAAGTATGTGTTCATCTAGGGAATCTCCTTTTAAAAGCTACCCAAGAAGACTCCTTGGGGTATCCTCAGGATCCTACCCGTGGGTTTCCACCTTTCTCTGTTATATTACAACCTGTGGTCCCTCCTGGATTCTGAGATCAGAGCAAAAAGGATGCTAAAATAATTATGCCTCTACTTACCCCCACTGCCTTCTCATATATAGGCATGGGCAGATTTGCAGAAGCACACAAGTAAGAAAATAACTTGAGCTAAGTCAAAACACTATTCTCGTTAAAACAAAGGCACCAAGAATGCACATGGGGAACTGGCCAAATGAGAAAGTAGCCAGCATGTACTCTTTTGGATAAGGTGGAAAACTAAAACCAAGAGACTAATCCACCAGCCTGTGTTAGGCAGCTTTCTGTCATGGTGACAAAATATCCGAGATAAATAACTTATAAGGAAGAAAGGTTTGATTTGGTTCATAGTCTTAGAGGCTTTGGTCTGTGATTTCTTGTCATCGCTCTGGGCCTGTGGTAAGGCAGAACATTATGGTTGGGAGAGGGTGATGGAGCAAAGGCACTCACCTCATGGTAGTCGAAAGCAAACAGGGAGAGGGAGACAGAAGAAGAGGCAAAGGCACCAATATACTGTACCCTTCAAGGGCACTCCCCCAATGATCTATTTCCTCCAACCAAGTCCCGTCTACTAAAGGTTCCCCCTAATCACGCTATCAGCTGGGGTCTAAGGCTTGAACACGTGTGCTTTGAGGGATATTTAAGATCCAAATTCTGACACAGCCAAATAGAGAATAGACTTGGGGGAAAAGAAATGTCCCACACTATACAGATGCCATCACAGCCAAGTTCAGAATGCCCTGGCATGACATACTACTGTCTGTCTCCACTGCACATTTGAGAGTACTAAAGCCTAGGCCTTGTGTATTTCCATTTTATTCTCCCTCCCCAACACACAAAAGCCAAAGCAGCATTTGAACCCAGAACCAAATGATTTAAATCATGTTCTTTTCCTCCATCCACCCTTACTTATGAAAAAGATGGCCGAATCTTCCTATCACAGATATCCTCACACTGACATCCATAGCCTGAGGATAAGAATCACCAGGATGCCTGGCAATTCCAAGTTCAGGGTTTTTAATGCTGAAATCAGGTCTGATGGTCTGCAGATTGGTACTAACTTCCACCACAAACACCCCAGACCTCAGCCCAGTCTGGCAGCAGACTGGGATCCCTAAAATCTCATTTTCATATTTCTTTGCATATTGTGATTACATGATGCTAGAACTATTCCACACACCTGGCTTGTTTCAACACTGCCGTCTCATTCCTGTCTGCATAGTTGCCACTACATAATTTAGTTTCTCTGTGTCCCTGAAAGTTTATTTGGAAACCATGGAACACTGCATACAGAAAATTAAGCTTCATTTTCTTTAAGCATCCAGCCAATAGTGCAGGCAGGAGATGGTGATTTGGAGGTAACTGGCTTATGCATATGTAAACATGATGCATTTAGCAAATTATGTAGACTCCACGCTTCAGAGCACTGAAGAAAACAAAGGTTCCTTCCAAGGAAACTTACTGCAATAAAGTCATTCTGAAAGGAATACAGAATTACTGGTTTGTGAGAATAGTTGAACTCAGCTATGAATGGAAAATAATGGTTTCTAATGTGAAGCACGGTCATAAACAAGAATTTGAACAGGTCTAATTTTAAGTGGTATTAAAGCACCCCTAAGGAATCCCAGAAATTATAGCCCATAACATGTCTTAAGATTGAATTCATGGTGTAATGCAGTTGTACATTTCAGACTCAATTCCTCTGTGACTCCTCATGCTTCACACAATTTCCCAGTACATGTTTTTCTCCTTGGGCCTAGAAAGCTCAAAAGACTTCTAGGTCTTCCCTGAGCTCAAAACAGCATTACAATAGTTAAAGCATCCCTGTAAGGTATTACATTTTTTTTAATTCATTAAGTTTATTGGTACATTTTAGGTATACAATATGATGACATTCATCATTGGGAATTTGTACCTTTACATGATATATCTTGGTTCTTATTTTTTCCCCATTCCCCTGCCCTCCCTTCAACCCCTCCACTCCTTGGTATTTACAGACTTTGTTTTCATTTTTTCCTTTTCTCACAGTTTTGATTCTCCTCCAGGACCTGTTGCCTCAGTCCCTTCTAATATTTCATCAGCAATAAATTATACTGAAAATGTAATTAAAAGTATTTCTCTTGTAAGGGGAATCTTGCCAATCAGCAATGTATATTTAAAAATTCCTGGATAGATTAGATTAGCATATGGGAGTTTGAGTGATTTCCACTTGGTAAGCTACAGTACATGTTGCATCTAAGAGCATGGCTAACTGGCAGTGCTCAGACTGCCTGATATTGACTGAAAGGACACAGGGGACATCAGTGGACCTCAGCTTGTCCTCTTCACCAACTCTAATCCCAGGTGTAAGAATATGCCCGAAGAGATGACCTATAAGAAAGACCTGTAACTGCCAAAAACCATGCTACTACTTTGTCTTTAGGTTTCTCCTTCCTAATTCTAGTGATAACTCTCTGCAAGCATTATTTCTACCTTACTGATATGGAAAGTGAAGCTGAGGAAGGTTAAGTGACTTTTCTGGCTGCCACTGACTAATTGCTTATTATATGACAGGTACTGTACACACTACCATGACCTCATTGAATAATCACACCAACTCTCTACGAGGCAGAGACTTTAATTAATATCTATGTTCCAGGCTGTGAACCAGATGAAGTTACATAAAATATCAAGTCAAGGAGCTAATAAGAGGCAAAGCTGAGTGTCACAATCAGGGATCGGCCACTGCCAGGTCTGTCCTGTGACTTCTGGCATTCTCACCATTTGAAAGGGGCTCCCCACTGCTCAGAAATGAAGGAGAACAAGGGAAGAAGCACTTTGGGCATACAGAGGTCATGTTAGTCTCTGGCACTGAATGTTTCTCCCTTCTCTTCCTCCCTCCCAAGCATAAAACCATATATTTGTGCTTCCAAGTGACAGACTCATTAATTCTCATGCTAATTCAAAGAGGCACACACTATTATTACCATTATAGAGCTGTAGAGACTGAGACTTGAGGAAGTTACATAATCTACTGAAAGGCAACAAAGTATCAGTAGCAGGTTCAGGGATTGCACTAAAGCTGTCTGACTCCTAGCCCTTACTCTAAACCAGTCAACCGCACAATCATTCAGCAAATAAAGCCTGTAATTGATGGTCCAAGAGCCTTTTTTAATTATAATTCTGTCCCAGGATAAGGAATCAACACCGAAAACTACAGCCCTGTGGTAGATTTTATATCAAACTTAAGCACAGATGAATGCAAGCATTTAGTTGTATTCTTACAACTACAATGTTTCTAAATGGGAAAAAATTCACCCCCAAAGGCCTAATATTAGGGATTAAGTTATGGTTTGAAAATATGTTAGAAAACCAAAACTCCATCAAAAAGTATGACAAAAAACAATCCATGGTACATCAGTTGACGAACTTGATTCTTTCCATGATTTTGGTCACAAACCAAATTGGATGAGAACAGAATCATAGGCAAAGGTTAGGTTCAATGTTGACCTTATGGGGAAATTTGATTTGGTTCTCATCCAGTTTGGTTTGTGACCAAAATCATGGAGAGAATTGTGTTTGTGAACCATGGTACCACTATATTATGACATGGAAAATGTTGACGCCATCTTTGGTTTGATCCCACTTCTGGAACATGAAATTAGTATGGATATGAGAAATGGTAACAGCAAAAAAGGGGGAGACAATACAGTATACAATAAAAGGCTAATAATGGGCTTATTGGTCCATTTTCCTGTTGCTGGGTCAGAATACCCAACACCAGCAACTTAAAGGAGGAGAGGTTTAAATTGGCTCATGATTCAGGGGATTCAGTCCATGGTAGGTTGGTTCCAGGGGAGAAATATCATAGTTGGAAAAGCAAGGTGGCGGAAAGCTGCTCACTTCATGGCAGCCAGGATGCAGGAAGAAAAAGAGGAGTAGCTGGGGACAAGAATATACCCTCCCAGGTCACACCCCCCAGCAGTTCATCTCCAACCAGGCCCTACTTCCTAACAGCACCCCTAGCTACTAAACTCATCAATAGATAAATCCACTGATGAATAGCTCCCCATTATCCAATCATATTTCAAACACATGAACCTTTTGGAGGACATTTTAGATATAACAATGGGTCTGTTATATGGGAGGAACATAGTGGTTTTTCTTCTTTTGGTTATTGATATTTTCTAATTTTTCTACAATTAACCCCGTGTTCATGATTTTGTGATTTTAAAACAATTTGGTCTAACAACTTGCACATAAGTGAAGATAAGATAAAAATAATCTAACAAGTCTACAAAAGATAGTTAGAAATCAAAGCAACATTTTAGAGTCTAGAGTAGATTTTTCCAGAAAAGTGTTTCATGGTGAAATAAATTTGGCAAATGTTCTATCTTTCTTTAGTCATTTGCACTGCAGTCTCATTTATAGAATGTATTTAAGTTTTCCAAACCTGGTGCTACACATGTCTGTGTAGGGCATGAATAGTATCTTGCAGCTCTGAGGAACCCAGTTAGGGAAATGTGTTCCTAGAGCACAATATTAATCTCTGTAATCTATCCATAGTCCAAATGCCACGCTCTCCTTCCAGGAATTTCCTTTCTCTACCACCTATGAAGTGAATGATTTGTTTCCTTTTCACATCCTCTGATACTTTCAGAATTTAAGTCAAAGCAGCAGCAATCCTTAGTCCTCATAGACAGCGGATAGCTGGATCTGTAGTTACAACACTATTTGATGTTTGAAATATTTTCTTTTTGCAATGCTGCTGCTAATATTGCTGAGCATGTTATCACTAAGAGCTATATATTTTTCTTGCTTGCTTGCTGAAAGCCATATCCTCAGGGTTCATCATTATTCAGAGATCAATAGGCAGCTGAGATGGTTGTGACAATACTATGGGCCAGTGTGCAACAGAGCAGTAGTTGTGACTCTGGTTATATTGATTCCTTTTCCCTTGGGCATGTGGTTTCAAGCCAGGGTGTAGCTAAAGACAATCTGGTTCTCAAAAACGTACTTGTTAACCCATGAGAGAGGGTCTTGATCATCAAAATTTGGAGTTTTAAAAGAAATGTACCCTCAGATTCACTCACCAGTTGGTTAAAGTTATTGTGCACAGATTATACTTGTCCAAGATAGAGGGAGAGAAGCAAGATCCTCCCATTTTTCTATGACCAACCCAGAAGAGGGACTTTCTCTGTTAATATACCTAAGCTTGTCATTTACAAGAGAATATGTATATAGCTAAGATTAATTAATCCAATTTTCTTTCTCAGGGGATATTAGAATCCTAACAAGAACAAATTCCTGGGAGGGTCAGAATACATCATCTTTTAGTTTGTCTTGGTTTTATAATCCTGTGTAATGTTGTAAAGTCTCCCAATGACTCGGATAGAAACCACCCATTTATCTGGCAGTTAACTGTTATGTACTTAGCAAGGGTCTCACTTAGGAAGCTTGGCAGGGTGAACAAAAGACAAAGTCCAAATTTGTCCGGAGGTGACTTCTCTAAGAGGTACAGATTTTTTTCTACGAAGTTAGGCTGGAGCTAATTCAAAAGTCTCTTTGGGTGAAAGTAGATTTTGAAAGCTTCATTTTTCCACTTTGACCACGCAACAGTTTAAGTAGCTGTGGAGAATAATCTGTAGCATGGTTATCACATTAGTCTTGGGGAAGAGAAATCAATCACATTTTTTTCAAGAGCAGTGCATAGATTCAGATAGTAATGTCAGTAATATTCATGTTCACACTCAGAGCATATTTTCCCCACAAGGCTCTTCTCTCCCAAGCAGAAGGCTAAGACATCAAAGATATGCTGGGAGGAATAGTCAGAGCCCTAAAGGTCCTACTTCTGGTGTGGTCACCCCTTTCTAGTTCTCAGCATGGAAGAAAAATGGGGTCTGTGAGTCACATACACACTTGTGAATATAACAGGTTACAGAAGGAAACCCCCCTACCCTGCCCCGCTTCTGCCTTCAAATCTTCATTAGGTACCAGGTTTGTTCTGGGCCACAAGCACCATTTGCCCCCTAGAGGCACAGGGAAGAAGGAAGGGAAGGATTATTTATAATACTACCCAAGTCAGGGCACCATCTCAAAAGATCTTGGCACTTATGTACCTAACACAGCCTAATGACAGATGGCTTCAAAGCAAATACAGCCAGCACGGATGGGTATGGAGGGAGAGAAGAGAAAGTGTTCCATATTTTGAACGCGTAATTTAAAGCCCAAAGGATATTTTTATTCAAATGGCTAGAGTTAGGCAGCTCAACTTCACTGCTAAAAAAAAGGTAAGGGGTTAGGGCAGATAGTGTTTGAAATAAGGATGTAAATGCCCCTCTGGAACAAAGCCATTTCAACACAAAATCAGATCACCAGCAAACCCCTGTGCACTCCTATCAGGACATCTGCAAATGTGACCATCACTACCAAGATGCTACGCTCTCCTTGGGAGCTATGAGGTGTCACTCATGTAGACACACACAAAAGTAAAGCTCTGTCATCTCATATTGTCATGTAGAGTAGTGATGCTCACGTAAGACCCCCAGCATGAGTGCAGCATGTTATGAGAGCTTAACATGTCAGGTATTGTGGTTTAGATCTAGTCTGTTCCCCAGAATTCTCATATGCACAGAAGTGGGGCTTTTAGAGTCATTGGATCATAGGGGTGCTATACTCATCAATGGATTCATCCAATAAAGAGTTCTGCATCTGAGTATGCCGTTAGGAGGTATGGCTTGATTACAGGCAGGTTACTAGGGTTGTGATCTGGAAGGGTATCTCCCTCCTTGCATTTTCCGTTCACTCTCTTGTTCCTGACTTCCATGACCTGAGCAACTTTGTCCCACCAGATCCTCCATGCCTTTCTAGCTTTGGAGCACACCAAAACTGTGAGCCAAAATAAACCTTTTCACCTTTGCATTGTGGGTGTTGAGAGCTGTGTCCAAGTTATGAGAAAGTGACTAAGACACTGGATATTCCTAGAACAGTGATGTCAACCTTTTAGAACTTTCAGTGATAGCAAACAGCCCACTGTGGGATGCGTGCCATAAGTTCACCATGACGGTCCTAGAACATTATTCTCTGGCCTATGTGTTTAGGATTCTTTGCAAATGAAAAGGTACACAGATAATATATTAACTTCAAATCCAAACAGTAGCTTCAATGTAAGTAAACCTAACAATCTGTGGAAAGAGTAGATCCAGATAATAAGGACTTTGAAATATTAGACAAGTCAGCTTGACACATACTGGTGTCAGCCAGGTAGAACACAAAGAAGTCACTAACTTTTTGTGCAGTTTTAACTACAAGAGCTTAGGTTTTTGAAAGAAACCAACCAACCCATATTATAGTTAAGCAGTAAGTCAAGGAAAGACCTCTCAGGTACTAAATAAGGCTGTCAAGGACAGAGGTAATTTGCTAAATTTTAGAGAACAATATAGTCAGAAACACCAGTCCCATATGACTCCACATTAACAGTACTGTGAGACTATCTCAAGGGAGTTTGAGGGGAAGGGGAGTCCAGAAGGAGTAAAGAAAAAAACAAACAAGAACTAGGGGGCTTAGGTTGCATAACAGTGCTGAACCAATGTGGTGGAGTATATCTGAGATACTAGAGGGCTCAGCCATTCCTGCCTACTGGTGAGTCCTTAGGGTCCCCATTATGCTGTTGATTTTTCCTCCTTGTCCCTCTAGCTGGCACCGCTATCTAGAAGAAAGGACTGGCCAAGGGAGAGACTCAAGCCCCAGAGCCTTGTTGAGGGGGCTACAGCTGGTGCCCTCAAGGATGCTGCTGCTTCCCTGGAGGGCTTTAGCAGCCCCCGAGGGAGCAGAACAAAGTCAACATGGGCCAGAAAAGGCAACACATGTGGGTTCGGTTTTCACTTTATACCTGCCTGACTGTAGCAGTTATAGACAGCAGTCCCTTGACACTGTAAGAGCTTAATTTGCACTTGCTCCTGGAGACTAATTAAGAAAGTCTGAGTCTGCCATTTCAGCCTCTTTTCTGAGCCAAATTCCAAGGGAAAACTTTAAATCATTTTAAAAGTCACAAAAAAATCTGAATTATGTGATTCCCAATACCTAGCTCTGTGTATGGAACTCCTTTGTAACACTGCAAACAAATAGCATGTAAGGAACTTCTTTGCTCTAATAATAAATACAAGATACTGAGGTGAGGATGTAGCTCAGTGGTAGAGTGCTTGCCTAGCTGGTGTGACATGCTGGGTTCAGTCCCCAGTAGCAAAAAAAGAAAAAAAAAAGAAGATTCTTAAAACCAACCTTGAAACAGAATATATGACCCTAAAAAAGTAGAAACTTCAGTAATAACTTAATACATATTTCAAGGAACAAAATGGAATTATTCAACCAATGGCATTATCACATTTGTTATTGTAAAAGAAAAAAATTGCAAAAGTTAAAGCCTTACCTCACGATACACATTAATGTGAGTTTACAGGGATTAAAGGCTTGGGGTAAAAACAATGGTGGGGCTGGGATTTTAGCTCAGTGGCACTGTGCCTGCCTTGAAAGCACAAGGTCCTGAGTTTGGTCCCCGGTACCAAGAACAAAACAAAACAAAACAATTAATGGTAGCCATCATTAAAAGATGAATGAAGAGGGGTTTATCACAGCAACAAAAGAAGTTACAAAGGAACATATTCATAACATGGAGTATAAAAATGAAAGGTTTATGTTCATTAAAAGGCGTGCTATAGCTTCACATTTCCCAAAGCCTAGAGGGGAATTCTCTACCTTTCATTGCCCTGTGTCAACTTACAGTGGTTCTTGATTAGGGCCGACTGTGCCTCAGAGAGGAAGTTTAATGATGTCTAGAGACACTTTTGGCTGTCATAACTGGAACAGCACTAGTGGTATTTAGTGGCTGGAGGCCAGGAATGCTGCTGAACATCCTACAGTGCACAGGGCAGCCCTCCAAACATTCAATCAATCAATCATTATCCCACCCAAATGCTTGTAATTGCCCATATTGGAAAACCCTAGCCTACAAGAAAAAATGGGGTTACTCTTTGGTATTCATAACTGAGTGATGACTACTCAGATGGTAAGGAGGAAGGAAGAGACAGGTCTAGAGCTCAGGAAGGCTGGTGCAGAGTGGACCATTCACTGTGCTAATTTCCGCATAAGCTGTAGAAACCTGTTTCCTGTATATAGGTGTAATTTATGGATGTTTCCTTTCCTCTCACTTTGTCCACCTGCTTCAAGTATCTCATATAGTGGCAACAAATAATCATAGCCCTTAGAGATGGATATGTTAGCCATTAAGCAGATAGATACAAAGATACTGATCGGTACATCCACAGAGGAGTGAGTGAGGAGACAGATAACCCCATCTCCTGTCAGTTAAACATGGAATAAATCCTTTGCTTCTTTTCCTTCTTGTTTTTCTAAAACTTGTTTTTTTAAAAAAGAAGAGGTGTATTTTATTTATTCTTACTCTCCTAATCTTCAAAATAGAATTAGGATCTTTAAAAATATGTATTTTACCTGGCTTTATGATTATTCCTTTCCCTTTCTTGAAATGTCTACCTGAATCATTTTTCAAATGAAAAAATTTAAAACAACTGAGTTACTATAAACAACACTAGAAAGACAAGTTGGAAAACAGTTTGAAAAAGGACAGGGTCAATATTCTTAATATATAAAGAGCTCTTTCAAATCAATAGGAAAACCATTAAGAATGTAATTGAAAAATCGACAATGGGTATGAGCAAATGATCTAACCAAGAGAAAATACAAATGGCCAATAAACACAAGCATTATAAAATGTTTGACTTCAATATCAATTAAAATAATGTAAATGGAAATAATAATGACATACCTTAGTACACTTATAAAATTGGCAGACAGTAAAAATATAACCACTATTCATATACTGCTGGGGTTGGATGTGAGTATAAATGATGTAACCTTGTTGAAAATAATTTTGACTATAAGTCATTTATAAAACAAATAACTGGTTTCTAATGGTACTATCCTTACTTGTGCAAAAAATTATAAAATATCAAAAAATATAAACATGAAAATTAAGACACCTATCATTTCAACACCTGTGATAGAACTTATAATTTTGCTGTATCTTTCCCAGACTTTTGGGGCGATGTTCATACAGAGCGTATATTGTACACACAGCTTAGTACCTCGTTCTTCGCTAGTTAATATTCTCTCTTGAGTTAATAGTCTCTCATGTCCTTATGTTGTTTCCCTGTATTTAAACACATGATGATTCATGGCTGTATTTTTCTTTAAGGATATCTCTGCATCACTCCCCTTACTATTGAACATTGAGAGTTTTCATTCTTCCTTTGCTTTCAGTTTTTTGCCTATCATAAAAAATGCTGTGAGGATCATCGTTATGTCTCAATCTTTCTGCATCTTCACTAAATGCTATTTGCCTAGATTATACTTACAATGACAGAAAAATAAAGGCCTTCTAAGACAGACAAAAACAGATATTTTGCCACCAAAAGACTTTCATTATGGAAATTTCCAAAGGATATAATTCAGACACAAGCAAAGTGGCCACAGACGAAACTGCTGAAATGCAAAAATGTATGGAACAAAGGAAAACAAAACTTTATGTCAAATTTTTTAAAAAGTAAAACAAAAACATTTTAGAAGTTAAAATATGAAACACAGGCCCATATCAACACTTCCATGTAAGTTAGCACTAAAATGTCTGCAGGTTTTGTCATATATTGACAAAAGCAAAGGTACTAATTAAGTTTGGGCTCTGATAAGTAATGTGTGCCTGTTAAAATTTCTGAATTAGTTACTGTCAAAATACGAGTACAGTGACTAACTTCAAAACTGATGGATGAAAAAAATAATATCCCCCCCCTAAAAAAAAGAAGAGGGAGAAAAAAAAATCATGGACAAGGCAAAACAAATTTAAATAAAAAATATTAATAAAAAACTGGAGTTGTGACAAATACATGTAGTTTGAATGCTTTACTTAAGATAACAATTATAACCGAATGAAAAACAAAATCTAGCTATTTGCTGTTAACAGCCTAGAAAAAAGGATAAAGAAGTGCTAAATGCAAAAGGAGAAAAAAATACTAGGCACATACTAAGAGAGCTGCTAAGGCTATATGATCTAAATATCAGAATTTCAATATCATAGTTCTTAGTTATGAAAATTTAAAGCAAAATGACTACTGAAAATAAAGACTCAAAACACATCACCAGGATGTAAAGTCTTCCTCAATATGTATGCAATTAATAAGACAAAGGTTGATCCAGTTATACTTCACACTTAGACATCAAGGAAAATATAAAATCTTTAGAAGAAAATATAATAAAATATATTAAATGACCTCAATGTAAGGAAGGGTTTTTAACTCATAAACAATGAAAAACTGGACAGTATAAAATTAACAATGTCTATATATTAAGAGACACCATAAGAGAGTAAAGAAAGCAGCCCACAAGTTTGGAGAGGTTATATTGAGCACATAACTGAAATAAAGGTTACTGTCCAAACAGAAGAATTTTTCTATAAATAAATAAGAAAAAGCTGACTCAATATAGAAATCCATAAGAAACTTGAAAGTAAACTCAATGAATGAGAAAACCAGGAGGGCCAAAAAATATAAGAAAAGATGCTAATAATACTAAAGAAAACCCATATAAAATGCCATTTCATAAACATCAGGCTTGCAACAATTAAACAAAAACCTAAAAAACAAGTATTGGTTAGGAATGCAAAATAACAAAAACAAATATATATACAGCCTTGTCCAAAAAAATGTATACACACTTCAGCAGTTCACCATACTAATAAATGTCTGGAAGCTCATGGCCACCACTTTGAGCACCTCTTGTAATTGTAGAGGGCAAAGCTAACTTGTATTAATCCCATGATGTCTCAATAAATTTAGTATTAAAATATTTACACAAGTTTTTCTTTTCCTGATGTATACATTAAGAATATATACATATACACACATATATACACACATACATACATATATATATACATACATATATATACACACATAGAGAAAGTTTAAAATGGAACAATTACTGTAAAATGTAATTTGACATTTATTTCTAATAAAGTTGAAAACAAGAATGTTACATTTTAGTAATTTCATTCCTAGGTACATACTTTGAAAACAATCTTCTTCATGTATACCTGGAGCCATGTAAGAATTTTATAATCAGTACTGTGTATGATGGGGAAAAAATCTGTCCATCAAAAAAATAAACATTATTGTTTACAATGTTGAATATTATTAAACAGTGAATGTAACTGAAGTCCAGATATATGCAGAAGCACAGATAAATCTTAGAAATGTAGCATTAAGTCAAAGAATACAGTATGATTCCAACTACTAAAATATCTTTAAATAACCAAACTAAACAAAATGCCATTAAGGAATGCAAATATGTATCAAACCAGAAAGAAAATTAATGTAGCAATAAACATAGAAATAAGGATAATGATTACTGGAAAGTGATTAGGAAATGGAATGAGGATCAGAAAGGGACACAAGATGACTTCAGAGTTAATGGCAGTACATCTCAATGCTGGTGTTCCTTTTATTGTTACTATTTATCCCTTACATGTTTCATAGAGAAAAAGATTACCCATACTATATGAAGTAAGTATAACATATTAAAAGCAATAAATATACTAGTTAGAAATTTTTACTCCTTAAGCTAGGTATGACCCTAACTCTAGTCACAATAATGTGGTAGAAATGTGGGGACATCCCTTAGTAAACTAGAAAAATACCAAAATGGAATGCAACTATCCTGAAAATTACGGTGGTTATGTTCAACATCCCTGGAATTACTCTAAATTATTTATGCTTTGCTTGTGACAAAGAAGAAAATATTTTCTGTTGATTGATACTGTTCAAGATGCATACTTGATTTTTATTTGATACCCAGATGTCTCACAGAGAAAACAGCTGATATCAATGACAAGTTGAAAGAAAAATATCTATGCTGACATAAATGTTTCTTGATGCAGAAGCTTTGGCTCTAGCAGGAAAAAAAAAAAAACCTTGGAAAAAATGATGCAGCAGATTGCACTTTCCAAGAATGACCAAAACATGCTCTTCCTTATAATATGACCTTGGCACAATTCACTTAGGGAGGTGGAGTCTCTATTTTCTCCTCTTGAACCTGGACAGAGATTTGTGGTGAACAGAAATATGGAAGGCATGATGCTTTGTGGCTTTGTGTCTAGGTCATTAAAAGCTAAAAAGCTACAGACCTCTCCTCTCGTATTTCTCCCCCCTGCTCCTTCTGCCCCCTAGTACCTGCGTCTCTCTCTCTCTCTCTCTCTCTCTCTCTCTCTCTCTCTCTCTCTCTCTCTCTGGACATCTGCTCTTGGAATTCAGATGCTCTTGGAAGCTCAAGAGAAACCACAACCAACAGCCCCAACTGATACAGTAGGTGACAACCATGATCGAGGTCAAAATCATGTCCCAGCTACTGCTGGACTGCAACCCCGTGAGACACCCCAAGGGCAAACCACCCAGCTGACCCCATGAACCCCGGGAACTATGACAGGTAAAAACTGTGATTTGTTTTCTTACGCCATCATGATTGGTGTGAGCAGTTTGTTACACAGCAATAGATATTTGGAACAAACTAGAATTTTAAGCTCCATTAAGGCAAGTAAAGAAAAGGTGATAAAGAATATTAAAGTCATGTCAGAAACCTAGTATATAAAATGCATCCCTGATTCTAATCTCTGTGGGCTTCAATTTCTCTATGCAAAAACCTATGGATTTGTCCCATCTTATATTGCTTTCAGTTTTTCAAACATAGGATATGATGTCACATAAAAACTGTACCATGCACTGTACACTGGAAGCAACAAAGAGCAGCTGTTAGTGTTCACATTATTGCTGTTAGGTTGGCATCTGATGGTTCCTGTTCTCTCCTGAACCTCCTCCATTCTTCTATGAGATGGACAGAACTCTCCACTGGCCATTGGTTGTGAACATATCAACTTTGTCACCACTCTTGGGTGAGGGACCATTAGGTTCAATATCTCTCTTTTTCTCCCATTCTCTCAAATTGGTTATGGTTCCCCAAGAGCAAAGCCTAGGCCAATGATGGCAAAAGTTTTGGAGCTTTCAGTGATACAAACAGCCTAGGTTCACTACCACTGACCCAGGCATGGGCATAGGCAGCAGCACAAGACAGAGGCTAAGAAGATAGACCGTGGAGCCCCCAAGCCTAAGTGTGAACCTGGGCACTGCTTCTTACTAGCTTTGTGATCTGGGGCAACTCATGTATTTCCTGTGGGTCATTTCTTTTCCTTCAGGAAAAAAGAAAACAAGAATGAAGTTAATAATAGCATCTACCTCAAGAGCTATTATGAGGATGGAATTAAATGAGTTAACATGGACAGTGCTTAGCACCTTGACTACCACACTGTAGGTCTTTTGAAGCACTGAGAGTACTGGGTCACTAAGTCACACAGATGGAAGTGGCTTATTTTGGCCATGTGAAAAGTAGATTTCAATGAAAACAGAAACACTGGCTTCACTTCTAGTGAGCACTCACCTGGAAGCAAGAACTGAGTTTGGGCCAGAGGACTTTGTACTTCCACAGTGACATTTTCTAAGGAAACTTAGCCATGCTTGACAGCTACTCAGGGAAAATCTGAAGACAGGATGTGATAGACTTCTAAAGTCTATAACACATGAAATGTGCTCCAAAAGAACTGACCTGAAAAGTGTGACTTATAAACCAGACAGGAACTAGAAGAATAGTTTAGAAAATGAGAATCAAATTGTGCTACCAATGGAAAAAAGCTGCCATGGAAGCAGGTATTCTTCCATCTACAATGCAGTGCCCAGACACATTCAATATCCTAATTATCACACAGGAGCAAAATGCCAATTCTTTTTCATCCTAAGCGATGTTCATTCTCTGTCCCTTCACCCTTCTTGCTCTCACAGAAATGAACAGGAACAGAGCTGATTTAGCTGTTCTAAAAGAGTGTCCCTCCCCTATACACAGAGTATCCTTAGCAAGAAATGCTTCTATAGCACAATGCTAATAAAAGTAGTAAAATTCAGGTAACCACAGCAGGCTACATGATGAAATTGGATATAATTAGCAAGTGTCAAGATAGTATTCTTTGCTAACTTTAACACTTGCATTCTTTGCTGTTTCGGGAAGTCTGCAAAAGATTTTGTTAGACTGCAACCTAACAGCTTGTACTTCCTGTTAAATTCCTTTATATTAAGAAGGTAGCTTCTCTCTGAAATTCAAGTGCCAGGCATTTCCCTAAGTGACAGGGAAGAAAACTTTGGCTTTGGAGCAGCAAAATTCAGCAGCAAAGGTACTGGTACCCTGATAAGGTTAGCACAGAATGAGAGAGCGCAACTAAGGGTGACAGGTATAATTAAAATTATGTTCGGCGGCTGATCTGCCAGAGATAAATTCCATAAGCACTCGATTGCATCAGTTTACTGAAAAAAGGGTTACAACTGACTGCTCATTTCCCATTAAACACAACATTGATTTAAAACTGGGATCCTGGAAATTTGCTGTGATTAATGAAATTTCACCAAGTTTTTAGAATAAAAGGAGCATCAACCCTTGGCCCATCAAAATGTTTAAGGTATTCATGAAAAGGATGGGTGAAAATACCTTCCTCATTGCTATCTATCCTAGTGCTGCCCAACGATGTGAACACTGTAATCATGAAAACTAATTTCTGGTTGTGTAGAGCAATCCCTAAGATGGGAACCACTGATATGAAAGAAAAGTAGGAGAAACAGAACATTAAGCAGAAAAATAAAAAGATTGAATACCCACTGATCTCATAATTGATCAATCATCTCTATCAAACAGTTGAGATAAGGCTGGAAGCAAGTAACACATGATCCAACTCACTTCTGGGCATTTATTCAAAGGAACTGGAATCAGGCTCTGAGAGAGATGTTGGCTACTATTCACAATGGCCAATATGTGAAAACAACCTAAATGTTTGCTGACAGATGAATAGATAAGAAAATGAGATAGATAGATATAGATATATAGGCATAGATGGATATTATTTAGCCTTACAAAAGAAGGGACTTCTGCAATGTGATAGCTTGGGTAAGACTTGAAAATACTACGTTAAGTAAAATAAGGCAGACATAGAAAGATAAATATTGCGTGACTCCACTTGTATGAGAGATCTAAAAAATTTGTATAATCAAGAAGTAAAATAGTGTTTACCTGGGACTGGGGGAAGAAAACAGAGAGGAAGTATTACTTGAGTAGATAAATGAGCTCTAGAGATGTGCTGTACACCACTGTAACAATAATTACCACACTGCATTTACTGCATATTTCATATACAGTACCTACAGTCATTATATGTATGTATACTTAAACATCTGTTAAGAGGGTACATCTTATTAAGTGTTAAGGTTAAGGTTAAATGTCCTTAAGCCTCTCACACCACCACCAACACACAAACACATACACAAGACAGGAGGTATCACAAGTGAGACAAGGTCTGGAAAGAGCTTTAATGGCATGCCCAAAAGCAATGGGAAAGAAACTCTCACTAATGTACCTGCTACATACTATCACCTCTATCTATATCATTCTCTTGGAATTAATTCACTCAACATTTAATCAACAAATATTTCATAAGCATATGTTATATTCTCAACAATCACTTCTATTTACACAGTGGTAAATAAAATAGATCCTGTTCAGAAAGAAACCAAAATATAAACAAAAAGAAAAATAAAACATAAATTGTAGAAAATAGAGAGATCTTCTGCAAAAGGGAAAGAGATCAAGAGCTGAAAAGGGAGGAGAGAAAGGAGGGGAAGGGATGAAAAAAGAATTAAGAAATGTTATGTACATATACCAACTCCCCACAAGGAATGTACTCATAGTGTATTTAAATATGTAGTAATAAAAAATAAAAATTGAAAAACTACAAAGAAAAATACAAACATAAAGAAGAAAATTCAAAACTAAATAAAAACTGCTACAAAGGGTACCTGAGACAACTATTATTCCATTTTGTGGGTGAGGAAACTTAAGTTTGGAGAGGTTAGTGTTTGCCAATAATAGAACCAAAGCTATAATCCACATTTGTCAACTCTAAACCTGTGATATTTCCACTCTATCAAGAGCCTCCTCCTAACTGCAGGAGGGAGGAGAAATTAGGTAGGGTAGTTGGGGAAGTGGTATCTCTATGCAGAACTGCATGGCTAAGGAAACTATACTCAAAGACTAACATGTATAAACCAGGTGAGGATGCTGGATAATTGTATGTGTCAGGATGGTCAAGGCCTTACTACACAAATAAGTCATCAAACATCCTATTTCTGTCAAGTTATCTTCTTAGATGAGACTAACATTTAAATCAGTAGATTAAATAAAGCAAATGACTCCCATAATGTGGGTGGGCTGTCTGATTTCAGGCCTTAAAACAAAGACTGAGTTCCCCTAAGGAAGAGGGTAAACTCTGCCAGTGAACCACCTTTGGTCTTGAATTACAGCATTGCCTATCCTCTGAGTGCCAGCCTCTTCCAAAAGAAAAGAGCCAATTCCTTAAAAATCAATCTTCCTCTTCCTTCCCTTCCAACACCCATACTCAATTTTTCTAAGAAACTCTCATTAACATAACTACACACAAATATAAAACTAGGAAACCAGCTCCAATGGCCATAAGAGTCCAAACATTCTGAGAACAGAAAGAATTCAGAGTTACCTTCCATTTTCTCAGCCAAGTATCCCTTAGAAAAATCATGTGGAACACAGAGGAACAAGGAGACTGAGTGGTGTGATGAGCCTTTTTTTTTTTAAGGTGAATCATTCATTCATTTATTCAATAGATATTTTTGAATGCCTGTTCTACACCAGGACCTGTATTAAATGCTAGAGAGTCTGGGTTTTGCTTGGCACATATTTGGCATTCAAATAAAGTGTGGAAAATACTCACTGTTAAACTCACTTATTTTTATGATTGTTATATTTCCTGAAAAACTTCAACCCAGGTGATTAAATCTGGATCAAGATACCTGGAAGGCAAAGATGACCTATAGGGCTCGGGTGACTTAGGGCTCTGCTTCTCACTATGGAAATATTTTCCTCAAGCCTTTTCCAGACATACTAGCTTTAGAGAACATAGGTCACAAATTATACATACTATATAGCTATTAGAAGCTATAAGACCAGTTTTGTATAAATTCAATGCTTACAAACATATTCAATGTTAAAGGATTCCCAAGGTAGATTGTTCTGACTAATTTCCCCTGAGGAAGAGGGGAAATTTTGCCAGCAGACTACCTTTGGACTTGAACTTCAGCATCACTTGGGTGCCAGGCCCCACAAGCTTATAAGCCAATTCCTTAAAATAAATCATCTTCTTTCTTCCTCTCCTCATCTCACTCCTCCTACAACCCCTAATCACTCCCCAGAGTGGTGCTGCCCCACATATATTTCTTTTCCTTTTTTGGGGGGGTACCGGGGATTGAACTCAGGAACTTGTGCTTGTGAGGCTGGCGCCAGAACCACTGAGCTAAATCCCCGGCCCCAGCATATATTTCAATGATGGAAATGTTCTGTGTCACCAATATCCAATGTGGTGGCCACTAGCCATGGGGATCCATTGAGCACTTGAAGTGTAACTAGTGTAATCAAGGGACTGAACTGCTAGTTTTATTTACTTTATTACCCATAAAAATTCCAATACTATATGTGGCTAGTAGCAGATACAAACTAACTAAAGTGTGTGACATAGGTTCTTCTACCAAAGCAGGTCTTTAAGGCATGAGAACACCTCTCCCAAGAACCCCATTAAAGTCATATGAATTCATGAACAATCTATCTGGCTGTGGTCTCCTGTCCCCTCACAAGACTGATCATTCCTTCTGTTTTCTCTTGCTCAAGACCAGCAGAGACCTCAACCTCAGAACAGACTTTGTGACTGTCCTTCTACAAAGCCTGCTAGGTGAGGAACTAATGAAATGGTGGAAAGGACTTTCAACTGGCAAATGGGGACAAGTGAGTATCTGTGAAGTTCAGTGGATGGAATGAAATTATCACCCTCAAACTCTTCTGACCTTCAGATTTCAGGAAGCCAGCCTCCTCCATTTTCCCCAAAAAGACTATGGCTGAGGTAAGAAGAGATTTTCTACTTGGGATGTAGATGGGGTGTACTTGGGGTGTAAATGAAGGTAATTCTGACACATCAAAGAGCCCAGTTGTCAGACTTGAGATTTTTCTCTGTGGAATGTAAGCTGGTTTCTAGGGACTGAGGTGAAGGGCTGAAGAAGTGGCAAATATAGTATGAGGTCACCTGTTCGCCAGCCATGTGAAACAGAGTTGAAAAATCATCTCATTCTGACCCTGCATGGATAAAATGCTATGTAACTTGTTCATTCTAAATGATGGAGTGTAGAATCTTGGCGTCTATAAAACATAAAAGGGGGTTTTGCTTTGTTTTCTACAAAGTGCATTTGACCTGTTTGGCGCTAAATTTTGCCTCTCAAAAAGCATGCAGAAAGCGAACCATCTTGGAAATAAGTTGAGCTGTGATGCCATGAGCACTTCCCATGGGTCAAGCATATATCCTCCCAAAAGACAGATGAGTTCCAAAGGATTTCCTGTAATACGTTAACACAGTATGTTATAAACCCCTGTCTTTTAGTCTAAAGTCATTTGGTATACTTGAAAAACAGATTGGATAGACTAATGTTCTGCCACTCCCAGGGAAAACAGTCATTAACCCTTGCCCTATGGCCATCCAACTACTGCATTATGATTCATTTAACATTTATTCAATAAACATTTATTTTTGGACAAATGATAAGTTCAAAGATCTGATCCAAGATGACTCAACATGTTGTAATGAACCATTAATGAGGGACATTTACCATGTCCTCCAAGTACAAATGACACAAACATGATTTACAAAAGAACCATAGCTTGCTAAATAAGCAAGAGAGAATGTTCAACCTCACTAACAATCAAAATAATACTAATTAAAATAGAAATCAATTTTGGAAGGTCTAAAATATAGTCAACATTTTTGAAAACCTTTGGGTACTGATAAATATCTGGTGTGGGGTTGTTGTAATAGTTTTTGGCAAACAAGTTGGCAGGATGGATCGACCAAAATACCTAAAATTACCTTTGACCTACAATTTCATTTTAACTGTTTATCTTATCAAAATGTATGTAATTTTGAATGAAGATGTTTATGAAAGATGTATTTAGAATAGCCAAAATAATGCAAACAACTTAGACCTATGAACTAATTAAATACCTCATATGTTGACAGAATGCCATATAGCCGCCACAATCAGTGCCTCCAAAAAAAAAAAACTGATTTGGAAGAATTTTGCAATCTACCTTAAGGTGAAAAAGAAACAGATTTCAAACCATTACCTACAAAGTCATTCTGGTTTTGTTTTTGAAAGAACCATAAATTCCATATTTTTTTCCTCTGTGATCAAATAATTTATATGTCCCCAAATGCTCAATAATACATATATTTTATACATTTATTTTTAAAACATCATAAGCCTTGCAAGTAAAACTAACAATAAGCTCTTGTACCTCCATGGAACTTTGTACATTTCCTCACTCTCTCTTGACTTCACAGTAGCTCTGATTTGGAAAGGGAAGAAACTGTTGGACCAGTGCTTTCTAGATAGTCAACACTGAGCCAGGCTCCCCCTATACCAATCTCTTATTTCAGTAAGAGAATTCGTCCCATTACACTACAGCTATTTGTGCCCTTAACCAGGTCAGTGTGCACAGTTCATTGGATCTCATGATAAAACTTCTTAGAGCTACCATACCTGACTTTGAAATCAGCAAATGTAATTAAGCCATTTCTCTAGATGTAAATACTCCCTAATGGGAAAGCCTGGCAGCTACTATGATTTTAATTCTAATTCTTCCCAAAGAGTTTTTCAAAAAAACATAATACGTAACAGTAATGAAGAGTTTTGTGTTGTAAGCATTTTCCGTAGAATCAGGAAAGCACATTCTTCCTTGTAAATTATACATGGCATAATTACAAGAAGGGCTGTGGTTCAGATCTCATCTCAAAGTGATCCCGTTTGAAAGCTTTCCCTTTAATACACACAATATACTGGTACCTTTCACTGTTTAAATGTTAAAAATTAGCAGACCTCAGTTTTTTAAAGGAATAGACACTACTTAGGGGTTAATATCAAGTTCACAAAGCCTAATCTTACCCAGAAAAACTCCTTTTATCATAATCATAAGGGTAGGAATTAAGTGGATGGTAAAAATGACATTACGAAGAACAGTTAACAAATGGGCAGAGTATAGGCCTTGCTTGTGGGTGAACTATCAAATTACAATTTAGAACATATCAAAGTATATCAGTGTATTCTCCAGCTAAGAAGACCAATATTTTTAGCTTTCTGTACATCTGTCTATTCACACAAACCAAAAACCTCTGAACCACATGATACTTGATAGGAGATCAATAAATGTTTGCTGAGCAGCAGTGAATACAAATAAGATTCCCCAACTAAGAACAAACATTCCCACCAAGAGTGTTTAAGAGCTCCTTTTCTCCACATCCTCACCAGCATTTGTTATTTTTTGTTTGGTGACAGAGATTCTAACAGAGCTAAGAAAGTATCTGATTGTTGATAATGAACATTTTTCATGTATTTGTTGGTCATTTTTATTTCTTCTTTTAAGAAGTATCTATTCAGATAATTTCCCCAGTTTTACATGGATTATTTTTCTACCGTTAATTCTTTGGTTGCTTATATACAGTTCCACCATTATAGAGAATGGCATTGAGGATCCTAAGAAAACTAAAATTAGATTTACCATATGAACCAGTTATTCCACTTCTGGGTATACATCCAAAGGAAATGAAATGAGCATGCCAAAGAGAAACCTGGATGCCCATGCTTACTGATGGACTATTGACAACAGCCTAGGTGCCCATCAGCACAGGAATGGATAAAGAAAATGTGGTAAATATACATGATGGAGTATTATTCAGCTATAAACAAGAAAGAAATCCTATCATTTGCTACAAAGGGATGGAGCTAGAGCACATTATGTAAAATAATAAGCCAAACACTAAAAGATAAGTATGGTATTGCACATTCTCTCTCATATGTAGAAGCTAAAAAGAAAAGCTGACTTGTGTATAGAGTAGTGATTACTAGAGGCTGGGAAGGGTATGTGTTGGGATGGATAAAAGAAGGCTACATTTGATTAGTGCACAGGTGCAGATATAATGCACTGAACATCAGCTCCATTAATATGTACAAGAAATACATCTTAATCAAAAATTTTAAAATTGTGAAACAATTTTAAAAAACAGTGTTTCCTCCCAGAGGAGAATTTCATTAGGTTAGAGTGGTTTTGTGGGTTGCCGAAAGGAAAGTTTGAGAACAACATAAGCAAGAGTCAAATCAAGTTCAAGAGCCAGTGAGTTAATGAGCATGATTATGCCAAAAGCAATGCACAATAGTTCCAAACGTAGGGGTTTTAGTGTCTAATGTAAAAATAGGGTCCAGGAGAGTCGGAGAGAACAGGCAGGAAAGGTTATCAACAGGCTGCTACCATCTGGGAGCCGAGAGGTGATGTTGCCGGAAAAAGGCCTAAGATGTCTTCAATGAACAGAAGCCGTGAAGTAGCCCTGTGTAGAAAATGACGGTGTTAATGGGAAAGACAAGGAAGAGGAAATCACCATCATCAGCACTGCCTGTCCTACCAACAGCTACGTAGGCAGAGAGGAGAGGAGCTGTCAGAAGGAAGGATGTGATCAGCACTCCCAAATTCCAGCAAGAGGTCTTGGAGAATGAAGTGTGAGGAAGCAGCACAGGACTTAGCCATAGGACTGTTGTGGCGGGAATGAGAGGGGAGGAGAAAGATGCAGGGGGCATGTTTTGCACAATGAACAAAGAAGTATGATGTTTAGGAGGTGTGCAAGATGGCTGATGACAGAACAAGTAGAACGGGAGGGCAGCAGGGAAGAGGAAGATGGTGGCTCATCAGGGGTGCAGGGATTCCTCTTCCTCTTTCTGAGAAGGAGGCAAGACTGGCACACAGGAGCTTGGTACTTACTGCTTCAGTGCAGCCAACTCAGGGGTAAAGGGCTAGGAGCAGCCAGAGAGGCAGGTCCAGGGGTGGGCTTAACAGAATTGCAAAGTGTTCAATAAGAGCCCAGAGGGGCCAGGAATTATAAATTCTCTCAAGGGGGCTGACGGTCAGTGTGAGGCAGAAGGAGCAACTACTGCTCTGAGAGAAGGGTCTCCAGGCCCAGAGTGCTTCAGCCAGGAGTACAACTGAGGCCAGAGAGGATGGAACAGTGGAGCCACAGTGTCAACCAGGGCTGGACTGCAGAGTGGACACTCGTCTGGGCCAGGAGTTGGCAATGCCATGTATCAGGTTTGTATACCAACTTATTGCTAGCATGCCAGGGGCTCTGCCCTCCTGCATGTCAGATCCACCATCTCCTCATTCTGTGGGACCCACCCTGCAAGGTGTGTTATAGCACTCAAATTCATGAAGGCTCCTCTCTCTTCCCTCAATCTCGTTAGTCTCTACCACTTCTTCCAACCTCAGATCAGATGTCACTTCCTAAGGGAAGCCCTCCTTCCTTGATGCCCCTTAAACAAGCTCAGTTCAACTGCTCTTTCTCTCTCAAGGGTCCTTTATGCTTGATTTCGAGGGCTTCTCTTAACATGCTTATCACACTGGTAATCATGTACTGTGCTTTATAATTGTACCATGATTGTCTATGTTTATCATTGTGTCATAAGCTCCATGCAGGTAGAGACCTTTCATTTTTCAATATTATCCCCACTCTTCTTTATGCAAATACTCAGAATGTCCTTGTCAAGGCGCCACAGTCTGTCACACTGGAAGACAAGCTCCAGAAGGAAGCCTGATTATGTATGCGTATTTCAGGGCCTAGTACACAGTAAGTCCCTGATACCAAGAATCACTAGCCCTAGGAGAGAGGCAGAGGAAAATAAGGTTTTTCAATATAGAGTGAAGAATGGAGTGAAGTGTCCTGCTCTGAACTGAGGGACAATCTCTATCACTGTTGAGATTATTGGTGAGTACTTAGCAGGCACCAAACTCAGTGTAGGGACATGACCTCAGGGGGCTGGGACTTTAGCTCAGTGGTGCTGCTGCCTGCCTCACAAGTGCAAGGTCCTGAGTTCGATCTCCCATACCAAAAAAAAAAAAGATGACCTCAGGGAACTTCTCAAAATACCCTACAGTGAGTCAATAGGTGGGGTCCCCATAGCAGGGCTACAAATCCCCACCAGCAGCTGTCAGTGGGTACTGATAAAAACCACAATATGACTGCACATTTATTATATGCCATGCCTACATGAAATATTAACAGGTATCCATGTCATAGCTTTGTCACACTCATTTAAACTAAGCATTACCATTATATCCATTTTAGAGCTGAGAGAACTGAGGCTGGTTCCAAAAGATTGAATGCTTTGTCCAGTCACAAAGCTAAGCAGAGACAGGCTAGGGATGGAACCATCCTCATAAATGAGTAGCCAATGGTTAAGGAAATACTCAGTCCATAGAGGAGCCACATGGGGATGACAGATCAATAGTTGAGAAAGGGCACTGTGGATCTGGCATCCAGGGCAGGGCTGGCATGGACAATCGATATGAACAACAGTGGCTATCCTTTCCAGCCATCAAAGGCTGCCCAGGAGGAAAACCAGCGAGCACAAAAGGGCCCATGCAGGTGGTCCAGAGGGTCCAGGTGCAGGCCTGCACAGTCTCTATGGGGTTGGGATGGGCATAAGCAGACACAGCTGCTGGGGCTTTGGCACCCTTGAGTCCTCCTGTCACACATGCTCTTTCCCCATGAGTGAAATCACAAACAGCTCCTCCAGCCCTGAGTCTGGAGCACACAGGTCTGCCACAAGTCAGCACCTGAATTTAAATCAGGCCAAATTAGTGCCATTCCTGAAGGTATCTGTAGTGACTTTTTTTCTCCCTGTGCCTGAAGGAGGAAAGGGAGAAGGCAAGCGGCCTAGCAGCATGACACAACAGGACTAGTGTGGGGCTGGCTGTCTGAACTGAGAACTCCAGGGAAGGCGTGGGATCTTCCCCTCTTCCAGGAAGCAGAGATTCTGTTCATGAGGCATAGCACTGAGCTCTCTCTCTCTCTCTCTCTCTCTCTCTCTCTCTCTCTCTGCAGGTGGGGCTGCTTGTGCAGAAGGAAAGGGTGGATGGGGAGGACGCTGCACCTGGAAGAGGGTACACGTAGGGCAGGGTGCCAACCATGACCAGGGACAATGTTCACTTGGGGCCATAGGCTGCTGCCTTTTAAAGCTGAGCATCTGAGGACATGGCTTCCAGTGCCTATAATCATAGGAATAAAGCATGATCCTGACGTCACCGTGTGCTCATCCCTTCCCTGTCACATGAGTGATTCTTAACCAGGCTTTGGGGTGGGGGTGCCTAGCTTAAACTGGGCCTCTGTGGTGGGTCATGTATCTGCTAGCAATGCCTTACCCAACAGTGCCCAGGGGACCACTCAGTCCATCTCCACTCTTAGATAAGCTAAACAAGGACAGTGAGGGACAGAGAAACCAGCGGCCAGGATAGAGCATGGCTTCATTTTCTCTCTCCTTGGATGCATTTGATTTGTGAGACCAAAGCTCCATACCGGGAAGAAACCAAGGGAGAAGATAGAGATGGAGAGACCCTCCTGAAGCTCCCAGGAAGTAAGAGTGAGGGGCGAGCAGAAGGGACAGTCTGGGAGAACACATCACAGCATCTCATGTTCTGATTAACCCCAACCCATCTCTGCCCTGCCCAGGCCTTTACACCTGCCCCCATGAGCAGCTCTTGGAGAAACAGTTTGGGGTAAGTAGGAGTTGATGGCAAGAAATCTGAGTATGTCCTTGTTTCCATCTGGAAGCCCTGTCTGACTCTCCTGTCTCCTCCTCTGTCCTCCCTAGGCTCCCTCTGCTTGCCTTCATCATGACACATTACATGCTTCTCCTCACCTATCTATCTCCCTCCAACTGCTCTCTGGGGGCAGAGATGATGTGTCCCTCACTCATGCAGTGCCTAGCAAGTGTATTGCAGAATAAATGGGTGAATAAATGGACATTATTCCCTCTTACCTTACATACATGCCAATGAATCGTATCCACTCACAGAGGCCAGGCTTGAGGCAAGGGTTTGGAGGACAGGAAGGCAAGAATGGAATGGGAGGGAGGCCCCTCACCTCCAAGGCTTTTCCTGGACTGGGCATTCCCTCCCTTGAGCTGCCCCTGGGCTGAGTCTCCTGGGAATATGCTTCATAAACACTTACTTAGCAAAGCATTTAAAATGTTATTGATTTCTCTCCTGAAGAGGAGAAGTGAGACAGTGATAGACATGGTGAGCAGTTAGCAACAATGAGCCCCATCCACCCCTCAACCAGAAGTTATTTCCCTTTCAGATTAACAGCCTAGCAGCTCTGGGAGAGAGGCATCTTGCTAATAGAGGCAGCTGCTAGAACCAGCAGGTGCTCTGGCTCTGATAGTAGCAATTAGAGGCTTAAGCTCCCTTTTTCATAAGACAGTGAAAAGTAGAGCTGATTTCCAAAGGTATACTTGCCTGAGAGGCATCTTTCTACCTGCTTAGGAAGAAAGGCAGGAGCCCTGCCTCCCTCAGGGTCTTGATCAGGAGCCTCTGATTCTTGTCAAGACATCATTGACAAGGGTTTCGAGCACTTACTGGATGCTGGACATGTGAACAGGTACCAGGACATACAGGAACATAAAAACAGTGCCCTAGTCCCCTGTGGTTGGCCACTGCGTGAGTAGACCACATGTGTGGAGCACATACTAGATTGGTTGGTGCCACCCTCCATGAGCGTAAACCTTCTTCTGTATGCTTCATGGCTAGGGTTCCAGCACCTAGCACAACACCTGTCTCATTGCAGGTGTTCAATACATATTCTAAGAATTCATTTCTATGTTGCTTAGGGTAAGGGCAGCTACTTCCTAACATCTCAGTGGTTTGGGATAAGGGATTGCATAATCATCAACCCTCCAACTGAGACCAGGGAAGAGCAAAATCAGCACTCATGTCCTCCCTAGGTCTCATCTACAGATTCCTCCAGGCTGGACTCTGCCCCTTGAATGCACAGGAATCCCTGGCCTAAAAAAAGTTTCTGGAGATATAAACATACATTGAAAATTAAAACAAGGAAGTTTCAGAAACTCCAATCAACTAAGCCTGATGTCGGGAGTGGAGGCAAGGTGAACAGGGAGAGGTGACCCAGAGGTCCCAGTTACATTCACATCGGTTGAGTGCTACCAGTGCCTGTTTGTACATATTTTAATGATTACAAAAATAGAGGCCTCTGGCAGAGGCCACATTAGATTTTTTCATAGAATAGAAAAAGGCCTTTAGGAAACTAGGTAGTAGGTAACAGCACACTTTCCCACCTAACTTCAGGATAAGTTGAGGTGTATGTTCTTGCCTGGGGGTGGAACCGTCTCTCCTATAGGCCTGTGGTGGGGGAATATTAGGCAGAAGCCTTCAGGTTAGGGTTGCAGAATAGAATTCCACAGAATTATGGAGGGCAATACAGTACAAGAAACTAATCAAAATCCATACGTCAGGCCAAACTCTGGGATTCATGGAAGATCTCAGTGGACAACATGTTACTCTGTCTCAAGAGAAATCTGCACCTCTAACCCCACCCCACCCCAACTCCCTGGCTCCATGGAACTTCCCTGGATACAGGATGCTGGCATTTGGTGAGGAGACACAGGTAGTTGGCCATGCCCAGAACCAGACCTGGGAAGAGAGAAGATCACAAAACACATATTCTTCCCCTTTCCTTCCCCTCCTGCAGAAATCTTCTCGGTGCTAAGGTTTCAACTGAACTGGCAGAAAGGAGAGGATACAACTGGGGGATTCAAGAAATAGAGAAGGAAGGAGGCAGAGAGGGGAAAGGGGCAATCTAATGCCAGAACAAAAGAATGATGGGGGCATTGCGGCAGATTTGTTTTGCTTTCTTGTCCTCTGTCATTCTTCCCCACTTCCATGGAAACAGTATTTTGGAAACACAGATTGACAACAATATGAGCCAAGGACAAGGCCGTGTTTCAGGGCTGTTTATAGTCAGATGAATACCATCATTTTGCTTTTCCTTGCAATTATAAATCACATATTACATTGCTTATTTTTATGTTTGAAGATTACTAAACACAAGAATGTTCACCCCTAGGAGGTAAAAACTCTTTAAGAGCAAAATCTGTGTATATTTGCAGCCTTAAATACGTCCTGCATATTTCAGGGATCAAGAAGGGTCTTCTGATTTTGATTTAATATAAGAGACTGAAGACAGTATATGGAAATGTTGTTGTTACCTTCCTGTTACTTCAAGTGTAGATGATGGTGATGGTACTGATAGGAATAACATTTAGTCTGATGTTATACACAAGTTCCATTACTTGTGGTTTTTTGGGTACTGGGGATCAAACTCGGGACCTTGCACTTGCAAGGCAGATGTCGCAACCACTGAGCTAAATCCCCGGCCCATTACTTATGTTTCACTTTATTTAATTTAAACCTCAAAATAACTCCATGAGGAGGAACTGATAGTTATGTCTCCATTCTCCAATAAAGATATGAATTCAGGTAAAGGATCTACTGGGTCATCCAGCCAGTAGGCTTCTGAACTCAACACAGATCTGTCTAAATCTTGAAACAAGACTTTTCATGACTTTGCTTTGCTGCCTGCCATACACACTTTCTATGCAACAGGGAAGTTCTGCTCAGACTGAGAGACTGGGAAAACAGATGTATGAGCTATGTACAGACAAGAAAATAATGGATCTCTATTCTTGAGGACCTCAACAGTCATGTCCATGCCAATGACCCACTAAGCATTTGAATTTCAGTATTACTTTCTCTATTGTACCATGTTAGCTTGTGTAGAAGACACAAACTGGAGACAAAAAGTCAAATCACAAACCCTTATCTGTAATCTTTCTGCCCTTTATTCTAAACCCAGAGTATCTATAAACCAGATCCTGTAGTTCCATGGATGGGGCCAACACCATCAGCAGGCAAGTCTTTGCTAAGGATAGCACAGAAGGAGAAGCAGCCCTGGCATTAAGGCTGTAAGCACACTGCTGGTCACTGTAGCTGAGCCTCCTCAATGTGCAGGCTCTGCAGGAAAAAACAGAGCAGCCCAGTCAAAGGGAACATCCCAGGCACCTGGAGCAAGGCTGAGTATCCACAGGTGTACTGGTGGCTGGCTCTCCACCTGCATGTGGTTCCCTTCCATGTCAGCCTTCCTCTGGTTAGGTTAGGCATAAATATCCCCACAGGCAACCCATTCATTGTTCCCTCACTTTGAAGAGTAAGAAAACCAGCTGCAGGCTTGGGGCTGCCAACACTGCCTTCCAGGAGCGCTTGCAGAAGGTTAATGTGGAGCTGTTCAGCACAGCCAGATTCTCGGTTGGGCTTCTGCCATTCCTCCTGAACTTGGTTCCTTGTTCTGCCCATGTCCAACAGCTGTCCAGTGCCCACTGGATGGTGATGCCAACAGACTGGGCTCTGAGCCTGGAACTAAAAGGACCTTCAGTACTAATCTGCTTCCAGCTGAAGTGGGCCCACCTAGAGATCAGAGAGTCAGGCAGGACAGCATTAATAGTGAGCTAGCACTTCACGAGGGCTCAGACTACTGTTCTGATGCATCCTGATGAGCTCCATCTGCTGCCAGTCTGCACTGGGCATATGGCCCCTCACCCCAGGATTGTGCTGTGGCTAGAAAATTATTACAATGCATTTATATACCTTGCAGAGAGGAGACAAATGGTAGGGACAATCTCCAAGCAAACTGAGAACAAAAGAAGGCAAGTAGGAAAAACATTCTGCAAATGTCGACCTGCAAAGTGCACTGGAAATGAATACTTTCTGAGACAGAGACCAGTTTCCAATGTGGCAGAAATCACCAGAGCAAAAAGGTACCCCACAGAAGTTTTACTTTGGGGAGAGCTTTAGCAGAACCTATTTCGTAAATTGCTTTTTAAAATTTTCTATATGAAATAAATTTGACCTCACCCTCATTTAACTATGAGCTCCAGTTCATACCAAATTTCTATTTTTGTTGTTGTTAAGAGCCATCAATTTCTTAATCTTTTCAGATTAATCATCAGCACCAGGAGTCAGCTTTCTTTTGGGATCCACAGGTGTTATCCCCTCCTGCAAGATCCTGGGACAATTGATGACTCAATTAGGGCCATGGCTGTTGTCACCACTGTCCTTCCAGGAAGTCAGCAAGGAGTAAAGGGAGATTTACCTGGCTACAGCAAGGTTACCCAGACAAAGTACACGTGTTAGGCAAACAGTCTGTGGACTAAACATATTTCACTTTTTAAAAATATTTTATATTATAGTTCTAAGAGAGTATTACAACACTGAATAAAGCTGGGTGTGGCAGTTCATGCCTGTAATCCCAGCACTCAGGACAGTGAGGCAGGAGGATTGCAGTGAGTTTGAGACCAGCCTGAACTACATAGTGAGACCCTGTCTCAAAAAAAGAACAACAAACATACTGAATATGAAAAACAAAGTAGGAAGCCTCATGCTACCAGATTTTTAAGTTTACTGTGAGGCTATAATAATTAAGAGAGTGTGGTGGTGGTAAAAAAAAAAAAATGAATAGCTTAATGGAACAGAATAAAAGACTGACATATGTGCCCAGACAGAGAGTCAACTGTCTTGGTAAAAAGGAAGACAGGCGATTCAAAGGAGAAAGGCTATTCTGTTCAATAGATGGTTCTGGAACAATTGGATGTCCAAATGCAAAAGAATGAGCCTAAACAGAGACTTTATAACTTACTTAACTTAACTCAAAATGGACGATGGTGTAAATGTCTATTCCAAAACTATAAAATGTGTAGAAAAAAAAAACACAGACCTTGAGTTTGGTGATGGATTTTTAGATACAATACCCAAGGCAAAATACATGAAAGAAAAAACAGATAAGTTGGATTTGACTAAAATTTAAAACTTGTGCTCTGAGAGTAACATTGTTAACAACTGAAACACAAACCACAGACTGAAAGAAAATATTTGAAAATATATATGTAATAAAGGACATACATCCCAAACACAAATACTCTTAAAACTCAGTAACAGGGGAACAAATAGCCTAATAACAATGTACAAAATATCTGAACAGGAACACTTCCACATAAGATGGAAAATAACCACATAAAAAGAGCCTCAGTGTCATTTGTCTTTAGGGAAATAGAAAATAAAATAAAATACTGTGCCACATATATCTGTTATACTGTCTAAAATAAAAACAAGAGAAAAACATCCTGACAATACCAATTGTTGGTGAGTATGCAATGCAACAGAATCTCTGACTGTGCTGGGGTGGGGGGAATGTGATAGGGTACAGCCACTTCCACTTCGCAGTTTCCCACTAAGCCAAACAATCTGGCAGCATTCTTAAATATTTACCCAACTGATTTAAAAACGTATGGCAACATAAAAAGGTGAACTTGAATATTTTTATCAGCTTTATTTATGATCACTGAAACTAACAACAATAACAAAAATGTCCTTCAGTAAGTAATGAATAAACTAGGAAACATCCATAAAATGGAGTACTAATAAGGGCTAAAAAGAAATGAGCTATTGAGCTACAAAAGATGTGAATGAATCTTCAATGAATAGAACTAAGAGAAAAAAGTCAGTATAAAAGTAATACATAATGCACAGTTCCATTTATAAGATGTTTTTATGTAATGTTATAGAAAAACCAAAACCAAAATTATTAGAGAACATGAACAGATCAGGGGTTTTAGCTGGGTTGAGGGAAACAGTTGAAGAGGTGAAGTACAGATAATTGTTTTTTGAGTGGTGAAATAATTATTTACAGTACTGTATGGACACATAGGTGACATGTACTTTTCAAAACCTATAAGATTTTATAGAACAAAAAAGTGAACATTAATGTATACAAATTTAAAAATCACTGAGAAGACCAAAGGATCCTAGTATGAAATGCAGAATGTAACTGTTATGGCTTGTATCTAGATGTTCCCCCAAAACCTTATGTAGTCATAGGTGGGGATTTTCAGAGGTGGTTAGATCTAGTAGGATTAAGGATATGATGCTGGGATGAAAAGTTTGATGCTGGATTAAATTAGTCCCACCCTGGGTGTGGGTGGCACCACTCAATAAGCTTGCAGCTTGGACAGAATATAAAAGGGAGAAAAAGAAGGCAGCCTGCTGCTGCCATGGCTGCTACTCACTGCTTTGGTGTCTCCTGCCTGCTTGCCGTAAACTATTTCCCCTCTTTGATGCCCCTCTGCCATGCCACTGTGCCTCAGAGTCAGTTGACTATGGACTGAAGCCTCTACAAATTGTGAGCTGAAATAAACTTTTCCTCCTGTAGCTTTGGGTGTCAGGTATTTTGTCTCAGAAATGAGAAAAAGTAACTAAGTCAGTGACCAAACAATCTAAATGTATTACAAAGAAGCTGACCTTAGTTGCATAGCTTGGAAATGCATAAAGGCTACATAACACTAAAGGCAAAATGATTCACATACACATACTACTTCAGCTGGTGAAGCTCTTTCCCACGGTGATAGGGGTCAACAATTTGGTACTACTGTTCATTCATACTGGAATTAAAGGATTCTGTAAGTGGATGGTAAGTGGTCAAATGAAAGTTTCTCATTATTGGAGGGAGCCATAGGGAGGCCAGAGTGATCCTATGATGATGAGGATATCAGTATGAACTCATATTTAGCCTCATATAGGTCCTAATGGACACATCTATCTGTAAATAGAAGAATTTACAGATGTGATGTACACACACATACACACACAACACACATACATTTCCTTGTTCTGCAATGACATTCCAGTAGTAGAGAACACATGTAGGACCTAGATCTTGGTTTCTGATGCTGTTCTGCAACAGAAGGAGCCAGAATTCCTTGGAGACATAGCTGATTCTATGGCTGGGATAAGTAATATACAAGATGTGTACAGAGCATCTCACAGTGCCAGAAATTAAAGAAGTGCTAAAAAATAAGCAAATCAAATAAACCACAATGACAGTAGGTTAAAGGGAACTGGACTAAGAGAAAGATCCCCCAAAAGTCAAAGCTAGAACAATTTGAATAAAATGTTACTATTGTATTAATAGCCTGAAGTATAAAGTAAATTCCCATGAATCCATATTTATATCAAGACATAAATAAATACATAATAAAAAGGAGGGATATCTCCCATGCAGAAGAATTCCAAATACTTTAGTCACTCTAACTTCAAGTGTCTACATAAGGAGATGAAGAATTAACTCTTGGCTCTTTAAATATAGGCTCTACATAATGACTTGCTTTCAAAGAATATGGTACAGAAAGGGAAAAAATGAGCTCTTTTATGCTGGAGAAACCTACAAACCCTACCTTAGCTAGGTGATCAAGGTTCATATCAACACTGACAAGTTATGTAGAGAGTGTGTAACCTTTACCTAATATGATGACAGTGGCACTTTACCTTTGGGGTCTTTCTCTCCCAAACTCCATGACCTCCGTCTAATCATGACCATAACATAAAACAAATCGTAACTGAGGAATGTGCTATGAAGTAACTGACCCACACTTAAAACTTTCAAGGTCTTCAAAGCAAGAAGAGTGTGAGAAAAGCCTAAGGACTAAATGTAATAAGGTATCCTGCATGGGATCCTGAAATAAAAAATGAAATTTGATAAAGACCAAGGAAATCTAAAGTAAACTATTGATTTTAATTGATTAAAATGTATTGATATTGGGTGATTAATTGTGGCAAATATACCATACCAATGTAAGATATTAATAATAAGATGAATGCAGGATAGTATCTGAAGCTCTTATGAAATATGCGCAATATTTCTGGAAATATAAAGTCCATTTAAAATAAAAAGTTGAAGCAAAAAAATGAGCAATGGGGTAATAAGTTTGAGAAATAGTAGAATTTTACTGGATACCAACTGCAGTGCAGTTTAATGTAAACTTTAAATATTGGCTCACATTCTGTGTATAAAGAATGATAAGAGAACTGACCAAAATGTGGAAGGAAGAAAAGAGAGGCACCACTACAATTGGTGCCTGAGGAATTCACTCCAACCAGAATATGCAAAGGCCTTCACAGCCCTTATGCACACTTACACCCCAGCAAAATTTAAAATCATTATACCACAGGCTTCTTAACATAGCAGTGCTACTATTCGATTCACTCTGTAAATTGCAACCAAAGCATTAAGACACAAAATGAAACATAGTGCAGAAGTAGATGGCAGAGTGAACTATTTAGAACTCTAGATTATGAATCAGAATGATCTGAGTTCAAACCTTGGCTCTGCCATTTGGTAGCTGCGTGGCTTGGAACAATTTGAATTTAAAAAGGTTTGTTTTCTCATTTTTAAAATGGAGATAACTGTACCTCCATCACTGGGCATTTAGGAACATTAAATGGATACACAAGGCAAGAAGTGTCTTGCAGAAATAAGGCATAGAATAAATGCCAGCTATTTCTTCACATTTACATTGAAAGGGAACATGAAAATGTTCATTATCCTGAAGATGATATAGTTTTCTACATGAAATCTAAAATGATAAGCTAAAAAATCTATCAGAATCAAGATATCCTATTTGAAAGAAATAATCATTTTAACAAAAATGGAAGAGATTTCATTCACAAATAGCAATCACAAACATCAACTCTCTAGTCATAGATGTAAGGGGAGATGTGAAGCCAACGTAAAAGAAAACTGCAGACGTTTCCTCAGGAAACTTGGCTAAAGATATGTGTCATGTTTCCAGATGGAGCAACTTAACTGTAAAGTTATCAATTCCTCTCAAATTACTTGGTAAATGCAATCTAAATATCATTTTTTAAAGTTTTCAAAAATGATTTTGAAAATCACCTGGGAGAATGAATAGGTAAGAACAGCCATGCGAAATGTGGGAAAAAAGGATAAAAAGATTAATTATTGAGCAAAATTTATTTAAAAAGTGGTGATTTGAAACAGAAAGAACTATAGATCTATTTCTCATATTATATTCTGAAAACTATTAGATGGGTCAAAACTGCATTTTTCCAACCAAAGTTTACTATTCATGAGTGGCTTATGAACATAACTTTGTAAACCATGAAGCATAATAGCAAAGAATGGAAAGTAGGCCATACCTCACAGTATGAGGGTGAGTATTACTTAATATAAGATTTAAATATTGGCTCACAAGGTAACTATATCTTCTTGTTTGAATGCCACTGGCCTAATGCATCAAACATGAAAAATTCAAGCCATGAAATAACAAAATGAAAACAGGTAAAATTTTTATCTGGTCTCATAGTCAGGGAAAGGTTTCTATACACACATCAAAGCCAGAAACTCTAAAAGGAATAGTAGCCTTCACTGGATAAAAAACCCCCACAAAACTCAAAATTGTAGTCTATCAGAAAACACCATTAAAGGCAAATGTACACTGAAAGAAAGGAGAATATATATGAAGGATTCATACCCTTAATATCCAAAAGAGTTGCTGTATAAACTATTGAGAAAAAGCTTAGTGTCCTAAAGGAGAAAGGATAGGGGACGTGAGGCAATTAAAAAAGAATTACAATTAGCATGCGTATGTTAAATCTGCACTGCAATCAAGGACGTAAAAAAAAATCAAAATTTGATAAGAGTCGGATAACTGCCTCTCAAGATCCATTGTACTACTTTTCTTTGGTAATTCTTGATTTTCTTTGGTAATCATTGATTTTCAGATGGTTTGTTGCTTTCCAGCCTAAAAGTCTACATTTCTCAGCATCAAAGTCAAACCCTGTGCATAGACTAAATTCAGACTCAACTGTTCATTGAGAAGTAAGCAGAACTGTACCCAAATTTACAGAGGTATGCGTGAAGGGAAGGAGTGTTCCCTTCTTTGCTCTTCAGTGTCTCCTGTTGCAGAAGAATGGGTGGAGCTCTAGTAGACACCCTGCATTATGTGTTGGAGTTGTGAGAGCAGCAATAGGTAAGGAGCTTGGGCCCCCAGTGATTGAGGTTGACTCACAGTAACCTTGGACTTGCTACCACTTGAATTAGTTTATGTGAAAATGAGATAAACCCTCTTTTGTTTAAAACATTGATTTGGGCACTGGGGCATCAATTATATCTCGTTGAACCAAATCCTACCTACTAAAGCTATCTTTTTTCTTCAATCACAAAGTAGAAAACTTCTTTAAAAATTATAGAGTTCAAAGTTGATAAGGGCTTTCTGAATACACATTTTTCAATACATTGCTCATGATCCATCTTTTTGGCAAGAAATCCTACCAATTTGTAACAAAAACTTACAATATGTATACATTTTCACTCAGAAAAATCTCTGGCTAGGAATGTATCTTATGAAAATAATTAAGATGTCTGCAAAATTAACATATAATGATGTTCATAAAAGCAGTGCTTCTAATAATGAAAAATTAGCAAGAAGCTAAATGTTCAATAATAAAAGACTAGTTATAAAAATTATAGTACATTTATACAATCAGGTATCATGAAGCCATTAAAAATAAAAATTTTAAATAATGATGATATAAGAATATTATTAAGTATTATTAAGCTAATAGTCAAGATTTTAAAATAGTATGTGATTATACTCATTCCAGGAGAGTAATTTTTAAAAGTGATTCTTTATATTATGTAATAGTTTTTAAAATGTTTTGATGTCTAACATGTATAAGTATGTTTTTTAAACCTAGTATAAATTTTTCCTGCATCTGCTGTATTGTATTACATTCTTTACTTCTCTAGTTTGGCAAATTCATGTACAACTTAATGTACAGGGTAATCTAGTCCAACATGTTTTGCTGCTTTGCATGATAGTAAACAGTATTTTTGCTCCTTTGTCAGTAGTCTTTATCTGGGACCAAGAACACACAGCCATATTTACCCATCAGTTACTCCTTCTCTAAATCATCCCAAATCCATCCACTTATTGTTAGATAGCTTTCTGTTGCTAGATGCAATAGTTGTCAGTCACAACTTAAAGAAAGGCTTAATTTGGTTCATGGTTCGGGGGGGTTCCATCCATAATCACCTGGCTCCAAGGCAGGTACATCATGGCAGAAGGGTATGACATAGTGAAGCTGCTTACATGGTGGCTATGGAGTAAAGGAGGGGAACAGCACCAGAGACAAACAAGCTAAAGACCACATATAATATCCAAGACCGTGCCTCTACAATCCTCCTAGAAACTCAGGAGCATGCTCTACTAATTTGCTACGAATTTCTTAATCCAATAAAGTTGACATATTAAGATTAATGGTCACAATTTAGTTCTAGAAACTAGATGTTCCTCAAATACTCAGATTTCCCATGATATTCTGAGTGACATCACCAAGACATCTCTCGTCTCCCCCTTCACTAGAAACCAGGATGCCATTGTCCCTGACTCCCTGGGAGCTCCTGGCCTCACACCAGTGTTGCCTATCTCTAACCAAATGGTCCTTATAGGAGTTGTACTGTCAATTAGAAAATGTGTTTACTTGTAAATAACAAAAATCTCAATTAATAGTGGTATAAGTTCATGAGGATTTACTTTGTGATCTAAGTTCAAAGAAAGGCAGTCACAATCTTGGTTAAGCTATTCTATAGGGCCACCAGAGACCCAGGTTCTTCTATGCAGTCATGCTTCAGGGTAGGCTATAATTCACAATTGTGACACTTCCTGGTTACGGAGGGCGGCTGTAGCTCCACTCAGATCTCTGCAAGGAGGAAGGACAGCACTAGCTGTGCCTCATCATGACTAGTGTCATGAAAACAAAAGCCTTCTCAGAAATATCCAGAGGACTTAACTTGCTCTTCATGGGCTAGAATTAAACCACAAGGCTGTAACCTTGACTGGAAGAGAATGGGAAAATAAGTTGGTAAGCACATTCTTCCTCCAAGAAAGCTGGTACTGAAGAGGCATGGGGTGGATGGCTGATACTCTCTGTTGTGTGTTAGCAAAACTAACTTTTAGAGTTCCAAAGTCCTCTGGAAGGTAGTGTATTGGTCAAGCTGCATAAAGAGCAGGTCCAGTTTGGGGGAAAATAGATTCATCAACTTCCCAGCTCTACAGCCCACATGTTTTTTGGTAAACATGATGTTGCCTCCAGCCAAGACCAATCATGTGTAACTGAGGGACAAATAATGGAGAAGTATAAATGAGTTGGCTTAGAACTGATTCACAGGAGGTTTACTGGAGTCCAATCTTCCTGTGGAATACAGAAGGCAGTGTGTTCCAGAACCAAAAAGACAAAGTACTCACTTATGGAAAGAGATTTTACATCCCAGCATGATCAGCAGTCTCAGAGTAAACCAAGAAGCAAGTTAGTCTCCACATGTAGAATAAACAAACAATAACTCATGATAGGAAGTAGAAAGACACTAAATTTAACCTGTATGTATGTATGTATGTTTTTATTACTCTAATTAAATGCAAAATAGATGTTACAAATTAATATGGAAGAGAACCAAGGGATGGAGGGAGGGGGAGAAAGGTGAAGGGAAGAGGATGTAAAAGAAATTAAGATGTGTTACAGTCTCCCAATGATGAATATAAACATCATGCACTCCATACATGTATCAATAAAAAATAATGTTTATATTTAGTTGTATCCAAGTATTCAACAGCCTCTATGCTAGAGATATAAAGATGAATGAGACAAAAATCCCAAGGAGGCCACAATCTAAAGGGTGCCAGTGTATCAGAAGGTCTAAAATATAACAATATTGCCTGTATTTTTCAAGTAGTTTCCTTCCTCAACCACATGAAATGAAGTCTGATCACAGAGACTACAATGAAAGTAGGTCAAAATTATGGCAAAGTACTCAAAAAGCAATAAAACAAAAACATACCAAAAAACTCCCTTGGGGTCCTAGGCTTATGAACCCAGCTCCAGAAAGATTTGGAAGCAGCTCAGCTCTAAATAAATAAATAAACTTTGGACATAAGTGAGTTCCACATGCAGACTCCGAAACAACACATGTAGTGGGTGTTGAGAGTTCTTATTACCCCACTTAGGGAAGAAACAGTGCAGGGCCAGGGCACAGAATGTGTACTTAGTAAATGCTGGGAGGACAAATGGATGGATGGATGGATGGATGAAAATACATTCCTGATACCAACAGACTCAATCCCTGCCCTCAAGTTTAGAGAAATAAAAGCTCTTGAGGTACTGCCTGAAACTTTACATTTTAAATAGAACTCAGATGTATAAAGAAGCAAGGTACATGAAGTAATAGATAAGTATTATTTTAGTTCACTATATTTTTCATGAATAGGCAAGTTTCCTACTGAGCAGAGTGTTAACTGGATTTTAATCTATCACAATAGAGAACTATGTAAAATTCTTGGGCCAAAATCTTTGAACTCAAATGAGAACAAATTCATAATCTCCAGATACTCCTTCCTTTATCTAGAAATGTTCTCTGTGTTCTCACAAGAGCCCAAGGAAATACCAAACAGCATATTCCAAAGGATGCTACACATCTGCCATCAAGGCAAAAATATTTGCTTCCTGTAACACCCCAAAGCCTTTTCCCAAGCCAGGGAGGCAAGATGCTGATCCATCTGGGCCTGATTTGGGTGAAAGCTTCTGTCTCTAATCCAAAGGAGCCAAGGATGCACGCAGGCACACATGCACTTATGTAGTTACATGCTAGCCTGAAATCAAGCCCAGAATAACTTGTGCAGGGAAGGAAGAAATGGGTATCTTTGGACTAAAGAACCTGATTTTTCAACCTAGGGACCTAATTTACCTTTGAAATCCAGTCTTTCCAAGGACTAGTACCACCAAATGCTCAGGCATACATGTTTTAAAAAGAGCCTACACATTCTTTCAGTTCATTCACCTTTCAGCCACTCTGTACCATGTGCTGCACTGGGCATAATGCTCACAGCAGTGAACAATGGATAAGGAAAGCTGGAGCTGAAGACTCAGGTAGAGAGGACAGACTAGCAGATGTGAATGACAGACAGGAGCCAGGCAGGTGAAGGAACCCCACAGCAGCCGCCCATCAACATGCGGTGTTGGTGGTGAGGAGCCTGTGTGAAGTACAGATGCCAGGTCCTGGGGGAAGGGGCAGCCAGCAATACCCCTTCCCTGAACGGATCAGGCCACAGAGTGGGACCTAGAAGCAGACCAGGCCATGCACACCAGGGAGCCCAGTGACATTCCTCTAAGCATCTGCACTGAACTGCTGCAAAACTCCCTGGTAGGCAGCCTGGCTTAGAACAGAAACTATTAAACTCTAAGGTTTAGAGAGATACAGGAGGGAGAATCCAGGCTTCTCCAGCCTCAGTAACACCTTCAGGGTAGTTGTTATATAGGACTGAGTAGCTGCTATTAAAAAAGGTATTTTTTGTTTGTTTGCTTTTCATTTTGAACTGAGCTTAAAGCAATTTTTAAAAGTCATTGCTTGAAGTATTTCACGCACCAGTCTGATCAAACCCCATGTCAGCACTAATTTTCTGATCTTTGACATTTAACTTCTAAATCTGCTTTCACAACATCAGCATCCCTTGCCTGTGCAATTTCAAAAGATGGGGCTATGTTTATGTCCCTTTCTGGGATGGGTCCCAGAGGACTTACTTAGCTGTTGGCCTCCTCTCACTGCCACATATGCCCTGGTGACATGAGCCAACACAAAGAGTTGAGCATGGACCAAGTAGCCACACCAAGGAGGTGACCAAATACCAGCACTCTCAGTGGGGGTTGGAGCAGACAGGCACATGTAACTACCTTTAATGGGTCCCCAGGGTGACATGCAACATGAAGGTTCAATTTGTTCCTTCTAAGGTCCTTCCACGTGGTAAAAGTTAGTCAGATATTAAAGACTTTCCTCAAGTAACACTTCTGATTGGATCACTGGGAAATTGGAAAGCAGAATTTGCACATTCTTCAGAACCCATGGTGGCTCATCTCAATACCACCATGCTTCAGCTTCTCAGAACTTCCCCTAAACTGTTCTGAAACTATTTCTCTTTTTATCTAATTCTAGGTCTTAAAATAATGAGAAACAGAGTAGAGCCTCTATTGTGTAAGTAGTCTACCTTCTCTTGCTGTCAAACTTTCTCTTTTTCAAGCAGCAGAGACCCTGAAGTCTACCTTTCTGGAAGTAGAAGAATAATTAGGTTTTACCCTTATTGCATCACACAGTTCAGACACATGGATCAGATTCTTCTTCCTTGGTCTCTTTAGACTGGATGGATTTTGGTACTTGTTTCATTTTGGTTTTGGCTGCAGTCCCAACCAACCTGAGTATCTATCACTATGTATTCAGCCAACTCCTTATCCTGGGCTTTGTCTAGCACAGCTTTATACTCAAGTAAAAGTGATATTTCTGCCTCCTTCATGTCTAATTGTCACTTCAGGTTTTGAAACAGGCAATCATCATCATCATCATCATCATCATCATCTTCATCAATCGTCTTCAGTATGATGACGTGACAGGCAAGGGACATTGATGTCATATTGATGATGATGATGATGATAAATCAACTATCTATGAACTTTAATCAAGCTCATTCAATTCTCATCTGTCAGGAGTAGGGCCACACTGTCCTTTGCTCCCTATCATGTCAAAGGCCCAGCTTCCACTTCAGCTCTTACATCTATAAAGCACACCTACCAACATTTCAGTAAGCAGCCTGTCTGGTGGGGTGGCAGCCACTTGCTTTCTTCCAACTATAATTTCAATTGATTTTACATTGCAGTGGTGCCTTTTCTTTTCATAGCAAAAGATAGCAGGGCAGTGGAAGAACCGTCAGATTCAGGACAGATTATAAATGAATTTTTTATCTTTGAGGACCGAGGTAGGAAACTTGTGGCTATCGGAAAAGCATAATATGGTGGGGAACAATGAGCTTGTGCCAGTGTTTTGATAACTTCACAGAGTTGAGCGCACTTGCAGAAAGGAAGAGGAGAAAACGAGTGAGGATATTAATTCTCTCACCTTGGAAAAATCGCATCTGTGAGGGCTGTGACATCAGTAAATGGCTACATTCTCCAAGTACCAAAAGCTCAGTAAAACTTATTATAAGATGTGTTGATGTACATATGTCTATGTGTGGTCTGTTGTATTTTTTTCTCTTCCCAAAGGAAGCCTGCCCATTCAGTGGGCATTTGATTTAGGTTAAGAACACAGTGTAGGGCCAGAAATTTAGCTCAGTGGTTCTGCCGCCTGCCTCGCAAACACAAGGTGCCGAGTTTGATCTCTGGTACCAAAAAAAACAAAAACAAAAACAAGAACATAGTGTAATGTGAGGGTAAGACACAGGTTCCAGAAAAGCCTTCAAACTCCTACTGTGTCATCTGTTATCTGTGGTACTGAACCAAGGTAAATCTCAAACTTTCTCACCAGCAGTAGAAATAACAGCATTTGGTTGTTAGAAGAGTTAAGCATATATACAAAACACTTAGCATAGTGCATATGTTAAGCACCTTACATGGTTTATCTTGTGTCACAATAAATACTGTTTTGCTATTTTAAAGATTGTAAACTATGATGCATATATATGATGGGCAACTATTTAAAAATAACAGATTCATTGAACTTTGGAGGACTATTCAGCTTGCAGACAAAATAATTCCCATATAATTTCCATGCTTGTTGGGCAAGACAGACAATAAATAGTATAGATAGGCAAACTAGTCATATCACAAGACGATAAATGGTATGGAGAAAAATAAAGTAGGAAGGGTAGATAGAAAGTGCGGGGAAGGGTCCCTGAGAAGGTCATGTATGTGCAAAGATTTAAAAAAGTGGCTGAGAGATTGGGCATGGGGTATCTAGGAGAGACAGTCCGGCTGAAGGGGACGGAGGGCCCCTGAAGGTCTGGTACCTGCAGTTAAGTGAGCGAGGCGGTCAGGAGAAGAAGAAAGGATAGAGGGCAGTACAGGAGCACATCACATAGGGTTTTGCGGGTCACTGGAAGGTCATTAACTTTTCCTCTCAGATGTGGATAAGATGGGAAGTTGCTAGAGTATCTTCAACAGGGGAGGGCCTAATCTGACTTGGGCTCTACGGAATCTGTCAGACTACTATGTTCAAAAGAGAATGTAGGGGCCAAGAGAAAAAGTAGGCAGTTATTCAAACAGAAGGTGAGCATGCCTTGAACCTCTAGGATGATCGCAACAGAGACAGTAAGAAGTGGATATATTTGAAAATATATTTGAATGTAGAACCATCAGCAGAGCTGGTGGGGTTTTATGAGCTATGTGCAAGAAAGAGAGGGTTTTTTTACTTCAGCAAGTGGAAAATGCAGCAGGCACAAATTAAGATGGCAAATCCACTACAGGAACAAAGAAGTCTTGAAAGGAACACCAGGAATTTGCTTTGGCACATGTGAAGCTTGCTGTGCCTATGAGCATCTGCATGGAAATGCAGAGTTGCGTTACATGTTTAGGAGTGGAGTTAGAGAAGGTCAGTGGAGGCAGAAGGGCTGGTGATGAACTGGCAGAGAGGGGGAGAGAATCGATCTGTGTGTTTGTACATGAAAACACCAATGACACATAAAAGTCAGGATATATAAATTATGCAGAATATAATCCCAATTTTGGACAAGTGAAGTTTTAAAAAATCAGTATGTCTATTAAAATGATTGGAGGAATACTGCAGAAAAACTTGGAATAGGAACACTTTTGCCACAGGGTTTTAAGTAATTAATTTGTAAACTTTTTTTTTTTACTTTGTAAATTTTCTAAAAGTAGGGCCAGGAAAAGAGTGTGCTTGGGCAAACTATCAAAGCCATTAATTTTTAGCAGAAACCTCTATCTTCTCTGAACTCTGGTTATAAGCCTGGCCACCGTGTTCTTCAGTGTTCTCCTCCTTCTCTTTTAACCTTTAGCTCTCCTCTATCGGGTGATGCCAAACAGACTTCACGAGGAACAGGAGAACCTATGGTTTATCTTCCCAGAGTTAATTTCACAGAACTAGAAGAATCAGAGATCAAAGCCAAAGTGATCAATTACCTGAGAGTCCTGACAAATGCAGCTGCCAACTTAATTCTCTCTCTTTTTTAAGGTCATGACATTTAGAATAACAAGTCCCTAAAAGTTAAATGTCCCTTTATGCATTTAGTTCCTGACTATACTGTAGTGCTGAATAATAAGCCACTGAAGCTGAATGGGTATGGAAAGGTTAATATAAACGTCTTTAATTTACAGGTTTGCGAGCTGAAGGCTTTCACCCTGTTACACAATAGGCATTAAAGGGAAACGTTCTTTCCTGGATGCCAAGATAAATCAACATTTTCTAGGAGCCACTGCAGCAGGATTCTTTCAGGATTTTTTCATTCCAAACAGCTAGGAGGAACTTTTTACCCTGTCTCTTTTGCACCACCTTCTGTTCCCATTTAAACACATTTCCCCAATTCCACTCGTCATAAGTAATGGAATTAGACAACCGTCTGTCCATTTAAGACCACTCCCCCAGAATCTAGCCCTCCAGTGGAAAATACCATTTGAGAAAAGAAAAATCACCATAGATGATTTTTCTACTGTTCCAAAGCACTCAGCTGGAGGGAGGCTGTTACTTCCTCTTCAGCACACTCTGCTGCAAAAAGGTGCAATTTTTCTTCTTTCCCAACCAAATGTGCCTGTCCTGCTCGAGCCTCTTCTCACATATCAGGCCAGTAGAGGGCACCTGACCTCCTTCCCAAGATTCCTTAGGGTGTTTGGCTGGACCACATCCTTTTTCCAAAAGCTAAGCTGTGCCAACAGAAGAAGGGATCTGTCCTTAGAGAAAGCCCTGTTCTCTGGGCTTTTCTCCTCCAGAGACAGAGTGGACCTGGGGGTGCTACAGGCTGGGTAGAGTGTCACTCAGAAGTTTGGGGCCCTAGGAACACAAGGGCATTTCCTGTCTCACAGCTGAAACTGTAAGATTTTGGCAAACGACTTCAGACCTGGGAGAAATTAAATTTAACTTCCATTATACAAATCTTTTACCAACTGCAGGCTGAGGGCTCTACTGAGTGTCTAGAGGCTGTATACAGAGTAGCAACCAACATAGGAGACCAGCAGTCAGGTGAACCCAGGGTTTGCAGCTTACTAAAAGGTCATTAATTTAGGCAAGATTCTCTCTTTCAGTAGGCCTCCAGCGTTCTCTTCTGGTACATCACTGGTGGTCAAATTCTTCCTACAAATATAATCTCATGTGCTAAAGCATAAAAATGGGGGAGAAAATGGGGAAGGTCTGAGACCCCACACATGACCTTTCCTTGAGCCCTGTGAGGAAATTTGACAGTACCCTCATGGAACAGAGGGGTCCCCTTGACATGTTATCACAGAGGAGAAGTGAGACTCTTGTTTAGCAGAGTCCTCCCACTCTACAGAGTTCTCTCTTGAGTCTGAGGAAGCTCCAAACCTCTCTTTACATTAATGATGTCAGCAATGAGGCTGCCAAGCTCAGGCCAAGAGGGAAGGTTTGTCTCTTGAAAAAGGGGAAGTGTGGCAAGGTGGGAAAATGCTTGAGCTTAGAAAAGGAGCATTGGCTAGTTGAAAAATGTACCTTAAAGCCTCTCATTTTAAGAGCCTCTATTTTCTCCTTAGAGTTTTCCACCACTGTAAAGAATAGAAAACAACAATAAGAATAACAACAATAACAGAAACCTATCTCAGACCTTCTTCATACTTTCGGCTGAGAAATGAAGGAAAAGCAACAGCAATACCTTGGAATTTAGAAGTAAGATTCCATCTAAAAAGTGACTGCCTGAATGCCCTGTCAAGGCTGAGAAATACTAGTGAGACTGGGAAAGATCTTTTCTGAAAAACCCAGAAACATGTATAGAACTCAGACTTAATACATACATTTCCATTTGATCTACCTTTTTCTTTTCTGATGCAGTAGATCAAACTTAGGACCTTACACACATGATCTACCACTGAGCTACCTCTCCAGTCCCTCAACTCCCTCTTTTTAACTTTGTTTTTTGTTTTGTTTTGTTTTGTGTCTTGGATAATCATTACTTTATGTTTTGGGGGCTGGATTGGCTTTATAAGATCAGAGAGGTAAGACAATTACGTAACTTGCCCAAGGTCATGAGATACTTGAGAGGTATAATAGGAAACACTCACAAGTGTTAAAGGATAAACTCACCTTCTGTCAGATCTTCAGGGGACACATCAAAGGAAAGATGCCAGATAAAGAGGACAAAAAAATCAACCATTTAGTTTTGGCTTTCAAAAAATGCTGTGGAGACTTAAAGCACATACGAGAGGCTTCTCATTTGCAAGAGCTGGGCATGTTTTAACTCAAAGACCAACAGCCAGAAGAAAGCAGAACATTCTGAAATAAAGTGAGAGTTAGGCCCTCACACACCTTGCATCCTCTTATTCAGTGCTGACCGACATCAGAGCCTCTGCATGAAGTGTGACTCTGGAAGGAAAGGAACAGGCAGAGACAGGCAAGCTCCCCAGAAAGGTTCTGCCTTCCTCTGCCCCAATTCTGGTCCTAGGTTGAAAGGAGACAATCCTGAAAACCATGAGGAGAGGTAAGCCTCTGCAGTAAAGAGGACCTGTGTTTTGCTACCAATATGAAAGCCCGTTTGAGGTAAGCTTCAAAATGACCTTTGTGTGGAACAGAAACAGCTGCATGCAGATCAGTGCAGAGAAGACTTGAGATTCCAACTTCATCACAACCTTTTTGATGCCATAAAATCTTAGAAGAGCATCCTCAAGTTTTCTGTGTCCCTGAACACAGCCACATGGGGCTGTAAGAGAGGAGGTAAACCCAGAAGGGTCTGATGTAAATGAAAAAGGACTTCACATAACCTTAAGAGACATGGTACATAGAGGTCATAGATGGCATCTCAAATATTCTCACTGGACATGGTAAGGATAAACATCAGTAGCCGACTGTTAGTACTTGCTATCTAAAATGTTCCCTCAAAGCCTCATGCACTCAAAGGAGGTGGGGCTTTGGGGAGGTGGTTAGATCATGGGTATGTGATGCTGAATTAAAGTGTGTGATAACTAAGCAGGTTTAGCATAGTCTGGGTGTGGATAATGGAAGCCCTACCCTGGGTGTAGGTGGCACCAATCAATAGTTTTGTAGCCTGGAAGGAATATAAAAGAACAGAAAGAAAGAAAGCTTGTTCCTTTCTGCCTACCCTCCCATGGACTGTTTCTCCTCTGTGATGCCCCTCTGCCATGCTACACTGTCTTGGAACCAGCTTATGGACTGAAACCTCTAGAAACTGTGACCTGAAATACTGTAAATTTTTCCTCAATTAACTTGTGGGTTTTGGGTATTTTGTCCCAGCAATGAGAAAGTAACTAAGATACCAACTAACTGCAGAAGGCAAGACCTCCATAGATGTGGATGGATGTCAAAGAACGACAGCCACGACCAAGAACTGCCTCCCACTGGCCCTGCAGCTCAGAACCCCACATATCACCCCTACTTCCCTAGAGTTTAGATATAGCTCTGACTTCACAGAATTTATCTGAAAGTGACTCTGTGAACATTTTCGTCACCAGATGAAACTGGGGTCCAAAACCAAAATAATGTTGAAAATAAAATACCAGCAACAAAACTAATACTAACATTGCCACTATTTTTTTTTTTTGCCAGTACTGGAGATTGAACCCAGGGAGCACTGGGTTACACCCACTGTCCCTTTTATTTTGAGACAGGGTCTCATGAAGTTGCCCAGACTGGCCTGGAAGAGGTTCCAGAAAGGATTACTGACAGGTAAGGAAGGTGAGCTTCAGCTCAACTCTTCTTCCTCCCTCCCTCCCTCCCCTCCACCTACAGCTAAGCTGTCAACTGAAAGGTGCCTTTCATTTCACTTCTGAGCTCTCCCTTGGATCTGTTCCCTTCTCTTTATTCCAATCGTCATAGGCTCAGTCCAGCCCTCATGAGCTATAGGGAAAGAACTATCAAATCACAGAAAAAGGTTAACCTTCCCTTGATCAAATTTGTTGAAGTAAAATATTATTAATTTAAATGATTCATTTCACATGATCACCCTGGGGAATCGTCAAAGCCTTCATTGCCCAGAACATTTTCTTATCCTCCAGGGAAACACTGATCAAATCCATGTTAAATAGTTGAACATTATACCCTAATCAGGGATTATACTCTCCTCCATTAGGATACTGTGAGATGCTATAATAGATTAATTACAGCTACCCATTCTTACCCTCACTAAGTAGTTTCTGCTTCTCCTCAAGCTTACACAAAAATGCTGTCCTAAGTCACAGCCTAGAAATTAAATTTTGAACAAAAAAGGTCATTCTCAGGATTTCATGGAAAAAACTTTCACAGAGTGTGAGTTACTGACACTTCAGGCAACAGACTCATTGGTGGTGCTTACGACATGAATTTTCTTAGACAATTTCCAACTTGTTTAAAGGACTAAGCAAGGATTTCTGAAATCATTTTTAGTTCAGAGGTAGACAACTTTTTGAAAGCAAAACTGTTGGCCCAAGATTTGGTGGAATAAAAAATGAATCTGTAGCACTGAAGGAACTGATGAGAAAATACAATTTTGGGTGTTTTAGAATGTTGTTGGTATTATGTTTTTTATGTCTTATGTGGTATGATACTTTTTCATTCTTCTGATATCTCACAATTAACTTGGTAGTCTACACTATTGCAAATGTTTTGAAACATTTAAATGGCAATCCTGTTTTCAATGATGTTTCAGAATTTAGGAGCAAAACATTTTTAGTCTCTTTATGTTTAATGGCAGTGTGTTTACTTACCTAGGTTCAGTAAGTATGTGCTTGAATTTTTACCAGTGAATAATTGTACAAATAAAAAAATACAGTCAGGGCCATTCTCAGAGTGTCATATTTGAGAGACAGCCTCATTTAGTCATGTATAAAGACCACCATTTTAAAACAAGGGCTGTCCTTCATCTGGAGAAGCAAAAAGCTCCCCAGAATAACTGTAGCAAGTGGGAACCCTTAACAAGTGTGGAGGCCCTTGAGGGGAACTATATTCACTCTCATCTGTAGATAATACAGGCAAATAGCAGAAATGATTTTCTTGATTTCATTCCCTAGCCCCAGAATAGATTGAATAAAGGCAAGAAACAATATACCTGAAATAATAAATGCTACTGGAACTTCCCAAGAAGACTCTAAAAATTTTCCAGATGTTAGTTAATTTTCTAGACTATGGAGTTACTTAACACTACATGGCTCTAGATTTTCTGACCAGACTACATTACAAGGAGGATTATGTGTATTAATTATTCTTACTCCAACCATATCAATGAGTCATGTCCAAAGGCAATGCAATCAGTTTTTTGGAATCAGTAATAACCTTTGGCGATGATTTGTGACTATAGTGCTTTATGATTTACTTTGTCTTTCCACATTCTGAGTAAAACCTCCCAAAGTCTACAATACTCCTTACTACACAATACACAATACTCCTTATCATGAACAAACCATTTGAAGTCTTCATCTTTTACCTTGAAAAAAACAACATTGCCTATAATAATGGAAATGAATAATCTCTCATTCTGTTTTCTCTCCTCCACCACAAATGGCTGCTAGCATTAGAAGACAGGAGTATACACACACAAACACACACACACACACACACACACACACTCACACAAATAAGCACACAGCACTCTCCATGGAATAGCTTGTCACACGACTGAGAAAGCCCAGTTCCACAGAAGGCAAATTCAAACTTCACCTTGGGTTTCATTACAGAAGATTTAGGAAAGGGCTGAGGCCAGTGGAACAACATTCCTTTCTCCATGTGAAAATAGTCAAAGAAGTGCAAGCTTTCCTGCCCCTCCCAGCCCTGGAGGAGAAAGCGCAGGCCCCAGGGAGGTACTCTCTTTCAACTGTCTCTGGGCTCTGTGCTGCACTTCAAGCACTGTATATTAATAAAGCAATGTTTTAAGGGAGAATCCTCTCCAGTTGTGATATCTCTGCATTCTCTGTTTTAGTATTTGGCCTGGAAAAGTTCAAAGGATCTGAGAGATTGAGTTCAAGGAAGACCAAGATATAACCCAGGGGCAGGGTCTGGTCTTAAAATGCTGAAAATCCTGTCCCTCCCACACCATAGCCAATTTGACTTCTAAGAGATCATAGAGCATAGCGTGGGCTAACAGAGTTATTTTCAAAGACTCTCAGCTCTTCTTTCTCTCTTCAAGAGAGTTTAGGACCCAAAAACAACCAGAGAACTTGCTTGCCAAGTCAGCCCATTTCCCCAGCATAAGCCTGAACTGCTCTGTTGATTGCCAAGTTCCTGGCATCTGGGACAAAGCTTGACACACCAGCCTGCCCTGACCATAACATTCCCTTCAAGGGTGTCTTCTAAGAGCCCCACTCACCGTTCTTTTCTGCCTTGTGTTTTGGTGGCTCAGGTTCCGGGATACAAGGACAGGGCCCGTCACAGAGAGTGGTGAGGCTTTTGCCAGTAGAACAAGCATGGTACTCCAACTTGCACTGCAACAGAGAAAATAGCCGGTAAGAATACAGCCACAAAAGACCCTTGCTTAGCTTCCTAGGAGACAGGCAGTGCCTTTGATCCACAGGAGCAAACACAAAAAAGGGAAAAGTCCATCTCAGTCAAAGGTCTCAATTACAGAATACTACATAACACATGGACTGGCATGTTTTTCCAAATGTGCCAAACAATTTCCAAAACACTGCAGAAGTACCAGAAGGCATACTGTAAACTCAACTGTTACTATTTATAAAATAAGATTATTAATATGAAATTTAACAACTGTGAAGTCCTATATGGTCAATGACTACACACCCTGGACTGCTGAAGGCTTCTTCCCCTCATTTCTTCCCACATAAAAGCAACTCATTTTATAAAACAGTCCTAAGCAGCCTGGTCATGTCCTCTTCCTAAGGAAGAGGAAAACAATTGCTTGTCTTTCTATAAATGTAGATGGTGTATCTTGGCTCTGCCTCTTCTCCTTGGGTGAATATTTTTGCACCCAAAACTATGTTTGCCTGGTCCTTTCTGGCTGGAGGATGCTTGTGGCTATGTAACTAGCCTAGGAAGCCCATATGCTATAACCTCCTGTCACCCTTTAACAGCAACAACACGAATACTTCAGTTGCTTTCTTCTCTTTACTCTGAAGTCTAAACAGACTCAAGTCACAAACAGGAGAGAAGCAGTGTATTTACAAGTGCAATCGACCACACAAGTTACCAGCTTTTTTATTATTCCCATATATGGAAGATGGAATTGGGACTCACAGAGGTTAAATTACTTGTGAAAAATTACACTGCTCATTCAAGCCCATGTCTGACTCCAAGGCTGAGCTCATAAGGGTCCTAGCTTACTTTCTGCCATGCGGAAGGGCCTCTGGAGCACCAACAGTCCATACTATATTGTGTGTGGCTAATTATGCACCTTTGGTATTGGTCTAGATCTGAGTTGTCTGAGACTTTATTCTCTTTTTGCTTGTAAAATTCTTAGGATCAAAGCTTGTGTATAATCTATCCTTTGCAAAGGCCCCCAGCCCAGCACCATGTGGATACCTGATGGATAGTCAAAGGAAAAGAGATAGTCAAAATTTACTGAGTACTCACTCTACTCTATGTGTGTCTCTTATCAGGTGCCATGGGGAAACACTTAAAAGAAAGAAGAGAGGAGATACAGTCCTTGCCCTTGGAAAACACAAATGCATACCTTTGAAAAAAGACTACTAGTATTTGCAAGGCAACGCACATGAGGGCAGGTGAATACTGGCTCACTGTGTGAGGACATGCTATTCAGGCCCCAAACACTGCAAAGCAAGGCAGAGAGTTCTTTAAATCCAGGTTTCAATATACTGGAGTCACATTGCATATCTCCAGCTGTCACCCATCCAGTTGCTGGCTACCCTTGCAGGAAAAGAGTGCCAGAGCAAGCCTATGGATTCCTCATGAGGCTAAAGTCCTTTTTGGAGAACTGTGTGAAACCCCTAGGATATGCACTGGGAGATAGGAAGAGTTACAGGGCACATGCAAAGAAGCCATGGCCAGGTATCAACCATCAACTGACTTAATGATTAAGAAGGAAGGCATGTGGAAGTGATGATGCGGTCAGGTGGGGTACACGAGTGTGTAGGGACAGAGCACAGGGATGCAATGTGCCTACAGACAACCCAAATGGGCTGACAGTAAGCCAAGAGGAATGTTACAGGAGGCAGGTGAGTAACTAGAAGAAGACCATTGTTAAATAGCACAGTATCTGTTGTCTGTAGACAACACTGTGGTCTACAGACCTCTGTGGCCATTTTTGGCTACCTCTCCTCTGTCCTCCTCTCATTAGTTTTCTGCAACAAGCCTCAGTTTTGGACCAGTGGTTTTTACACTGTTTTCTCAAAAGAGCCTGTGAAGCTAATTTAGTGAGGGAAAATATACATTTACGTGTAAACTTATTTTATAAAGTTGAAATCATTATAGTTATTTATAATAAAGCTTTATCATACTATTGCTGAAATTGCCTGCTTATATCTGTGATAGACTGTAATACTTTTCCCAAGTAATCTCTGCCCTCCCTGAAGCACCCTGAAGCACTCTGAAGCCCCCTGCTCTGCATCCTGCAGTGCAGCACCTGCCTAAGGACACTCAGCTTCCCTCCTCCTGACACCAGCCCAGCCACAGGACTTGTTCCCATGGGCAGGTTAGCAGGAGCAATGAGGAAGCCAGGTTTGTGCAGACATTTCAAGAACGAACGCCTGGCTACAACACTTCACTTGTTCCCTTCTCCTTTTGCAAAAATAACATGGGCCAGACACAGGCTGCTCCTTGTGCCTGGGATCCAGGAGGCTGAGGACACAGAACAGAACTGAAGCTGTCCCACAGCTAGCACTCAGGGCAAACAAGGAAGCAACTCACTGTTGTAAGCTGTGTATGTTTGGCGATCATATGTTACTACAGCATGACTGAGCAAAAGCTAATGAACAAACAGCTGAATTCCTACTAGACCTGAAGTACTTTACAGCAGGAAAAGTCTTAGTCATCATCTTATCCTTGACAGGAAATGACACACAGATGACCCTGGCACATAATAAACTTCCGTTCTGCTCACCAGGAGCTTCCCAACCCACCTGTACAGGAATGCAGGTGCTTGAGCTGTTTTCCAGTGTCTATCCTGCCTCACCCTTCACCCATATCCACTCTGAGTTCCCAATTACAGCTGTACATTCAGTGCTCTGCCTCTCACCCTCCCTGTCTGTCTGACATCTTTCTGGAGTCAGAAACCAGTCTACCTGCCTCCTTGAAGCCCAGACCCCTAGTCTCTGGGCGGCCCTGTGTTAACCAGGAGCCCTGCAGATCAAAGCACTGTACTCAGCTTCCTTGATGGGGCTGCATCCTTTCCCCTGCAGAGCTGCAGGCAGCAATCTGTGCAGACAGACGGCCCTGCCCTGACTCCAGATAGGTGCCACCAGAGAAAATAGCACTTATCTATGTCAAAGAAATCCAAGTTTCAAGGGTATAGATCTACTTTTCATCTTCCAGGACAATGTGTGGCATTTCAATAAGCTCAAAAGGCTATAATTCCATATTTTTATAAAGCTCAAAACAGGCTACTTAGAGATACACAAATAGGTGGTAAGCATTTCTTTAAAAGGGAGGGAGATGACAAATACCATCAAGATAGGGGTCACCTCCCCTGAGGAGGAAGCAGAAGGGGTAGACAGGAACCCACAGGAAGCATCACAAAAGTAGACAATATTTATTTTTATAAGGCGTGTGTGTGTGATACTGAGGTTTTTGCTTTGTTACTGGGTTTGAAAATCCCTATAAATAATACACATATTTTTATTTTATACATCGAATACTTTATGATAAAATACATACAAAGTGTATAGGCTGCTCTGGACATGGCAACTGAGCTAGCACCACACCTTTCCTGGAAAGATCATCAAGATGAGTAACAGCACGCATGTGGAAGACTATTGGGAACAGCTGAGAGTGTGAGGCTCTGAATCCAAGCTCTGAATCACCCCTGGGCAGAGGTGCCCCCAGGTGCTGCACTTTGGCTATGAAGCCAATGATACCTTTTCGTGGCTTTTCTCTAATTGTTACCCTTGTAGTTGCCCTCTATTCACCTACCATCTTTTACTCTTTCCCAAATTCTTGCGGGGGGGGGGGGGGGGGGGGGCGGGGAGCGCAGATATAGAAGCCAAAAGGTAATCACCACTTGTTATGGTTTACATCTGGATGTACCCCACAAAGCCTCATATCCTCAAAGGTGGGGCTTGTGGAAGGTGATTGGTTATGGGAGCATTATGGCTGGGTTGGTGTTAAGAAGTAGGGTCTGATTGGAAGTAGCAGGTCACTGTGGGCATGACCTAGAAGGATACATCTCCCTTTCTGGCTCCACCCTTGTTTCTGTCTACTCTGGAGATTCCATAAGGTGAGCAGCTTCTCTCTGCTCAGGCCTTTCCACTATGCTGTTGTGCCTAGGAGCTGACCAATTACACACCAAAACTTTACAAACTGTGAGTCAAAATAAACTTTTCCTCCTTTTAATTGTGGGTGTTGAATATTGTGTCTCAGCAATGAGAAAATGACTGAGAAAGATTTTGATACTGAGAATGGGGTCATGGTCACATACCTGACCATGTGGTTCAGTAGCCTTTGGAGTTGGTTTGCAGGAGGAGTTTGGAAAATATGGAGATACGGCACACAGGCCTAGAATGCTATAAACTCAGCTTAATGGGAGATTCTGGTCAGAGCTAAGAAGACCAGAACAGTGATAAAAACACAGACAGTAATGACTAGGCTCAGGAGGTTTCAGTTAGGAATAAGTACTTCATTGGCAGTTGAGGTAGAGGGCATGTATGTTATGTTTTGGGAGAAAATTTGTCTACATTTTCCCCATGTCCTGAGACTTTGAGGGAGACTTTAATTAAGTGTTATGGGCTAATGAATTTGGTGGAGGAAATTTCAAGGCAGCCCAGTGTTTAGGTTGTAGCATGAGTACTACTGCTTGCTGCTTTTAGCAAGATCTATAGTGAGAATCAGGAGCAAATTACAGAGTTCAATAATTTTAAAAGTTTGCAGTTTCCCCAGAAAGTAAACACCGTCAAAGTTGGGGGAAAGGAGAGCATGGTTGCTGAAAAGATTAGCATTAAAAAGAAGCCAAGTACTTTGCATCTGGACAATAGGAAAGATACCTTGAGAGCATCTTGGGAATCAGCAAGACTCTACCTTTCATTGGCTTAAGAGTGTAAAACAGTAACTGTAAACTTGAAAACCTTTGTTTTGAGACGAGAGCCCCAGGGAGCCCTGGTTCAGAAGGCCTTCCTAGAGAACTGGTTCACTGCACCTTATTTCACATTTCTCAGCTATTTGGACATTCAGAGGCCTCTGTAGTCATATTCCAAGGGGGCCTTAATATTGCTCGAACTGAAAGCAGACTTTGATGTCATTCATGTTTTACAGGCATGCAAAATGCAAGAGTTGTGCAGGGAGGCTTCTACCTAGACTTCAGAAAAGGCCAGGCAATGAAACCTTGAGAGGGCAGTGTGTAAAGCTATGAGAGTGAAACTGAAGTGCAGTGGAGAAGTGGGGTAGTTGCTGTGGCTCTCTGACCATGTGGTTCAAAAGCCTTTGGAACTAGCTTGCAGGAAATGTTTGAAGATAGTGGCTAGAGAAGCAGCCATAGAATGCTGTACAGTGAAATTGATGGAAGATTCTTGTCAGAGCTCAGAAGACCAGAATGCTATTAGAATTGCTCATGGTAAAGACCAGGCTCAGGAGGTTTCCATTTGGGAATAAGAATTCCATTGTCAGTTGGACTCTAGGCCATGGGTATCATGATCTGGTGGAACATTTGTCTACATTTTGCTCATGTCCTGAGAATACACAGAAGACTGAGATTAAGGGTGGTGAATTAACTAATCTGGTGGAAGAAATTTCAAAGTAGCCTAACATTAAGGCTATAGGGTAGGTACTGCTTGCTGCTTTTAGCCAGGTTTACACTGAAAATCAGGAGGAAGAAGCCCATCAGAAAAGTTTTCAGTTTTCCCAGAAATTAAATGCCTATAAAGTTGGAATAGAAGCCAGTTTGGTTGCTGAAAAGATTAACATCTATTTATTTTTTTATTTTTATTTTTTGGTACCAGGGATGGAACTTGGGACCTTGCCCTTTCCAGGCAGGCCATGGAACCACTGAGCTAAATCCCCCGGGCAAAAGGTTAACATTTAAAAGGAGCCAAGTACTATAGAATAGGACAGTTAAGAAAGATGTCTTGGGGCCACATGAGGTCCCACCCTTAGCAGGTTTAAAATTGCAAAAGTGAAAGACTTTGAGAAGAGAGCCCCAGGGTACTGTGCTCCAAAATGGCTGCAGAGGAGATTTGTTCTCTGGGATTCAGTTCACACTGTTCAACCATTTAGGCCCTTAGAGGTCCCTACAGCCGAGATCCAAGAGGGCCCCGCTACTCCTCCACATGGTGACAGGCCTTGGCTTCATTCACATGGTGCTGGTCTTATGGACATGCAGAACACAAGAGTAATGGGGCCAGGGAAGACTCCATTCAGATTTCAGAAGAAGGCCTGGGAGGCCAGGCAGTGTGTCCCTAAGAAGCTGTGAGAATGAAACTTGAGAGTGCAGTGAAGACTCCAAGAATTAGAGGATGCCAGGAACATGGAACATCTAAAGAAAGCCACAAGGAGTGAGCAAAGCCAGCCTAAGAGACAAGCCATAAGAGGACCAATAGGCGATACATAGGAGCAGGGCCACCCAAACCCTTTGAAATAGTGCATATGTCATTGCCATAACTAGCCCCAGGTACTAGACATGGGACTACAGGGATTTAATATTTGTCCTGCTGAGCTTTGGTCTTGCATTGGTTCCATTGGTTTCTAACCTTCATCTCTCCCTTTTGGAATTGGAATGTTTACCATGTGCCATTGTATGATAGTAGTGTTTAAATTTCTTTTGATTTATACAAGGGCTCACACCTAAGAGTTTGCTTTGAGTCTCAGAAGAGACTTTGGACTTTGACTTTTCAGCAGTTTCAAAACTGTTAAGACTGGTGACACTTAGAGATAGACTATACATTCTTTTTTTTTTTTTTTTTTTCCTGGTACCAGGGATCAAACTCAAGTCACTGCGTTTTCGAGGCAGAGGGCAGAACCACTAAGCTAAATCCCTGGCTAGGACTATACATTTTACATAATGAGATGTGCCTGAGTCTTTCAGAGACCAGGGGTGGAACATTATGGTTTATATCTAGATGTTCCCCCATAGCCTCATGCAATCATAGGTGGGGGTTGGGGACATGAATGGATCGTAGGGGAACTATGTTCACTAGTGGGTTAGTCCACTGATGAGGTTATAGCTAAATGTCCTGTTATGAGGTAAGGCCTGGGGGGTCACTGTGGACATGGCCTGGAAGGGAATACCTTCCTGCCCCAATCCCTTCTTTACTCTGATTCCTGTCCACCATAAGGTTAGCAGCCTTCTTCTGTCCAGGCCCTTCCATCATGCTGCCAACCACAGAAGGTCTGAAACTTCTAAAATATGAGCCAAAATAAACCTTTTCTACTTTAGGTTGCAGGTGTCAGGTACTTTGTCCCAGCAATGAGGAAAGTGACAAAGACGTCATCTGAGCTTTACAGAGAGGAGCCAGATGACTCTCAAAGCACAAAGCTTCCACTAAGCAAGCTCTACAATGTGAGGTGGCCCCTAACTCCCAGTAGAGCCATTCAACTCCCTCTCCCAAGCTGCAGGTCATGGATGCTCAGGCAGAGAAAGTACATAGAACTAGCTGCCATTGTAAACATGTGCCCTAATCTGCATATTCAGAGATTCTGAAACATAAGGCAAGTATGCTGCACCCTGAGCATAGGCCTGCGAAGACAAAAGGATCCAAAGTACCTTTCTATGGCAGTGATCCTGCTTCTTGCTAGAAACAGGGGCATGATTCAAGAGATACAGGGCTCTTGCCATTCAGGACAGATGCATTCTTGATTATATACAATTTTCATAAGTGAGTTGTTCAGATTTCATTATGGCTGGAACAATAACCACCACACAAAAAGGCACATACAAGCTAGGCCATACTTGTCTACATTTGTATTCCCAGGACATTGGGAGCCTGAGGCAGAGAATCTAAAGTTCAAGTCCAGCCTGTGCAACTTAGTGACTTAGCAAGACCCTGGCTAAAAAAAAAAAAAAAAGGACATACAGTGGTATTTTGCCTCATGAATTTAATTTGTTTTATGATTTTAGAGAAGATGAGATGGCCTCATTTGTGTTTATGTGAGGAAGATAGGCGAGGTTGTGTCAGCCCATGTGGAGCTAGTAAACAGAAGCAAAATTTTGTTGAAAGCTTTTGCATGAGAACTGAATTGTTTGCAAACAGAATCATTTGTGAACTGAGCTTTCCTAGGGAAGAAGCAACAGGGAGCACAGAAAAAAAGATTCCCGAGAGAGACATTAGGCATTAAGTGGGAGAAGTAAGTAACCTCCCAACACTACAGGGACATCACCTGCCCCCTCCTGATATTAGGATCAAATGACAAAGCTTCAGAAGCCTCTCTCTCTTGCAGTATCCTCAAAGCAGGAGCTGAAAACTGGTCAAATTATGGACAGCAGCCATTGCTTTGCAACAAAGACTTGCTTAGGTAGCTTTCCTTTGCTTTCTCCATGTGTTTCCCTGGGGTTAGGAGGGATCCGAGCAAACAGAGCACTGCCTGAGCAACTTGAGGTGGAGGAGGCTACATAGCCAACACACCTCTCACAACTCATAGCCTGGAGGCTCCAAATCAAAAAGCAAACTAAAGAAAGGACCTGCCTCAGGAATGATAAGGGGACACTCATAACTTGTCACTAGAGAAAACAATTGAGGACCAAAAATAGAAGCAACAGATGTAAACAAACTGTTGGATTTAGACCAGCCACTCAATAGCTTAAAGCTCACAAGGTACCAAAGCTTAAAAAGCCCCTCTAGAGTGCCTCTATTTTTTTTCTTTTCTTTTCTTTTTTTTTTTTTTTTTTGGTACCTGGGATCAAACTCAGGACCTTGGGCTTGTGAGGCAGGCCTGGTGCCACTGAGCTAAATCCCCAGCCCTTAGACCTCCTCTATTAAAAGGCCTGAAAGAGACACTGACAGCAAAAAGAGAGAGAGTCACCATTATTGGCCACCATTGGATGCTGAGGAGGTCACTTCCTCTAGCCCTGGGCAATACCACAGGCAAGTCTAAGAGCAAGGAATCACTACCTGTCTCTGCAACACCATCTCCACTCACCCTTGGAAGATAGTTTTATGCCTCACAAAGCATTGTCCCAGTGCTAAACACCTGCACTAGTAATTCAGAACTATTAATATTACTGTCCTTATAAGGGGAAATTTGGACACAGAGAGTGATACCCAGAGAGAGAAGATATGAGGAGACACAGAGAGATAGCATTCCATAAGCCAAGGAACTCTTGAGGCCACCAGAATTCAGAAGAGAGGTGTCAAACAGATCCACTTTTGCTGCTTTCAGAAGGAAGCAACCATTATTAGTTCCTTGATTTCAGACTTCTAGCCTCTAGGACTGTGAGAAAATAAATTTCTATTGTTTACACTCCCCAATTCATGGCCCTTTGTTGTGGCAGCCCTAGCAAACCAGCAGACTTTCCATCCGAAGTTGTAAAAAGAGACTCTGAGGAGTGGAAATGCTTTGTCTTAGAATTTAAAAAGCATTGACTGTAAGCAGGTGTGACAGTGCATTCCTGTAATCTCAGCTCTCTGGGAGGTTGTACAGCATTCAGGAGGATCACAAATTTGAGCCCAGCCTGGGCAATTTAGTGAGCCCCTGTCTCAAAACTACAAAAGGGCCGGGGATATAGCTCAGTGTTAAGGCCCTGGGTTCAGTCCTCAGTACTGGAAAAAAAAAAAACTACAGATTTTTGTGCCAAGCTCAGGTTTACTGGAAAGAAAGGAACAAAAACCAAAAAAAACCATACAACAGCAGCCTCAGAATGTGCAGTGGTTGGACATAAAGAAATGGGACAAACTGCATCAGCTGTGAGTTGTACCCAGGAGAAACACAAAACATCCATGCCTTTATATTGATATTATGATAAAACAGCTAAATAATTAGAGCTCTTTTAAGGAGGAAAGATTCAAAAAAAGGAAAGGAAGGACTTTTAAGCACCTATAGTCATACAAGAACAAATTCAAAAGCAAACATAAATACGATCCTAAAACTTCTAGACCTCTGACTGTCAGAACACAAATGCATCCCCAGTCATCACAGAAACAAAGAAAGGAGGAGAGGGCCAAGGCTGCACAAACGGGCACAGATATTCCAAGTGTTGACCTACTTAAAAATAAATGTGCTGGCAGATTTCCCTACCAGTCTTTTCTGCTGGTTTGCAGAACACACAAATACGTTTGAATGAGTGAATGTTTTCCAACAAATGGCCAGTAAATCTTCCTCGTCTATGATTTGTAAAGCAAAACTAATAACTTCTCCCTGCTTCGATGTTCATGCAGGTCTCAACTGAGTACATTTCTCTCTCACACCACACTCTTCACCATGCCTCATGTGCTTTGGGTATTATTCTTAACATTTTATTTGCTTTCTCCACTGTATTTCATCAACCTATCATCTATTTTTAAACCAGACTGTTGACAGTTCACAGTTGACAATTTTGTTCACAGCTGATAAATTCTGATTTGTTTTTATTTGCCCAAAATCATGTTACAGTAGAGGAAAAAATAATCTCAAGGCTCTGCTGGCTTTAATAATTGGGCGTGAAGTGAGTGGGTGCTCACTGCCTGAGTCAGATGGTCTCTTCCCTCCTCTCCTCTCCCCTCCAGCCACGCTGGCTTCCTTGGTGCTTCTTGAGTGCAGTCAGAACCTTCCACCTCAGGGCCTTTGCATGGACTCTCCTTTCCTCAACAGCTACATGGCTCACTTTGCTTTGTTTTCTGCTCAGCTACTGTCTTGCCAGAAGATTTCTTGACTACTGGATATAATATAGCAACATCTCTCCACTATCCTTTGTTTCTATCTTTTCTTTGTTGTTTTTGTGGCTCTCATTGGCACATAAAATTCACGGAAACAGTCACTGTCCTATTGATTCAGAGCCTGTAGCAAGGTTGGGACAATAATCGGTGTTCTGCTAATGTTTGTTGAATGAGAGCAGGAACACATGCATGTGTGCATATCAGATGAGGCTCTGAGTGAGATGAGGGCCCCTCCCTTGCTTCCCAGCATGCCTCCTTCTGGGTGCTGCCTGAGCCACTGAAGCCCTGGGCCAGGACAGGTGATCTCTTTTTCCATCAGCCAGGGACCATCTCTACTGACCTGATGGCTGGCCTATGTGTAATACAGGGCTCAGCTCTGTGTATGAGCTTGCTCGTTCACTTACTTGCTCACTCTTATTTCTCTCCCGCACCTTGAGTTAAGAGTTCCAGAATGTTGAACCCTAAACTTATAAACCAACTAGCTAAACATCTAAAAAAAGATCATCTTTACAAAAGAATGCCAGCTAAATGAATTTAGAAGAAAAGCTACAATTAGAAAAGCACCATTTTTCCAGTGCCCTGTGTAATAATTGAGTCAGGAAAAGATCCTTTGATATTTGCTAAAACTTGGGATAAAAGTAATTGGAAGAATTTGAGAGACCAAGGGAGGAGGATCAGGACTTAGAGGCCAGCCTGGTCAGCTTAGCATGACCATGTTTCAAACTAAGAAAGTTTTTAAAAGCTAGGGATGTAGCTCAATGGTAGACAGGGCCCTTGGGTTTCAATCCACGGTACCGGACCAAAAAAAAAAAAAACGAGTGGAAAACAGGGAGTTCACACAGTCTCAGCATGTTACTCCACAGAAGGCTTAGTTATTACAAAGAGGAAAGTGCATCTTCCCGGTAACATATAGGGCAGCCGCCCCTTAACAAAGGAATCAAGGGCCAGGGATTTAGCTCAGTGGTTTCGCCGCCTGCTGCGCAAGTGCAAGAACCCGAGTTCGATCCCCAGTACCAAAAAAAGGGAATCAAGAGACTAATTTTATACCACAGGCAATGGGTCACCTGGCATGTGCCTCGTGATGTGCTAAAGAAAGACGTGGTGGCACCTACCCATCACTGCTGCCCAAAATGCTGAACCTGAAACTGAATCTACTCAGTAGGAAACAGACAAAGCCCAAATTGAGAATGTTTTATAAGGTAACTGCCTGAGCTCCAAAAAGAAAATGAGAACAAAAGCCCTAGGGTGGGTAGATCACTTTTTCCAGATTAAAAGGAGAGGAAACAGACACAGTGGCTGAAACTTGATTAGTTCTTGAAATAATAATAATAATTACACAAGCTATAAAAGACATTTTGGGAAAATCACTGTGACTTTAATGTGAATGGTATACTAGGTTGATATTACAAAATTACTGTTCTCATAGGTGTAATAATACCTACTAGGATGTTTACATACAATGCCTCTTAAGATTTTTTAGGGATGATGAGTCACAATGTCTGTAAATTCCTTCCAAACAGTTCAGGGAAGAGTGTGCCTGCATATACAGAGAGAAAGAGAGGGGACAAACGTGGCCAAATGTTAACAACTATTGAACCTGAGTGATGAGTACAGTGACTCCTGCATGATTCCTGCATGATCATATGTTTATGATGATTAAATTGAAAGCCTGGGGAAAATTTTAACTTGCATGGCCCAGTGGTGCTTGGAAAATTCTCCCTCACAAAGCACTCCTGCCCAAGTATCTGCCCCCTGAGAGTTCTCTGAGCTCCCTCCAGCAGGTCCCCAGCCCTGGCCACTGCTACAGGTTCCCCTCATCACATCCCTGGGACTTCCTTGTCTTGCCTCTGCTGCTGCCCACTGCTGGGTGTACACCTGCTGTCTGCTCCTAGGATTCTCCTATGCCTGGATAATATTTTGCAATTTTCAACTTTTTCTGTGGGATGTTTCCTCTATCTGGAGTTTTGGGGGATGCCACAGACAAGGGAGGTCTTAAGAGTTCCCAGTCCTGCTTCTGATTGGTACCAAGACATTACCTAGATGTAGTAGGTACTCAGTAAAAATATGCTGAATGACTGAATGAACCAAAAGCAATGGCCTGCTGCAGAAGTGAATGGCGAATCTACACCTCCACTGTAATGCTGACCTTTTGACTGTGAGTAATTGCTCATAGACTGGAGCCCTTGGAGGTGGCAAACCCACAAAGTGACCAAAGTCCAGTTTCTTGCTGGCCCTACAGGACAGGGGCTCCAAGTAGAAGTGAAGTGGAAGTGAAGAAATATGTCGTCTCAGGGACACTCAACCTGAGAACAGAAAGTCACACACGCTTCAGCTTCCCTCTCTCCCCTGCCCACTTCCTGGGCCCCACTGGCTAGGCAGCCATGGGGCTTAGCCTCTGGGCCCCAAAGTGACTTCTCCTCTACACACTATACTGAGCCTATCTCTAAGGAATCTACTTCTTGCTGGAATCAAGAATCTGCCTAGAGCCTAATATACAGCAGGTACTTAGTACATGTTTCTTTATGTATGGGATATATCTTATATAACCAAATGCTAGAGCAGGCATCAGTATGTTCATTGTACAGATTAAGAGGAAGAAAATGACTCCCTCAAGATCTGGATATAGAAGACTTAATTTTTAATCCAATCCCTCAAAGTCATCCTAGTCCAGTGCTGTGTGTAATGACTCACAGACTTCTGGAACAGCTGGGGCTTTGGCAAAGCCTTTCCAGGCTTCCCAGGAAGGCTGGGCAAATGAAGTGACCTAGAGCGAGGGAAGGGAGAGGAGCAGGCAAACAGTGGGCAGAGAGCTTCTACCCTTCTGGCATCACAGCCAGAGAGGTGAGCTCCTGGTAGAAATTAAATGCCACCTCAGCTTGTCCTTCATTTTGGGCCAATTTTATCTATGGAGGACATTGCCCTAGCTGGTGGGATCCTGCCAGTGGGGGGAAGTGTGAACCAGACTGCTTCAGGGAAATCAGGAAAGCAAAAGACAACAGGTACCTGGAGGGCGTTTATAACAATGAAGGCATTTTTATTTTAAGCAAGTGCCTGGGAACATTCTCTTCATTTCCCAGGCTGCCTGAGCCCACATATGCAGCCTGGGCGAGGGATATATGAAGGAGCTACAAGAGGAACTAGAGCTGGCTAGCCACTATCATCACCTGAATAACAGTGACACTAATCAAAGTAACTCACATAGTTGCTATTAGCAAAGTTCCCTTATGGAAGTGCAGCTGAAGATGAGCCCACAGACCTAGCTTTGATGACAGGGCTCCTTCCTTGAATGTTTCTTCCCTCTGAGCCTAAGACTTAGTCTCTCCAGACAAACACGTGGACTATTAGTACTCCCACGGGAATTCTCTTGAGCAAAGCATTTGCAGAGACCTGGAATCTGAAGCAGCCCAGCCTGGGCCTCAAAAGAAAGTGAATTTCACAGGATCAGGCCTCTGAACTTGACTCTGATCTGATAGCACACTCTTTGAAGAGAGCCTTACTTGTTCATAAGTCTGTGCCCTGAAAGTAGGTAGATAGGGCTTGCTGAAATTTGTTAATTAATCATCTTCCTAGAAACTCTAGAAGGCCAAGGACTATCAGTTCTATTTTATAGATGAGATGGGGAAAGGGAAGCAAAGAAGGAATACAAATAAGAATAAAAGGAGAGAACACGAAGAGAAATAGTAGAGGAGGCATGGCAGGAGAGGAAGGAAGAAGAGTGAGAAATAATGAAAGGAATGGAACCGAGAAGATGCATATAACACCCAGAAAGGGTGTGGGGAGGGAGGTGCTAGAGGCAGTGTGGGAACTGGGACCTTGTTCAGAAGTCTTTTTCCCAGTCTGGATGTGTGGGCTCAGACAGCTCTAGGAGAGGGGAAGACAGTGTTCTAAGGAGGCTGCTGAAAATAAAAATGTCTCCATTGGTATAAATGCCCTCAAGATGCCTGCCTTTCCCTCTGTCCTGGCTTCCCTGGAGGGTCCCCTGGAGGCACTAAAATGCCTCTCCCTGCTCACTGTGTCCACAGACTGGGGCACTGTCCTCCACAGACATACCAGCGATGGAGGGCAAGCTGGGATGGCATCTAATTCCTACCAGTGTCTCACCTCTCCGGCTGCGATGTCAAAAGCAGAGGCTTCCTTCCCAGGGTCTGTCTGCAACTCTCATTGCAAACTCGGCAGGGAATCTGACACCCCTAACTCCACTCCACACCAGAGGTGGGAATCTGGGCAATCTGTATAACCTTTCCAATTTCCCATCTCCTTATCACTAAATAAAGATAAACCCTCCCTCCTACAGCTGTCAGGAGAAAGGAATGGATAATAAGGGATCTCCAGTGCCTGGCAATATTCCTGGCAGGGTGTAGAGAATACATCTCCACTCCTTCCTCCACCCCCCTCTAGCTGCACCTTCCTTCTTTTCTTTCTCCAACAGCCTCACATCTGTGTGATGTCTAAAATGCAAATTTGTTTGTGACACCTACCCCAGCTTACAACCATTCCTTGCTCCCTGTCATCCTCAGATAAAAAGTAAAGCTTTTTAACCTAGTAGAAAAGGTTACTGATGATCCGTAACCCACATAATCCTCTACTTGCATCCAAAATACACCCCCTCTCTGCTCGAGGTCACAGACTCCCATGTATATGACACATGTGTAGCTCTTTGCTGCTCTCTCCCTTCAGGCTCCCCTTTGGATATCTTCCTTTATTTACAGTCCCCAGGGAGCCTGTACAGGCATCCTCAGCTTCTCCCAGCAGCATGTCCACCTCTAAATTTCTCAGGTCCTGTATTTTGATGACTACCTTCTTCCCCTTCTATCTTAGGAGCCCCACAAAGCTATGTTTTTTATTTCTTTAGCTCCAGTGCCCAGCAAAAGACTGTAAAAAGAATAGGTACTAAATAAATGTTGAATGTATAAATAGATGCACAGACAAATGGACCGAGAGATGCCAGTCCTGCCTATCTCACTGCCTGCTGAGCAATTCCACAGGGCCCTACTGTTGTTAAGTTGCCCTCTGGTCAAGTAGCCAAATTAAGTAGTCTCTCACAATCTAACTCTGGGCTTGGATACTTCTTTCCTCTATGAAAGGCAACTCAGCTCTCACAGTCCACCAACTGCAAACTTTGACTGTGCTTCCTGAGACATCTGATGATTCCCCTGCTTACTGGGAAGTCAGATCACAGATCCCAAAATGCTAACATTTTCCTCACAACCCCTGCTTAAAACCCAAGTCTTCCTTTTTGAGGCAGGTCACCATCTGGTCCCGATTTCACTTCCCCAGCCACACTGTCCTGACTCTTCAATATGCTCAGTCCTTCAACAGCCACCATCTCCTTTCCAGTCCCTACCTTCACTGCAGTGTTCCTCTCACTTAATGCATTTCTTTTTCCCATCCCAAATGGTCCCACTTAGGTTGTCCTCTGGATACTTCCCTACCACTCCTCCTGCAGACCGCCCTGGGTGCCACCCACATCCCAGCAAAGCACAACCCCAGGCCTGTTCCTCTCTTTCTTTCTGTTCCCCTAATATTTTCTTGCAATTAAAATTTATTTGCTAGACTTTAGGACTTCTGGGTAATGTACATCAATGTACCTGTCTGGAGAACTAAATATATTGGTATGCTTCACAATGCAAGTAAAAATGGTTTATATAGGCCAAGTGTGGTGGCACATGCCTGTAATTCTAGCACTTTGGGAGGCTGAGGAAGGAGGATGGCAAGTTCAAGCCCAGCCTGGGCAGTTTAGCAGCTTAGTGAGACCCTGTTTCAAAATAAGAATAAAAACTGAGAAAAGACTGAAGATTTAGCTTATCCTGGGTTCAATTCCATACAGATACATACATACATATATATCTTAGCATTGTGCTAAAGGTTTTACCTATATTTTCTCCTTTAATTTTCACCCCAACCCCTCCATGATAAAAATACAAAATTACAACACCAACACCCACCTAATACATGCAGAAGCTGAAGCTCAGAAATGCTGTTTGCTCCATGCTCTATGGTACAGAGGCAGAGTACAAACGCTGGCTATCTGTGTGCTTTGTAGGTTAAATTTACGGTCTCAGGTCAAGAGTAAACCTGGTGAAAGATGAGCTGGATGTGACTTCAGCAGTCCTCCTTGACAGCTGATGTTACACTGTTGTCTTCCAAACAAAGACAAGTCATGCGAACAGTGGGCAGCTTTCTGTAAAATGTATCTGGTGGCACAATGAGACTTACATCTCGTCATAGCATCTGGAAAAGCAGAAAGGAGGTGCCCATCTAGGTCTCCGCAGGTCCTACAATGCTCTCAGTGAACACGGGCTCATGGTCGCAGGGATTTTTCATTCCCTGATACATCTCAGGCAATCAGAACAGTCTCCACTCACAGGGGTTGCCCTTTAATTATTAGTTGAATGAAAGAATGAATGAGAGAGAAAAGAAGCACCCTGAGGCCCTACCAGGCCTACTATCACATAAGAAAGAATGAGTTTCTTAGAGAAACGAAGAAAGAAAACTACAGACATTCCATGTGGCTGTAGTGGAAAAGGAACTTCCCAGCACCAAAAGGCAGGGGTGTGTTGATTGTATCAGTAATGAAAAGGAAGGTCAGCATGAACAACAGTCCATGTCAGATCTATCACCACAACAAGGCAGACCAATGATGGCTCTTCTGTGGCTTAATTTTCCCTTGGCTCTGAACTCAAAAGGCTGGCTTCACAGGAACTTTATCACTGAGTGCTCAGACAGTGGGGAACAGAGCCTGCTCTGCTCTGACACCTGCAGCCAGAGGGCTCACCCCTACCCTGGCACCCATGGACCAGGCTTGGGGTCTGCCCTCCATGTTCTCTGCTATATTTCTTTGTCATCACTAACATACTGCTGACATACATATCACTAACATACATATTAGGAGCACAGGCTCCTAATTCTTCTGGAATCTTAACATTTATATGCCTATGTGTAGATTTTTTTTGGTCAAGGCTATTTGGAGTCCTATATGCCTCACTTACCTGTATGTCAAGTTCTTTTCCCCTGCTTGGGAAGTTTTTTCTGCCATTACTTCTGTGAAGAGTTTTTTTAATGTCATCTGCACTCTCTCCTGTTTCTTCTTTGACTCTGATCAGTCTTATGTTATTCTTCTTTGCATCATCTAGCAGCTGCTGGATTGATTTCTCGTGTTCCCTTATAATTTTGAAGCAATTTTTCTTTTCCTGGTCCCTAATTGCAATCTTATCTTCTATATCTGAAATTCTGTCCTCACATTGGCTCATTCTGCTGTGTAGACTTTCAATAGAGTTTTTCATCTCCTGGAAATCTATTTGCATCTGTTTTATGGATTCCATTTGTTTCCTATGTTGGGATTCCATCATGTTCCTCAGCTCCTCTCTAGATTTATTAATCATGTTTTGCACTGTGAGCACAATCTCTGCTGTTATCTGAGAAATCATTTCTGATTTCATTTTTTCCAGATCCTCTTTTGTTGCCAGTTCAGTGGGTCCAGGTGGTTGAGTATCAGAGTGTTCCATCTCATTTCCCTTTGGGATTGTTGTAGGTGATCTGGAAGTCTGGTTTTGAGACTTATTTACGTGTCTTCTCATTTTGCCCTGGAGGGGAGGGTGCTGTTGGCACCTGCGCAGCTCACCTCCTCTGAGCTATGAGAGGTGGGACGGCAGCTCAGAAGCCCCTACCTCTGGGCTGGGCTCCTAATTCTTGATTATTGAAGCCCCTCTTAATGTCTCTGCATTTTAAACCCTCCCTTCACTTACCTAGAGAGATATCACTGATAGAAGAAATGCAGATGGAGAAAGAGTAACAGCAGATTTCTTAAGTGATACAGAGTCTCTATTCGGCCCATTCCCAGTTGCCCTCAATGTACTCTGAAGAATGAGAAAGCAGGTGCCAGCTAAGCATATACACAAACTCCTGTCCAAAGCCACCATTTCCCAAGGTCAAAGAAAGCCATTAAAGTCTCACCTTGGGTTGATATAAAATAAACATCACCAACTATTCAGCCTCATTTTAACATCTGCAACTCAGCCTCATTTCTTCCTCTCTCCCTCTTTACTTGCTTGAGAAAATAAACCCCAAACATCTTTCTGTAAAGCTTGTATATGTTCTTAAAAGTCAAGAGAAATAAAACCATAGATAACAGTGACCAAAACTGCCAAAGCAGACTTTTAACCAAATGCAACAAGATTAAGGTGATATTTTTAAAATGAAACAGTAACTTAGACTTTGAATTACTGCCTGATTTTACTGCTTAGAGATGAAAGACCCTGTAGTGCTGAACGAAAATGCCATATAACTCAAAGAGGATTTTCTTTGCTTGACATCACCTCTGTGAAAAGTACATTTAAGTAATAAAATGCCCTTCTAAAAGTCCATTCTCTGATGATGGAATTGAGGTGTGAAACTGGCAGGGGCCAGACAAAGGCTATCATTTTTTCCTTTCTTTTGATTTTTCAGTTTTTCCCCAACTGACCTGATCTCATTTTTCCTGGAACCTGATGAAAGATGAGCCAGATAGACTGAGTGTCCCAGGAGGCTGGTCCTGGTGCCCACTGTGCCCAGTGAGGCAAGTTGTGCACTGATGGTTTCCACTACACACCCAGTGGCTAGAAATGTCTAACTCCCATTATTCACGTGGATGCCCCTCGAGGTCAGAACTATACCCCAGTGACCCAGACATGGTCACTGAACACTGACACAGTCACAAGGCTGGGTGCAGTGCAGGCATCTGATGTTGGAATCTGGCTTCCTGGGCAATTTCTTGGGATATACAGTAATATTTGAAACCAGGAAGACAGCCCATGAGGAATAAGGGAGGAGAGAGCACTGCAAAAAACTCAAGTCTCAGGGGAGAGATCAAAAGCCTAACTAGAAGGGTGAGGATGGCGATTGAGAGACAGAGGTAAGCAATCAACATGGGTCTAGTCAGGAATGGTAGGAATAGGAACCCTACTCTAAGGAGGGAACCATTCAGGGACAAGAAGCTATTGGAAGTCCCAGTGTAGATTTCCGAAATAAGTACATTTAGGTGAAGATGCACCTATTCAGATTCAAGGCAATGGGGCACAAGGAAAGCACTGATGCTGACTCTGACGGATGATCAGCCTTAGACTTCCATCCTGCCTGGGTGTCCTTGGGCATGGAATGGGGCCAAGAAGGCCTCACAGTCAGAGTAGGGTCTCAGCCTACAGAGGTCTGAACTGAGCAGGCAGCTTCAAAGTCCAAAGCTCTCATTACACACTCAGGCCTCAGCTGCAGACTTCACGCGAGTCCTTCCTTTCACTGATTTAAAGTTAGAAATTTCCAAGGAGTCTCCTCCCACCGCTACCAAGTTTCCACTAGCACATTTTGATGTCAATTCAGAACTTGCGTTAATCAGGCCAAAATTCATTAACGAAGGCCCACTGTGATCTCCAGGAAGCTAGCTGCTCTCCATCTAATATAATTTGTGTTTCATACAGCCGAGCGCTTTTTCAAACACTGTAACCTCAAGCTGGGGGGTGGGATGAACAGAAGGGAACAGCTCCTGGCTTGCAGCGCCTGTTGCAATTTGCCTGCTCCTGTCTCAGGGAATTCTGTGCTGCAAAGTAATGACGCACACTCATGGGGTGCCATTCTCATCATGTCATTGCTACAGATAATTAAGCTCATCAATTATCTCCTTCCCTTCGCTGCCTTAGGAAGATGTGACTTACGGGGTTTACAGAGAATCCAAAACATCGGCCACTCAAATCCTCAGGAATCACACTGCTGACTCTTCAGAATAAGAGAGGAGCATCTTGAATCAACAGATCTGGGTTCAAATCTTCCTGGGCTCTCATGTTATTGGCTATGAAAAAATTAATTAATCCTCCTGTGCCTTAGTTTTCTAATCTGTTGTTCTAATCAGGTGTTATACCTGCCTCAATGGGCTATTCTGCCCCATTTATTCAATTAAAGTCTGTTGAGCACCTACTATGTGCCAAGAAGTACTCTCATTGCTAGGGATACAGTGGATGAATCTCTGTCCTCTTGGGGGATACATTCAGAGAAGCAAGCCCAGTTTCAGAAAAGAACAACACTAAGTGACATGACACGATGAAATGCACAATGTGCATACAGAGCACTTGCTTTGTGAGAGCTGGGAGCCATGTGATATATTCGGGATGAACTTCTGTCCTAACCTCCTGCCTATGGAGGGAATGGCTATTCCTATACCCTTGACCTCAGGAAGGCTTATCAGACTTCTGTCTCTCCAGGGTGACAGGAATAAGTGATCGTATAGTAAGAGTCCTATTGGGATCTAGAGCGAGGCAGTGTCACGGAAAGGAAAGAATTTGGAAGCAATTAAATCTGGGTTCAAATCCTGTCTCTTACTCATTTTATGACCTTTGCAAATCACTTTGGGGGCTCTTGGGGGATCAGCCTCCACATCTTAAAACAGGGATAACAATGGTCCCTGCCTCCTTGAGACCTTATGAAGGTTAGTCAGGACTATGTTCAGGACTCAGCTCGGAGCCTGGCTCAGGGTAAGTTCTTGTCCCTTCTGCAAGCCCCATGCTCACCATCAGGTAGATTCAGGAACTGCGGATGCATGTTCCTCCATTCCACTTCTGAGACTGTGGCCAGGTTGTTCAAGTCATCCCTCTTGTCATTCACAAAGATGCAATAAATTCCATCCCCATGAGGTGGCTTTGCCCCTTCTGCTTGATAACAACAGCACTGAGCACACAGAGCACATCTCGGAGCCTGTGAGGGGATGGGGTAACTCCAAGCTTAGGGAAACACATCACCCAGAACTTCCTGTTCAACCTCAGACTGTAGCTCAGCTGACTTTTTCCCCTTGCAGACTATGCAAGATGGAGGCCAGAGGTTCACTATTTAACCCCAGCACCAGGCATTTATCCAGGGCCACGTGGATGAGCTACCCCCAAGTCCTCTGTAAGAAGCATTAGTGAGAAATTAATGTTCTGCTAAAAATTCTAAAGGAGGAAAAGGTTATATCACAGGACTCTACTAACATAAAAAAGCAGAAAAGAAAATCTCTGTTGCATTTTTCAATCTCCACCAAAAGTTGTTCCCAGCTCCCCAGTCCCATTTGTGCTAAGTCCCCCTCATCAGCCCCAAATGCCTCTTCTCTGGGTCTGCACACTTGTCGCCCTTAAGGTAGCAAAGGGCTCTCCTAGGGATCTACCATCTGTAGAAGGAAAGGGATTTATGCAAAACATCTCCTATAATCACAAATAGTCTAATATTCTCCTTGTATTATAGTTGTAATAAGAACAAAATGATAAAACTTGTCAAAATTAAAAATTAAAAAAATGCTTCATATATCTACATGTCAATAAAATATATGGTTCTACTAGAAGGGACCTTCAGCACACAGAGTGACAGAATGAGAGAAGGTCACAAGGACTTCACATTCTAAGGGTTCTCTAAGGGGTCCCACTGAGACCACCCAGGAGCTGTCCCACCTGACCTCTCACCCACAGGCCTGTCACGAAGGATGGCAGTGTGTAAAGTGTACCTAATGGTACCTCTCAGGAAAGACTTATAAGTTGCTAGAAAAGAAAAGCCAAAATTTAAATTTAGAGCCATTATCAACCACAGCTTGGACGCATTTGAAAGGCAAGAGCAGGGTGACATTTCTTCAAGCAACAGCTCAGCTCCAGTGAGACAATCTTCTCACCATCTGTACTGGGAGGAGAGCAGCAGCCACCCCTTCAGGAGGAGGGAGGGGCGGGGGGGAGAGAAGGGTTGGGGAACCAGTTGGAGACAAGGGACCAGTATACTGGCAAACACTAAGAACATTTTTCATCTCCACACAGCCACACAGGGGAGGAAGAACACTCACCTTCCACCAGGGACCAAAGGAAGACAGAGCCAGGTCCACGCCCACACAGAACCACTGCTAAGAGTGGATGTCCAGTGACAATGACAATGACAGAAACCATGGGCAATAACCACGTCAGGTAGTGCTGTGTATCCTTTAGCTTCTCCAACCTCACTTTCTAAGGCAAACATACTTGTTTCAGAAGGGTCTGCCAAGCTAAGGAGGGAGAAACTGACTTTCCAGTGTTTCAGTTTATCTCTCATTCATGGCCTAAGCCCCACCCTCCTGCTCCACCAGGCAGTGCCCTTCAGGGCTGGGTACAGGGCTATGAGCAGGACTGACTTCAGCTTGATCCTAGTTCTGTCACACACTAGTTGAGTCATGCTCTCCCATCTGTGGACTGAAAAGAAAAGTACCTGCTTCAAGGGCTATTAAATTTAAGGCAAATGAAATAAAAGTGCTCATAAAGTAGCCACTAAGGAGTCAAAGAACTTCTGCCTGAACTTCCTGGCTCCTTCCTTCTGCTTCTCACCATATCCCTCCCTGAAAACCACATATAGCCCAACCACAGGGCTTTCTGAGGGACAAATGAGCCACTCCAAAGTTTACACTGTGTCAAGGGCTCATCTTCCCAATATTAGGTGGAGCTGGTAACTGCGTAAGGGCAGCAGTAGTTTCCCTGTGGAGGGATATGGGGCTGCCCAGAGCTGAGCACACTCCACAGTCCTCAGTAAGAAGGTGCCTTCTTTAGCAAGATCAAAATGGAAAGGCTCAGACAGGAAGGCACGGGCTCTTTATTTTCTCTACAGAAATCTGACTTGAATAAAGGCTTACTGGGGAGGTAGTTCACAGGCCTCAGAACAATCTGTGAAATGACCGGTCATAAGGCAATCCTTCCTTCACCATCTACACATCCATTCACATGTTCACTGAGCATGTGGCCTGTGCCTGGCACCATCACGCACTGGTGCTACTGCGGGAAACAAGGCCAGGGCAGCTCTGACTTCTGCTCTCAGAAAGTTTAAATTTTACTGGGCATGCTTCCTTTCAAGTTAATAACAATGAAAAGAAACACTTCACATTACAGGAGGTCTCATTCTCAGGAAAGCATTTTCTCTTCTGCTCCATTTTGGTCTCTGCAGCAAGCTTTTCAGGTACAAGAGAAGGCAGTCAGCCTCATATCATAGATGGAGAAAAAGACTGGGAAAAAGTAGAGGATTTATCCAAGGTTACCAGGATGATTCAAAGTAAAGCTGAGACTTGAATGATGTTTTCTTGATTCTTAATCAAATGCTCTTATTATGTAACAAGCTGTCATTTCCCCAGCTGCTAGGGAAATCCTTATAGATACTTGTTAAAATGAATTAAATCTATATAATAAGAAGCCAGCAGGAAAAGTTTTCTAAAGAGAATAGTGAAGGGAGCAGGGCACACTCTACTTTTCTTCCTATCTGATCAATTACAATAGGCAAAGGGTGACCTTTCCTCCTCCCTAAAGGTGAAGGCCACATGTGTAACTGCACTTGAAAGGCCTACAATTTGGAAGAAGAGCTCTGCACGTGAGATGGAGCTGCATGGACTCAGACACATCACTACATCTCTCTGAGTATCAGCGTCTGTTGTGGCTTGTGTCTAGATGACACCCCCCACCCCCACCCCGCAAGCGTCAGGCAGTCTTTTTTGGAAGTGACCAAATCTGCAATGTGTGATGCTGGGATTAAGGGCATGTGATTACTAAATCACTACATGTGAGTGATTGGTTTGGAACTGCCCTAATCCTGGAAGTCTGGATGGGATAAAAGAAGCAGAAAGATGCTGTTAAGATCTTTTGATACCTTGCTACCTTGTGCATGCCGTGTTCTTCCTCCTTTGGAAAGGTTGTTTGCCATCCCTGTCTTGGAGCCAGCTGATTATGGATTAGTCCATAATGATTATGATTATGACTAATGATTATGATAATGAAACCTCTACAAGCTATAAGCCAAATAAACCCCTTCCCCTTTCACTTTGGGTGTCAGGTATTTTGTGTCAGCAAAGAGAGAGAAAAGTAACTAACATAGCATCCTCCTCTGAAGGAAAAACAGTACCCCTGACATCTTTGGGCCAAGTATGAAGTGAGCTCATAGAGGTGAATCTCTTGACATTGAGCAGTACTTAATAAATTGTAGTTATTTTATCATTATTATCACTATAATTATTAATTTGTTATTTATATAATAAAATTCACTTAAAGAGCTACTTCTTCAAGATCTTTCATCATCAAAAATCCTGCATCCTTGGGCCTATAAGATGGCAGGGAGGGCCACAGACTTTGCTTCTTTGTAAAACAGAAGTCATAGCACTTTTCTGATGAATGATACAGCTATCTGCCAAGGGAAGAGCTGGGGAGTACCATGGCCAGGCCACAAAGGAGAGGTTGGAATCTGGAGTCCAGCATCAGGGGCCCCAAGGGTTTTCCAAGACCAATGGCAAGCAGAGTACTGAGAAGGCTCAGAAAGGAGCTGAAGAAAGATGCAGAAAAAAATTAATTTGAAAACAACCTGCAAGCCAGAAGAAACAAATAGATAGCTTTCTATAAAAACCTCCCACCCAGGATTTCTGTCAAATGGGATTGCCTTTACTATGTGCTTTCTCCAAGCTTCCTGGTGCCCAGAAGCACCCATCACCATTCCATGTAAACTCAAGCCAGGAGACTTGGGTTCTAGTCTTTGCTTAGGCAATAACCCAACATCTCAGGTCTTAGTTTACACATTTGTCAAAGAGGTAAGGGAGGGGGGGACCAGGTGAAGAGAGAAGGTGGGTTCTACACTTCCCTCCAACTCAGATACATTGATTCTTCAGGCCAACAGAACACCCTACCTCAAAGTGGATTCAGGTTCTTCTCCAGGGAGGAGTTACAGCTTCTCTTCCTATAAAACCTGCTATAAAATGTGTTGACTTAAAGTCACAGCCTTGTCCCCTGCACATTCATCAGAGAAACCAAACTTCCTAACCACACTGTTGTTATCAATGTGAGTTGGCTGTGGCTTCATTTACTCAGCAATCTCTCACAGATTTGAAGGATGAGTAGTATCTGTCTTCCATCTGAGCGCATCTCTGCCTTGAGACACACATTGTCTGATCAGCTTACTTCTGAGCATATGTGAAGAAAGATCAAAAGAGCAATATCAGGTTGTCAATTCTGTAAGCCTTGGAGAGAGTTTATCAATCCTCCTGCCCCTTATCTCATATCATCACATTTACCTCTGTGGATATCATTAGCTTTCCATGATAATTACCTTTGTTTTGCCAGAGAATGTATTCCCAGAAACACACAAAAACATGGCAAAGTCAAGGTTCCTGACTTCAAAGAGATTTCAAGTAGATCAAGAGATGGGTCAACTAGTACATTATACCACACTGGCCACACATATATGGTAGACCATGCAAGGGACCTTAAGTACTGTGGGAGCTGAAACACAGAAAACCCTTGCAGGGGAGTTTTCCTGGCATGCGTGAAATTTGGTTCAAGGATGTAGAGGAAACAAGGCATGAGGGAGACCAGGAGCAAAGGTGGCATTTGGGAAAGAGGCAGAGTGAGACTCGGAGCCCTATTTTCTTAGGAGGAACACAAAGCAGCTACCATCTGCTCTCACACAAAGGAGAAAGAATTTATGTGCCAGAACAGAAGGCCAGGTAGGGCAGTGTGCCTGTGGCAAGAAGGAGGTGGAGAACAGGGAGGGACTAAAATAAGGAGCAAGCACAAAGCAAGGAAGAAAGGGTTTGTACATAGAGAGGCCTATACGTCACTGCTCTCCTGGCTTACTATCCCTTTCTTTGTTCCTGCTTACTTATGACAAAGACTTTGACATGCCCTGTAAATTAAGATAAAAAAACAAAAACAAAAACCAGAAAACTTTCAAAGCCACCCCATCTCAATCATATCTACTAACTTTCTAGATAGTCCTGCCAAAGAAGGCAAAGAGAATTGCCTGTATGTTCTCAGACTCAAAATTGAGGTAAAAGCTCTTATCTCATCTTGAATATATTAAACATCCTGAGGGACATATTAATTCACAAGGTGTGGCCAACCTCCTCTTTCTCTTACATGAAATGATATGATTACATAGGGCCTTGGGACCAGAGACCTGAGAACAATGAAACACCTGTAAGTTCTCCCAAAGTCTTAACTCTTTCTAATATCACTCAGTATAGGTACAAAGTCTCTTCTGAGACTCGGGGCAAACTCCTCCCATTTGTAAGATATAAAGTAAAAAACAAGTCACCAACATCCAAGACACAATGCCATAGCAACAAGGTCACCAATTCTGACCCCAAGGAAAGAATAGGTAAATAAGGAGGACTCATTGGTCCTTGGCAAACCAGGATGTGGGAAACTATGTGATTGCCTTTGGTTCCTCCTCAGTGATCTAGCTCAGCTACATCTGCTTGTGGCTGGAATTACCAACAAACTATTGCTGGGTTGTACCTTTACAAGCTTTTTTTTTTTACTCCTTACTGGTCAGGCTGTGATGTTTCTAAATCTTTCTTTCAATTATAAATTCTATCTTTAGGTCATGCCATTCATTGCTCCTGAGTCCTATCATATCCAGTTTAAAGTGTCCAAATGGTTCCCTCTCTATTTTTGTTAGAAATTTCCTTGCAAAATACTCTAAGTCATCACTTTTAAAGTCACCTTTCCATAAAGCCATAGGGCATGGACATAAGTTCCTCCAAGTTCTTTGCAATAGTGTAACAAGGATGACCTTTAGTCTGACTTTCAATAGAATATTCTACATTCCCATCTGAAACCCCATTAGCATTCTGGTCATAACTACTTATGCAGTCTATGAGACATTTTAGTTCCTTCCTAGCCTCTTTTATCTTCTGAGTCCTCTCTGGAACCACTCGGAATTTTCCCTTTACAGCATTTTAGGCTTTTTCGAACCAGCTCTTCCAACATTTGCTCTTTATCCAGTTTCACTGCCATACAAATTCCACATTTCCAGGTATTGGGGGCATCAGCCATTATCCTACTTTCCATACAAGTTTTTTGCAGTCTATTTTCTGTTGTTAAAATGAAATACATCAATCTGGAGAGGTTTATTTAGCTCACAGTTTGGAGACCAAAACTCTCAGTTTGGGTGGCCTCATCTGTTTGGCCTCTGGCAAGGGCTGCCCTGGCTACATTATGGCTGCATTCCGAAGGGGCCCCATGAGTCGGTGGCCCAGCTTTATGATGGCCCACTCTCACAAGAACTAACTCACTGTATGAGGCAAACATTCATTGCTTCCAAAGATGCTGTTCATGACACCTAATTACACCTTGAATGAAGATTGTAACTGAGAGCTTAAAATGAATCCTTAAAAATTAAGATTTTTAAAGTTAAACTATTTCTCCATTTCCACGTGTTGAGAGTAAAAGCTGCCACCCTCAATCCTGGCTCCAAAGAAGCTTCAACAGAACCAGACTTTTGCCCTGTGGTGGGACAAAGTCTGGCTAAATCTACATATGCATATATATCTTGGCTTTTGTTCTATCCACTCTATAAACTGGAGCACTTCCACCTATTCAAGGGTGGGTGAACTAGTTCTCCTCCCAACTTGGTTGTTAATGAACTCATTTTTTTCCCCCTTGTATATAAGCTTTTCTCATACTCTTGATGGCTGACATGTGAATGAATTTAGATGGTCAGGCCCTAGGTTCAGGGCTCTGAGCTACCCCCACCACAACAGGCGCAGTGACCTTTGAAGGGATACAACTGGCCTTATGCAAACCATAACAGCCTTTCAATTGCAAAGTCTCAACTGATGCATCATCTCATACTGAGACAAGAGCAGCATTTCATTTGTTTGTTTGTTTGTTTGTTTTTTGTTTTGTTTTGTTTTGTTTTTGTAGGGATCAAACTCAGGACCTTGAGCTTGCCAGGCAGGCTTTGTGCCACTGAGCTACATCCCTAGCCCTACACTGATTTTAATAACGAAATAAATACAGAAATTGAGAATAAGCTTTGAGAAATTCAAGTTCCTAAATATACTTTGTGAAGCCTCAAATTAAAGGGCTTTATAACTACTAAAGACATCTTTATATTTTGAGCTGACAGAAAGAAGAGGACCTTGTGAAATATGTCCAGGAGGTGAGCCAAGACTGGGAGAGAAGTCACTAACAACGTGGAGAATTTCACTTTCCAGTTAACCAGGTGAGGGTATAAGCACACGAATCTAACAAGTGGATGTTTGGCATTTCCCCTCTGACTTAATTGGGACTCCACAGAGATGAAACAAACTTGGAGATGGTCTATTATTTAGAACAACAGAAATGGAAGCAATACTTTTCCTAACAAAACACAAATCCCACGCAAGACACCCTGCTAGCTTAAGGTTCTATTTCAATGAAAAAGGGTTGAGACTGTCTCAGGAAAATCATTTATAGCAAAAAGGCAATTTGAAGTTCATCCTTTTGTCAACAAAATTGCTGTGCAATTTCTAAACTACTCACAGAGAAGCAATTAGCCAGCAGACACATCTCTGAGTCCTAGCATGCCTCTCTCATCTAGGTCTGTAAGAGAGAATTTCACCCTTAGGCTGTGCCTCTAGCCACATCCAGCCCTTGGTCCCTCTGCAAATCACATCACATCTGGCACATAAATATAGACTGCTGAGGGAACACATGACTGACTACTGTAGTGGCACTCAATGTCCAGAAGGTAAGTATAGCTAGGACCACCAATTCCTGAAGGCTAGGGACTGTACCCCGTCCTTCCGCATGGTCCTCACCAAAACACAAAAATGTATTTGCTAGCTGTAGTTAAGGAAAGAGCAGAATCTAGTCAAGTTCCATTCCTAGGTAGGGTTTCCTCTTGAAAGTAGGAAATAACTCTCAAATGTTCCATAGTCTCCAAGCTGGGAGAGGAAGGAGGTCATGGCAGAAACAGAGTAAGCAGAATTTTTACAAGAAAATCTCTTTGTTCCTGTGGGCTTTTAAGTAAGGGCTTTTGACAAGCTGCAACTTGATTGTCCTGAGACTCTCAAGCACCTGTAGTCGTGAAACTTCTTTTCTTTCTTACAGTTCTGTCTAGATAGGTTTCAAATTTGCCTGATCTCCTCCTTTTGTGGCCCCATATTCTTACATACTACTCTAGCCATGTAACTGAACCAAGATCAGGGATAAAGACATAGAAGCTCAATGAAAATTAGACAAAAAGGTCCTCTGTACTGCTACTCATCTGTGCTCAATGGCCAAGAGGCAAAGGGGAGCTGGGGACATGGGGAAGTCACAGGGTAGTTGGCTAAATAGAGTGCAAAGATAGAACACAACACTTGTTTTCTGTGTGAGCTTGGGGAGTCTACATTCCTATTTGGCAGTTTTCAGTATATTTCTTTCATCTTCCCAAAGACCATCTTCTCTCTACTCTATCCCATCCTTCCAACATTAATTGATCACCTACTAGCAGTGAGGCACTGTAGCAGGTGCTGGGGAAAATTTGGTATAGGCTCTAGCAACACAGTACCAAGCCAGGATGAGAAGACAACCCCAAGAATTATACTAAAAAAAAAAGAATCAAAAATAAAATCTTCACTGGAGATAAAGCTGAGACACAGTTCTTTGTAACAACATCAATGCCATACAGGGACATACCCTGGACTGTATGTGGAGGGTGAGTACTCATCTTCACTGAGAGATATGCCCACTGGCAGATCTTACATTTCTGCATTGGTTTGTGGGTGAGGACAAACGAAATAACAGTTCCGTGGGTGGCTACATTTAATTTCACTGTTCCTCTTAGCTCACAGGCTTTCTGAGCCCTCCTCTGCTTCAGCAGTCAAGTTTTGTCACTATCACTCTGTTGGAGTGTCACAGGGGGGTTTTCCACTCCAAATAGAGACTGCTTTCATGGAGGAACCTTGAATTTCTCATCTCTGTCCCTCCCAATGTCAGACACAAAGCTTGACGCCAAAGTACATATAAACTGAATAGAGTCGAAGTTTGATAGCTCCTCTCTTCTGGAAATCTCTGCATATGGCAGCCCATGTGTTCCTACAGATTCTTTATAATATTTACTCATGAAAATACTCCATCCACCAAGATAAAAATGGACCCAGAAATGCTAAATTATGTCAGTTCCTATAAACACAATACACTTACATTTTCACTATTTTCCTGTTAAGTACCTTAGCAAGCCACACAGAGACTTGCCTGATTTGGCCTTTGCTCACTTCTCCAGCCCCATCTTTCCTCCTGCCCCAAGCACCTGCCTCCCCATACATAAGTGTCTACTGAGTCATTTCTCTGTGCCAGCAGTACAAGCTGCCGGGGCTAAGTGGTGAGCCAAAAATAAACACAGTCCCAATTCCAAGTTGCTCACAGACAGAGCAGAGGGGAGGAGGAGGGAAAGGAAGGAGAGGGGAGCAGAGGAGAGGAGAGCAGAGGAGAGGAGAGCGAGGGAGAGGGAGAGGGAGAGAGAGAGCAAATAATATAATAAATACGAAGTTGAAAATGGAATAAGTGCATCGTGCTGCTCAGATGCATAACAAAGGTGACTGGTGACATCAAGGGGCACCTTTGCAGGGATGCGATCTGGGGGCTCAGATCTAAAGGATGAGTAGGGTTTTCCTGCAGGTGTGTGATGGGAAGGGAGGTATCCAAGACTCGCTCCCACCTCTGAGCCTCTGCCCACGCTGCTCACTTTGCTCCAGCCCTGTACCGTGTCTCATGAAACTCAGTCATCACCCCCCTAGGAGTTTCCCTCTTCCCCACACTCTCCTACTGTGTCCAAAGTGTTCTGCACAGGCCTACTTTTCTTTTGCTACTGAATTCAGGGACTTGTCCCTATCTGCATCTGAACTGGGAGTTCCCCAAGGGCAGAAACTTAATCTAGTAGATTTTTATACGTCCAATGCTTCCAGAGAAACAAGCATCTAGCATACGTCTGCTGAATGGAAGAAGAGATACTTGACTAGATAGATGGATGACTATAGTGCTGGCCATTCCCAAGAGCTCTCCTGCCTCTTTCAGATGTGTGCATTTACATACATCAGTGTGTGGGCAGTCAGCAGCACTTGTGAATTTAGAACCATAATTCTGTTCTCTTTTTTGCTGAGGCTCCCAGCATAATCAGAAGAGGCCAGAATCTCAAAGGACTAATATGAGAATTCTGTGATATCACCCTAAGGGCATAGCGTAGCAGGGGGCACACAATAGACACTGGATGTGGTCTGGTTATTCATCAGGGGCTTAAAGGAAGGCAGGGTTTTCCCTAGATGCTGAGTGATTCTGAACCAAAAAAATAAAAAACCCACAAAAAAACCCCTCATCAGTCCACCCAGTAGCCACACACTGCAAGAACTTTGATGCTCCAATCATTTAATCTTTCATTTACAAATGTTTGAGTGTTTACCATATATCAGGCTTTATGTCTGGTCCTGTTGCCGTGGGACATACAGTCTTGATCAGCAAGAGAAATAAAACTAATTTCAGATACAGGCCACTGGTACGGAGAAGGCAGAGCAATAATCTACAAAGGAACTGAGGGAAGGCTGGCCCTGCTCCATGGTGCTCAGAGAGGGTCTCCAAGGATATGACCTTTTAGCTAAGACTGATGAGAAGGTGACAGCTTTGGGAAGTTCAGAGGGAAGAGCGTTCAAGCAGAGGGAACGGTATACTCAAAAACCCTGATGTGGAGCAGGCATGATGTGTTTGAGGCAGACAAGTATGTGAAGTTGACTAGAGCAGAGTGATAGAGAGAAAGATGAGGAAATATATGACAAAACAGGGGTCAGATCCTAGGGAACAGGTGAGGATGACAGTCTATAAGTGATGAGAAAACACTGGGCTGTTTCAGTTGACTACTCAGTCAACACCTCCTTTGTGAAGAAAATGCTGGAGGAAACAGAGAATCCAAACAGGAGGCCACCCAATGGGCCAGGTGCATGAAGACCACAGCCTGCAACAATGTTATGGGAAAAGGAATGGCAGTAAGCATTCAAATTGGGATATACAGTCTAGAGGCAAAGAAGACAAGATTCGCTAATTGACTGGCTAAATGGGATGAGAGAAAATGTGTCAAAGATGATTCCAAGTTTTCTGAACTGAGTCACTGGGTACAGTGTAGAGCCAGAGAATTTGGGGAGGCACTGGACGCCGAGGACAATCAGGAGCTCTGTTTTTACCACACTGAGTGTAAGACAACAGCCAGCTATCTCAGTGAATAGGACTACCAGGCCACCCAAAGCCATTCTACATACATACCATGCTATTCACTGTGATTAAAGCAGGAAGTACAATTCTTTACACAGTGAGAGAATTACTAAGAGACCATAACTGTGTTCAGCGAAGTCTAGGTTTAGGTTCCACCACTGTCACGTAGGCAAGGAACAACCTTCTTTTGAGTGTGAGTGTCTTTAGCTATAGAGATGTGGGCGTGATCCTGCAACTGGGTTGTTGTGATGAAGGGATTTGCTGGTGAGCAGCCACAGGCACAGAGTGTCGGGCAGGGCTGACCCCGTTCTCCGGTTTAAATCGGCCCTAATGGCAAGGGGTGCAGTGGAGCCAACTGCAGCTCTCCACTCTCACCACTAGCTATTGGTATCCTTGGGCTGATGGAAACCTTATGAAAGAAAAAAGCCTGAGCAATTCCAAAGCAGTACAGTAATACTGTTTTGAGTGACTGAAATGGCAGGTCAAGAAAAATGACAGCTACAGGGATAAAAATGTGGATCTACAAAACATGCAATCAAGAAAACCTGTGAGCTGTGAAAACCAAGTAACCTCAGGAACCTTTATCCCTCCCACGGTTGTACTGTTCTGTACCAACAGAACAGAAAAGTCTAGGTGGGTGGCAGGCAGGCAGGAGAAAGGGGGGCTCCCTCACTGCTGGTGTGGGGCTACCAAGGAGACTAGATTTCAGAAGACAGCACCAAGGACATGTGACAGAAGCGCTCTGTTTGTATGAAATGATAATGGAGTAGCAAATTCAGGGACCTCCCCAAAGGGATCCTGTGGTCCATCCATCCTCAGTCTCTGTCTGCTTGCAGCGACCCCTGAAATTGCTCAGTCATAGGCTATATTTATTTTCCATATATGGGCATTACTCTTTCCAGGCAGCTGTAATAAAACAGTGACCACTGCCCAGAACCAATAAAACAAAACAAAATAACAAATGGGTTTCCACGACAACCACTTTGGAGTGAGGTACTTGGGAGCTGGTCCACACAGAGGCCATACCAAAAGGGGAAGTTATCATCTTTGGAGACCAAGATCTCCATTTCATTTCCAGTAACACTAAGACTCCCAGTTCAGGACTCTGCAATGTCTCCCAGGGCCAGATTTGGGATGGGCCAATCCTGTTTGGGAAAGGGGTGACTCTAAGGAAGAACCTGATGGAGGAGCACCTCAAACACATGAGAAAAGAGGAGATGGTGACTCCTGGCGATGGCACATCACACCACCAGAGCTGAATCTAAGAAATCTGTGACCCAGCTCATGTCATTATGTGTAATCATTTGCGGAGGCAGGATTAATAAATCCTCAGTTGGCAGCCATAGTATTTCTTAAAAGTTTTTTTAAGAAAAAGAATTTGTAAAGATATTTATACCACTCTTATTCAATATAGTTCTAGAAACATTAGCCAGAACAATTAAACAAGAGAAAGAAATAAAAGGAATAAGGATAGGGAACAAAGAAGTTAAATTATCATTATTTGCAGGTGACATGATACACGGAAGACTCCAAAAGCTGTACCAAAAAACTTCTAGATGTAAAAACCAAATTCAGTAGCGTAGCTAGGTACAAAGTCAATACTCAAAAATCAATAGCGTTCTTGTACACAAATAACAAACTCACTGACAGAGAAATAAGGGAAACCACACCTTTTACAATGACATCCAAAAAAATGAAATACCTAGGAATCAATCTAACAAAGGAAGCAAAAGATCTCTACATGTGTAAATAAGGATTAAAAGGATTAATAACTAATAATTGATACTTTGAAATAGGAAAAGGTCCAAAGGGGTAGGGGTGGTGGGAAGAGATGGGGAAAGGAAAGAATAGAAAGGAAAAATTATGAGAAAAGAAAAAAAATGGAAATGAAGTCTATGTAAATAGGGAAAGGTGGAGGGGTTAAGGGCACACAGGTAATGGGGAAAAAATAAGAACCAAGATACATCATGTACAGGTAAAAGCACCCAATGATAAATGTAAACATATTGTATACCTAAAATGTACCAATAAAAGAATTTAAGCAAAAAACAACCAAAAAAAGACCTCTGCATTGAAAACTACAGTACTCTGAAAAAGGAGATTGAAGAGGATATCAGAAAATGGAAAGATATACTTGTTCTTGGCTAGGAAGAACCAATGTAGTGAAAATAGCCATTCTCCCAAAACTGTTACATGGATTTAATGCAATCCTATTCAAAATACCAATGTAGCATCACAGAATTGGAGGAAACCATCCTAAAATTCATTTGGAATCAGAAGAGACCTAGAAGGGCAAAAGTAATTGTGAGCAACAAAGGCAAGGCAGGGGGCACACAATCCCTGACTTAAAATTATGCTACAAAGCTGCAGTGATAAAAACAGCATAGTATTAGCAAAAAACAAACAAAACAAAACAACAACAACAACAAAAAGACCTGAGGATCAGTGGAACACACTAGAAGATGTAGAAATGATTCCAAACACACTCAGCCACCTTATCTTTGACAAGAGGCCAAACATCTTCACTGGAAGAAAATAGCCTCTTTAATAAATAGGGTTGGAAAAACTGGCTTTCCACATATTAAAAGCTAAAACTAGACCTATATCTCTCACCATGCACTAAACTAAAATAAAACGGATCAAAGATCTAAACATTAAAACAGAAACACTAAATCTGCTGGAAGATAGAATGGGTAGAATTCTTGAAGACATAGGTATAGGCAAAGATTTTACGAATAAAATCCCAAGCACAAAGAAAATACCACAAAGAATGAACAACTGGGATCTCATCTAATTAAAAAGCTTTTGCATAAGAGCCCGGTATGGTGGAACATACCTGTAATCCCAGTCCTTGACTGAGGTAGAAGGATTCCCTTGAGGCCAGCCAGTGCTACATAGTGAGTTCAAGGCCAGCCTAAACTAATAGTGAGATCTTGTCTCAAAAAAAGCTTTTGCACAGCAAAAGAAACCACAACACAGTGAGACAACTCGCAGTGTGGGAAAAAGCTGTTCTTCAAAGGGCTAATGTCTAAACTATATAAAGGACTCAAAAAAATCAGACACTCCCCTCCCAAATTTAAAGACCCAATCCAAAAATGGGCATCTGAAATGAACAGGCATTTCTCAGATGAAGAATTAGAAATGCAAATAAATATATGAAAAATTGTTCAACATCACTGGTTATTTGAGAGATGCAAATGAAAACAACGCTGAGATTCCACCTCACCCCAGAAAGAATGGCTGCTACCAAAAAATCAACCAATAACAAATGCTGGCGGGGGTGTGGGGAGAAAGGAACCCTGCTCCACTGCTGGTGGGAGCATAGACTAGTGCAACCACTGTGGAAATCAGCGTGGAGATTTCTCAAAAAACTAAAACTAGAGGCCCAGGTATTTAGCTCAGTGGTTCCGCTGCCTGCCTCGCAAGCAGAAGATCCCGAGTTTGATCCCCAGGATCAAAAAACAAAAACAAAAAAAACCCCTAAAACTAGATGTTCCATTTGACCCAGCTCTTCCCCTTCTTGGTATCTTCTTGAAAGAACTGAAAGCATCATACCACAGAGATATATGTGCACCCACATTTATAGCTGAACAGTTTGTAAAAGCTAAATCTTGGAAACAGCCCAAATGCCCATCAATTGATAAATGGATAAAGAATATATGTGTTTTTAAAAAATATATACAATAGAGTACTACTCTGCCATAAAGAAGGATAAACTTGAGACATTTCTAGCTAAATGGATGCACTTTGAGACCATACTCTTTAGTGAAATAAATGGACACGTGTTCAAATATTACATGGTTTCTCTGGTGTGAGAAACCAAAAGTATAAATAAAGACCAAAATGTATTATATATATTGTTAAATAGGAAGAAAATGTTTAAATGGGAAGGGGAATTAGGGAGGGGGAGGGATAAAGAAAGGAAGGAAGGGAAAATGGAAAAAAAGAGTGGAAAAAATGGAAAAAAAGAGTGGAAAAAATAGAAACAAAGCTTTTGTAAATAAGGAGGGGAAAAGGGACTGAAAGGAGAAGGAAACGGGAAAAAAAAACAGAATCAAAATATATTATGTCCAGGTACAAATTCTATATGATGAATGTTATCATTATGTATATTTAAAATGTATCAATAAAATTAATTTTTAAAATAAAGATATTTAATATCTCACTTTCTTGGTATTTCTAACAGAAGCCAACATTTCCTAGATTAATTCGAGATTATTCTCTTAAATTGGCATTGGGAATCAGAGTGATGTATGGAAGTCTAGCTGCTCTATGTTGGGACTGAGGGACAACAGAATTATTAACAGAGTCTGTCTCTGTCTCTGTGTCTGTCTGTGTCTATGTCTGTCTGTCTGTATGCCTCTCTCTCTGCATAATCCTAAAATCCTAGGGTCTTGATCCTAGGGCCTATCTCATAGAAATGATATGAGAATTATGCAAAGTCACAGTATGTGCATAGTACACCAAGTGGTGCCTGGCAGGCACTGGATGAAGTAGGGTTTCTGTGTTTATATGGATTGCATTTCCTTGGTCACAGGGCAAACATGGAGGAGCTATGACATGATGCTCAGACTGAGGAAGGGTGGTAAAGAGGCCTTTGGCTAGGGGTCCTGAAGCATACCCTGGTCTCTAGCCCTGTGCACACAGGGGCTGCCTTTGGTTAAGGTAGGGTGGAGGGCTTTCTGGGCAGGAGGAGTCCTCAGCCTAGTTTTTTGTCACCTCACACATCTGGAAGGACTGGGTAGATTCTAGTGCAAGGATGGTTGGCCAACAATTAAAAATGCTGGCCACTGACTTTTGCAACAGGACCCTGCCTCAGAGGTAAGTGACCTTTGGTTTCCAAACTTCCACAAAGCTTGAACAGCATTCCCAAGCTCTATGAAGTGCAGCCATCTCAATTCATGTACGTTAGCAGGCTGTACACATCTTGAGAGTACCAGAAGGGCTCAATAAGTATCTGACAAATGAATAGCAGAATGGGAATAGAGTGACATCGTGGTGAACCAGTAGACATTCCTACTGCAATGCTGGGCAGGTTTTTATTCATTTCCTACCACCTCAACCCATGTAACACTGTTCTAAGCTCAGGTCCACCCTGACTCCACTAATAGGAAATCAGCCACACCTGAAATGTTGGTTGGCCTAATCCTCACTACATGTTGGCCAAATGAATTAAAATAAACCTGAGTGCTGCCTCACAGCAACAACTCCAGCATCTATCATGTTGGGGGCTTCCATGGGATCAACAGCGAATAAGAAAGTCCTTGCCACAGCCAGTGCTTGCTGCAAAATATTCCCTCAACAGGAGTCAGAGCAGTCATTACCACCATTACCACCCTCATTGTTCAGGAAATGGCATAATTTCACCTACTTGGGAGTAGAAGACAGAAAAGACTTCATGAAGAAAATAGAACAATATAAAAACTGAGCTATTAGGGCCAAAGGGAAGACTGAAGAGGGACAATTAACATTTATATTACGAGTTATCTGTATGACAGACACTGCTCTAAGAACTTATTATAGATTAAATCAATCCCCCCCCCCAAAAAAAACCCTTTGAGATAGGTGTTACCATTATCCTTATTTTGTAGATAAGCAAAATGGTGACTGAGAGGTTATACAACTTGTGCAAGGTTAGATATATAACCAGCAAAGCTGGAACATGAGTCCGTGGCATCTAGGTCTAGCCAACAAGCTCTGAACTGTGACTTTGATGTGCCAGCCTTCCTTTGTCCTTCCACCCAGCCCTTCATTCTGCCCATACTGCTGCCTCTACACATGTCTGACCACAAATTATCTGTTTTCTATGTCTGCCTTCCCTAGAACCAGAGAGCAACCCAAACACAGGACTGGTGAGTAGCATGGGCCTAGCACACAGTGGGTGAGTCTGGTGGCTCTGGAGAAGCCACCCTAGAAAAGAGTGCCAAAGCAGACCCCAGAAAAGTCCATGGCCTCCTCAACTCTGAGGACCTGGAGATCCAAGGAATGAGTTAGTGAATGGAGCTGGAACTGCTACAAACTCAGAGGATAAAGCCCTTCTCAACTACACTGACTTCAAAGGGACCATCTCCCTTGTTCCCCATCACCTACATGATGAATGGTTTTGTCACATCAGTTACAGAGGCCACATTAAACACGTCATTCTCTGCTCACCTGCACCAACCACTGATTTGTCTTGGAGACAGTTATATATTTTGCATAGTTTTTTCTTGTCATGTAATAAAACTTCACTGTCCTTCCTACCCAGGCAGGCTTTCTCTGAAAGATCACTGGTTTGAAGGCTTCATGGGCCACCTTAGAAGACTTGCTGTGCAAACTCAGCCCCTCCCTGGCTGGCTCTTGTGGTTGTTTGTCATTCCCCCAAGACCTCTTCTCCTCAGAGACAGGGCAGAAGAGCACTGTCAAGAGGGGAAAAACAGGCTTTGTCCCCATGAGATGTTAATACCCAGGACACACTTCAAGCACTGAGAACTCCCTAGGAAAGGAGAATCCAGAGTGATGGAGTGCTCAGAGTTAACTCCATATATTTTTTATCTTTCAGTTTTTCACTAGAAAACATTTGAAAAGTGTCAACTCTATGGGCTGCCATTACTCAGAACAAAATGGGATCTTTCTAAATGATGGAGGATGCCAGTATGAAAAGTGAGGAACATGAGAACAAATGCAAGGAAGCAGAAGAAAGCACTCATCACTGGCCATACTCCACAGGTCTAACATCTTTTTAATTTTTAAACAGCTTTACCGAGACATAGCTGATAGATAATAAAATATACATAGTTAAAACATATAATTCAGGAAGCTTTGATAAGTGTAAATATATATAAATATATACATACATCTTACCTCCTTTCCCTAATATTTATATTATGTATTTAATATCGAGATAAGATTAACTAGAGATACTGTCTTCCCTCAAAAAGAATACTGTTTTAATTTAGGAAACTTTGAATATATGCCAAAAAAGGGAAATTAGTGCAGTGTATCTCCATAACTTCAGGCCAACAATTTTTAAGACTCTTTCACTGTTACTTCATCTCACCCCTTTTCTTGCTTGTGTGTGTGTGTGTGTGTGTGTGTGTGTATGTGTGTGGTAACAGGGATCGAACTCAGGACCTTGCGCTTGCGAGGCAGGTGTGGCACCGCTGAGCTAAATCCCTGGCCCATTGCTAAATTATTTTAAATTAATCTCCTGTGTTATTTGTAATATATCAGAGCATACATATGTTTTTTCTAGCTAACTACAGTGCTATAGTCATGTGTAATTTCCAGCCTGTAATCATTTTTCCTTAATGTCCTCAAAACACCCTTTTAGTTAAAATTTTTGGATGATTTTTTTCAATTTGAGTTCAGCTAATCGTCACATAACATTTGGAAGCAATATCTCTCACTTCACCTTTTTCATGCAAAAACGGTGTCCATTTTCTGCCCCCTCCCCCATACCTCACATTCTGACTTTTTTTTTTTTTTTTAAGAGTAGGAAAAATTTATTGAGAGAAAGAAAGCTTCTGTCTAAGAGAGACAGAAGGGAGACTAGAAAGTGGGTTGCCTCCCGGCTCTTTTTGATTTTGTGTGGTCTCCTTAAACTTCACCTGCCCTACACACCAGGTACATGGGAAATGGAATTGACTAGATTTAGGTTCAATTCCTATTGCCAAAAATACTTTTCTCATACCCATGAACCACATACTATTGTATTCTTCCTACTGCATGACATCAGGGGACAGGCAACGTCAGGTGCCCACTTGAGTGATTCTCAGATTCCTCAGTGGGCTCAATGCAGCAAAGGCCTTGGGCTCATCCACAACTTCTAGTCTAATAGTATCTTAAAGGTTTGATTGCTGTCTACCTCAGTTGGGTCATAAGGGGCTAAGACAGTGATTTTTCTAATTCTGTTAGCATTTTCACATTTATTAAATGTTTTCTTCCTCTAATTCTTCCATACTGAATAGGGCTTTAGGTTTACCCTGAAGTATTGTTTGAACAGAAAGAATGTATACATGTGTAAGTTCTTTTTTGTGGTACCAGGGATCAAACTCAGGACCTTGTGCTTGCGAGGCAGGAGCTGTGCCACTGAGTTAAATCCCCAGCCCTGTAATTACTTTCTTTAATTGCCAAATTTAAAGTATAGGGCTGGAACCCAGCTTTCTTACCTATGATGAAGCTGTTTACATGTGTGTTTTCTTCATTAAGTTATACTTGTAATGAATTCTTTTTAAAATTTTAGACATTTCAGATTAATCTGGTAGATTTTGATGATGTAACATTCATTGCCTAAGTTTTAAATTGCCTCTTTTACTTAAACATGTTGAGCCTTTGAACTTATTTTATATTCTGTATCTAAGAAATCCTCTGCTTAATTTCTTGAGGGCCTAATTCTGATATTTTTGCTGCCTCTTGCACATGGTGGCTTACTTCTTTCTATGCTTTGAAGAACTGAGTCATGTTGAGCAGAGTTTTGAGGGAATCCTGTGAAGCATAGGTTGTGGCTTCAGCCCCACTAGGGAGGACCTACTCTTGTTTGTTCTAGGCACCCTGGTATATTCCCCACCCAGGACTGCTTACGTCATACAAAGGGTACACATCTAAATGACACTCAGGCTGAAATTCATGTAGCATGCCACAGAACATGTGTACCAGTCGCTACTGGTTTCAATTGGTTTATGACTGTGTTATATACATATCTTCAAATGATCTGTAGGGGGAGGAGAACTGGGAAGGGTAGGGGAAAGAAAAAAATATGAGAAAAGGAAAAAATGGAAACAAAGTCTTTGTAAATAGGGAGGGGTGGAGGGGTTGCAGGGAGGGCAAGGGAATGGGGAAAAATATAAGAACCAAGATGTATCATGTAAAGGTACAAATTCCCAATGATGAATGTAACTGTATTGTATACCTAAAATGTACCAATAAACTTAATGAACAAAAAATGCTTTATATCTTCAAATGTTTCTTTGTAACCTGAAAGAACAGGTGATCTTTACTCTCCAGAATCCAAGCTGAAAATGGCAAGTGTTCCTGTTGTCCTTTTTGACCATCAAAAAGATTTTTTAAATATCTAAACTACCCTTGAACTCAGGGTGAACACACTGAAGGTACTGGATTTATTTGTGAGGGTCTTAACTCCAATTTCCCACCTTATTAGGATTAAGGAATTTTGTCTAGTTGGCATGCAGCTGCCAATTCATGGCATCTAGGTTACATTAGCTCCTTACATCCCCAAACCTCAGGGGAGTGGTCAAGATCCTTGCTTGTTTTCAGTGCCTTCCTCCTCTCAAACTATGTATTTCAAATATATCTTACAAGCTCAGTCATTCAAAAAAAATGTGCATTATTGATTGGAGTTGTGTATCAAAGAATTTTCACTGTCTCTGGTCTACCATACAGCTAGATATACACATATATACACAGACAACTCCAGTGTGATCCAGTTAGTGTGTCACAGAAAATATCTGGTGTTTATCAGAGTTCATGGGAAAGAAATGTTCTAGCTTTGCAAAAAAAGGAGAAAAGGCTTCATGGAGGAGCTGCTGCTTTGTTTAAGCCTTAAAGTTGAAATCCCAGGAATAGAGTTATTCCTTTTTGGTGGGAATGGGTGCAAGGAAGGAGGACTCAATCCATTCTATTCTGTCATAGTGCATTAACATTCAAAAACAGAAGTTGGAGGTATAAATCAATAGTAGAATGTGACCTTGGGATCAATTCTTAGCACTAAAACAAACATAAAAGGAATGCATCTCCCCCATTCCTTCGCGACCCATCCCTTGTTTGGTGCCAGGGGATTGGGTGTACATTAATTTGTATTAAAGAGGGACCAGGTAGCTGATCTAGACAGGTTCAAGTAGAAAAGGGGAGAAGAAAGTATGAGAGATGCTGCTCACAGTCACTTTTGGAGCATCCCACCTTCACTAATATACACCATCTTTTCATCACCTTACTGGAGACAGAAAACAAACCTTTCTCATGAGCTCTATCTGGTCAAACTGGTCAGGGCTCCAGGTCCTATCCCACCTGGATTTTCATTTGGTTGCTAAAGCACACCCTGCCTATGGGACGGCTTGGATTCCAAAGCAGTCCTCAATGCCTTTGGACAAAACTTGGGAGAATTTGTTCCTTTTGACCCAGGATCTCTTCTGCTGCTGGATGTGGGCTGCTATCAGCACCTCATCGGACAGGGCCCAACTGCTCATCTTTCCCCAGAGAATGCATTCCTGTTTTGTGCATGGCACATAAAGGTTCCAAAATCTTTCATTGTTTCAGAAAGGGGAGAGAAAAACCTGCTTTGGTAAAAATCCAGCAGTCATTAATGTTATTCCCTTTGATATTCTATTATGGAAACAATTCATTTTAGCCCAACTGAAGAATAAGGAATTCCTAAGTTCCTCATCTAATATACAAGGCCTAGTCCAAGGCTTAGAAAATGAGCTTAGCTTCTCTGAGCACTTTGCATATCTGGTGCTGAAATGTACTGTTGGGAAATATTGAAAGACATCTGACTATACTCCTATGAGTAGTACGTCAACAAGGAATACATTATTTCTTTTAAAAGAAAACAAAAGCAACATAATTATAAAGTTAATTAAAGTTGTTTGTAATGATTTAGATTTATAGCATTGTTCATATTCATTCTAGCCAGGGACCTTTCTGTCTTTTAAAAGATTGGTAGGCAGACATCTCATGTGCTTTGCAATTTTACCTAATCCTTAATTTCATCTCCTGATGAGGGGAGGCCAAGAATCATCATGTTCAGGTAATTGCTTTATCAAATGGCTTAATTGTGCATTCAACAGAACTGACAACAAGAAAGTTATTCTTCCTAATGTATTTTTAACAAAAGCACTAGCTAATTACATGGCATTCTACTCAGGGTGTTTGAGAAGAAGAAATGAAAACCTATTCTTCAAATCTTGGTTAAATGCATGTTTGCATATAGAACATAAAAATAAGTGGTAAAATAATTAGTTGAATTGCTTCCTTCTGCTCTAACTTCAGCTAATCTGCATGCTGAAGTAGTCTGTGTAAAACCTGGAGATGTGTTTTCACCATGTATGGTGTTTGAACATCTGTGCTTTCTGAAAATGTCACAATAACTATTTTGCCTGAAAGTTTATCCTCAGGAGCCAGAAAGACTCTTATCTTGGCATGTCTAAGAAGAAATAAAGGTGAGAATAGAACTGAATATATATATATATAAATAGAACTGAAGATAACTGTCCCCCATGATCAGAAGAAAATATTAAAGCAACAGGCCAATGAGTTTCAAAGAATTCTGAATTGAAATGTCTACTTTATTTTGAATAAACTTTCTCTTTAACTAGACAATATTCCAAGTATAAAAACTTGTCTGCATGCCCCTCTGTAAATGTCTCTCCTAGATATACATATACCTTAATACCAGCTCAAATTCTTGTCATTTAGACGAAGACTTCAAGAAGCTAACATTTTTGATATTTGAAATGTGATTTGTAGTACACTACTTTAAATCTTACTCTGTCCAGGGTATACCCTTTCCCTCTTTTTTCTTTTGCTAAAAACATCTTAACTGTTGTTCACAACGAAGGACAGGGTGAAGAAACTCTTGTGGTCCAAGTAAGCCCATAGTAGAACCACACAAGCCTGAATAAATCATTTGACTGAGGACAAACATGATTCAAAATATTCCAATGGGAATCTTTTTTTCTGGGACTGGAACATACATTGGTAAATTTCTTGGGATATCTAGTTTGGGAACAAGCAAATCTGAAGCTTTAAAAAAATCCATATTCTCTGCTGAGGGGAGAGAACCTCTTTCTTGGCAGAATAAAGCCAAGCATAGAAAGGGACAGTGAGAGATAGTAAGAATTGTAGCTTAATGATTGAGAACTTTCTCTTCTTTCTCTGGGGCCTAAACCCCCAGTATTCTTTGTAGCTGTGTATATCAGAGATTTTTTTTTTTTTTAAATTGAAGTGAAGTTTGACTTGTATGTTTCCGTCACTTGAAGTCAAAAGCACCCACATAATACAACTGGGATTTTACATTACTTTTCAGATGGTTTTTCACTCATGGAAGTAAAAACTACGGCTCTAGAGTCATACTGAGGTTAAAATATCTTCTCTGCTATTTACCAGCTGTGTTGAACTTGAAAAAGCTTTATAGCTTTGGTTTCTCATCTTTATCTTGGGTCTAATAATAAATACAATCTACCTTATAGGTTTGTTGTAATTAAATGAAACGATACAGGAAATATACTGTATTATGGTCCTTAGCAGAATGTCATAATATTTAACACATGCTCAATAATTAAGTACTGTCATTTGTTTTGTCACTGCTGCTGCCATTATTGTTATTTAAATGTTACTAAGTTACTGACTGCTAGATAGCCCCAATATCCACTACTTTCTAGTACAGCTTTTAAAGTTTGGATGGCTATACAGATGCCTAGAATAAAAACTACATTTCCCAGCAGCCTCTGCAGCTTGATATGGCCTGTGTGGTAAGGTTCTGGCCTGTGGAATGTGAGCAGATATGGTGCTGGTAACTTCTGGTTTGAATTTCCTTTTCTTCCCTCCTTCCTGTTGGCTGGGTTCAGCAGCCATCCAGAAGTTCAACAATTCCAATTGCACAGAAAGACAGGATACTAAGCTAAAAGGATCCTGGTCATCTATACTCTGGAGGTAGCATATCAGACAAGGGCTACTTTTGTGTGAAATGTTTACATCAGAAAGAAACAAAAGCTCGTCCCATTGAAGCCTCTGTTTCATTTAGGTTTGGATGTTTTTCACAGCAACCAAAATCTTTATCCTAACTAATGTATGATTAATATTTTAAATATTATTCACACTTGCTCCTTCCAAAAGTCCTGTGAGAAAGGGGGATAATTATAATAAAACTAGGGGAGAACTCTAAACTAGTAAAAGAGAGTTTGCATGCAGTGTAAAGGAGCTTTCATTACCAAATGATATTTGGTTCCCCAGACTAAGGAAAGTGTAAACGAACAAGGTCTAAGAGGACAAGAGAATATTGTGACATTTGCCATGGGAGATTTGTCTCAAAACTTCAAACTACTTAATGCATAAATCAAAACTGCTAAAAATTGGCTATATGCCATTGAGTATTTCTCCAAAGCCATGAAAGCACTACCATAGGCCTTTTCTAAGCAACAGAAAATCAGAATAATGAAAGCTCCTATCAAAGCCCTTATCAGAATGTTGGTGTCCACTGTATTCTATCTGCCATGACTCTTTTCTTCCCCTTCTACCACAGAGTCCATGTGGATGGAATTGGGAACAGTAACCTGTCCCACATAATGCTGCCCAGAAGGGAGCATCTCATGTCTTGCCTCCTGGCTGTCGCCCTTATTCTGTGTGCCTTTAACATTGCCACCATCCTTTCCTGCTATGGCACACAATGCACAAAAGCAAGCCTTACACCTTCAGCTTCCCATACTTTTAGATTCTGCTTGATCAGAAGCAAGGCTCTCACCATTTGCAAGTGAACACCATTCTCAAATCTCAGCTCTAGGATGGGAAGTAAGGGGCAGCCTTACCCAAAGCATTCCCCAAATACTGACAGACTTAGCTGTGTTGAAAAATAAGGCAGAGTAACCATGCAGGAAATCTCATGCCTGACATGCTCACAGGGTAGAAGTCTGGGAGAATTGAGAAGACAGTGAGCTCGGAGCCATCTGGAGCAATCTCACAAATCTGCACCCTCAATTGGCTCCAACCCTCAGAATAACCTGTTTTTGGGAAATGCCGGCCAGCAGAGACTGCACTTGCCAAGAACTTCAAATATGACCTTTTCTTGTAGCAATTGTTGGAAACTATTAAGATGCCTCTGAAAAATCTCATCTTTAACAACAATATGCCGAAAGAAATGGCAGCTCTGTAAAGCAAGCACTGCTTGCCTGCCCCTCCCTGGGCTATGTCACTCAGAAGGCGAGGGAAACATCTTCCTCCACAGCAGTTCTGAACTCCTCATCTCTCTTCTACATCTAGACATAAATGAGCCATTTGCTAATTGTTTAACGACGATTAAGAAGGAATAAGGGGGAGTGGAAAGTGACAGCAGATGGATGTTTGCCTGTGTGTTTGCCAATTACCAACAGCCAGGCTGATGCTGGAGAGCAGGGATGACTCTCAGGACACCCAGCAGCACTGGGAGAGCCCTCTCCTCAGAGGCCAGGTGGAGCATCTGCTCTTGGCTGGGAAATGAGCAGTCACAGCCTCAGCATCTGGGTGTGAGTCATAGGGAGGAAATGAAGTCATAGGGAGGAATGCCCAGTGAGGAGACCCTCTCCAGAACCAGCACCTAGGGCAGTGGGGACTTCTTCCTCAGTCACTTTGTGTGCTTCTAAGACCCCAGCACCACTTCAGGTCTGCTGCTATTTTCTAAAGTAGCTTTCCCCTCCAAAGGGAGCGATCCTGAGATGGTCCACTGAATGGAACCTGGGCAACAGGGCATCAGAGCTGCACTAGACACAGAGCCAAAAGTCAGCAGCTGGGATCTCTTCACCTGACCCCAACCCTTGTAGCTTTTCATCTTTCTATGCAGCTAACAGAAGAAAAAGGCAAGGGTTTCAGATACAATGGACTCCTGACATCATTCTGGTGAAATCATGAAGCTGTTGGCAAGAGGATTTGCAAGTCAAACCAGGATGGAGATGATGAAAGAGTCCTGCTGAGTTCTTCCTGAAATGACTTTCTATATTGAAATTGAATAGTTGCCAAGACCAGTTATAGCTTACTCAATACTTCTTTAAACTATTTTCTACTGATCCTGAAACCACAATGTCAATCCAGGCCTCACTCATGCTGCACCCGAACAATGCCAATAGGCCCTTCACAGCTACCCTGCCTGCATCCAGCCCCAGGCATTTCTCTCCTATACGAGTGCAAACAAATTCTTAACTATAAATCTTTAATAGGATCTCCAAATCTCTTCAGGCAAAGTCCAACTCCCTTTCATGTGGCCTTCAAGGCCATGCTAAATGATCCCCTTGATAACTTCTATAGCCTTATTTCTATAGTTCATTTATCCCTGTCCCCACTCCACAAGTGACCTGGCCACAATGACACTGCTCCATTCCCTTCAAGGTACTTTACTTTCTCTTATCTCTTCAAACCTCTCTGCCCTGTGTCTGAATGAGCTCACCTGACCTCACTCTTGCTCTGGGTGACTCTTTCCAACATCAAGATCTCAATGAGATCATGATCATCCTCTAAGAAGACTACTTATACCTCAAATGGGTTGGAAGTGGCCCTGCTATGTGCTTCTGTAGCACCCTGATTGTCTTATCTAAATAACTACTGCATTGATTCATTTTTTTGTTCTTATAACAAAATAGGAAAAGTTGGTAATGTATAGAGAAAATAGATTTCTTTAGCTCATAGGGCCTCCTTAGCTATATATGCATCATGGTGACAGCCTCATGGTGGGAGTACATGCAAGATGACATTACCTAATAAGACAGGAAGACAGAGCCCGGGGAGGGGCTAGTTTTGCTCTTTTTATAACAACACACTCTTAAGAGAACTTAATCTGCAATCATTAATCCTTCCCAGGGTCAGTGCCCCCACTGACCTTATCATCTTATGTCAGGCCCCAATTCTTTTTTTTGGTACCGGGGATTGAACTCGGGACCTTCTGCTTGCGAGGCAGGGGCCAGAACCACTGAGCTAAATCTCCGGCAAGGCCCCAATTCTTAAGGGTCCCACCACTTCAACAGCAGTACACAGGCAACTGAGCCTCCAACACAGGGATTCTCGGGAGACAAACCACTCTCAAACCATAGCACCTACTATAATGAAAGTAGATTGCTTTCCAATATCTCTACCTTCTTTATAAATTCTATGAAAGCTAGGACTTTATTTTGTCTTTTACCATATCCCTAGTATTTGGCACAATGAGTGGTACAGAGTAAAAAAGAACTCAATGAGTATTTTAAAAATTTCTGCACTATGTCAGTTTTTCTGGCTGAAAGAATGTGACATGAAGGGAAGTCAAAAAATGACTAAGGTAAATGACTTGAGGTTAAAACCACATCTAGGTTCCAAGTCTACTTCACACTCTACAATGAGCCACAGCATTTGCTTTCAGTGTGTCAATTCCAATCCTGCACTTCTGCTTTTTATCTTTTGTGAGATCTTCTGTATATAATCTGAATAAACATCTATTGTCATGTAAGAGCCTACACATCTCTCATATCAAGAGTGTGTGTTCTTGTACACTTTATTTTTGATTTCGCAGGAGTCACAGAGCACTGAGTGGTGACTCTGGTGAAACATTGAAAAAGGTCTGCTGTGAACCAAGACTCCTAAATGCAGCCCCCAGTTTTGAAGCCTATGACTACTCAGGCCAGTATGCTTGTCTGAGGAGGCTTGGGGTAGAGGCCAGCATCAAGGACAGACTGATGTACAGACTCTTTGCTTCTGTCCCCAGCAACCTCTACAGCCTTCAGGCCCATCTTGAAGGATAATTGATTTATCTAAACAGCTGTGATTATTCACCATGGGGTGTGGCCTTCCCTGATGATGATGTGATGAGGTATAATCTATTTTTGCCAACACTAATTTTTATGAAGCTGACTTAATAATTTAAATCATCCCTGGTTACACATGCATCATGGTCTGATTTGCTCTTGGTTTCCTAACACCAATGATTAAATAAAGCCATAACTTGGAGGGACGATTTGTTCATTATCATTTAACCCATTCACATCTATTAACTGAGCATCTGCTAGTGTCTTTAATGCTTTGTCTAATGCTTTGTCTCTAATCCTTTAATTAAAAAAGTCCTTTTAAATATCAAAAATCAAGTGGTCATGTATTTAGGTACAGTAACTAAAGCAGCTCAGTAGTTAAACTGACCAGCCTGAAACATGCCACCTGGAAGGAAGCCTCAGTGAGTGCCATGGGAGATTGGAACCAGGCTCTGTTTCAGAGCTCCTGAGCAACCAGTACACAGTTCTGTCTGCTCATATTTGATCTACTATGTTCAGAAAGGGAACCAACACCATTTTCCATTGCAATGCTTTCTTTCCAACCTTTTTTTCTTTTTTCTTTTTTTTTTCTTTAACTTCAAAAGAAGTGGGTAGATTACAGACACCTCGACAAAAGACCACAGGTCTCTAACACTGCCATGGACTTGTCCTGTGGGACCGCCGTATACCACATGCTGTGGTTTGGATCTTGAAGGTCCTCCAAAGGCCTGTGTGATGAAGACTTGGTGACCAGCTCACAGCACTATCAGCACAGGGGTCTTTTAGGAGGTGGGGCCCAGTGGGAGGATGTTAGACCATTGGACTCATGCTCTTGCAAGGGTTAGTGGAATCTCAGCTCCTTCCTTTCACTCTCTCTGTTTCCTACCTGCCACGAAGTGAAAAGACCTCCTCTACCTTTGGGTTCCTACTATGATCTATTGTGCCACACAGGCCCAAAGCAACAGGTCAAAGAAATAATGTACTGAAACCTCTGAAACCATAAGCCAAAGTAAACCTTTTCTCCTTATAACTTGAGTATCTCAGGTATTTTTGTCACAGCATCAGAAAGCTCCTTAAAACATTACATATGGAGAATGGGAGTAGGATACCACAATTTCTGATAGGGTGGGTTTAGGTCTCATTTTTGCTCTCAGAAAAGAGCTGAGTGGGTCTGGGAAATAAACATCAGTCAAGCTGGTACAGCAACTGAAGGACACTACTGGCATAGCATGGTTCTTTTGGGGAAAAGTTTTGAGGGCTCTGCCCAATGCTGCATAGAGAGGCCACTTTTGTGAAGAATCAACAGTCAGTGCAAAGGGGTCTTTTGAATTTAATCCTGCCTGTTAAACCAGCTATTTCCCAGCACCTGGAAGAAGCAAACCTCCTGCACACAAAAAAAGCCATTTCCCCAGTTCAGGCTGCTGGGGCCTTTGGCCAATAAAAATTCCCAGAGATAATCCCTGGGCAACAGGCATTTCAAGTCACCACATCTGACAGGTCGCGACTGCCCCTTGCAATGGAGGGGTCACGGGGAGCTGGAGTTTTTAACTGCTTCAGTGAATGAGAGATAGAGGTGAGAGGCCAGGTTTTAGCTGTGGTTTGAAGAGCAATATGCCAGTCATTCAAATAGTCCTGATCCTTCACTGATATCTCCTGGCTCATCTCCAAATGCAGACTTGAGGATCAGGTGGTTTACTGCAAAGTTGGAGGAAATAATCTGAAGAGCACAAACTGACAAAAGCATTGTAAGGAAGCACTAACTCTCTGCCAGACCCCCAGGCTAGGTGCTTAGTTAGACACCTGGGCCCAGGATGGGGATGGCTTACATTCTCATCACTAAGCTCTGCACACTCTGTTCACTCAAGTCCAGGGTGGGTGAAACAGACTGGAACCTCCCCATTCCTTCTTCTAGAGCCCTCTCTGGCTCCTCTTGGGGCAGTGTTACTCACTGAGTACCCACTACCCATTTTGTGGTGGTCATGATAGGCACTGTCCCTGCCTTCAAGATTTTACATTCTTCAGGCAACTGCAATACTCAGTATGCCACAGCCTGGAATTGCTGTACCATCCCCTATATTTTAGCTCACTGAATATCCCCTCTTAGGCTATTTTCAGCATCTTCCCTCTTCCCCTCATTCCACATGCCTTTCCCCTCACTGTTAGAACCACATAGGCATCTTCTCAGTTCAGCAAACACACCTTGTGGCCTTACTGCCGGGCTCATTGTGTTCTCTATCTGGAACATTCTACCCCATCTACTCTCAGTTTAAAAAACACCTCCTCAAAGAGTCTTTCCCTCCCTACCACCTACAAAGCAAGTCTGTCTATCTGTCTGTCTATCTGTCTGTCTCTCTTTCTCTCTCTCTCTCTGCTTTGTAATACATATTTATTTGCTGGGTTACAGTGGAGGCTAGGGTGGAGTTTCAACCTGTTAGGTTTTGGGATCCAGCCCAAGGGACTGGTGGAACATACTCCAAGGTGTATGGATGGGTCATGGCAGCATGGCCCTGAGGTCCATCTGGTCCTTCGCCCCTTCTGCTCTGATACTCTTGCTCTACTCTCTGGTTGCCAAGAACTAAGATGTTTTGCTCTCCCATACCCTCCTGCATGATGTCTCCGCCATGAACCCAGTCAGTCATGGAGTTAAATTGTGAACAAATTAGATCTTCCATTCTTTAAGTTGAGGGTGCTGAGTATTGTATCTCAGTGATGAAAAAGCTAATTAATACAGTTCCTTGTTTAATTTTGTCTCCCCTCTAAGACTGTGACACTCAAATGGGCGGGAACGTTTTCCATCCTGTTCATTTTCCCTCTCCCCAGTTTTTCATGGTACATCGAGAAACTAGAAGTAGGCGAAAGATTCTTCTTAGAAGTGACTCTGGAGTAGAGTGGGGTCAGGCAGTGAGATGCTGTGTTAGTGACAATAGTGCCTGAGTTTAGTTCTCTTAGCAAGAGAAAAGCTTTCTGAGCACTGAAGCAAGGAAGAAATATAAATGTTTACCCTCTTGCGTTACATGGAAATGGACTGAAGCCAGAAGAGGGAAGATGGAGATAGGGAGACCTATGAGGGATCCATTTTTGGGATCCACCCTCCGTCACCTGAGAACCTGTTAGAAATGCAGTATCTCAGACCTAGCCTAGATGTGCTACATCCCTGCATTTTAACAGGTCCTCTAGGCAACTGTCTACTCACCTAACATCTGGGTCAGTAGTGGTGGACCTATGTCAGGGGTGCCACAGCTGGCACGCAGAGCCCTCTCCGTCAGCACACAAGCCAACTTGCCCCAGCAGCTGAGCATCAGAAAACAGTTGTCTTTCTAAACCAAAACCGCAGTATCCAGGTTTAATTGCAGTGTTGGCACTTTGCAATAAACGAGTAGATTTTGGGTTGTAGTTTGGGCACTTGATCTCTAAAAGGTTTGCCATCACTGATCTAAGTCCTGAGGAAAAATAATTACGGTGCCATCGGCCTTTGGGAATGGTGGATAAAAATGGAACATCAACTTCGCTTATAAATCCACTATTCCAGATGTACTTAAGGTACCAGAGGCAGGTTCCAGTACTGCAAGCAGTGTCAAACTCTGAGTCCATCAGAAGTCATGGAGGGGAGGGGAAGGGGTAAGAGAACATTGAGGTGAGATGAGATGGGTTGGGGCTATCAGCCAGGCTGTGATTGTGGGCAGAGGAGCTCTGGCTTTCAAGGCAGGTGCACACATGCAAAGGGAAGCATTACTGACTCTGGCCAGGAAAAAAAGCCACCAAGTTTTGTCTAACATGTTTTTTTCAGTTTTAAAAAAATTTTACTAGCACATATTTGCCATACATAATGATCACATTCATCATAGGGAATTTGCATCTGTCCATAATATATCTTCATTCTTTTTGTTCCCTCATTTCCCTCCTGTCCCTTCAATCCCTCTTTCCCTCCTGATTTACAAATCTTTGTTTCCAGTTTATCCTTTCCATTCTCTTTTTTTAATCCCTCTTCCCTTCATTCCTTTCTTCATCTACCTTCCTTATTCCCCTTCCCATTTGAACATATTTTTTCTGCTTCTTGATATCTGTCCTCCATTTCGTAACTTATTTACCCTTTGGGTTTCTCACACAAGAGAAACCATGTGATATTTAAACTTGTGTGTCTTGATTTATTTCATTAACTCTGTGGCCTCAAGCTGGATCCATTTACCGAAAGCTGACTCATTTATCCTTTTTATGGCAGAGTAGTACTCCATTGTATATAAATACCACAATTTATCTATTTATCTATTGGTGGGCATGCAGGCTATTTCCAAGATTTCCAAACTTAACAGTATAAGCTTCTCCAGCACCTAGGTCAGTGTCTGGCAAGTAGGAAGGGCTCAAACAATATTGCTGAATAAACAAGGGAACTGATCATGTAATGGTAATGCTACAGAGGTCCTAAAGCATTTACATGGGACTGAAATAAGTCAGACCCAGATGTATGTTTCGTGAGATATATTTCCCTTCGATAAAAAAAATAGGGAAATCTTGGAGAATAAAATTCTAGGTAAAAAGGAAAAATACCTCTATCTATATATCTCTATCTATCTACCTTTGAATGACCCATGCATCCTAAAATCACCAGGGAAAGTGGCTGCAGCCTCAAAATAAGCTGAACAAGCCTCTTTGGAAAGCAGGAAGTGAGGGTTCTCCCAGGGGGCTTTGGAATCTCTGTGGTGTGAGGATCAGTGGGAACAGAAGCTATCAACCCTCTGCAGCAGGACAAGGGCAAAGGGGACCCCAGCAGAACAGCCCGAAAGCCATATGGCCATGTGGCCAGAGGAGACCAGGGTGTTCTCTATGGCAACTGGCTAGCCAGAGACTCCACTGTGCAAGCAGAAGCTTTAATAGAAACAGCAGAAGGCAGAAGAAAGCACTGGAAGCAGGCACCTGCACACCAGCTCCTTCAAGCCCAGCAAGGCGCCAGACCCGAAGGGAGTGTTAACATTTGTAAGACAAAAGAATGAATTAAGAAAATTCTTCCTGATTTTATGGTTTCCCTTTCTTACTTCATTATCCCAATGAAATGAACCCATTGTCAAATGCAAATTCACAAAGTTATCCCAAGAATAATGCCTGAAGTTCCAAGAACAAATTCTCACCTCTGGCCTCCATGATTCCAGCATCCTCCCCATAAATCTTACTGTTGGATCTCAGATGAATTGGTCATGGAGCATTTCTTCACCCCTCCATTTAGAATATATAGACCGGCTTCATCCTGGCTCCTTTTGTATGAACTGTTTTGTCTAACTTGGTTTGATCCAAGCTAAAATGACCTGTCACCACATTTACCTCTGCCCCATTACACTGTGAGCCTCTGATTCCTCCTGAGAAAGAAGCAATGTTTTAGCAGGCCATTGCAGTACCAGATGTATCCTAGGTGTTCATAAGTGTAGGTCAAATGTAGGCTGGCATCAAACTCCTTTCTTTCATGGTGCTGTTCACAAAGCAGCACCCTCAGCCCCCCTCCCTGGGCTGCTCCTCCTGGCTAAGCTATGGAACCTGTGTCTCTTGAGAATCACACTACCCACCTTCTCAGGGGACCTCTAGATTCATTTCAGGATGACACAGCACCGGCAGAGCCAGCCATGTTAAAGGGTTCCCTTTAACCCTCCACCAGTCCAGTTACATGGAACATAACATTTTTAATCTTGCTACACGTCTTGTGGTCCAGAGATTATCTCAGTCTGCTCATATGGCAGCTTCTCAAGGGCAAGCCACAGAGCCAACCAAGTGGCCCAGGCCCCTATTTTGGCACAGAGACTCAACAAGCAGACGTGGGGTACTTTTGATGACAAAAAAGACAATAGTAGAGACTAACCTTGGATGTGTAGGTGTGGCCATCAGAGCCGCAGACCATGGCCGACTGTGCCGCAGGGCATGGCTTGCACTTGACCAGATTTGAAGGTCCAACCCAATGCTTGTGCGCTACATTCCCCTTCTTTTGCCTGAGGATGAGAAAAAAGAGGGGATAAATTAGTTGAAGCTCTGGTCCCCATTGTCTTTCCTCTAGGTTTCCAGAAAACAAAGCCAAATAAATGAACAAAAAACTTCTCAGATAGGCAGGAAAGTCATGAGGGACCCTGACCAGCATTCATTTGTTCCAGTTCACTGACAAGGATGGAAGATTTTGTCCCAAAAGCCTAGTTTCTACCCAATCAACAGATGGACCAAGGAAACAGAATGGCCATTAAAATCTTGAAAAGATTACTGATGTGAAAAGACATTCACAATACATTTTTAAAAACAATAAGTTTTGGTTAATCATACACAAAACAAGTGTGGGAGTCACAGGTTCCCAGAACAATTCTCAGAGCCTTAAACTCTCCCAACGCTAACAGGCATCCTTCCATATGGGTGACACATAGGGCACACTATAAGGACTTTAGACAGAAATGTATCTCTCCAAACACCACCAAAGGACTTTATCACAACTATAGAAAACTATCTCTGGATATATTTTAAAACAATTTCAGGCCAGCTTCCCATTTGCCATTCAACAGAGGTTCTGATATGCTGTCGCCTCCAACTGTTAAAATAATCAAAATTCTATTTTTTCATCCCAGCTTGAGTTTTTCCCCACTCTAACCTTTGTCATAATGATAAATGGCGCTATTAGGATGGCGTATGTCCACAGAAGAAAGCCCATCTCTGGATCATAAACCAGTCAGATAAGGACCTATAGTTACTGCCACCTTTTCTCCCTTAGCTGGAGCTGCTGTCTCAGAAAACTGCCTGGTGAGACACTCATGGCCCAGGGGCTAAACTCTGTGTGGAAGACAAGCACTTTTGGACTTCTCATCAATCAGGCAATTATGGCGCCCTTGGAGTGTTCTGCACTGACAGTCCTACACAGTAGTTAGCATTTTGGGGTCTCAAATTAGAAAACACAAGTTCAGACTCAGCTCCGCCACTTGCTTATGGTGTGACCTTGGCCAAATATTTTAACCTGTAAATCTCTGTTTCCTCATATGTAGTGAAGGGAAATAGAATCTACTTCAAGTATATATTATAAAGATTAAATGAGCTGATATTCACATATATAAAAACTCAGTATAGAGCCTGAAAAACAGGAAGTGATAATGATGGTAGCTATTTGATTGTTGTCTGTCCCAATACATGAAGGTACAGAGAATTAAAATTATCATTACTATAGAAACATAATCATTCCTCAGGTTTGAAAGGGCATCTAATTTCCTCAATGAATCTATGGAGCCAGAAGAGGGACATCTTTTCTACTAGGCAAGGAATGATTCTCCAGTCCCTCATGAATTCAGTTTGGTATCTGAGGTAACCTACCCTTTTCCAAACAAAGGGAAGTGAGCAAGAAAGAAAGATGAATAAGGCAGAGTACCCATTAATTTGGTTGTTATTTTACTTCAAATCTACCCTAGCAATTTGAGGGAAGTGCTAAGAGAGGAATGGTGTGTTTAGAGAACTACATCTGAGGGGGCATAAAAGATCAGCATATACCCAGTGGACAGCCCCTAAAGCCATTGAAGATTCAAGCTGGAGAGGCCCCAGAGCTGAGCCCATCTGACCAAAAAGCCAGAGAAGAAAGTCCTATAAGAGTCCTTTGAGTTCACCTAGTCCAACTTGCTTGTTTTACTAAAAGGGGACAGTGAAGTTCAAAGAGAAAAGCCTTGGCTGAAGCAATGCATCCGACTCAGGCCTTGGTAGTGTTCACAGCAGTTGAGTGTCCAAAGATGAATCTCTCTTCCTTGCCCTCTCAGTCCAACCTAGAATACTGGCTTAAAGATACTTTGAGGACTCCTAGGTGTATGCTCTCCAACGTGCCCCTGCTTCCACAGCAGCTACCCACCTTGGTCTTGTCTCTCTGTCTAGAATTTTAAAAAATCTACCATTTACATTTATAAATAACTTGTACTGGAGGTCTCCTATTATCCTTCACCATACACACTTAATGCTTTCAGGGTTTACTTTGGACAACCTGCAATGAATGGTGGGTGGGACTCCACAAGAGAGAAGCTGGCTCTCAGTATGGGCTTAATCTTAGAGAACACAACTCCGTCAACAAAACACCACACATTTATCATCATTCACACAGCAGATTTTGACACTGATAATGAAATAGCAAATGCAGGAAGAAGTTCTGGCATCTGGCAGCCATTTTCCAGGGTCAGTCCCAATACAGCAAAAGCAATTTTTGTTAGAACTTTCCAGAAAGGGCTATCAAGTCCAAAACGTGGCAGCTTTGTTGAAGCAACCACAACCATATACAGTGATGCTCCAAAGGGAAAAAGCTTAAGGGAGCTCAGCTCGGTAAAGGAAGGAGAAGTGACCACTGAACCAGAAGCTTTGAGAAAAAGATGGAACAAGTTATCAATCACCAATTAATGGCAAGTCATCTCTATCTGGACTTCATCGTTAAATTAAATTCATTAACAGAAGTCAAGGAAGTAAGGATACCATGCCTCCTTTATACTCAAGATATCCCTGCTGGGTGGGAGTATCGCCACATTCTGACTGTTACAGTCATTACTTGGCAGTTAATCACACAATCACCAAATATCACAGCCACAGAACACCTTAAAACTAATGTAGTCCAGCCACTTTATTCTACAAGTGAGTAATTAGAGACAAACATGAAAAGTGGCCTGTGGTGTCACAAAGACATACGGCAATTATACTTATTTGTCCTAGAATCTACTGTACTGATTCAGAATCATTTTACTCTCCTACTTTGGGATCCTGTACTTTCATTATCAGGATTTAATTTTATAGAGGTCCTTTGAAACACTGTCCCTCCATCTCTACATGCAGAGGAATGAGATCGGCACACTCAACGTCAGGTGGCTGTGGATCATGTCCAGATATAACTACCTTTGATCTTTCCTGGAATGCCTTGAGGGTTTTTGGTACAGCAGCTAATCTAGTCCAAGTTTCCCAGTTCTAAAGAAACAAACATCTGACAGAATTGGCAAATCTAGGCATTTTTCTAACCTCTACTAGGTAGGACCTTAGTGTAGATGGCCTCCCAAGCCTATGGTCTCTGTCCAGAGGCCAACTGAATAAAGTTATGTCTGAGTGTATGTGGTCCAAGGAGGCATAACTTTCCTGGCTATTGTGCATTAATTTCAATCCCCATAACCCTGTACGCATCATAAAAAATAACCGACCAAGTTAAGGCAAGGAACTTAGACCTCTGACTCAAATATTTCGATGCTTCCATCCATGAAGAGTAAAATCCAGAGAAGGGGTCTTGATGGGATTGTTTCACCCAGCATCACAGACATTTATCAACTGAGGTGACACCACAGTTTATTCAGGAGGCAGATCCTGTCAGCCTTCCCCTTGGCTGCTCAACCTTGACTCTTATGTCAGCCTGGCTGATGCTGTGAGGGCAGCTTCACTCCCTACAACTTACCTGCAGCCATCCATGTGGAGAAGAGACAGACCACTAGGAGATTCCCAGCATTTCTACTCCAATTTGCTAAACTACTTACACTCAATCTTTTTCTAAAGTCCACCAAAATTCCCAGCATTTGTGATTTTGAAAGAGAAAGATGATTGGTAAGTACAAATCTGATCATGTAACTCCCGTGGTTAAAACCTCCATCTTCACCTGACTTTGCATGGTATTAGTCTAAGCTCTGAGTTTTAGAGCGCAGACTGCCCTAGCCTGCCTTCACAGGCTCACTGTCTGCTCTGTTCCCCTCCCTGACACAAACATGCAAGCACACACATGCACACTGAGCACAGCCACCACCAGCTTTTGTTCTAGACACCTTCAACTGTTTTCTGGGGCACAGAAAGGACCGTCTGTGCCTCTTTGCCATCATGTGGCTTTTTCCTCCTCCTAACATATCTCCATCCCCACCTAAATCTTTCCATCTATCCTCCCTTCATCAAGACCAGCTCAAACAATGGCTCCAAGCAGCTTCCTGGGCCCCTTCACAGGCAGTTAGGCAGCATTTCTTCTCCATCACTACCCTATATTCACTTCTAGCTGGGCAGGTTCTTCAATTGATCTCCAAGCAAGAACCTTGATTTTACTCAACCAAATATTAAAAGGTTACTATTATTTCAACAGAAGATGGAGCTCACCCCAGCAGAAAGCCTGGGTGCCCATCTTGGACATTTCCTTCTTCCTCCTCACAACCTTCCCTATCACTGAGTCCTACTGATTCTATCTCCAGCCAGCCACATCTTGGGCTTATATGTCTCTTCCATGTGCCATGCAAATGTCTAAAGGCCTTCTGCATTCTCCCTGCAGAGTAAATGTCAGTTCCTTGTTCAACATTGGAATCCATTGCCTTAGGTGAAATCTTTCCCGACCCTGTGACCCTCAATCTAGGCCAAGTTAACTATGACAGTGTTTGTTCCAACACTACACTTGTTCCAACCCAGTGGTGACAAATACTATATAGTAGGTCTATCTTCCTCAATCTACTGGGTGCTCCTAAAGGGGAGCTACAAGAAGGTGGAAGGTGGTAGGTAATTTTTCAGTGGCAAATGCATGTGCAAGAATAGATTTCTGGACACAATCCTGCTGAATGAAATTCAGCAATCTGTGTCAAAATTATTTTAATGACAAGAGGGGGAGTAGGAATGGATGACTGCTAAAAATACATGTATTAGAATTGTTGACTCTGTCAGTAATTGAAAAGCCCCATTCATCTTATTCTGTACACTGTGCATTTTGCCATGCTTACTTGACTTTAGACAGAACTGTTTTACTCTGCACATGAACAGCTGGTGAGGAAGTAAAGCAACTCCAGATAATGAATAATAGCAGTAGCATACCACTCGCTCTTCATAACTACTATATAGCAGCCTAGACACCCTAAATGTGTCTCCCTATTCCTCACACATGGCAACATTGAGAGCAGATGCCATTACTGCTCCCATTTTATAGGTGGGAAAACAGGCATACACCAGTCCTTCTTTTCTGTCCTACCTTAGTTCTCTGATCAGATCTCTAAGATGGACCTGTCAGCTCAGAGGTGTGGAAAATCCATCAAAGAACAATCTCTTCTCAGTGATGACAGTATTTGTTTGCTGGCACAAAAAGATTGCATGCATTGTATTTTTATGTTAATAGCAAACTGCCCATTCAAAAGTAAAATTGAATTTGTTTGCAAAATCAAAACTAATTGCTTCTAAAGCAGGGATGGAAGATACTCAGATAGTTGACATGGTGATTATTTTGAACCAGAGACAAAGTAATGAATGTTAATTGAAATGAAAAATATGTTAACCATTGAAATAATCTGTCATGTAAAATGATGCTATAATTCTACTGTTGTTAGGGTTATTTCAGTCATTATACTGTCATAAAATTACACAGGAAGAGCATAAAGGCCTGTGCCATTTACAAAAGCTACAGTGATGAACGAGGCTTCCACGTGACAGATTCTCTATCCTGGCATGCGTGGGCTCAAGAGTCTGCTTCATTTGTAAATGGGTAAGGTCCCAGACATGAGTTTCTGTCCAAAGGGAGTCCAGTTTTCCTAACAAGGCAAAGAGAACTGTAGAAAGAGAATAATTACTACCTGCCAGATAGTATCCCAAGTGCCACTAGGTACTAAATGGTACAAAAGATATGCTGTTTACAGAAGCTTCATATTTAAAAGTACAAATATGTATTAGTGACAGCCGCTAAACATTTACTAAAGACTTACTAGGCTGAGCTGATATAACTACTATTCCTTCTACCAGTAATAACTAACATGACTTGGGATGAGCTTCTATAATGCTCCAGGAATTGTTTTAAGCCTTTTACAGAAACTCAATTATTCCTCCAATGGCCCCAACAGGGAGAAAAGTTATAGCAGAGCAAGGGAATCTGTTGGAGGAAGGAGCTGAGGAAGCTTGTTGGGCAGACTTGGGCTGATAGGAGGATCTCACACTCATAAGGGGAGCTCCAAGCACCAGGATGGAGGATATTCACTGACTCAAAATGATAGGTCAACCACAGGAAAACCAGAGCCCCATGTGGCTTCACCCCATTATGATTGGTATAGATAAGGAGGGTGAAGATCACAATTCATCTCAACCAAGGCTTGAACACGACAGCAATGACACACAAATCCAAGGAGAAAGCGAAGAGTCATTGGCCCATGGGCATGCTTCCCAACCAGCCCTGAGCCTAATTCCTAAAGTGCCTTCAAACTCATAAGCAAAGCAGATATTTTAGAAATCTTAGAGGGACGCCAAAACAATATGTGCTTGGTGTACATGCAATTGCAAAAGCACAAATATTTCTCTAATGATACTTGAATATCAACCTCTAGATTCTGGTTCAACCTGGGACTTCATAACCTGCCCTTCATTTGGGCTGCAGAATGGTCAGAAGGTGGGGTGAGGGATGCACTCTATAGAAGTGAAGATTCAATCATCCTAAAAACACTGTATGTACCCATATAAACAAACTAAAAATGACATAAAAACATATAAACAGCATAAAAATGATTTAATAAGTAACACACCTTCTATGAGACAGGAGACTTAAGATTAAGGATATAAAACATATAGCTTGTGTTTTGTGACTCTATGTCTTTCTACTGTTTGATTCTCTTATAACCACTTTATTGCTAGCCTAATTTGTTCAAAATCTAAAAAAGCCAAGTATTTTCAGAATTTTTAAATAAATATATATATATATATATATAGTTAAAACCAAATTTATATGCCCTATTTCTTTAGAAATCCTTCCAAGATTTCTGTCGAAAACAAGAGGTGGGCTCTCTACCCTATTTGAATTAAATTTTCACATTCATATAGAAAGACTCTATTCATACAAAATTATCAAAACCGCAGGTATAAACATTCTGAACATGGTTAAGAATCTGGAGACAATCTTTACTTTTCAACACATACTTATTAATGCCTACCATGTCTCAGAAATTGAGTAAATAATTCAAAGATACCACTGCATTAAATGTATTTCTTATAACACACATTAAATTTAATGATTAGTGTTAAGTATAATGATTATATTTAATTACTAGAAAGCCAAATTTATTTAGAAGAAGTGTTAACTTACTGGCTCTGTTCATATTCATATTTCTAGAGACCAAAGACTCACTAAAGACTTACTAATTTTTCCAAGAAAATCTCTATATGCCAAGAAATTTGCTATTGAATTTAAGAATCCCTCAAAACATTTGAGATTTAAGAGAGCCAGAAGCAAACAGCGTGGTCAGTGGGCAAAGAATTAAAAAAAGGAACTTGCCTGATCACAACCCAGCTCTCCGGTGGTTCACACAGTTCTGGACATTACTTGAATCAAGGTTTCTTTAGACTTGAAGCCAAACATTTATGTCCAGGGATCCTGGTCAGTCCTGCCTCTGGTCTTAAACTCACAGATGCCCTCAGTGTTTTGTGTTTAATAACGAAGATTAGCAGGCTGAGGTGATTAAGAAAATGCGACTAACTGGCTGGAGACCACATCTGCAATCCCCTTCCATTAAGGGAGTGACAGACCACAACCAGTGGCAAAAAGGGCTCTAGAAGGCAGAGGATTTGGTGGATTTTAACATAAAGCTCAGCTTGAGGACAAGCCTGGCTGCTGGGGCTATATGTAAACACTGTTCACATGTACACACACACACACACACACACACACACACACACACACACACACACACGGGCATTCACAGGCCCCACTGAAAATTCTGCTTTGTTGAGGAAAATCCCCAAGCAAGCAGTGTAATGGCACACTCTTAGGGAAATGTAAACGAACATTTGAGCTTTCCTTATTCCCTTAGGATAACGGTTAGTGATATATTTGGTTTTAAAAAATCCATTTCTTTCTGTTTTTCCCAACAGAAAAGAAATTGTTACTTTTACTCACTGACCTTTGGCATTATGGTTTGATTTCTTGTTCTCTTGCTCTTTTTTGTTCACTGGCCCAATAAAAGAAGGTCTATCTCTAGCCCCGAGACCTTAGAGGAAATCTTTAGCAATGGTCACACTAATTGGAAAAAAGCAAATAATAATCAAGCAAGCTCAGGGCTGGGAATTTCATTTAGTGTCCCCTTTTTAAACATTCATAATTATGCCTCTTCACAGGAGGAGTCACAGCAACAGCTAGAGGTTTTGCTAACACAGCTTCCAGCTAAGTGTTTGCAAGCTCAGGTATACAGGGAGGGTGGTACCTGCAATTCCACCATGGATTTTGATGCTATAATCTTAGAAAACATTTGCTTGCATTTCATGAGGGCAATTAATTATCATGGGATGACTGTTGGTGAGAGGAAAAAAAAAACTTTGATATTTGTTTTCTAGTCACCATGAATAAAGAATCCTGGTCTGGGGGCACTGTATGTGACTTGATTTAAGAAGAAACAAGTCAGCAAAATAGAGCAGAAACAGCATCAGGGACATGACAGCTTGCAGAGTCAGGGCTAGAGAGAGGCTGGATGCTGACTGAGATATGGCATTTGAGGAATGCAGGTAGAACATCATTCCTGACAAACCATCATTCACCAACAGCACAGCAGGAGGCAGGTGTAGCTAGATCTGTATCATAGCCCACCCTCTGCTCTAAAAGCTTTCTTTATAGTTCCTGAGGAGAAGAGAAAACAGAGCCTCAGGGAAGCTCCTTTTCACCTTGGTGCCCTCCCTGGCTAGGACTTTTCTGGAAAAATGGCCATGAACCAAGCCTAGCTCCCTTGGTCTTGTTGGAGTTATCTTCTTGCAGTATCCTTTTACCGTTTCTCAAGCTCAAATCCCACCTGTGTACATCTTTGCCCTGTGTTTGAGGCTGCAGGTACAGGTTACTGCAACTCTTTATTACTGGCCACTCCAAGTTATCCTCAGTGGGATATTCAGCTGCCTCCCAGGGAGAGACAAAGTGCTCAAGAATCCAGTGGCACAGGAAATAGTAAGCCCATATGTCACAATGATATACATCAGGGCATTACCTAATGTATAGAAGTTTCCAAAAGAAAAAGTGCTTCTATCTCAACCTGTCCAAAGACAGAGGCACTATCTCAAAAGGCTGGGTAGGGAGGCTCCCAATACTGCAGATCTGGAGCAAAGGTCATCTATAAGAAAATGTTGCCAGTTCTCTAATATTGTAATCAAGCGCATTGAACATCCTTATTTACACATAAATCTTTATGTATATTTCTATTTGTTTCCATGATAGGGATTCTCCAAAATTGAATCAAAAGATCAATCAACAAAGCCAAAATGCCTCACAGAAACATTGTATCTACATTCCCCATGGCAGTAATCTGCAGAAGCACTACTCCTTTTCCCCATCTTCTGCTCTACTTCTACCAGCTATAACCCTGAGTAATCTCTGAAGTAAACTGTTTGCAGGCAGCCCAAAGACCACAGATAACCAACTTGGCCATGAGGAGTAACGAGCCCACTGCCTCTCATAACACGGGGGAAGACAATGGCACTCGGAGAAAGTGCTTAAGCAGGGGAACAGCTAGATTGGTAGGAAACCCATGTCGCCCCAGCATATACCAACTTGTTTGTGTATCCTGGGCTTATATATGGTGGAGAGCAGCAACTAAGGGCCTAAGCCCCTTCTCAGGTTTGGGCCTTTCACCACCTAGTCCCTCTGTTACTGGCTTTTCCTCAGGACAGAGAAGACAGAGAAAAATACTGCCTGGTACCTTCTTAGGCTTCTTTCTGGCTGACAGGGTGACATGGACTTTAGACAGCAATATTTACTCCAGTTTTGAAGGGTTGGAATGGTGAATTCCACGGGTCAAAGGGAGAGAAGTCAGAATGAAAAGATATTCTAGAGCCTGCAGGTTTCTTCACCCCAGAAGTTCTTAAGGGTGAATTTAGGCCACTCATGAAAGTGCTTGAAGACTCAGAAGGTATAGAGAGCCGTGCAGTGCAGGGCCAAATGGAAATGGTCAGCAGAGTAGGTGTCAATGTGTCCCTTTGTTTTTCTTTGTTCCTTCCTTAAGGCAGAACCAAAGGCCATTCTGAAGCCCTAAAACTCTGAGATTCCTGGGGTCAGTAGCATGAATAACATCTTAACCATGGTCCCAGAGGAGAGCTGACCTTTAGATGCCACTTAGTCCAGGGAAGGTGGGGGACCAAGATACAAGACGGTAAAGAAATAGTCTCCCGGCTCAGCCATGACACAATGTCTGGGTATACTGCTCTTCCTTAGACAGAACACAGGCACTTCCCTACTCCACTGAGGTGCTACCTCGAGATATCCCTGGGGAGGTTCACAGGCATTTTCTGTTTGCCCAGGAATGAGGTAGGGGCTATACAGGAAACAAAACAAAATGGATACACTCCCTGCTCTCAACTGGCCTCACCCTTACTCCAAACAGTACTTTTCAAGTTCATTGATCTCCTAATTAAGCGCATCATCCTGGCCCTGCAACCTCAGCTTTTATCTTAATTGATTCATTCATCCATTAAGCAGGCTGCGAATATCCAAAGAGTGACAAAGCCAACTAGGCACAAGAGATACTCGTGAGCAGGTAGTATCCTCATGGGGGATCTGGGCACTGCATGTGGCATGTGCATGACATGCATGAGGAGGAGTGTGGTAAGGGCCACAGATTGAGCGTTTGTGGTATCAAAATGCACACATTGAAATCCTAAGGCCCAAGGAGGTGGGGCATTTGAGAGGTCATTAGGTCTTGAGGCCAGAGCCCTTATGAATGGGATTGGTGCCTTGTAAAAGAGACCACAGAGAGCTGGCTAGTCCTTCCTGCCACCTAAGAATGTGGAGAAAAGTTGCCGTCTGTGAGGAACAGCACCTCACCAGCCCCAGGCACACTCGCACCTTGACTTTGGACTTCCTAGCCTTCAGAACTGTGAGGATCAATTTCTCTTGTTTATAAGCCACCAAGTACATGGATATTTTTGTTATAGCTGTCCAAATGGATATAGAAGTCTAATACCAAGAAGCGGGGCATTACTTTAACAATATGTACAAATGCAGAGGCACTTTTGGAACTTCGGAATGGGTAGGGCTGGGAGAGTTTTGAGGAGCCTGCTAGAAAGAGCCTATACTGCTATGAATGGACCTTTAAAGGCAATCCAGATAAAGGTCCAGAGAGGAAAGAGGAGGGTAGTACAAAAAGCCTTAATCTTCTTAGAGAAGACCTAAGTAATCCTCAACAGAATTTTGATAGGAATTAATTAGTGATGTCTTTTCTGATGAAGGCATAGATGGTTTCCATGCTATTGGAGACCAGAGGAAAGGCCACACTCGTTAAAAAATGGCAAAGAACTTGGCTAAACTGTGTTTCTGTCTGCATGTTTTTGGAAGACAGAACTTGCAAGCAATGAAATTGGATATTTAGCTGGGGAAATACCTGTGAACAAAGTGCTGAAGGAATGGTGTGGTTCCTCTTGACTGCTTATAGTAACATGATTTAAAGATGAAATTGTTCATCAAAAGGGGAGCAGAACTTAAAGAGGTGGAAAATTTTCAGCCTATCCATATCATAAAAAATGAGAAATGTTCTGGTGAAAAAGCTAGAGTTGTGACCAACTAACCCTTTGTTAAGGAGCCTAGTATGGACCAGCCACCTTAACAGAAACCAGGCACTATTTGTGAAGACAGGGGGGTTAATCATTCATCTATACAGAAGCCAGAAGCTACTGTCCAAAACAATGGAAGAATAACCTGTAAGAAATCCTCAGGGTTCCCATATCCCCAGGCTACAGTGCAAGCCCCACCTCTCTCTGCATCACCACGGAGAATTCCCAGTAGGGTAATATCCAGAGACCCAAGGGGTGGAGCCACCACAGGGCAATTCCAGACCCCGGGAGCCAAGGCTGTGAGACCCAGGTGCAGAGCCACTAGAGGCAACATTGCTTAGTGCCTTGAGGACCCACCCTTTCCCCAGCAAAGCTGGGGCAGGGGATTAACAAACACCACCTGAGTGGGTCCAGAAGCCTGCCCTGCCCGGTGGGACAGGAGGGCAGGAGCGCCACCCAAATGGGCCTCAGAGGGAAGCCATCAAGTCCAAGAAGATTATTACTGAGCCTTGAGATTTAATATTGTTTGTCCTGTTGGGATGTGTTTATCCCTTTTGGAATAGGAATGCTTACTGCTTATCCTGTGCCTATCCAACCAGGGTATTTTGGAAGCACATAATGTTGGTTTCACAGTTTTGCAGCTGCTGAGCAATTTGCCTGCGGATGAATTGTACTTTGACTTTCACCCATGTCTCCTTTCCATGACATTTAGACATTTAAACGAGACTTTAGACCTAGACTTCAAAGTTGGAACTAAAATGAGTTTAACATTTCACAGTTATTAGGATAAAATGAATGAACCACACATGTAAAAAGGTCATACATTTTGGGGAAGCAGCAGGGGCAAAATACGATAGAATGATTTCTTTTGGTTTTCCCTTCTCCCAATTTCATGAAACCTAATTACAAATGTGACCATAATTAAAAATGGGGACTTTCAATTATTTCATGGGATTTTACACTTTGTAGATCACACACATTTTTATACCTAGCCTCCTCTACTAGATTACAACTTCATGAAATTTTTAGGATTTTTATACATACATACAAACACATTCCACCTGCCCACTCAGCCCTCCAACTCCTCTCAAAACACGCCAAGTCTGACCAAAGAGCAAGAATTCAAGGAAACTCTGTTGGGAGCAATGCTACATAATTCTAGGGAAAAATCGTTTGAGTAGGCCTAGTTCTCCTGCCCACAGGCCAGCTATGACATTCCAGATATAATTGCATTTTGGCCTCCGGTCACAACTGAGATCTCAGTGATCCAGCAGTGCTGTAATCTCCAGGACTAGACCACACCTTCGGGAGAAGCCAGGAAGGAACCAAATCTTCATCTGCATAGTTCCTCGTTGTTCTTAGATTTCCACTGCCCCCCCAGTCTTTTGTTACACCTTGTTTATCCCAATGTGAAGTATTGAACTCTGCATTTCACTTGTTACCTTTATTTCCCTTGTACTGAATAAAAGGTGCTGCAAGCTAGGGGGTTTTTGTCTTTGCTGCCCTGGGCAGCACTGATCAGACCCAAAGCTCAGCTTCTCCTCAGTCTCATTTTTCTACCTTTCCTGTAATTTGCCGTGTGCTGCCGTGGCTCGCAGGAGACTAGGACTAACTGCAGAGGTTCTGGTAACGTCCCCTTCCCCTGTTCCCTACAAAACTCTACCCTAAGCCACAGGATTCTACCACTTTCCCTCTTACACTAATATATTTGGTCTGAGACCCAAACCTGCTTTTTACAGCCTTCAAGGCTCTGCAGGACCTAGCCTTTGCTTTCCCCTGCAGCCTTATACCAGTGGGTCACTGGTTCCCCTCCCTCTTCTTACTTCCTTTAGCATAGCAAACCCTTTCCCAGAACCTTCACTGAGACTTTTCTCTCCTCAGAGAACACATCCCTCTACTCTTTGCCTGTTGGCATTTAGCACTCTTCCCCTCCCCAAGAGTCCTCCTTGTACAACCAGCCTGAAGTAGCTCTTATGGAACCCTGCTCTGATGCTACTTCATCGTCATCACAAGTGGTGAGATACTTAATTTTGTTTCACCTGTCTTTTCCAAAAGATTTCAGTATCTGTGGGGTAGACTACATCTACTCAGCACGGAATTCCAAAAGCATAGCACGGTGTCCAGCAAATGGAAGGTTTCTATAAATATATGTTAAATAAAAGAATTATATAAAATCCAGCATAGTGGAATGTGAATTAATGACTTTTAACTCACCATCACTAGTGCTTGAGAGCAGCTTTCTGAGTTGATCCTAAGTTACAGTAAGAGTGACTCAAGCCCTAAAGCCTTTCATCACCATCACTACATTCACCAAAAGAATCCCTTGGTAATTGCCAAAAGAAGAGATGCAGTTCCACACCAGAGTGGTAGGGAACCTTACCACCATCCTCTCCATTTGGGGGGTATCTCATGGCTTCAGGATGTGTGAGCCAGGGCCTTGTCCTTCCTATCAGGTCCACATCACCAGGAGACTAGACTTGCAGTTCAGTGGGAGGCCTGCTACATTAGCACCTCCAGCTTTGGGAGAATCACAGGCCAGGCTGTGCAAGGGCCTTTCATTACTCAACAATACAGCTGCATCAAGTTCCCTGAGTATCTATAAAAAATCATTTAAGAGAGAGCCTTGGAGAGGTACTAAGTTTCCCCAACTAAATAACTTTCATTTCTCTTGTCCTGTGCATGCAAGGCCTGCCCTCTGCCCACCTACTCCATGAGGAACACTAAAGTCAGAACATTAGCTTAAGAACATTCAATTTAAAACACAAGTCTTTCTAAAGATCATGTTAAATGTCCATCTAAATCAACCTGAGCCCATCTTCTGGTACCAGAATCCAAACAGTCAGTGCCCCAGATGGGTCCTACCATGGTGGATGATATCGTTAAAGAATGTTTTTCATGGTTAACTGGTTTAATTAATCTGATATAAAATGTCTAATCTGAAAACCTGAGAGTTGGGATCCTGATAAGTTTCACAGAGCAGCAAAAAGGAAACTGCAGATTTATCAATAACAAAGAAAAAGGAAAGAGATGTGAGAAACTTAAAACTGGTGTAAGTAACATTTGGAAAATCCAACCCAATAACTTTTTTTGGTTTTTTGTGGGTTTTTTTGGTGCCAGGGATCAAACTCAGGACCTTGCGCTTTTGAGGCAGGTGCCGGAACCACTGAGCTAAATCCCCAGCCCTTCCAATAACTTTTGTTCAAGAAGATGATGTGTCTCTGGAGGGGCCGCTCAGGCCTTGATCTACCAGAATGCTACAGTGTCCCCAGGGGATTTCAGTCTCCATGATTTGGGGATTTCAACATCTTCAGTGAACTGCAGAGGGGTGGCAAGCTTGTTTATTTCTCAAGGTGTAGAGACAGATGTGCTAATATGATTTACACCTGTGTGGTACCAGACCCAACCCCAGATGGAAACACACGTAGTGGCTTTCTATTCAGCCCAGGCACACTCCCCTTCACCTTCTTCTTTCCAATGCACATAAATCTGACCCAGAAAATATGTCAGTCTGTGCTGCATTCCTAAATGTGGAAGGATATCCAGAAACATAACAGCTGCAGCTCCACCATTCTAGGTAGTACAGTGAGTGCTTTGTACTAGAAATGGAGGTAGAAAATGAGAGGATGTCATTACCCAACATCTGGCCCTGTAAGTAGCCATTCCCAGCTCTACAGAGGCAGGGCTTATTGGCATCTGGACACAAACATATGCTGGGGATTCAATCATAAAACAGCATCCATCTTCTACATATAGAAAATGGCTATATAAAAAAAAAGACAATGAATGATGAAGTGCTTTGGAGTTAATGGGAAGAGGAACTGCTCCCTCTGGAAGCCAGTGGGACCTGGGAACCTAGGAAAGGAGATGAAAAGCTTCAGGGGCAAAGGCTGTGGTCCTTGAGGGCCACACCCAGAAACTACCTCACCAGGCAGGAGGCCCGGAGACTGACTGGAAGCCCTGTTCAGGTAAGCCTGTCCCACCTATCTCCAGCTTCAGATGGTACTTAAAGTATGATTTAAAAAATAAAAAAGGAAAGCAAGATAGGACAAGGTAGACATAGAGCATATTTGACAGAAGTGTTGCATTTGGTCTTCTGTCTCTCTCTGTCTCCCTCTCTATGTAAACCTAGTCCACTGGATTTTCTGTACAATGAAATATCTGCTTTTCATTCTGTCTCCCTCCCCAAGGAACTAAAAGTTCCAAGCAATTATTCTCATCTCCATCATGAACTGCCTCATATTCTCTGCTGCTCTTCTCATCAAGATAATCCAATCAATACCTTCTACTGCAGAGAGAAAAACAAAGAAACAGAGAAGGTAAGTTGCTTGCATGAGTTATAAAATCATGCTCAGTGAAGGCCCCTATGATATTTCTGTTGATTAGAAAAAAGTCTTATGGATTTAAAGCAATTAAAGTGACATGTGGTTTGAAAAACCACAAAGGGGATTAACAAGTCGAGAATTACTGGGGAATTACTGGGGAAGAAATAAGTTCAATGCCTGGGCCCAGACCACTTGCTTAACAAGGAACAGAGACTAGGAGGAAAGGGCCCCAGGTTCTTCATGGAGGCACCTCCAGGACCAGGAGCACACTGGCTGGTGGCTCTGGCGGTGTGGAAAGCACACTGGCCTTCCTAGAGCTCTCCCCAAGCCTCCGTAGAGGCAGTTGCACGTCACAGGGAAGGTCATGGAGACTGGAGGGAGAGAGACTGCCAGTATGGTTCCCAGTCTGCCGTGCACTCGGCCTGTGCCATCAGGGCAATTAGAGATGGAATTGAAACAGTCCCATCTAGAAAATGAAGATTATAACTCAGACCTGGCAGATTGCTGTAAGAAATCAGCAAGATCCCTATACAGTGGGTCCAGTACACAGGAAGTAGTCAGGAAGTGCTTCCTTCCCTCTCTTGCTCTAAGTGGTATGTATTTGGCATGTTTGGTTTGAATTATATACCTAAGGTATGTATTTGTAATCAATCAATCAATCAATCAATCACAAGGAAGTTTTTCTGTTTAAAAAGGTAACTCCAAAGAGAGCAAACCCAAAGCTGTTGCATTAATTCTACAGTCAGCTTAGGCACACCACCAAGCTCTCATTAGCACCACACCTAAACCTAGAACATGGTCAGTGAAGGTCTTGAGTCTAAAACAGAACATAAGCCTTACATGGGCCCACTGAAGAAAAGGCCTGAGCTACATCACTGTAAAATCATAGTAACCGATGTGGGCACAATCAGACACAGGTAATTGGCAATGTTTTGAGATGTGAAACAGCAGAAAGCTGTCTAGGCACCTAGGAATCAAACACCTTCTGTGTGGCCATGTGTCTTCCAAACCTAGCAGATATATGTATGTATAATCAACCGGTTCAAAGCCCCCTGTAGCAAGAGGCAGTGCTTTGTTGTAAAACAAAACTGAGATGAAATAGCTGTTATCCTTTCAAATATCCTCTGAGAGTTTGGTATTTGAGGCACATTCTGTGATGTACTTCTCTCTGACCTCAAACACTTTGATTCTTTTTTTCAAGTTCACATAAAAGAGAAAAAGCTCTCAGATTGGTCTACTCCTGTACCAAAAGCCTCGACTGGATCTGAATTCTTTGCTAGTGTGGAGAATTAGTTGTTATTCCAGATAGTTAGGAAGCAGAGATGAAGGGCCATTACATTAGAGAAGCCCAGCCCTCTGGGAAGTTGGGCCATCTCGTCTCTCTCCTTATTTAAAAATAGATGAGTTCCCACTGTTTCCCAAGGCTTTGAAGGGTACACTTAGATATTGTAGGTTCCATCCTGACATCCTTTCCTCCCATTCACAATATACTTGCAGAACTAGAGAATGTGCCTTGTCTGGAAGGCTTAAAACAAATGCTTCAATTTTCCATTCTCCAAATGAAAATCAATGGCGGCAGAGAGGTAAAATCAATGTTCAGCAGTCTGTAGGGGTGCTCCCACCCCCATCCCAATCTGCCACCTACATAGAACAATAAAATCAGAACTAGCCATCCTGACTGGCAGAGAATCCCTGAGTGCAGAGCCCTCTACAAGTTTTAGGATTGTCTATTGCCCTGTACCCTAAGACGGTGGTGAACCTATGCCACACGAACAGCAGGGGGCTGTTATCATTGAAAGCTCTAAAAGGTTTGCCATCACTGTTCACCTAACAGAATGTTTTTCTTAAGCAGGTCTCAGAAAATATTTGAAACTTAAGTGTTATGGATTAGAACTATAATGTCCCCTAAAAGTCTCATGTATTTGGAAGGTGATTGTATCATGGGGGTGCTGTACTCATTAAGGAACAATGAAGAGTTTGTAGCTGACTTGCTGTCAGGAGATGGGAGCATTGGGTTATGACCCAGAAGGGAGTATGCTAGTCCCCAGCTCCTTCCTCCTCTCTCCACTTCCTTGCAGCCATAGGGTGGTAAGTTTTCCTCTGCCATTCCCTTCTACCATGCCATTCTGCCTTGGAGCTAATTAACCATCCTCTGAAAACCATAAGCCAAAATAAAGCTCACCTCCATTAATTTGTGGGTGTTAGGTATCTTATCCAGCAATGGGAAAAAGCTAACTTACACACTAAGTCAGGAAGAATCATACAGTGCTATAACAAGAATTCTTCTTTTGCGAACAGACCCATTTACCAGTGGGATCTCTGGTGTGTAACACCAGAGCTTGACTTCACTGTTTCCCAAAGGATCCTCTTTATTATCCAGACCAACGACCACTGTCATCTTCTTCTTCCCAGGAAACTAGTGATCTGCCTTCTGTCACCACAGATGAGTGTTCTCTAAAATCTTGTGTTCTCTAAAATTTCATGTCAGTGGTAATCATGCAGTATATACTTTTTCGGGGGTATAGGAGGTTTTTTTTTCACTCAAAATAAATATTAGATCCATCCGTGTTGTTAGATGTATCAAAAGCCTATTTCTTAATGTTCAATAGTAATCCATTGTAATGGATACACTATAATCTGTTTATCCATTCATCTGCTGATGCATATTTGGATTATAGCCTACATTTTTGCTATTATAAATAAAGCTGATATGAATATTCACCAGTCCATCTTTATGTGTACACATGCTTTCATTGTATATTTTAGAATCAAGTCTTCTTTGAATATGTTTTACAAATATTTTTCCCACTGTGACTTCCCTTTTTATTTTTTTTTATTATTATTTGTTTGTCTGTTTCGAGATAGGGTCTCATTTGTGTTTCAGGCTGGCTTTAATTCGATATGTAGCCCAGACTGGTGTCAAAATCATAGTGATGCTCCTGCTTCAGCCCCCTGGTGTTGGGATTACAGGCATGTGCCACCCCACCTGGCATTCTTTTCATTTTTATAAAAGTATCTTTTTAAAGTTTAACAGAACCAAATTTGTTGATTCTTTTTTCTTCTGCATCAACTATTCATGATTTTTGTGTTCTACTTAAGAAATCTTTCTCAACCTCATTTTTCTCAACCTCATTCACCATTTTGTTTTCTTCTAAAAGTTTTATAGTTTTTCCTCTTATATTTAGGTTTGTATAATTTTAATTTTTATAATATGTTAAATAATCAACATTTACATATATGTAAATGTATGGGATCATAAAATACTCATTAGAACAAATATTAATTGAAAAGCACCCAATATAAATTTTTTATACAGTATAGTAATTGCTTGTTAACCAAATAATCAAAAAAACCTATGACCAAAAGAATAGACAGAAATATATAACAATATTTTAATTACTGTTTTTAGATAATGTTACCATTACCTATTTCCTCTTTCTTTTGGCTTTTCTGACTTAATGTTTTATAATAAGCATCAACTATCATTATATAAAAATAGACTGGTACCAGATATGGTGGTACAAGCCTGTAATCCTAGCTGCTCAGGCGGCTGAGGCAGGAGGATCAGAAGTTCAAACCCAGCTCGAGCAACTTAACAAGACCTTATCTCAAAATAGTAAACTAAAAAGGGCTGGGGACATGGCTTAGTAGTAGAGTTCAATTCACAGTACTGCCTAAAAGGGGTGGGGTGGGGTGGAACATTTTTTAAAAGTCACTCAAGAAGTGCCTTCTTGATTCCAGGCTGCCTTCACACTGCTCTCTCTTGCACAAATGACCCCTTTGGAGAACAGGAAGGATGAACATACTAACACACGCCCACCTCCTCCCAACTCCACTCAGTACTGCTTAACAGCAGAAAGAAGTAAAACAAAAAATTTCCAGAAAACTTCTCCAAAAAGAATATGAGTTCAGCTGAAGCCTCTGATGAAAAATACAAATACCACCCCATGAAGGAGAATTCCAGCAGAGAAGCCTGGATGCTCTGCTGTCATTCTTTCTTCCCTTTTCAAAATTCCTTTGTCAGCTCCAAAATGCTGCAGTCACAGCTGTGTGCACCCAGCAGCTTCTCCGCTCACTCAGTCCCTGAGGCAGGAAAAAGCTAGTACAGTTCTCTCTCGGATGCACCTGCTGTCCTGCCTGGATCCACTTGCTAAGACAGCCTAAGTCTGGAGCCTTGCACTTAGAGAAGGTGCGGCATCTCTCCATGGGTGTGCACTCCTCATTGCCTGAAGGGCAGAATTCGCCCCCTGAGCCACTCAGGGGCCAGCTTGGCTAGGAGGGTTACATACAGATGTTTCGCAGAAAGATTAGTTCCCTGATTGATGCGTAAATCAACTTGCCAACATGGTCTCCCTGATCACAGGGGACCCCCGAAGTATAACACAGAGGGACAGATGTTTCATCTGGGAAAGTGTCCAAGACCCTTAGAAGAGATATGCAGTTGCCTGATAATGTGGGCTGAGTGATTCAGCCTTGAGAGGGAAAGGAGAACCCTTGGGCCCACAGCCACAGCAAATACTACAGCACGGCTTCCCTGGGCCATCACCTCCCAAACCCTGGGAAGCCACCTCAGCTAAAGCTGCCTCTTTGGGTTGTTTTTCCAAACAATGAAAAGGCCCCATTGTCAGAAATGCAGCTATCTTCTTAGTCCTTTCCTGCTGTGCACCACAGAAAAGGCGGCAGAAATGAAGCTGTAATCTCCACACTAAACCTCAAAGACTTATTCTCACAAGAACCACAAAGGCTGCACAGTCAGACTAGCAAAAGGACACAGAATCTGTAGAGCATTAACTTTTTTTGTGAGGAACACACAACTTTGTGGACTTCTGGCTGAACTCCGCCAAATGAATCCAATGATAATTATTATTATCATAATTGTTTAGTAACTGTAATGTAGACACAGCTGTCATTTGACACAACACTTGTGTACATTACACACCATTACCTATTGAACTTTCACACAACCACACATATAAAACACCCTCAGAAGGGCCGGAGATTTAGCTTAGTGGTTTCGCCGCCTGCTGCACAAGCGCAAGGACCGGAGTTTGATCCCTGGTACCCCCCCCTGCAAAAAATACCTGTAGAAGTGCTGTAATTAAACCCACTTAACAGATGATGAAGCACAAATTCACAATCAAAGCGACTTGCCACAGCCACATACCCAGGAAGGGGCCAAGCATGGGCGTTGAGCCTAGATGGCTCTCACTACCAAATCTGCACTCTGAGCCACTCTAAATTTTATGCTCACCAGGAGACACAGGAGACGAGGATCTCATTTTCTGTGTAAGCAAAAAAAGTGATGTCAGAAACATAATGTTCCAAGGAAGACACCATTTACATCTGGATGTGTCTAAATACCAATGAAGTCCTTGCCTCACAAAGACATTTGAATTTAAAACTAAAAATCCCTTGTCTGACATTTCTAGGAAGGCCTGTATTCTGATTTCTAGGAGGACACATGCAATGGACTCTCTATGGTCTACACACACACACATACACACACACACCACACGCGCATGCACTAGACCAGATCGCTAAATAACCTAGAGTACTATTCCCAAGTGTGTTGGGTATTTGCAACAAAAGAGGCCACATTTCCCTCCATCAGAAAAGGCAGAAATCACAGGTGGCAGGAAGAATGAGTGAGGATATCAGATGTTGCACCTGAGAAAGTAGCAATATATGCTCCTAAAAGGCACAGTAATGTGGATCCTGAGACATTAAAGGGACAGGAGCAGAGAGCTTTTGGGCCTCACAGCCTTGAAAGATTATCACAGTCAGGCAATCAGATACAACCAGAAGCTAAGTGTCCAGGCCCTGCTTTCTTAGCTATAAGTTTCCTGGATCCTGGAATCACTCAGGAAAGAGGAAGGGCCCCAGTAATGACCACAAAGGGATTTTCTGATCTTCTGCTCAGATGAGGGCTTAGAGTCAAGATGTAGGAGATTTAAAGGTAATTAAAAATGACAATCTAGGGCCAGGATTTAGCTCAGTGGTTTTGCCGCTTGCTGCAAAAGTGCAAGGTTCTGAGTTCGATCCCTGGTACCAAAAAATTAAATAAATAAAAATGACAATATATTTTCAAGTCAGTGTTTGAAAAGTGAGATTCATGCCATAGCAAGAATACAGGCACAAAACACTATACAAAATAGTATCATAAGCCTTACACTCTCCCATTCCCAGCATCACCCAGTCAGAGACCGGGTACCCTCAGATCAGCCAGCCTCCCAGGTTCCAGCTATCGCGCTTCTTGCCTTACCTGGGCAGCAGGTGCTTGCGGCTGACACAGAGGGCTGTCTGGTAGTCTTGGGTCACACACACTTTGTGAGGGCTGCACTTCACCTTCAGGCAGGGGTCTTTGGATGGGTCCAGGGCTGAGGCAAAAGGAAAGAGAAGAAAGGAGTTAGGACCTCCAGGAAAATTTAATTTCTATTGCTAGTCAAATAAATGAGAAACAAACAATCCGTGTGTTTGCATTTTGTGCTGTTTCCTGAGGATGGTGGTGACTGGAATGAAAATCCAACCCAGGGGACTTCTGTGTCTGTCACACAGTCTTCTTCAGCATCAGGACAGTGATTCTCTTGTGCTTTGAGAGCTTCAGCATTTTCATTTCAAGGAGAAACTGCTTTAAAAAACTCTTTAGACTTACAGGATCCAAATAACCTCTTAGTCATTTACCTGGTGTTGCTTTTTATTATTTCATCCATGTTTAATTTTACTTATTTCTACCACATAAAAGTCCTTAAGGACAGTAGTTTTTGCTTCAGTTCAAAAACTACCGTCTATATGCATAAATAACCTACTTAAGTTTTTAGAGAACTTCAGGATGTGCAAGACAGTTTTGTGCCACACAAAGTTACAATGTAATAGGGAGAAGAAAAAAGCTTACACATAAATATTTATTGTGTAAGGCAGAATTAGATAAGGGCCATGATGGGCATATAAAATGATAACAGCTTGAAAGAAAAATAGAGATCAATTTCTAGGGCAAGGATTAGTGAAGCATTAATATGTGAATTGGATCACTAGGGATGAGTAAGATTTTGAAAAAGCAAAGACAGAAAAGGCAAGCCAGGCAAGAAGACCAGCACAAGCCAAGGCAGGGAGGCATGTTTGGGCGATCATGAGAAATTCAATCAATTAAGTGTGGCTTGTGGGTGGGAATAATGAAAGGAGGGGAGTTGACTCAAACAGGTAACTCCAGAAAAGGTCTCCAAAGACAGAAGTTCATACACTGTGGTGTTTTCTAGAGTAATCTGAGTATCCGGCCCCTGGCTAATCAGCACTCCACATGCTGAGGTGCACATGTGCATCACTGGCACAGAAGAGGCCCCAGAGAATTCTCTGCAGAACAAAAGCAATTGTTCCATCTCCCAGCTCCTATGCCTAAACCCTATCTGGTGGTAAATCATTCATAACTGCTATCCATAGCCAGGGGAGATGAGGTTCCCCCATATCATTCCCCTACAAACATTTGGTTTAAGAAATTGACATTCCAAGCAGGGCCAGCAAAACTGCTATAAGAAATACCATCGTCTACTTTACCACTGGGCTTTTAGCTGTCACACAGCATAAATCACAATTCTTCACTTCCCACCTAGGCCCCAAATCTGAACACCATTTTCTCCACATGGCTGCTGAGGATATCTCAAAGGTCCTGTACACAACATTCAAAGGTGTTTCTGCGGCCTGAACCACTCAGGGTGGCTTCTTCTCTGTGGGAACTGTGGCAGCTGTAAACAGGACCCAGGGAACATTCTTAGGTCAGTCAGGACAAGGACAACACCATGGTCCTAGTCCCAAGGTGGTAACCTGGCAGAGCCAGTTCCCCAAGTGATATGCCCTGATGCCTGAAGCTTAGCAGAGAGAAAGAGGCTCTGATAAGCGAGAGGCTGCTTTGAGCCCCAGGGCAGGATGCTCACTCCCAGCTCTTAAGCTGAGATCATCCTCTGAAATGCAGTGGCCTAGAAGCCTGTGTCTGTCCTCCAGTCCTCCGAGGCTGGGGCTCCCAGAAACATGTGGCAAGAGCTAGCTGGTCCCATGTGGAACTCTTAATCCCTGGGGGTGTCAAGCCAGGCATGAGAGGCCATGAGGCTGGCGCAGTCTCTACCAGCTCCCTTCTCCTTTGGCACCACCACCACTCCTAACCCCTCCCTGGGGCTATGGCTCAGCCAGCTCTGACTTACCTTCCAAGACTCCTCCAAAACTGAATCAATGATTAAGAAGGATTACCAGATGACCACTAAGGACAACTATGGCTGATCTTTGTACCCTTCTCAAACTTCCACCCACCACTTATGGATTTCAGGAAATCTGTGACCAGACATCCTTGCTAAAGTTACCAATGAGGCATTTTCCCCAACAGGAGCCATGTGCCCCAAAGACTTTGAGATTTCTATTTGAGTGGGTCTAAGAGATGGAAAACAGTAGGGTGGCTTAGCATGATGGGTGCTAAAATCTGCAGCATTACACGATAAGTTTTAGGGCAGAGTTTGAACTCCTTTTGCTTCTGCAGGCAACTTCACAAATGTGCAGTGTTCACAGTGCCAGGGAGTTGACCTGAATGAAAAGAGCAATCTCAAGGGAAGTAACTAGCCAGGCACATACAGTAGGAAAGAACACAGACTCCAAGCCCAGGGACTCCTAGGACTGATTCTTCTGCCTTAGTTCCTTCTTCTATAAAATAGGGATGATAACAATGCCTACTATTGCTAGTTGGTTGTCAGTAGCATTACATTAATTAATACCTTAAAGTGCTTACAACAGACCTGGTACATGTTAAGCACCTTGGATGTATTTGTTAGGTTTTTCAGGTTTGTATTTTGTTCCCAGAATGAATAATAAGCCATCATAATCACAAGAACAATAGTTCGCACTGAGTACCTCTGACATGAAGGCAGTGAACTAAGCCCTCTAATTGGATTACCACACTTAATCCTCAATAGGCCCAAGAAGGCTGCTGCCAAAGTGTCCATTTTGCAAACACGTCTTAAAGAGAAGTTGATGACAGGTGTAGAGGGTGCTGGAAAGTCTGCTTTGTGAACACAAATTCCTCACTATATGCCACCAGCACTGGGATCACCTTGAATCTCTGCTGATCTTGAAAGTGGACTGTGGAGTATCACTTCATTCCAAGTATAGAGCCTGGATGTCACCATGTTCTCAAAATGCCCTCAGAGCAAAATGAAATGTCATGGGGAAAACTAAGGGAGAGCTTCCAGGGGTCTGGGGGCGGGCACTGCTGCTGAGGCTGTGACAGCATGCTCTGCCAGTATACCCCAGGACTGCGTCTCCAGCACCAGCCCTGCCCCCAGAGGGTGGAGAGCCCAGCCCTGGACAACTGCACCCCCTGTGCACTCCTTCTGGATCCAGCAAGCCCCCACTGTGTCAATCAACCCATAATTTGGTCAATTCTGTTTCTGCAGTCTTACTATCTGTCATCCTGGCAGTGGGCAAACTTCTAAAGATAACCCTTCTGAGTGCTAGGATTACAGGTTTGTACCACTACATTCGGCTCCTTGGAGGGTAATACTTTTTACAGCACTGAGGATTAAACCAAAGCTTTAGCACTGAGCTACATTCTCAGCTTTCTTTTATTTATTTTTTATTTTTTTTATTTTGAAACAGCATCTTGCTAAGTTGTCCAGGCTGCCCTTGAACTTATGATCCTCCTGCCTCAGCCTCCCAGAGTGCAGGCATTACAGGCATGTGCTATCACACTGTCTACATTAACATTTCTAAACACAAAATGTACAACCAAAAATACTAATAGGAATTGTCAGTTATTTAACGATGTATACATACTTAACAATTTCCAGACAGAAATCAAGTCTGCTAAAATTAATTACTATGTGAATTATTTAGAATAAATGAATGTCACAGAAAAAAATGTAACAAATCAAGCTGTCAGGGTTTGTTTAATTACCAGGATGCATTTTATTTTTGCAAAACAGCGATACTGGGATTGAGGAGTATTTCATTTCCATTTAAATGCAGGCCTCTCATACATGCTTTTCCTAGCAGCCACTGGGCTCACATGAAAGGTTCTCAGTACCAGTACTGGACAGGGATGTGTGGCTCCACTTTCTACAGAAAATGATAAGAGATCCCAATGAATAATAAGTGGCATTTGAGAAACCTTTTAATAAGGTAGGGGAAACTGCTCAGGTGAGAAGATAGGAGCAAGTGATGAGTGTCAGTGGCAGCCCTGAGCTGCAGCCTCCCTGTCATGGTGCCAGGCTGTGCTCCAAGTTTTAATCTCCCTCTATACACCCTTGGAAACAGGATGAAGCAATCTCCAGAAGATGGGAAAGCTCTCCGTCCCCCTTTATGTCTTGTATCATCATACCCGCAGGACTCATGTGGACTTAAGGAGGACCGCGTGCCTAATACAAAGTAGGAACCCCAAGGTTAATTTCATCTTTCCTGCCCATCTTCCCACAAAAACCAGCAGGTGTCAACTGGCACAGGGCACGTGTCCCACATATTTTTCTCAAAATAATTTTTACCAAAACTTTTCTCAAAGAAAAAAAAGGCCCAAAATGAATTAATTTAAGGAACTGCAAAACATCGAATTCAAAACCCAGTTAATTACCAGCTCCATCTAAGTGTTTTTTAATTAATTTTATTTTTTAAGCTCATTGCTTGGTCTCAATTAAGGTGCTGATATTTTAATTATCTTAATTCTTTCTAAACTTGTTTTACAGTTCAATGAGTTATTTTTAATTAGCTACAATTGATCTTAAAATCCAGAACCAAGCCCTTTCATTGTCCTTGGGCAAATCCCATGGTCTAATTGGCAAAGGGTCCAACATCTGGGCCAGCACAGCTTGATGCTACTGGAGAGATGCTATGGTGAGAGGAAGATTCCATTTGGTGGGTTGGTCAGAAAGGCCTTAGTCTTTGCAGACATCACACACACACGCACGCACACACACACACACACACACACACACACACATGCATATTTGTTCAGTGAACATGTGCAGAGCATCATTCTGGGTGAGACACTCCTTTGCAGGCTGGAGGCCAGCAGCTCTGTGGGGACCATGACAGCCCTCCTGTTCTCCGGGGGCTCACACAAAGATGGGACTCAGGGGATGCACCTAACTCAGACTTCTAGAGGGTCAAGTGAGATTTTCTGGAGGAAATGATGTCTTTGGAAATGCAGATTTAAACCAGGCAATAGTAGGAGGAAGATCAGAACATTCCATGTAAAAGGAATCTCTTTCTGGGGTCTGAGAGATCTTGTCAGGTTTGGAGAATGGAAGTGTTTCATCTGGCTGGCAGCTGGTTAGAGTGGGGTGGGATAAGGTTGGAGAAGGTGACCAGGCATGTCATGGAGGGCCTGGACACCCCCCTGAGGACTCTGGGGAGCTGTGGCTTCCAAGTTCCCTAAGACTTCAAACATGGTAGAATCAGGTGATCTTTCTTGTATCTTCCCATTCCAAAGTTAGGGGAGAGGGGCAGGAAGCAAGAGCCCAGTACAGTGGTGCCTCAGTTCACAAATTTAATTCTTTCCATGATTCCAGTCACATAATTCATTCCACAGCTGCAACCGAATTGCACTTGCAACCAGAATTGTAGGATGAATTCTGTGAAGTTTGTGAACCAAGGTACCACTGTGTATGTATTTTATGTAGAAAGTGGGACTTTGAAAAGAACAGACATGCTACATACAGTCATCATCTAAGTGAGAGGGGACAGTAGGGATGGCAAGCCCTGTGATCAATTCTTAGAGACCCCTCTTCTCCTTTCAGGAACCTTCTGACTTCTTCTCCCAAGGGATATGAAGCCCCAAAGGATTCTGGGAAGCAACAAAGCTACTCTTTGAGACCAGTAAGCAAAAGACTAATCTAAAACATTTGTGGCCACTTGTAATTCACCCCAGTGACCTTCAAACACTCTCTATAAATTAATGATGGCCCATAGTCTCCTCCTTGCTTTTAAGATTTGCCTTCTGCCTGGGCAGACCCAAGATACATCTGGACAGCAGACATGCCCAGTGATTCATTAGAAGTGACACAATGGATGACTAAGAAATTACTCCAAACTGTGAAAACCTCATCAAACTGGGATCCTGAACATTTCTTATAGCTTGTCTGTCCCCATGGTAACCCTTGCGGGCATCACCCCTCCCCCTTCTCCAGAGGGGCTTGTCTACCAGCTGACGACAGAGCCTCACAGAATACAAAATAGGAGATGCTGCCCATCAGATTTTGCTATAAACCAGGGAAGAGCAGTGGCTTGGAAAGCCTCCTTCACTATTCTCTGCTTTCACGCTCAAGAGTTGGCCGAGTTATCTGAGGCTAAACAAAGGGACCTACCAGTCATGTGTCCACATAGGGCAGACAGCTGAGTGACAAGGAAGGTTGAACTTGTGTGCCCAAGGACTGGGGAATGAGAACGTAGGGGCCATGGTACAGATAAGGATAAAGAGGTGGAGGATACAAAGATGTACCCAATCAAAAATAACCCTGCTCCTTTTTGCCTTTAAATAGAGGGCTTGGGAACTTCTTTCTTCGGTGTTAAAACTAAAAGCACTTCCCTGTTCCACTCCTAGTGTGTGGGAGGTGGGCTGAGGATAAACAGGTAATAAATAGTCTGCTTATGAAGGTATTTTTCAACCGTGTGCTTAAATGATAACAATTTTAAAAATAGGTCAATGGGTACATAGGAGTTCATTACATTATCTTCCCAACTTTTTGGTATACATAAAAAATAATAAGAAATTTTCACAAAAGATAGAAAACAGAAATATTATCTGACCCAGCAGGTCAACATATTATGCAAAAAAAAATTTATCTTAATGATCTACATAAGGGAAAACGATAAACAATTTGAATATCCATCAGTATTAGTCTGTCAGACTGCTATAAGAAAATACCATAGACGGAGTGGCTTAAACAACAAAAATACTGTGCATTTTCTCACAGCTCTGGAGCTTTCTAGTCTGAGACCAGGGTGCCAGTGTGATGGGGTTCTGTGAGTGCTGTCTTCCCAGTTCACAGATGGGCAATTTTTCACTGTATCCTCACGTGGCCCGCTTGGTGCATGGACACACGAGCTCTCCAGTATCTTTACTACGAGGATACTAATCCTATTGGATCAGATATCAACTCCTACAACCTCATTTCACTTTACTTCCTTAGAGGGCCCATCTCCAAATATGCCCTCTGCAGGATCTAAGGCTCCCATGAATGAATTTGGAGGGGACAAAACCATTTAGTCTCTAATGATACCTATAGTTAAATGATTTCATTAATTACAGGGTACCCATTTGCAGCATGCAGCTATTTCAAAGAAATAATTAGATCTGCATATAGTAACAAAGATAAATGTTTGTGATAAATTAAGTTCAAAAAGTAAGGTGAAGACAAACCAATCAGAAAGGGTAATCTCTCAGCACCCTAAAGCCTTAATGGCAAAGCCAGACCTGTGTCCCTCCAAAGGCACACCTTCCTCTTCCCTATTCACTTTCCCTGAAAGAAACTTCCTTCCCTCACACCAGTACCAGCCTCCATCCCACTCACCAGTTCCTCCTGCCTGACGATCCTTTCTATCCTGGGACTGTTCCTACAATCGTTGATGAACAAATTCAGACTCTCAAAAACACCAGGCCTACACCTGTCAATGACTGGTCCTGGAACACCACCTGCCAAAGGCACAGTCCCCTTCTGTTTCCTCAAGAACCTTGTCCGCAACAAAGAGACCATGGATGTCAGACCATGGCCAAAGGCCAGAGCAAGTATCCAGCTCTGAGGTTTTGGCATTTGCTTTGAGATAAAGGAGTTAAGGACTATCCATGACTGGCTAGAATGAATGACAGCTGTGAGCAGAGCTTGAGCCCTCTGCTCACATGCAAAACAAGATATTAAGAGCAACCACTGATAAGCCCAACATGGTAATTTACACAACCTGATCATTAGAAAAGAAAGCATAAAGAGAAATCTGCTAGAGCAGCTATGGAAATATGCTCCATAAAATCAGCAGCCACAAAATTTCATTGGCCTGGCCAGCCATCCTCCCTTCCCAAAGCATATGTCACACTAACCCTGTTCTCTAGTGGCTCAGGGATGGTGAAGACTGGGCCCTCAGTGATTCCAACAAGAAACTACCTTCCCTTTGAAAGTGGGGTGAGGGGGCAGGAGCAGACCAAAAGGGAACAGGGCAGGAAGAATCAGTAGAAAGGAAGGGAAGAAGGAGCATTTTATTACATAATACATCAGCTAAGTAGGTAAATGATGCTGGAGATATTTGATAGCCACCAATGCATAAAATAATGTACTATTACATATTCTAACTTGAACAATGAGGAAAACTGAGAGATTAGTTTCATTCTTAATTTAACATCTGGTAATAGACACAGAGATAACAAGTAAGCAACCTCTTGTGGTTACACAGCCAGTGAGCCTGGACTCACATCTTGGTCAGTCACACACCAAAACTGATGCTCAGAACCACTAGGCCACGAATGAAAATAGCTTATGCTGAGGACAAGGGTGAAGATTACCGTGCAAAGAAGCAACATACCAAATCTTCCTGTCCACCTTCCTCAAGAATTATACCACTCATAAAGTCCCAGAAAGAACTGACTGTGAAGAAATACTGTACTATCAGAAATCAAAGCCAGATTGTTGGATATTTGAATAAGCACCTAATACTTTTATAAAGAATACAATGAAAAGTCAAAGTTTCTTTCAAAAATCAATGCTGTTGCCCAGTGAGCTTAACTCTCTCTGATTAAGAAAAGGCAGGGGCCAGGGGAACTTTGTGGTTCCTTCTCTGAGGAGTTTCTAGTCCACACCACAGACTGGGGACACATGATGCCTGATGGTAACATATGACAAAGCAGCATGAACAACAGGACCTGAAAATGGCCTCATCCGTAAGGAAATGGACAAGATGCTGTGTGCAGGGTAATCTTAACCTTCTCATCCATCAAAATGGCCAGCATTTATTAAAATGGTATAATACTAAAAATACTTGGGTCTATCCCATTGTAATCGACATAAATTATTCATAAGACATTTATGAACAAAGGAGAGAGAATTACTCAAAATACAAAAGAACCAAATCTATAATCTAGAAGAATAAAAGGACATGAAAAAGCACAATAAAAATCTAATATTTTGAGGAAAAGATACACTTAAAAGATCACTGTGGCTCATAAAAGATATCTTTTGTACCTGTGCTTCATTTTACTGCAATTATAATTCCCATAAAACATGGAGATTTTCCTAAATGAAAGGCATCCAGAGAACTAAGTCCTTTAGTGTTGATTATTCTATTATTATTTACAGCCCTGCTTGTTAACAAAGTAGCATGGGAAAACTTAAACACCAAAGACTGTCATAATTCTGAGTGTATCTAGAAGATTAGAGCTGAGGGGTCTGGTTCAGGGAGGTGTGGGTTCAAGATGAGAGTTGCTACTTTGCCACCTCTTGTCCATGTTGAGATGCAGATGGGTTTTTAATATTCAGTTGCAAACAAACACCTTTACTTCATTGGATCCTTGTGATGCTCTGATGGGATCATGCATAAAAGATGCCTAGCACTGGGCCTGACCCGTGGTACACACTCAATTGCAACCCTCATTCCTCTTACCACCTCTTTCTACCTTGCCCCTAAAGTACAGAAAATGGATGGCATCTAGGGTAGCTAAATATGGACATTTCAGAGACCCAATATTCTGGGGCTACAATTCTGTTCATTATTTCCAGTCTTAAATGGTATACTCGTCTCTGTGAGAAGAAACATTGGTCCACTTTGTCCGGAAAACATCTGCAAGTTAGCCAGATTCATGCCATTACCAGACATTTCATGACAACTAAGCAGCTCTTGCTTCTCCAGTAGAGTCATGGTCTGCCTGGTCTCCTCCCAAAGACTAACGTGGCTGATAATGAAGGAAGAAAATAATTTCCCCCCAAATTCTGTGTACCAAGATCACGCAACAAAGCCTGTACACAAACCTACACCATTAACCTTCATTTTCTTGGTTTGTTTGTGAGAGAAGGCTTTGTGGCTTTTGAAAGGTCCCTATTGAAGAGTCATGGAGTCTGAGTGCTAGGGTACCTAAGAACATACATTCAAGCACTACTAATAAAAGGCTCAGAAAATAAGGATGCTGGTTAAGGACAAAATAATCTGATAAACATTCTTGATTCAAGCAGGCAAGGGTTTGACTCCAGGAAGCCGGTGATGCAGGGTACATTGAAGACAACTGGGGAGGCAGGGTTCAGCAAGCAGGTTTGGTGTATGAGGTCAGAGCTCTTTGGTCTTAAGCCAAAAAATCATTCATCTGATGCATTCTGCCCCATCCTAAAGAGCTTGGCAGGGACAGGCATTCTATGCAACCAGAATAGTAAAGTCTGCAGGGAACGCCTGCACCAGATTGGAGAGAGGGATATTCAAATACCTCAGAGCCTTCGATGAGGCTGTCATTTCCACTGTGTGATGTCCTAAGGAACAAAACTTTAGGCCAGAGCTCTGGTGAGGCCACATAGTGTTCATTCACTGGTCACCTCCTCAACCAAGAAAAGCGAAATAGGCAGTCCCATACTGTACGTGTCTAGCATAGCCTGGCTTATCCTTTCTTTTTCTCATTTTCTCACATTCTAATCTAAGCCTTGCTTCTCAGACTGTATGGTAGGCCAAGAAGAAAGCAAATCTACAGTGAATCTCTATGTGGCATCTACTTTACTTGGGAACTTAAAATGTATTATACAAAAGTAAGCACTGATCTAATATGGAGTAGAATGCAAAATTCCCATAAACTGGTATATAGAAGAGACTTCAAGAATGTATGTGCCCATGGTGTCTTCTCTCCTCTACGCCTCAGTTAAGTTCTTGCTCTTTATTTGCCCTCAGGGGCTCTTTGGGAGAAAAGTTTGAAAAGTGTTGAAAGTGTTTACAGTTTAAAAGGGCCTAGAAACAAGCCGAGAGCTCTCTAGGGTACTGATAACCTGAGATAGAAAATCAATACCAAAGAAAGTACATACAAAGAAGCTTCAGAAGCAAATTGCTCATTCCTTTGGGACCAGAAAGCCCCTCCCATTAACCTGATTAATGAAAAATATATCTCATTCTATTGGAACAAATTTGCATGCCACCTCTTCCCAGGAATTTCAGTCTCACGGGTGAAATGTTCCAGGGTTGTCAGAGCACTGGGGGGGCACAACTCAAAGCTTTTTGGAAAACCTTCTATGTGGCAAGCATATGGCGAGGTACATAAATGAGTTACAAAACATTTGTGACTCCCCAGGTGTCAAATGTAATATCATAATTAAAGTTATTACTTTTGTCCCTCCCAATGTTAATTTTTCAGAAACACTTGACTGTAGGTTTATAAATAGGTAATCAGAGACTATTCACTTCCAAGTTCTTTCTTTCTCCAATTAGGGTAAATTCATTCCTGCTTCTTTGGGATCGCTCCCAAGGTCATTAAATTTCATTCCTTAACTGAGAACATTGAAGTAATCATGACATAGTTAGTGCTAAGTGGAGCTGGGGTTTCTCAGGGCATCTTTCTAAGTTATTGAAAACCATCTCAAGCTGAAAGAAGAATGGTTGCCTCTCTCATTGCAGGATTTGTCAAGTGCTGTATCATTTAAGTTTTGTGCATTTTTGTCTTTCCTGTTTTTCCTCTGTGTGTGTCTCACTGAATTGACCCTGAAATATATCATCACATGCATTCAGATAAACCATGTATTCACTGTTGCAAACCAGATATTTCCTGCCTCTCTCTCCAACACATACCACTCAGTGGCCAAATATTTCCCTCACATTAATCTAAAATCAGGTCTACAGGGTAACATAAAACATAAATCGGATTTAACTGTGTGTGGAAGACGAATGCAACACTAAATAATGGGCAAGTCCCAGTGGGATCTCCTAAGACAGGCACGGAAAAATCACAAAGAATAAAACTTTTCCTTTTTATTCAGGGCCAACAAATACTGAGTATATAGCAGGAAAGGGAGAACAGGGAGGAGATCATCATGTTTGGATACTGTACTGGCTGTAGAGTTCTTCCCATCAAAGGAGGATGTTCTTGTTTTAGTCAAAGTTACACATTCTAAATTTTATCTATTTTTAAAAAAAGAGCCTTATGACTCTCTTGTCTGCAGTCTGGCCCAAAACTTCCCTTCCAGAAGTTAGTTCCCATTCCATAGTCTCCTCCTCATCCAATGTTTACCTGGCTATTATTTCACTGGGCAGCTCACAAAAGCTCAAAAGTATGGTATGTTTTCATGCTTTTTGACGCTAGACTGCACAGTCCAGGGCAATGTATAATTTCATTCCTACAATTACTGTATGAGGCCAATAAATCTCCATTTCACAGACAAGGAGACAAAACTGGAACTTGCCAACTTGCAATTGCGTGGTTCACCCGACATGTAACCCTGAGTCTGTCCAAAATAGGAGAGGCCTCCAGAGACTAGAGACAGTGTACGCCCTCTTCACTAACACACATTTCTCAGCTAGACAGGTTTGGAGTTTCCTGGAGCTTTAGTACAGTTGTTAGGTTCTACTCCATGGGATTTGACACTCCTCTAGGGGGCTCTGCAGACCAGAGGCCAACCTTGCTTGCCATTTCTGAACCTCAAGCCCTCTGACACAAGTCTACTTCAAAGGGTGGGTTCAGTTACTATTGGATAAAATCTCTGTGAGGGGCATCTCTGGATGGATTGAAAAACCTGAGATTTCTAGGTCACAAAAACTCAGAGCTTCAAGAGCCCCTGGTTATTTCCAGATCAACACACTCATTGTTAACACAGAGAAGACTTTAATCCATCAATTCAGCACATATCTACAAAACTCATTTTATATTACAAGTCCTATTACAAGCACTAAGCATTCCTTGATGGCTAAAACAAAATCCTTGCTATTTAGGAACTATTCTAGCAGAGAGATGATGAAAAGGGGAGGAAAGGAGGGGGAAGGAAAAGAAAGGAGAAACAAAGAAGGGAAAGAGGTAAGGAGGAAAATTTAGACCAGTGACGGCAAACCTTTTAGAACTTTCAGTGATAACAAATAGCCCACTGTGTCATGTGTGCCATAGGTTTGCCACCACTGTCAGAGATCATAGAGAGAGCCAAGCAGCTAACTTTAAAAGAGTGATGCAATAGACAGCTCCTGGGTGGTCACTCTGAATTAAGTGTTTCCAAAAGATCTCTTTTAAAAGGTGACATTCAAGCCATAATCTGACAAGAAGCAGCCAGCCTCCTGAAGATCAGTTGAGGAACATGCCAGGAGAGAAACTGCAATGGCCTTGGAATGTTAGGGAAAGAGATAGGCTTCAACAGATCTCCTGAATTTTCCAACTCCCATTTTCCAATTCCTTTCCTTAAAATGAGTCCAGGTCTGGAACAGGACTTCTCTCCAGAATGCCAAGTTCTCAGATGGGCATCCTCAGAGAAATTAATCTCCAGATCTCTGATCTACGTACTCGGGTCTAACAGGTGGACCAGTGACAGTGTGCTGGCCTTGCTCCAGACCTGGACTCATCTTTAGGATCAGCACTATGATGTGACAGGCCCAGGGCTCTGCTTCAACAGAGTTCTTGACTGGCCATTCTTTAAGCTGCTAAGCCTCAAGGTAAAAAATCTGCAAAGAATCCAGACCTCGAGCTAGCTGGACACTGTCTTTGCTCATATAAGCAAATGACCAACACCTGTGCTATGAATCATAAGAGAGACCAGAGGAACATGAACTTTGGAACCAACCCATACAGCTCCATAAATGAACTCTGCTCCTTGGGTGCTGTGTGACCTGGGGCAATGTATGCAGTCTTTAAAAAGAAAAGGGAAGTGACATGATCTTCCTTATACGGCAGTGATGAAAAGTAGATGAGACAGTATGTCCAGTGCTCAACATCTTTCTTAATAAATTCTCAATAAATATTAGTTGCTCTCTTTCCATGTGATTCCTTTTAAATATTTCTTACAGCTGTGGCAGTCCAAAATGGGCCTTTTCCTTTTCCAGGTTGTCTTTAAGCTGAAGCACAGTTCTGAAATCACCTTGCCTCTAATCTCTGCTTCCCAGTAGACCTGTGAGATGCCTTGATTGCCCTTGATCAGCCCTGGCCTCCACAGCAAGCCCATCTGTCCCTCTCAGGAAACTAGACTCCACCCGCACACTTTCCTGAATCAGAAAGTTGATCAGTTTACTTTGCCTCAATTACTGGGAAAGTGAACTTCCCTCCAGACTCAGTGAAGTCAAGCTCACAACTGATATGTGGCACTCCATGACCTGAAGGAATAGTGTAAAAGGAGAAGAAAAATGGTGAGATAATAGAGATTCCCGTCTCTCAAATACTTAACAAATTTCCTCTTACAAGTGCTTAACAGAGATTTTTGGCACCAGCTCCCCCTGGCTGGGACTACACCAGCCATCAGGCCTTTTGTGATCCTGAAACGGCTAATGAGAGTCTGTGTTGCTGTGTAATCCAAACAGTATCCATTTCATGCCCAGTCGTTTTTTAAATGGGCAACAAATCTCCCTGGGGTATTTCTTTCTCTGACAAACAAAAGCTCAACTGGACTCTTTGGGGACCTGTCCAATTGACAAGGGCAAGAGGCCCTGGATGCTAATTCAAAGTCCTGCTCACAATGGCAGACCTGCTGGGCCATCAGGCTCCAGCCTCACAAGTTCTCATTAGAAACCAAGTCACAATCCAGAATTTTGACTTCAGACTGATGAAACACACCACTGATTTTTAACTAATTTCTAAGTAGCAAGGTGACAACATTTCCCTACTGGTTCAGGCAGTAGCATTAATGTAATGTAGGACGAAGCTTCAAGCATCATGAGACATGGTAGAAATTCCCAGCACCACAAAGTAAGAGTCTTCAGAAGTACACTCATGGCTCCTCAGGCATTGGGGAGCGGCAGAGACTTTGTACCCTGATAAAGGGATGTGCCTGTGGCAGAATGTCCACCAAGTATTTGCTATAAAAACAAGTGACATGTTGGACATGAATGACCTAAGGTACCCAGCCAGTGACTTTTATTGTAGTCTCCTGGGGTCATGAATATAATCTCTACCAAGCCCTTTCTAGCCAGAACCCTTTCCAGTTCCCAGAGAGTTTTCCTATTTATCTCCTGGGGCATAATTCACATGGAGGCACATCTCCATGACACCGATCCCTCATTTCAAAAGGGAAATCAACAGGAGAACCTAATTTACTCTAAAGTACTTTGATACCCAACAATCCTCACATGTGCTAAACACAGACCTTCAGTGATCACCTACTATGTGCCAGGCATTGTGTCAGATGCTGAAGAAGAAAAGGATGATTGCTATGCCTGTGGCATTTACAGCCTGTGAAAGTTTCCAGGTACCTGGCAAATTCAACCTCATGGAAGCCTTACAACCACCCCATGGGACAGGCTTTCCCTTCATCCTCATTTTACAACCATGGTAAGAGAGCAATTTGTTAAGAGAAGACACAGAATGTGCTCAAGTGCCCACAGCTAAAAGGGATAGAGCAATCATTCAACCAAAAGTGGATCTGAAGCTGGCCCCGTACCAGAGGCCACAAGGACCAGTTCCCACAAGTGTGCTCTGGTCAGCCCATGTGGTGCTTTTTAAAAATGTTTCTAGCAATAAAACATGAGAGAATATCATACACAAACCTGGTACGAAATTTTAAGCAACTTTTAATTGGAAGATCTAGCTGTACTGCAGCTTGCCCTCCTTCACTTTCACTGCATCTTCTTCTGTTTCTTCTCATCCCTTCCTTCCGCCCACCTTTACTGGTACTTTGTCTGTCTTGTCCCAAAGGCACTGGTGTTTGTACACCCTGCACTCCACAGGAACATATCTTTTCTTCACAAAATAAACAACCACAGTTCACATTCTGTACTGCCTCCACTAAAGGAAGACTCCCAGGACAACTGGGATGGGAATACTCTGGGAAGATTAGTTCTCAGTAGTTTATGAACAGTTCCCAAGACTCAGTGCTTCATTGTTTGGCAAACAACATAAAAACTTCCTTTTTAGCTTTAACAGGTTGTCTAATTATTCCTCTTGAATTTTGCTAAACTTTGAGTAATTAATTTAGCAGTCTTCCCTGGAGAATTTTTTTTCCCCCTCCTAACAGGCTTTACTCTGTCTTTTTCTTTTTTTCCAGTCTTAACTGTGCCTTCTCAAAATTGTCAGATCTCAGACGTGACTTGATGAGAGACCCCTTCCATCTGATATTGTCCCCTGGGCTGAACTCTTATCATCATGAACCCAAAAGTGGCAAATGAGGATGTCTGCCACATAGTTTTCTTCTCTGTAGAGTTTTCTGTTATTCAGTCTCAGTCCCATTCTCTGAGCACTGACTAACCTCGGATATGACTTAAATGAACAGAAATTCCTTCGGATGAAAGGTTATCAAACAGGTCTGCTGGCAGGCTTTAGTGGGTCTAAAATTTGCACATAAGATTTTATAGGCACGCAGTTCAGAATGGATATATTTGAGCCCTCCAACCTCCCCTTCCTACTAACATCCTGCTTCCCTCATAGATAATTTTATAGACAATTTTCTCTTCTTATCGTTATAGCATGGTTGGGACAAGGATTTCAAGTACTCTCCACCAAAAGGACAGGAGCCTCACCCAATCCTTTCTTTCCTAGCCCTGGATCATTGGGTCCCAGTGACATCACAGAAAGTCTGCAATGTGAAGAAAGAAACTCAAGGTGAAGAGGACACTGGAGATGATCAGACTGTAGCTTCTTTCGGCCTCCTCTTCATCCTTTCCCATTCCCAAGCCCAAGTTTCTGGCCTCTGAAAACCTTTATGACTTTTACATATCCTTCCTGGGACACTCGAGTTATGGTCTGTTATTAAGATCATGCTTTGTAGGGAACTTCACCAGGGTCTGTGGTTAGATATCCTTAGGGCATGGAACATTTTATGTCAATTGGAATACAGCCATACCTCAGCAAGTTAAAGCACCGAACATTAATTGTCACGCACGCTCCAAATGATTGCAGTGAACAGACCCTTCTCAAGAGCACAACTCAGATCAAACCACCCCATGGAGATGACAAGTACTGCACCTGTCATTGGCATGGGTGTCATGAGATTTACACAGAACACTTTTAGGAAGTGCAGCTGGAAAAAGGTGATGTCTGCTCTACCACAGAGGAGAGAGAGTCCAAGGAGAATAGTGAGGAGGGAGGACCAAGGGAGAAAGGGCAGGCTAGGGAGCGTGAGAAGAGCCTGGCATACCTTTTCCACCTTAAAGGGAGGCCCTGTAATGATTTACTCCTCAGTTGGGGAGGTTGGATCTCTGCAGAGAGAGCAAACTATTAACTTCTCATGTGGCTTCTCCAGCCTTCATAGAGGAACAATGGCTGTCCAAAGCTCTCCTTCTAGGATTCATCTCTTTAGTGGTTCCATGCAAATTGCACATTACCAAACTGAGGACCAAGCTTTCAACACATGAACCTTTGGGCAACAAACCATATCTAGACCATAGACCACCTACAGGTCTTTTTTCTTTTCTCTGATGGAGTCACAACACCTTAAAGAATAGGGTGGCTTGGAGTTGGGAAAATTCTTCAAAGATAACAACATAAGTGGAGTTGATGAGGCAAGGAGCTAAGAACCTATTACACTGGAACCACTTCTACTTAGAATATTCTAAGCCACTGGAATAAATATTTTAGAGCTGACACTTAATGCCAAATGTATGTTGACTCACCAGTCATCAAATAAAGCCATTAAGATCATAATCAACCTCCTGATGCTTTAAGCAAAGTATGCTCATGGTATCATTCATGTTCCTCATGAGTCTCTGAACTCTTTCGAGGTAAGGGTGACCAACTCTCATGTCCATCTCAGCTCACACTGGTGCTTTTTAGGGCTGCAGTAAAAATTACTGCTTATAGCATAAAATCAGCATTGTTTTCATCTACAAATTTAGTTATAATTTATATTTTGACATGATTTTTTCTAGTTTTATACTGTATCATCTAACAAAAATAATATCCTTATATTTTTTACTTTTCTGTCAGCAGTTAGGATACTTTTATTGACAATACTATTATCTACAGTTTATAATAAATGGCTTGCTTATGATATCCTGGCCCCACTGAAAATGTTGCTGTCTCCTGTTTTTTTTTTTCTTAAAAAGACCTCCAGGATTTGTCTATATCTAAGATGTGAGCGAGATGGAAGATCTTTAAAACCTACCTTTTTCATCAAGTATTCCATATCACAGCTACACAATTTCCATGATGTAAGAACAAGATCCAATAGCTGTCATATTCTGGGTAAGATCTAAGAGTTGTTATTCCCTATTCTCATCTGTGGTGATATATTTGACATGGAATTATCTCAATATGAATTTGGGTCCCCAGCAAAATACATGGGCTAGCTTTACCTTTTTCCTTTTCAGTTGGGAAGAAAGTTGTTTTTCATTTTTTATATCCTCCTATCCCTAGGGGAAAGAGAAGCCTCTGATCAATATACTATTTCCATTTGCTGTGGATGCCTAAGAAAAACTTCCCTTCTCTTAGAATAAGCAAAGGCTCAGAGAATGTATGCTCACCTCAGGGATGCTCTCTGCTCTCCTGCCTTTAGGAGATATCTGGCATGCCTGGAGACATTTTTACAGGTTGTAACTGGAGGGTGAAGTGGGGGTGATGCTTTTGGCATTCATTGCATGTAGACATAAACATGCTACAGTATACAAGGCAGTTTCCTACCACAAAGAGTTATCTGACCCCAAATGTCTATAATACTGAGTTCAAGGAGCTCTAACCTAGAAACATGAGGGTTGCTGGGAGAAGTAATCATTTCAAACCCTTTTTTTTAGACTGGAGGCATTTCTGTGGAGGGATGGGAAGGAAATAAGTTAGCCTGGATGGGCCTAGAGACACAGAGATGAGGAGGAGGAAACTGGGGTTCATCCTTTAAGAGCCTCCAGGGAGCATGTGGATTCCAGGTCAGCACTGGAAGGATCTTTCAGGAATCACATTACCAGTTTCCTCAGGATATTGTTGAAGAGCTGAGGTGAAGAACAGGGATGCTGCCTTGTTCAAGGCTCTGAAACAAGTGGGCTGCAGAGCTAGAACATGACCTTGCACTCAAACCCCTAGCTCAGTGCACCATCTGATCATTCTATTATGCTGATTCCAACAACAAAGAAAGAGAAAAAACCACCAAAACTACCACGGACTTTACATTCATTAAGAGAGATGGAAGTGAGAAGAAATTTTGGGGGCCCAAAAGGGAACCAGAGGCATAAATCTGATGATTGGAAGCCAATGAATTTATTTAATAATAGATATGTATTTCATACCTGTTACGTGCCAAGTGGTGGTTTAGGTGCCAGAAATACAGTGGTGAGTGGGAGAAAGGCAAAGCCCCTACTGTCCTGGAAACTGCTTTCTAATGATAATACAAGACATGGCGACCAGTAAAAGGCACCAAAGATAAATAGAAGTCTAAGTAAGTCTGGTACCCTAAAATCTCCTCTGGGGTTCAAAATGCTATAAAAGGCAAATTCCTTCAGTACTTTTTCAAAGGCTGTCTTATGATGATGCTACATTTTGTGTTAGGATCTAAAACTTCCATAGGTCATTAACTATTGTATCTCCTAGTAATACAATAGTAGTAATAATAATAGTTAGTATTTTCTCGCCACAGATAAACATGCACAGTACAGTATACTGTGCTATGTACCTGATATACACACCTCATTCAATCCTCTTAATAATTCTGTGTTGTATATATTGTTACCCCAATTTACAGATGTAGAAATGTGGGTTCAGTGGCATAAGATAACTGGAACAAGGACACACAGGTTAAAGGAATTCACTTTTATTTTACTTTTCAAAATTTTATTTTATTTTTTTTTCTTAAATTCTTTTATTGGTACATTGTAGGTATTCAACACAATTACATTTCT